>JAIVFI010000021.1:0-706498 GCA_025558095.1 Hyaloraphidium curvatum
GTCCTTGAGGGCGTGCCACCGCAGCCCGTCCAGGACGGCCTTGATCCACATGGATTTCCACACGAGGTAGACGGCCGGCGGCGCCCGCGTGCCCAGGAAGCCGTCCACGTTGGAGCCCTCGAACTCGCGCTCGTCGCGGAAGCCCCAGGCCAGCGCCGAGGCGCGGTTCACCCGCAGCAGCCGGAATTGGAACCGGGCAAAGTGGTCCGGCTGCCGCGGGCGGCCCGGCGGCGGGTCGGGCGAGGAGAGCAGCACGGCCTCGCCGGCGGCGGCGTCCAGGTAGATTTCGGGGTCGTCCGCGGCGGTGGGGTGGGCCGCGAGAACCTCGGCCGGCGAGGGCGACACCAGCTCCACCATAATCAGCGCTGAAATTGGTTTCCCGCACATCCAATAGCGTGAAACGGGGTTGGGGACACACTGTCACGTGGGGTCTTCTCGGACACTGGGCGACACCCACCCTGCTCCGACGCGGCCCGAACGAATCCCCTGTGAAGAAACGTCTCCGTACGCGCCTCGACCAGCAGCCGCTTCAGCTCGGCCGGGTCGTCGGGCAGCTCCGCGTCGTCGATGGCCGGCGGTGTCGGTGGCCGGGTCGGCATCGCGGCGAAGGGCGGCCGGGTGGGCGCCCCGGCCGGCTACGATGACCGGGCTCTCTGCCGCCGTCGCCGGAGGGCGGCAGTCGGGAGGAGGGTCCGGGACCTCGGCGTGGGACGCGGATTCACGGAAGGCTGGGAAATGGCTAAGCCCGCCACCGCCCCCTGCGCATCCCGTCCCGACCGCGATGCGAGATTGGGCGAGGCTCGTGACTTGAGGCCGTCCTTTTCATCTTTTCCGTCCACAGGACCACGATTCCGGGGCTGATCGAAGCTGGCGCAGTCGCGTCCCGAGGACCCCAAGGACCCAAGGGCTGCCCTTGCGAGTCTCTGGCGCGAAGGCGATTTCGGAAATGAGATTGGCAGCAATAGCTTTCGGCGGATGAGCAAAATCAATGTAGGTCGCCGAAGAATGTCTAGTGGCGCCCGTCGAGGCCGATTCATACATAGAGCGAGGCAGTGGAATTGCTGGGACCGCGGACCGGAACGGGACGGAAGACTGGTGCTTCAGTATTGCGCCTGGTAAACGTAGAAGTTGTATCCCTGGCCCCCAAGCGCGGCGTCAGTGGCGCCGAGCTCCCTCTGCGGGGGCCGACCCACCATGTACGCGTGGATCGCGGCCGCGACGGCGATCCCGTTCTTGTCGGGCGAGTCGGCGCGAGTGGCGCGCATGTCTGCGGGGCGCGCGGTGAGACGGGTTCCAGGGGAGGAAGCAGGGGCGGGACGTACAGGCGAGGCGCGCAGCGAGGCCCAAGTGGAACACATTGTAGGCCAGCCTGTCGGAGGGTGGCGGGTGAGAATCTGCGTAACCAGGAGACCTCGAGGAAAGCGCTCTGGACTCACCCGATCTAGTAGTTCCGGACCGCGGTCGCCCAAAGGGGATCAGTCCCGCTCCTTCAACCAACGGCCCCGAAAACACCCACGACTTTGAGACCGTCCGTCTGCCCGCTCCTCCAGAAGATGAACGACGGCAGCGAGACGAGGGACAGCGCGGCGATGGCGTAGTTCACGTCCCCGTCGGCGTCCTTCCGGTGTAGCGGCGTCAGCGCCGCGAAACGGGGATGGAAGACCCTGAACCGCACCTTGCCCGCGTTAATCTTGCCGGCCGCCACGAGGGGAGTCAGCCCCTCGAGGATGGCTGGGATTCCGGCGGCCGTTGCGGTTTGGGGGACGGGCGGAGGACGCGTGGCGGAGTGTCACCCGGCCCGCCGGCGGCGCTCCGGAGGCCCGGCAAGGGGCGCACCGTTTGTCAGGAACAGCGTGGGCCACGAGAGGGTGAGCGGAGCCATGGCGGTCGGACGGCGGGGGCGGTGTCGGGGTGCTGATGTTTTGGGGGTTCACGCGGCGGCCGAACGGTTGGGGACCCTGCGCTGCAGCACTTGGCACAGACCGGGAGTATACCGATCATGATTGCTCTGTTCCGAATCCGTTGTCTCCTCGTTCCGAAGCTCCTCGTTGCGCCTAGTAGGCTCGCCTCCGCGGCGTGTAGCTGAAAGTCTGAACTTCCTTCCCCGCCTTCTCCGTGAGGGTGGGCGCCCCGCAAACCTTGTGCCAGATGTTGTAGTCCTCGTCGGAAGGTCCGTAGTCCTCGAAGATGACGGCGAGGTTTCCGATGCGGCTCGCGTGCAGCGCCCTGAGCTCGACCTCGAAGCCGACCAGCGTCGGAGCGGAAAGCGCGAGAAGCGGCCCCAGGTCCTCCAACTCCTGGACCGGCGCCGACAGGCTCAGGCTGACGAGGTTGCTGCACAGCGGCACGAGATCTTCCATGCTCTGCGGCGGGGCCTGCCACGGAGCCGCTATCGACCGTGTGTGCGTGAAGCGTCTCCCGTCGCCGAGGTTCCGCAGGAGGGAGACGAACGCCACGCAGCTCGGGCCGAAGACGATCTCCTCGTACGGGAACACCAGCTCGCGGTAGAGGAAAGGCTCGGCAGCGTCCCGGAAGGACCGGGCGACGAGGCTGAAGGCCAGCAGGTCGCGCTTCGCCGAGAGGCGTTCCGCGATGAGCACGAGCACGTCGTGCGGCACAGGAGGGCGCGGAAGCGGGTTCCTCGCGCTGCGGAGATTGCGACTGCCGCGCTTCGGTTTGGGGACCATGGCTCCGAGGGCCGGTGTGTCAATGTGGGGGCGGGGGCGAGAAGAGGACGTGCAAAGGTTGCGACGGCCTCGCAACCAACGCTTTTACCCCAAAGATTGTTCGTAGACCTCTAGCTAGCTACTCAGAGACCTTGTTCTCCCTTCCTTATTGCCTACTTGACGTCAGCCGCTCTTCCGCGGGCGGTAGGTGAAGGTTTGTTCGACCTTTCCGCCCCGATTCGAAACCACGGCTTCGCCGCACACCTCTCGCCAAAGCTCGACGTCCTTCTCAGGGGCAGCGAGCAGCGTGTTGCAGAAGACCACGATGCTGCCGATTCGGCTCCGGTCGAGCATCGTCCGCAAGGCGTCCGCCCCGATCTGGCCAAAGATCCCGCCTTGGAAGAAGCAATCGAACAAGAACAGCTCCGAAACCTCTATCGGGCTCTCGCCAAAGAGCGGGAGCAGATAGTCCATCGGGGAGTGAATAAACGAGAGCTTCGTCGGCGGCTGGCCGAGCTTCTGCAGCGCGGCGACCGTGGCGGGAACGGCTTGGTGGATCCGCAGCTCGAGCGGACGCATCAAGGAAAGCGGATCTCCCGGCGTCGTCGCAAGCTTTTCGAGGACGGTGTGATCGATGAACGTGAGGCGTTTCAGGAGGGGAGCCGCCGAGTTCCAGAAGCCATCCCCGCTGGGCTCTTGGTAGAAAGTAAACGGGACCGCAAGGTCGATGCTCTTCAGCCCGGGCATCCAGCGAATCATGCCTCTGAGCACTGCCTCGGCTTCGTCGCAGTCGAACCCGTCCGGGATGCTCTTTTCGTTCTCGAGTCGGTACCAGACCGACAGCGCCCACTCCCTGCGCGGCAGCGGCTCGAGAGAGCCCCAGTCGGGGATGTGCCCCGTCCGCACGCACATGACGTCGACCGACACGTTGACCAAGCTCGGGCACGACCGGGCCAGGACCGATAGCTCGTCGATTTCCAGCGCCGAGAGGCTGAGTCTCTCGAGGTTCGTGCAGAGCGGCAGCAGGTCAAACATGCTCGCCGGTGGGGCCTGCCAGGGAGCCTTTATCGACCTCGTGTGCGCGAACCGCCGCCCGTCCCCGAGGTTCTGCAGCAGGGACATGAAAGCCGCGCAGCTTGGGCCGAAATCCACATTCTCGTGCGGGAATACGAGCTCTCGATAGAGGAGAGGCTCTGCCGCCTCGCGGAAGGCCCGGGAGACGAGGCTGAAGGCAGCGAGGTCGCGCTTTTCGGAGAGGTGCCCCGCGAGCAGCACGAGAACGTCGTGCGGCGGGGGCGGGCGCCGGGGCGGCGGCTCCGCTGCAGCGACACTACGGCGGCCGCGTTTCCGCTTGGGTGGCATGGTCGTGGGTGGGACGAAAGGTCCGCAAGAGGTGTTGCAGGTTGGAAGCGAACGATGAGCTGGCCTCCCGCAGTCGCCCGCGGCGCCTTGACGCACGGACTGCACACATTTAGCTTGATCCTATCTACTCGTCATCAGTGTTCACTACAGTGAAATTGGCCTTTCCAGTTCGGTTCCGAAACCGGACTCTCCGTGTCCTCGTGACGAGCTTCTGTCAAGTGCCCTTACGTGGCGTGTACGTGAAGGTCTGCACGTCATCTCCCCACTCGTGCGTAACTTGAGGCTCCCCGCAGACCCCGCGCCACAGCTGGAGATCGCTGGACGCCCGAGCAAAACGCGACGGCGTCACAGGCCATATTTGACAAAGCCAGTCTCGGATTCCGTGTCCAAAAACAAAGCGCAAACAACGATAGACAGTCATCCCCTTCCAAAGCCTCGTCAGGCCTGCCCATCCCGCCTCCTCGCCTTCTTCGCCCCGCGGAACTTGCCCAGGCAGTCCCCGACCGGCCTCTGCACCATCCCGGAGCGCGCCCTTCCCGCTCTCCGCGAGAACATGTCGATCCCCCCGCTCCTCTCGTCCACGGCGTAGCCCATGTCGCGGAAGGAGAGCGCGGTGAGCATGCTGAGCGGGTTGCGCGTGCCCGCGGGCGAGATCAGCCCAGTCATGAGCTCCGTGTACATGCTGGCCTCGCGCCAGTGCCCGCACGCGCGGCCGATGCCGCCCTGCGATTCTACGGGGGGCGGGGTGGCGGCGTCGAAGCCGATGCGGACCATGGAGGAGCGCGCGGCGCGGCCGGCGTACGAGGCCGATTGGAGGTCGCCGGCGGCGGCGTGGGCCTCGCAGTCCAGGGGGCGGATGAGGTTCTTGTCCTTCCAAAGGGTGCCGAAGCCGAGCACGTGGGCCTGTTGGGGATGTGGCGCGATCAGTCGGATCACCCACTGTGGATGACAGGCGGTGGCGCGTACCATTTCGTGCTCCAGCACGGGCTGCAGCGTGCCCTCCTGGAGCATCTGCTGCCAGTCGGCAATATCCAGGGCGATGAAGCCCGACAGGGGCAACTGTTTGCCCGGGAGTGCCGGATCACGGGTGTACAGCGGCCCGCTGTAGGCCAGCGTGCCGCCAGGGCCGTCGACGGGCGACAGCTCGAAGGAGATGAGGATGTCGTCGACGTACCCGCAGCTCGCTATCGGGTTTCCGAACGCGTCCTGCAGGCAGTCGTCGATCTCCGCGTAGTCCTCGGTGGTCATGGCGGGCAGGTCGCCGACGATGATCGACATCCACCGCCGCGCGGCGCGCACGATGGCGGCGTTGAGCGCGGGGTTGGGCACGCAGGTCACAATCTCGATGTTGAAGACCGAGTTGGGCGAGTCGCGGGCCCCGGGAGGCAGGTTGTAGGGGACGGGCAGGTAGCGGCACCCTGCCTGCAGGATGCGGTTGGAAGGGTGGAGGCGGGGTACGCGCGTGCGCACGGCAGCGGGCTGGAACAAACATTGACGTGAGATAGGGCCGAAGCAGTGAACAGGGAACCCACTCTCCGTGCCGTCGTCGGGCGAGGGGCGCGGGGATGCAGCCGGAGCACGGGGGCCGAGGGCGGCGGCGCTTCCGGGGGCACGGTGCGGTCCGGTGGCCGCAACTGCTGTTCGGCGGGCAGAAGAGCACTTTCCCGGGTGGCCGCCAATTCGTCGGTGCGAACTGGGGCGGGGGCGATGGGGCTGCAATTACGGCGCGGATTATTCGGTGCGCGGGGCGACGGCTGGCCGGGCGAAAAGACCGACCTCGGGGGCACCGGCGGGCCTTTGGAGACCTCCGGAGTGCCATGCGGCAGGAAGGGAGTGGCCGCCGGCTCCGCGGAGGGCGGTGGCTGCGGTGCGGGGTCTCGCGAGGGGAGCAGCGGCGCGGCGGCGGCGATGCGGCCAGCAGCCGCGAGCAGCGCAGCCGTGGCCACGAGGGCCAGAGTCCTCAATGAAGCCCGCCTCCGGGCGGGCGCAAGTTGTCGACGTGTCATTCCGTGAATGCGGTGTGAGTCGTTCGGCGGCAAATGGAGGCGCAGGCTGTGGTGCTTGCCGCGGTCCCGGCCCACGTCCCCAATATGACGCAACAGGGGGACCACACAAAATGCCTGGCCGGTGGCCCCGGAAGTGCACGGCGGGCGGCCGCTGAATTAGGAGCACCTCATATGGCTCGTGCCGGCCCGTCCTCGGGGGCTTTCGTTCCTCAACCCTCCTCCGGTGCGGCTTCCGGGTGCGACCGCCTCCGGCTCCAGCCATTGGCAGCACCGCCCTCGGCAAAGCGGTCCCGAATCGCGCCGTTCAGGCGCCGTCGAGGATCTGCGGCATCCCGCCCCGAGGCTCTCGACCTCCGGCCAAAGGCCGTGCTCGTCTTCCGACGACGGGGCCGGCGGCGGACTGTGCGCCGAACCTCCGCGAAGCCGCAGGCGCGCGCGGGGTTGTTCCCCGACCGGCCACCCGCGCGTCGCGCTTGCAGTGCACGGACGGCCTCTTAAGTGACCGGCAAGGCATCCCCTCCCAATTCTCGTGCGTTCATCTGTGGACCATGGCCACGTCCTCGATTGGAAGCGTCCGGGAGGACCGGGCGGGGCCCCGGCCATGAAAGCCGCGGGTGCGTTGCGCCAGGGGTCAACAGGACCCCGAGGTCCGAGCGTTCCAACCGGCCACCCCTTGGGCCCCTTACGCCGTGCACGGACGGCTGTCCGGTTGCCAGATGTGAGTGGAAAAATCGAGAGCGGCGGAGCGCCGGCGCTCCCTCCGTCGGGCAGTGCGGGACGGCGAAGCGCCAGAAGATGATGCCCACCCCGAGGCTTTCTTCCTCCCACGCCCAATCGAAGCCGATGTTTGGTCTTGGTGGGATTGCAGTCCAGTGGCCAGGGCTCGACCCGAGCTTCGTGGTGCAAGGCGAAGACTATTCTCTGCCTGGAACTCGGAGCAGCGGCTCGTTCACACCGCGGCGACTACGTCTGACCATCCGGCCACAAGTGTTTTGCCTGCTGAAGAACCTGTGTGCTGCGTTCGATGTGGCGACGGCGGCGACGGCGGAAACCCCTTTGAAATAGGCTCCGCGGGACCGCCGCGGGAGACAGCCGGTCAGGCCAGGCTCCAAGCGGCCGGAAAGGAAGAAGGCCGCGCTAAATATTGCCGAACGAGTGCCCACGTGCCGCAGGTCGCGAGAATGGAGCTCCCCAACGCCGCCGCGCCGTCGTTCGCCGGGGTCCCCGAGAAACCGAAGGCCGGCCCCGCCAAGCCGCCGCCGCTCCTGTTCACGCCGCTGAAGGTCGGCGGGATCACGCTCAAGAACCGGATCATGCTGGCGCCCATGGCGCAGTACTCGTCCAAGGACGGCCGGTTCAACTCTTGGCACATCGCTCATTTGGGGCAGTATGCCACGCGCGGCGCGGGGCTGGTCATGTCCGAGGCGGTCGCGGTGCAGGAGTTTGCGCGGATCACGCCGCAGTGCGCGGGCTTGTGGCGGGACGACCAGATGCCCGAGTATGCGCTGGTGGCAAAGTACATCAAGGTCGGTCTCCTTGGGCGGCGCTCTTTCGGCCCGTGTTCATCGCGTTCCCGTGTTCAGGACCAGGGCAGCGTGCCGGCCATCCAGCTCCACCACGCCGGCCGCAAGAGCAGCATGTACAGCTCGCTGCTCAACGTCGGCGCCGACACGCTCTGCCCCGAAGCCGACGGCGGCTGGCCGCGCAAGACCACCTCCTCGTCGGCGATACCAATCCACGACAAGGCGCCCGTTCCCCGGGAGCTCACCGTCGCCGAGATCAAGGAGAGCGTGCAGGCCTGGGCCGATTGCGCGCGGCGGGCGCACCTCTGCGGCTGGGAGGTCGTGGACATCCACGCCGCGCACGGGTACCTGATCCACCAGTTCCTGACGCCGGTGGTGAACAAACGGACGGACGAGTACGGCGGCTCGTTCGAGAACCGGATCCGGTACCTGCTCGAGATCATCGCGGCCATGCGGAGGCCGGGCTACTGGCCGCCCGAGAAGCCCATCTTCGTCCGGCTCAGCTGCTCCGAGTACCTCGAAGGCAGCCCGGACCATCCCGAGATATGGGCCATGGACGACACCCTCCGCCTGATCGACATCCTCCGCAGGCCGCCCTACTCGGTCGACCTGATCGACGCCTCCTCGGGCACCTCGGTCAAGTGGACCGGCCTCGGACGGACGCAGATCCAGGCGACGCCGTTGTTCAACGCGGGGTACTCTGCCGAGATCAAGCGCCGCTTCGGAGACTCGATACTCGTGGGCTGCGTGGGCGGGATCACCGAGGGCGAGCAGGCCGAGTGGGTGCTACGGAGCGGGGCGGGGGACGCGGTGCTCGTCGGGAGGTGGGTCATCTGCCGCGTCGTCTGGGATTGGGTGCTGACGAGCCTCGCGGCCGGCAGGGAGTTCATGAGGGACCCGTCGCTGGTGCTCAAATGGGCCGAGGAGCTCGGGTGCGAGGTGACCTACCCCTTGCAGTATCATCGCTACCTGCTCCGGAGGAAGGACCCGCGGGAGGTCGAGAAGGACAGGGCAAGGAGGCGGTCGGAGGGTTGGAAACTGTGATCGGGGGCCGGGGCAGACCGATGTCCTGTCCAGATCGAATCAGTGGCGGGTCGTAGGCCCGGGAGAGTAGAGAAATTCGAGGTCTTGGCGTGTGATGGCAGCTGTAGGTGGTGAGAATGATTGAGCATGTCGTGGGATTGTCGAACAATGGAGGATCGGAGGTCGTCTCTGGAACACGGATGGAGAGCGATTGTTGCAGGCGGGAGCCAGCTCATCGTTCGCCTTTAACCTTCGAGACCTCTTGCGGCCTTGTCTTCTCCCCCATGAGAACGCACCGATCCTTCGCCATTTCGCGGTCAACCACGACGTTCTCGAAGCTCTTTCCGAGATGCCCTGCAATCCGCTCGGAATGATGCGCCTGGCCAAGCTGATGATCTTTTCCGCCGACCCCGATACGGCGGTGGCGCTGCGGAAGCTCGGGAAGCCCCCATCGCAGCTGCGAATATACTTCACCCCGGCCGAGTTCCTGCTTCTTCTCAACGACCAAGACACCCCGATTGCGCTTGATCACCTGGCGCTCGAAGATTGCACCTGGAGCGGCCAGATCTACGGCGACATACCTACTCCGGAAGCGATGCGGCGGCTGCTCGACGAGAGTGAGATCGGCAGGCTCGAAATCGTCTTTTCTGAGGACCCTAGCTTGATCTCAAGGGACCTGGAGCTCTGGAGCGGACTGTGCGGGGAGCCCAGCATCACCGAGAATGACAGGACTTCGGTCAGGATCTTCACGTACCCGCCACCCAAGCAGACTTGCGCTGTTGGTGACTCCTAGGGGACATTTCCTGAAGCTCTCCTTGTACACTTTGCTTGCTCCTCCCATAGGATCGGCGGCGCGCGCGAGGGTTCCGAGCGGGCGATCGGCCTTTGGTTGGTCGCCAAGTAGTAGATGAGGACCGTGGCGAAATGCGGCGGACGTAGCTAGATGAGCAGAGCTCGAGCTTTCAATGTTAGCCAACGACGATCTCTACATATTCTCGACGAGTGCTAGCTCCGCGAAGCTCTCTCGTTTCGGATTGGCGCCTACTCTCGCCGCACTCCACAACACCACGCGGCGCCCTCTTCCTCCATTGCCTTCGGCTCGCAATGGCACCGCCGACCAAGATCACGCTCGCCTGCGTGCCCGAGCACTTCAACATCCCGATGCAGCTCGCCCCGAACCTCGCCGCGCTGCGCGAGCGCGGCATCGAGCTGGACGTCCGCATTGCCAAGGGCGGCACGGGGGAGATGGTCGGCCTGCTGGAGCGCGAGGAGATTGACATCGCCGTGGCGTTGACGGAGGGGCTGGTCGCCGGTAAGCGCTGCCGACGCGTGCCGACGCGTGCCGACGAACCGACGACGCGTTGCCACGTCCCCGAACAGCGCTGGCAAACAACGCCGACTCCAAAATCCGGCTCATCGGGACATACGTCGCCTCCCCGCTCAACTGGGGCATCTCCGTCTCGCCCACCCTCTCCCCCGCGTCCGAGCTCACGGACATGATGTCGATCCCGCTGGGTTCCACCATCACCGTGTCGCGCATGGGCTCCGGATCGCACGTCATGGCGGTCGTGCTCGAGGAACGGATCCGGGAGGCGGAGAAGGCCAAGGGTGGGGTGCCGACGGACGCCGGGTTCGGCTGGGACGTGGCCAAGGACTGGGAGGGCATGAGAAAGAGCATTGCCGAGGGCAAGGGCAAGGCCATGATGTGGGAGTACTTTACCACCAAGGTGCGTGTCGTGTGTCGGCTGAGGTCGCAGGTCATTGAGCTGACGGTCCGCCCTCCCAGCCCTGGTACGACTCGGGCGAGCTGCGGCACCTCGACACCCTTACCCCCCCGTGGCCTGCCTTCCTCCTCGCCTCCACCCCCTCCGCCATCTCCCGCCTCACCCCTACGGTCGTCACCACCTTCCTCTCCGCCCTCACCGAGCTTACCGCCGCCTTCAAGAAGGGCGGAGCCTCGAGCATCGCCCACCTCACGGCGCCGCCCTTCAACTACAAGCCCGAGGACGCGGAAAAGTGGCTCGCGGGCACGCGGTGGGCGGAGCGGCCGGGGGAGATCGGGAGGAAGGAGGTGGAGCTGACCGTGGACGTGCTGCGGAAGGCGGGGATGGTCAAGGAGGAGGTGGAGCCGAGCAAGTGGCTCGGGGAGAGGGTCGGCAAGTTCGTCTGACGGACCTGCCGCCCGAGAAAAGCGCTCTTTGTCACCACGAACAAGCTTCTTTTGCCGGCCGTCGATCCGGCCTACACCGGAGCGACCTGGTCCTCGTCTTGAGCATCTTCATCCCCGTCCCCAAGGTGCCCCTCGGACTCGCTGTCCGAATCGCTGCGTGCCGACGGTTCCATAGCCTTCCACAGGCCGGCGGCCTCCACCACCTCGGCCACGCCGGGGATCTGGACCGACTTGTCGACATTGTCGGGCAGCCCGCGGTGACGTCCGACCATGAAGACGATCGTCATGATCAGCTTCCCGGCGGGGGTAAAGACGGCGCTTAGGCTCGCCGCCACGCCCGGGTAACCCAAGCTCAGCCCGACGTTGCCGAACGCCGACACCACCTCGAAGATGGCGCTGAACACCGGTATCGGCGGATCCAGGTCCCTGGAGCACTCGATCGCCACGATCAGAAAGATGGCCACGATCACGAACCCCAGGTCCGAGAACATCTGCGCCTTGAGCCTCGTGAGCATGTACACGTCCGCGTGCCACTCCTTCTTGGTCCGCTCGTCGGGTATCGAGCCGATCCACCGGCGGAACCGGCTGCCCAGTCCCTCTGGCCGCGAGCCGACCATCAGGTCCTGCTCGAGGTACACGTTGGTCTTTCGGCGCACCAGGGCGATGGGGAAGATGGCGAGGTACATCCCGACGATGAAATAGATCAGCATGCCCGGGTTGAGCAGGTTCAGGTCGAAGATGGCCATGCCCGTGTTGCGCGTGTTGGCCTCCTGGAAGAAGCCGTCGAACCAGAAGCTCCAGCCGTGCCGGACGAAGCCGAGCTCGAGGTAGCGGTTCCAGTCGAGGCTGAGGTAGAGGATGAAGCCGAGGATGGTGAAGCCGAGGTTGACGAAGAGGATCCAGCGCGTCTCGTACGTGCGGAACATGAGCGTGTCTGGAGTCAAGGGGCCGGTCAGGGAGACGACGGCCAGCGAGCCCGATCGAACCCACAAACACGCCGGGGATGTTCAAGGAGAAAGTCGAGCGCGTCGAGGAACCTGCTGCTTTTGCGGTGGTCCGCCTCGTGGTGCTGCAGATCCTCCTTCGAGGGCACGGTCGCCACCGTCTTGCGCCGTTGGCCCCAGGCATCGTCGTGCCCCTTGCGCCGCAACCTCTTGGCTTCGATCCACCGCATCAGAAGGACGATGTACCGGATGAAGACGGGCGAGAGGGTAAAACCCGCGTAGGTCAGCGCCACGAGCAAGTAGGGAATGGGCCCGCCGGCCCCGTTCAGGAAGATGGTGGCACCAGCCGAAACCGTCGACAGGCCACAGTTCGTAAAGGCGGAAAAGCACATGAAGATGCCGAACCAGTAGGCGTTGGACTGCCGCGGTGGCGAAACAGGCCACGCAGCGGCGCCGGCGTTCTGGATCGTGTCCCGGAAGCCCGGCGAGAAGGCGAGCCAGATGACCGAGATCGCCGAGCACAGGACCGGGGGCACCAGCTGGTAGAGCGGGACGAAAATGGATAGAAGGGTCAGGGCGTCGAGCTCCGGGATCGCCGCGGGGAGCTTGCGGGGGGCCCAGGCGGTCATCGACGTTTCCGACGTCTCCGCCGTCGGGCCCCTTTCCAAGTCTCCGGGTCCTGCAGCGCTGGCGGCACTGCTGGGTGCGGCGTACGTCTTTCTCCTGACCAAGGCCCCGCTGCTGGGGTGCACGACGTACTCGAAAGGCGGAGGCCTGGTCGGGGCGCGTGGCGGCCTGGCAGGCTCGGCAAAGGTCACTTTGGACGCCCCGCCCTGCGCAGGTGCCGAAATCATAATGCTCGTCGCCATGAGCGGGCTCGGCTTTGCCCCAGGCCCAGCGGCGGCGCGCGGCCACCCGGGAGGTTGGGCCCACGTCGAGCGCCTGCGCCTCAGGGTGTCCACCGGCTCCGTCCTGGCTTTACGCAGCGTCCGTTCGCCGTTTCCCAGCTTTTCGGGCCCGACGCTAGCTTCCCGGGGGGCGCTCTCCTTTTTCGCGTCTTCGAGGCTCTTGGCCAGGGCAGCCTCGCGCTTGTGCTCAAGGTAGTCGACGGCGGCCTTGAGGTAGCTCCTCCGGATCGCCACGGGAAGCAGCGACATGAACACGAGGCTCCCGATGATCATGGAAAAGAAGAGCACCGACTGCTGATAGTCGTTAAGCGACTCCATGGGGACGGTTGAAAGGCCCGAGCCCGTCAGCGACGAGGCCGCGAGGAAGAGCGCGTCGATGTAGTTCAGCGACTGGGCCGATATCATGAGCAGGCCGCTGAACAGGAAGAGCATGAAGACGAAGAAGGTGACGTGCATGAGCCGGAAGGTGGCGATTTCCCAGAACAGATGGTAGAGTTTGGACGCGTTCGACGCGTCCACGGAGTTGGTCGACGCGGTAGAGGTAATCGACGGGGGACGGTTCCGACCATTGCTGGTCCCCGAAGGGGATTGCTGATATCCTCGCGCATCGACAGGCTTCAAAATAGAGCCGAGGGCCGGAGCGCCAAGGGGCGCCGGAGACGTGCCGATGCCGTTCTCTGCGGCGGGACCGGGATCCGGCTCCGGCTCCGGCTCCGGGACCCCGTCGTCCGCGGCCGCGATGGTGTCGAGAGCAAAGTCGTTTGCAAATGACGGAAGGTCGTCGGAGGGCGAAGACGGCGGATCCCGCTCCATGTGGCCGCTTGGACGGCGAGGAACGCACAGTCAGTGCGGTGGTCAAGAGGTAGACGCGCACCAACCTTTTCGGATCTGCGTCCTTCATCCAAAGCCAATCAGTGCAGATGTTGTAGTCGCGAGACGCACGACGCTGCTGCCGAACGTTCCCCATGCACTGCTTTCGTGCTCCCGGTAACACATTCGCCATTCCGCCGCGCAGTTAGAGTCAGTGTCCGTTCGCGTACCAATGTAGAGTCACAGCGGCCGGTGCCAGCTAGAGCCGCCGGTTGTGCTAACTTCCTCACAATTTCAAGACTGTACAATACACTTTCTAGTGCCGCGTCTCCGTCTATGTCCTCCTCGCTTCCGCTCATCAGATGAATGACGTGAAGATCGACTTCATGATCTGCAGGGCGCGACGCGTGAGCAAAGCCTGCCAACAGGCACCAAAGCGCAGCTCACCTTCGGCAGGTCCGCGGTGTTAAGGCAGACGTAGCCCTTGCCCGACGGAAGGCGCTGCTGCAGGATCTCGGCCTCCTCGCCGAGGGTGCCGATGAAGATCGTGCAGGCCGTCACGCGGGGGTCCTGATTCATGATCTGGGAGCAGTGTGATGAGCGCTACGCGGAAACCGTCGAGCCAACCGACGCACCTTGCCCAGCGTCTCGGGGCGGATGCCGTACCGGCGCAGGTTGGCGTCGGAGAGAATCACGACAAAGTAGTCGTCGGCCTCCTCCTTCGTGATGGACTCGACGGCCTTCTGCGCGGCTTCGAGCGTGTTGTCGCCCGAGAAGCAGTACTGCGAGTGCGCGACCATCTGCTGCAGCACCCGCAGGCGCTCCGCCTCGTTCTTGGGCGGCTTGTCCGCGTTGACGAGCGGCACGGCGTCCGAGTCACCAGAGTGGCCGACGATGTCGTACTTGTACTTGTCGCCGAGCGAGTGGAGGGACTCCATGATCTGAAAGGAGGGTCAGAGGGGTCGTTTGCCGGCGCAAATCCCAACCCACCATGAGGGCCGACTCCAGACTGCGGTTCAGCCGTCCGTCCAGGCCGTTGAACCTGTACATCGAGCCCGAGATGTCGAACACGAACATGATCCGCTTCGGCTTCTTCTGCGTGGCACCAAACTCGGGCTGCTCGTCGCCGCGACGCTTGTAGATCGAGTGCTCGCCGGTCAGGCCGTCGATCAGCTTCGACTCGTCCAGGTCGCCGTCGGTCTGGTGCTTGAGCCAGACGCGCTCCTTCTCCTTGGCCTGGACGCCCTCCAGGACGACGCGCAGCTGGCGGATCTCCTGGCTGACGTTGTTGTAGAACTCCTGGTACGCCGCCGCGTCGTACGCGGTCATGTTGATTTCCTTCGGGCGACGAGTCAGAACACTTTCAATGCGGGCGGAAGGCAGCTCACCTTGAGCCTCTGCTGCAGACCCTCCCTGGCCATCTGCCGCGCTGCCGCCTTGACCTCCTCGGGGACCTGGTTCTTGAGCTCGTCCGAGATCTGCATCACGTCGTGGCCGAGGTCGAGCCGGTACGGCCCGCCGCGCCCGCCGAGGCCGGCCGTGCTCGACCCGCCGGTGCCGCCGCGCCACGTGTTGCCTCCCCGGTGGGGCTTGTTGTTCGGGTCCACCTTGCCCTCTTTGGGGTCCGTCAGGTTGGCGATGTTGCGGGGCAGGCCCTGGGCACCGCCGCGGCCGCGACCGCGCATCGTGGGCATGTTGCGTCCGCCGCGTTGCGGGCGCCGCATGCCTTCGTTGGCGTTGCCCTCGAACTTGAGCATGACGTTCCGCTTCTTGCCGCCCTTGCCGCCGGCCTTGGAGCGGACCGACTCGATCCCGAGCGACGAGACGGGAACCCCATGCTTGTTGAGGATCTGGAGCAGGATCTCGTGGTACTCCTTCCGCATGACGTCGAAGTCGAACACGTTGCGGAGCACCGAGTCGATCTCGTCGTCCGGGAAGCGCCGCATGTGCTTGACGAGGTTCATGAGCTCACGGAGCGAGTACGGGTAGTTGACGAGGCCGTCGTCGAAGGCCTGACGCAGGTCGCCAAAGGCCAGCACTAGCTTCTTCAGCGTCTCCTTGTCGAGCTCGGGAGCGGCCTGTGACAGCAACGAGAGCTCCGAGTCCACATCCGGGTTCTCGACGGCGTGGGTGGCAAAGACGTCTCCGATGGCCGAGAAGAAGTCGTTGCCCAGGAAGGGGTACCCCGGCCGGTTGGCCAGCAGGATCAGCCTGAAGTCGGGGTGCACGATGATGTCCCTGTCGTGGGCGGCTCCCGTGACGATCTCGGAGGCGGGGCGGATCTTGCGGCCGTCCGTGAGGGTCATCTCGCCGGTCTCGGCGAGCGACTTGAGCACGGAGGTGATGTACACGGGCGCCTTGTCGGCCTCGTCGACCACGAGCACGCGACCTGTCTTGACGGCGCGCACGAGCGGCGAGTCCTTGTAGATGATGACGCCGGCCTCGACCGTGGGCTGAACCATGAGAGACTGGACCGTGGTGTCGCTGCGCGCCGATGACAGTCAGTCGAGTAGCTAGAACAGGCTCTAGGAACCAACCGGTGAAGCTGGATGTACTCCCTGGGCCTGTTGATGAGCTCAAGGAAACGGTCCGTGATCCTGTTCTTGCCGACACCCTGGTTGCCGATGAGGATGAGGTGCTCCCCGAGGGCAAAGTCCGCCACGGTCTCGCGCATGACGAGCGTGTGCAGGTCGTTGTCGAAGAACTGCGCAGACACGCGAGGCACGAGCGCGGCGCCTTCGGGGTCCTGCTTGGCGGGGTCGAACAGGGGCATCTTGACGTTGCCGACGACGAGGAAGTTGTTGACGACCTCGGGAGGCGGCACGCCGCGACGCTCCTCGCGCGGGCGCGGGCGGATCTGGCACTCGGTGAGGAGCTCCTGGACGGCGATGCGGGCGAGCGTCGGCAGGAAGGGCGACAGGAGGGTCCGGTTGATGGCCCGGTGGAGGTCCTGTAGAGGCGAAGCGAATCAGAACGAGACTGCTGATCGGGGCCAAAGCCTGAACGCACCTCCTCGGGGTCCTCGGCCACGCGCCGCAGGATCCGCACGAGCTGCCTGGTCCCCAGGTTGCCCGCCTTGTTCAGCACGCTCCCGCCGGCCTGCGCGCCGTCGCCGGCGCCCTCGGCCGCGTCCCTGAACTTGTGCGCAAAGTCCAGGATCTTGACGATGGCCTCCATGGGCGTGTTGAGCGGCACCAGCTTCTTGATGATCATCTCCTCCTCGCGCCGGTCGGGCCCGGGGATGTCGACAAAGGCAAAGAGCCCGCAGATCTCCTCCGTCATCCACGGCAGGCGGTCCGTGACCTTGCCCGACTGCGAGGCGTGGAGTGGGTAGCTGGCCGTCGCGACGATGCGGAAGCTCGGGTGCACGGGCAGGATCCGCTTTTCGCGCACGAGCTCCTGGTGGGACATGCCCGTCAGGCGGCGGATGTCCATGAAGCTGCGCTCCGAGACCAGCATCGAGCCGTCGGGCAGCGGGAGCTCGCGGTCCTGGACCAGGCGCGAGATCGATGCCAGGGCGCCCGGTTCCAGGTGGTTGACGCCCTCCAGGACGCACAGCTTGCCCTCGAGCGCGGCAACGACGAGGCCCGAGTTCTCCCTGGAAGGCGCGCAATCAGGGGCCACCAACGAGCCGGACAAGAGAGACACCCACCAGTAGGTGCTACCTCCGCGCTTCGTGCCCCTGCGCTGGAGCAGGTCCCTGGCGGTCATGTCCTGAAGGCGATTCATCATCAGCTTTCCCGCGACCCACTCCCGCGGGGAACACCGACCTTGTAGCAGTCCACCTTCTCGACGAAGCCGTTGGCGTACCCAAGCGCCTGCGCGTACAGGTTCACCAGGGTCGACTTGCCCGACCCCCTCGGCCCGACGACCATCAGGTCCTGCCCCAAGGCCGCGTGCTGCAGCATCGGCACGAGGTAGCTCGCGAACCTCGCCGTGTGCACGATCTTGCCGATGCCCGTCCCCGAGGGCGACACGGCGTCGATGCCCGGCACGAACGGCGGCGACGGCCCGCCGGGGACCAGCATCTGCACCGCCTCGGCGGCGTCGACGGTGGAGCGGAAGGCCAGGTGGAGCTGCGGGAAGTTGGACGGGTCGTCCTCGTCGTGGCCGACGAGCGCGTTGGCGGCCTGGGGCTCGATCTTGGTGATGGATTCGAGGACGTAGCTGTTGGGGAGGATGCGCGAGCGGCGCGGCGGCGGCGGCGGGGGCGCCGGGATGTCCTCGTCCGAATAGAACAGGTTCGGGTTCTGGATGGACTTAACGATCAGATCCAGGGCTCGGAAAGTTCCGGCGCGCCCTGCCAACCTTCGGCTTCGGCACGACCGCCTTGGGAACGGGGTCCCTGATCCCGAACTTCTCCAGTAGGTTGCCCCACGCGCCGTTCTGCTCCGTCGTCAGGCCTCCGACGACGGTCGCGTACGGGTAAACGCGCTGGATGACCGACTCGGCCGCCTTGCGGTTGAGGAACTCGTCCGGGAATGTCTGGGCGAGGTCGACGACGGTCGGGATCGAGGGCTGCGGGAACGAGGGCAGGAGCGAGCCCGAGGCCGAGGTCGACGAGAGCTGCGCCGTCGGGTCGTCTGCATAGCACCGGATCAGCCAATCCGCGAGCAAGACGTCCGCGGAGACGACCCACCCATCCGGTTCCCGACGCGGACCGTCTCGGCCAGCATCACCACGTTCCTGACCATCTCCCTCACCCGCTCCCCCCTGTTCTTCCCCCCCGTCTCGGGCGGCGGCATCTCCCCCGTGCGCTCCGCCTGCTCCTTGGCCTTCTCAAAGTCCCCCACCACGTCGTCCTCGTCCATCTCGTCCGCGCGCTCGCCCACCAGCACACCCCTGCCGATCCGCCCGCCGGCGCGGCCGACGGCACCCCAGCCGTCGATCCAGCGCACCTGGAAGCGCGACCGGAAGGGCGGGTCGAGCGGGTTGCCCCGGTAAGGGGGAACGGGCACGCCGAGGGCGATGACGCGGAACTGCGGGTGCACACGGACCAGGCGCCACTCGTCGAGCTGGGCCTGGGTGTTGCCGAGGGAGAGGAGGCGGTCGTAGAAGTCGGGGTGGACGAGGTGGCGCCCGTCCTCGAGGCTGAATCGAGCGGTCAGGCGACTATCGGCGCAATCAAGCTGCGGGAACCCACTTGATCTCGCGGTTCTCGAGCAGGTTGTTGAGCACCGGCAGCACGTTCCTCTCCGCCTTCTCGATGCCCTCGAGGATCAGGATCCTCCCGTGCACGGCGGCGCGCACCGCGGCGGCGTCGACCCATTCCGCGCTCAGCTTGCCCATGCCCTCGGGCCGCACCACGCCGGTGCGGGCCTCGTCGGCGTCCTCCGAGTTGAGGATCTCGCGGCGCTGCTTGAGGTCCGACTCGGCCGATGTGTCGCGGTGCAGGGCGATGTACTCGTGCTCGCGCTGGACGAGGTTGCAGTAGGCCAGGGCGAGGTGGCGGCGGAGCGGGCCCGGGGGTCTAGCCAGCCAACACAGAGGTGATCAGAAGCGCCAGATTTTGGGACAGCGAGTAGCGGGAAGGCAGATCGTGAGGCACAGTAATGTCGGCGGCAGATAGCGCCAACATACCCCATGAGGAAGATGTCCTGCCCCATGATGTCCTTCTGCATCATCCACTGCAGATGCTCCAGGATCTCCTCGTCGGCCTCGCGCCCCTCCTCCTCCTCGGCGCCGTAGATGTCCAGCCCGCCGAACTCGAGCGGCACGCGCTCCGGCGCGGCGGGCGGCCGCACGTCGATGCACACGTCGCCGATGCACACGCGGCGCGGCTCGCTCTCCGAGGCCGCGTTGGCGGCCAGCGGGCCGAGGTGGCCCGAGATGCCCGACAGCCGCCGCAGCGGGCCGGGCGCGGCGGAGCGGCCCCACGCGGCCTCGAAGGCGTCCATCGCCTCCTTCCCCTTGAGCTGCTTAAACTTGTCCTTAGCGGACGACATTTCCGCGGTTGTGGCCGGCCTAGGCGTGGCGAGCGTGCCGGCGGGAAACAGGAGCCGCGATGCGTGCCGCGGCCTGCCGGCTGGCGCGCCGCCTAAAGCGCCCCCTGCCGAGAGGGCCGAGAACTGCGGGCGCGGGCGCGCGTGTCTCCCTGCTGCGGCCGCAAGGAGGGACGCCGCTCGCATGCACCGCGGATTGGACCGCGGCAAATCAATGGTCCGGCCGCGCACCATCAGCTCGCGCCACTCACCGAACCGCTCGCTGGGGACAATCGGGACAGCTGGAAATCAAACGAGCTACATTCGTAAACAGTCGATGAGCTAAGAACGCGGCCGCGGCGTCCCCGATCCCCGATCGCACCCCGCGGGAGACAGGCCTCGCCATCCCCTGACGAGGCAAACCACCTCAACCCATCCGACCACCGGCGCACCGCGACAAAGATCACCCCACGGGTCCACACCTACACCCCCCTCCCCAGCATCTCGATCCACCGCTCAACCTCCTTTCCCCCGACGCCCCCGTTCCACCCCACCACCCGCTCGCCCGCCAGCCGCCCCTTGTGCCAGAAGCACACCGTGGGAAAGTGCGACACGCGGACGGCGTGCGACATGGCGGGGGTCGCGTCGTGGTTTATCTTGAGGAAGGAAGGGGGGCCGGAGGAGGAGGAGGAGGAGGAGGAGGAGAGGGTGCGCGCGGCGTTGAAGGCGGTGGGGGAGGCGGAGGATTGTGCGAGCTTGACGATGTGGTCTTCCATGTCTGGAGAAAAAGCCGGGTCAGACCAAAAGCGGCTGCTCTGAACAGTGCCGTTGACCCACCCCTGCACTCGGCGCCCCGTCCGACCGTGTAGAGCGCCACCACCACCCTGTCCCCGGCCAGCTCCGCCGCCTTCTTCAGCTCGTCCTGTCTCCGCACCAGCACCAGCGCCCCCAGCGGCATCGACGTCCACTCGGGGTCGAAATCGAGCACCTCGTGCACCGGCTTCTTCTTCGCGGGCGCCCGCGCGGGCTTCTTTCCCGAGAGCGTGGCCCCCTTGCCGGCCGTTTTGCGCTTCTTGGGCACGTCCTCGTCGGCCATGGTGCCGTCGAACCGCGCGTCGTAGTCGCCGTCCTCGGGGTCGTCAAAGTCCTTGGATTCCGCGTACGTCGCCGGGCCTCGGGAGCGCTTCGAGCCTCGTGCGGGAGCAGCCTTGCTCTTTGCCGCCGGCCGCTCCTCATCGTCCTCGTCGTCCGCAGCGTGCGAAAGCGTCGCGATCCTGGCCTTCCCCGGCTCCGCCTTCCCCCCCGATTTGCCCTTCGACGCCTGCCCCTTTGGAGGCTCGAACGCCTTCTGCCCGCCCATCCGCGCGGCCCGCTCGGCGTGCAGCTGCGCCAGGAAGTTGTTGATCGACGCCGGCGCGGGGAGGTTCGACTCGGCGAGAGCGGCGGGAGTGTTCTTTGCCGATTTGGCGGGGACCTCCTCGACCTCCTCTTCATCACCCTCCTCCTCCTCGTCTGAATCATCGAGGGCAATCGGTCCCTCGCCAGAAGCGTCCTTCGCAACCCCATCTCCCGCCACGGCGTCCTCGAAGCCCGGTGCCGCGGTCCCGGCCGTCGGCGCGCCCGCGTACGCCTCGACCGCCGACGACCCGCCCGGCCGCCGCGCGACGAGCGTTTCCGTGTCGGCCTCGCCGTCCGACGGCGGCGCCGCGCGCTGCACCGGCGTCGACTTGACCCGCGGCATTCTGTTCAATTGTCCCCCGCAAGTCCCTTGCGAGACACAAGAGGTCGATGGAAATCGTCTTCGGCACGCACCGCCTGACGCCGTCCAATATTCCTGTCGCGATTACTACGGCCCTCGATATGGGATACACGAGGATCGACACGGCGAGGAGCTACAGGATCGAGGAGCACGTCGGGACCGCGGTCCGGAACTGGATCTCCGCGGACGCTGCCCCGGAAACCCCGAATGGGGCGGACGGGGAGGACATCGTCGGACCGCCGAGGAGGAGGAGAACGCGAAGGGACGTGCACATCACGTCCAAGCTCCCCCCCAAGGCCATGTCCTCGGACCTCGCCCACGCGACCGGCCTGGCCTCCCTGGAATCCATCTTCCCCGCCTCCTCGACCCCCGCGGAGGACCGCTACCTGGACGGCTACCTGATCCACTGGCCCGCCGCATCGGGCCTAGCCCCCTCGGACCCGCGACACGCCACCGCACGTCGGGAAGCGTGGTCCGCGCTCCTCCGCCTCCGCGGAGAAGGCCTCGTTCGCGAATCCGGCGTGTCCAACTTCACCCCCGCGCATCTCGCCGCCCTCCTTGCTCCTCTGCCGCGCTCGGAAAGGCCGGCGGCGAACCAGATCGAGGTGCACCCCGGGTGCTGGCGATCCCAGCTCCCGTGCGTCGAGTTCTGCCGCGGCGCGGGGATCGAGGTGCAGGCCTACTCGGCTGTCGGATGCGGGGAGCTGGTCAGGCACCCGCGCGTGGTGGAGCTGGCGGGGAGGGTGCGGGCACGGGTGGAAGCGGCGCGGGAGGAGCACGAGCCGCGGGCGCCGGATCGCCATCCTGTGGAGATCACGCCGGCGCAGGTGCTGCTGAAGTGGTCGATGCAGCACGGCATGCTGCCTGTGGCAAAGTCGGCCGATCCGGCGCGGATTCGGGAGAACTTGGGCGCGCGGTCGGAGGAATGGGCGCTGGAGCCCGACGAGATGGGGTTCCTGGACGGATTCCAGGAGAGGGAAGGGGGCGGGAAGATGTGCTGGGATCCCAGTGTCGTTGCATAGGCTTCCCTTCCCGGTATCTGTCGATCGCCCGTCGGGAGACAAGGACCGAGCCGAGTCTCCAGACGTCCGGATCTCGAACGCTCCGGACGTCACCAGCATCTGAACCGCTTCCATCCTTCGTCCGGCCGCATTTCACGCCCGGACGGCATCGATCGTCCAGCCGGGGACGCGTTTGTTTTGTGGCGGGTCAGCCGCTCCCAATTCGTCCCCATCGGGCAACGACCCTGCGCCGGAAACCCCGGGGCCCCCAGGCTCCCTGCCCTTCTGGATCCCCGTCTCGCGCCGCGCACCGCCCGGAATCGCGCGTCGGCGAAACTCCCCGCGCGATCCCGCCCCGCCGGACGCGGAATGCATCTCCCTCGCGCCGCCGCCCGCCCCGCGGCGCTCCTCGCGCTCTGCCTGCTGCTTCCCCGGGCAGCGGCGCGGTACGCCCCGGCGTACTTCGGCATGCATCTGGACCACTTCTACACGGGCGAGATCACCAACGGCGACAACCCGTGGAAGTTCGCGGAGCGGTTCGGGCGCCACGCGGCGATATGTGGGTCCTCCTCCATCTGAACGCGCGAGCGGCGCGCTTATCCGACCCTCTCCGCAGACGCCGACTACCTCGACCTGTGCAAGCCATCGGGCCCCGAGGAATGCGAACCCTGGTGGCACATCCAGCGCTTCGGCGGGGAAGTCCTCCGCGTGTCGCAGGAGTTCGGCACGGGCGGCAACGCGCCGTGCTACTCGCTCGCCGTGCTGCCGTGGAACGGGCTGGGCATGTGGTACCCGGGGTCGCCGTACCTGAACAGGCTGAGGGACGAGCTGGCGGTGCTGCAGGGGTGGGGGCTGAGGTGCATACTGGTGCGGTTCGCGATCGAGGCCAACGGGCACTGTGGGTCGAATGCCGCGCGGCGGGAGGTGGTTGCGGCTGATCCTGGCCGCTGCTCCCAGGGTTCCCGTTCGGGCAGCAGCCGGACGAGTTCAAGCGGGCGTTCCGGGCCGTCGCCGAGACGCTCAGGCCGATGGGCATCAGGATGATCTGGAGCATGTCGCACTTCAACTGCCAGGGCCGTGGGGACTATGACCCCTGTGGGTTCTGCCGTCGTTCCCCAGCCTTGCGCGCCTTGCGCGAGCTCACCGCGCTACTGATCGCAGACGAACCGTACTGGCCGGGCGGCGACATCGTCGACATCGTCGGCCTGGACGTGTACCCCGGCGGCTTCCAGGACTCCAACACGATCATCCCCGACGGCGAGCTGGAGCGCTGGATCACGGGCTACTACGGCGAGTTCTGGCGCTGCAACTTCTACCAGCGCTGGGTCGTCGAGACCAACAAGCCGTTCCACATCACCGAGACCGGGGCGGGGTACAACATCTTCAACTCGTGGACGGGGGACGAGTACACGGCCGTCAAGAGGTCGTGGTTCGCCAACGTGTTTTCCACGCTGTGGAACTACGACCGCCTCGTGGGCGTAACGTGGTTCGAGTACGTCAAGCAGGAGGACGGAGCGCACCGGGATTTTACGTTCTCGTTCAACCCGTCGACGCGGGACATCTTCAAGTCGATGATCCCGTGGGACCAGTTCTGCTTCGCGGACAATGCCCAGCAGTGGGAGTACCCGGCCATCGGGCCTCGCCCCTACTGAGCTCGATAATCCTTTGTTATCTTTGTCGCTGTCATGGATGGGGCGCCGTTCTGATTGGATGGAGCGGATCGATCAGCACGGCGGGCGGGTGTCGTCCTGAATGGCCATGGCCGCGGTCGCACAGCATAAACATAGTCTCCTATCACCATGCGCATAGAGCTAGCTACTTTCGCCTCAGGGTCCGGTCTGTCGGGGATTACGCTCTCCAAGCCCCACGGGGCGGAGCGCGCCCAACCCTTCCCCCAGCATTCCCTCCCCCCCACACAAAACACTGCTGCCTTGCCCGTCCACGGGCCACAGCAGCCATGGCTTCTACCGCGGTGCACCTCGCACGGCGGCTGTACATAGACGGCATCGGCAATGGCCCGGTCAACCAGACTCTGGAGGTGTCCAACACGACGCTCGAGTTCAGCGTCGTCTTCACGGAACAGACGCGCGCCAAGCTCGCGAGCCAGGCCGGCTTCGTCGCCACGTACTTCACGCCCGACTTCTCGGCGCCCGGCGTGGCGATAAGGAACGGCCTGGTCCGCGGGAGGGTGCTCGCGGACAACCAGCCGCTGACGGCCCAGGAGGTCTGGAACTCCTTCTGGCCGGCGATTATCGCCGCTGCCGTGCTCGTGCTCGTCGCCGGCATATTCATTCCGATATCGATTTATATGTGGTGGGTGCCGGGCGGGCACGGTCCGCTCCGCTCTCGCCTGACCGCCGTGTCCCCTCCAAGCGCAAAGATACACCCTGCGCTGGCCAAGGGCTTCGTCGAGCGGCCCCGGGGATTCTACAAGCCCTTCTCGTTCAAGCGTCTGTGGTTTCCAATCCTCGTCATCCTCGTCACCGTCGGCTGCGCCATCTGGTCGCTCATCATGCTTTTCCACGGCAACTACGCCTTCACCCAGAACCTCAACAACGTGAAGAGTGCCGGGGCCGACCTCTTCCTGTTGACTGGGGCCAAGCTGCTGGGCATCGGTCCCCTGGGCGGCCTCATTGTTGAGGGTGAGTGAACTTGGAGCGAACGATTCCGATGTGTCTCACCGTTGTTTGCCAGACATGAACGCGACGGTCCGCACGACCCTGCTCGCCCTGGTCAACACAATCAACCCCTCCAACATCGTCGTCGGGATCGAGCCGAATGTAGCGGCTCTGGGGGCTGCCCTGAACGCGTCGTCGCAGGACCTCGCCAACCTCGCCAACAACGCGACCCGGCTCGACACCGCCAGCAAGGCCTCGGACGCCGCCTACCCCCCGCTGAGGAGCGGCGCCTCGAGCTTCGTTACCAGCGCCGGCAACGCGCTAAACAGCCCCAACCCGTTCCCGACCAACAACGCCGCGGGTGCTACCTACCAGCTCTCGCCGGCCCTCGCGCTCCCCAATCCGCCCACCCAGGCGGTCTCGCCGCAGCCCCTCGGGGTCGACGCCGCCCAGAAGTTGGTCGGATTCGTCGGCACGGGCGCCGACAGCGCCCGCACCGCCGTCGACGCCGCGGCCGCTGAAGTGGCCAAGTACAACGCGACCGCGCTCACGATCAAGATCAACCAGGCCCTGTCCTCTGCCGTCGATAGTGAGTTGGGCAGCGTGACGTTGTCGCGACGGCGCTGACCTGCCATCACTTTCTCCCCAGGGGCCACGGCCGTCATCGCCCCCGCGCTGCAGGACGTCCTCAACCAGATCAACGCCATCTACCAGCAGGACATTGTGCCCATTGCCGGCAGCATCGACAACGTCGCGAGGCAGTTCATCGACGTCGTCGACTTCCTCCTCAAGATCGACCTCGCCAGGAACATCCTCACGTACATCCTCGCCGGGTTCGGCGCGGTTGCGCTCATCGTCGTCGTGGTCGCCATGCTGGCTCGCAGCCCTCGCTGGGTTGGACAGTGGGTTCCCGGTCGCCGGGTCTCGCCGCCTCGTAGCTGACCTCGGCCCGCTTTATCAGCTGCACGCTCGCCGCGCTAGCCCTCGGCATCATCTCCCTCATCGTCGGCGCGCTGTACCTCTCCATCGGCGTCGTCCTCGGCGCCACCTGCCAGGCCCTCGAGCAGGAGAACTTCGACAACCTCCTCCCGACCATCAACCAGATCGCCGGCACCAACATCACCCCGGCCATGGTCAACTCGCTCCTGCTGGCGCGGCGACAGTGCGCCGCCGGGGTCGGCGGGTTCAAGGTCGCCGCCGAGGTGGTCCGGGCGCTGGTCGCCGCCGGGGTCATCAGGAGCGACTTTGACGAGGCGGCGGTGCAGCGCCTCGAGGCCGCCGTGGACCGGCTCCGCGCGATCGGCAACGGCACTGTGCAGGTCGACGTGCAGACGGCGCTCAACTCGGTGGCGGCCGAGATCCCGTCGGCGCTCAACAGGGGGCTGGATGTGGCCGAGGCGGCGCTGGGCAAGGCGTTGGACGAGGCCGGCACGCTCCTGGACCAGGTCACCAAGCCGCTGATTGCGTCGGCGCAGCGGAACCCGTACTCGCCCGCGCTGCAGTCGGCAGTCGCCGACCTCGCGCGGCTGGCCCTCCCCGGCGGCACCGCGGGTCGCGCCGCGTCCACGGACCCCGCCCGCGTGGCCGAGGCCGCATCGCTTCTGCAGGCCGCCGGCGCGGGCCTCAACTCGACCTGGACCGCCCTCGACACGACGCAGGGCGCAGCCGTGCGCTCGGCCAACGCCGACGTGCTCACCTACGCCACCGGCTCCGACGCCTCCCTCGAGGCCGCCCGCGCCGACCTCGGCGTCTCGGTCGCCGCCACGATCGCCCTCGCCAACGCCACGGCGCGGCTGACCCTCCGCGAGGTGCAGAACTTCACCACCTACGGGCTGCCCCCCATCGAGTCCGCCGTGCGGGCCTTCTTCACCGGCACGGCCGAGGTGATCGAGGCCCTGGCGGCGTGCCAGAGCATCATCGAGGACACGTTCGTGATCCAGAACGCGGTGTGCATCGGCGTCTCTCGCGCCACGGACGAGCTGTGGCTGGGCGCGGTGATCCAGGGCTTCGTGTGGACCGCCGGCGCGATCCTGATGCTCTACGCCGTCAAGAAGGTCTGGGCGACCGACTCGGGCTGGAGGTGGAAGGGCCGCAAGGAGCCCATGTCGAGCTTCGAGGCGGAAAAGTACGTGCTCTCGGGGCAGCAGATGGCCAAGAACGTCGAGGCGGCGCCGACGGGGGCGGACTGGTCGCAGTTCACGGAGCCGCAGGGCGGGTACGCCAACGGCGCGTCGCCTGCGGGGGCGTCGCCGGCGAGCTACACGCCGGGGTCGCCGGGGCAGCCGGGGGTGACGATGCTGACGTCGCCCGATGCGGCGGTGCCGCCCGAGGTGGCCGAGGTGGAGAGGAAGTTCTGATCCGGGGATGATGCGGCGCGTTCTTCGTCTTGGAATAAGTATCGCGGGTTACACACGTCAGGGTTCTGCAGCCACGCTTCCCGCCGTCCCTAGCTACATCCACTCCCTGGATGCGCCGTTCGGATCCCTGAGCGTCGCATCCGTGGCCGGCGTCCCCGTCCTCTCGTCCCCACCCCAGCTCTGCGGATCGCCCCAGGTCGCGCCCAACCCGGATGCCAGCAGCCGCTCCAGATCCGCGAGCCCCGCGTGGATGCTCGGGGCGCCCGATGCCGCGGGCGCCGGGGTGAGCAGCGGCGTCGGCATGCCCGCCCGCATCGCCGACCACCCGGCCGCCTCGATCCCCAGCCCGACCACCGCCGGGGGCGTCGGCATCGGGGAGGGCGGCCACCGCGCCGCGCCGGGGCGCGGGGTCGGGAACGCCCGCAGCGCCTCGGCGCGGCGGGCATGGGCCGCCCACTCGAACTCCCGATCCAGCTGCCCCGCGACGGCGGCGGCCGCATCGAACCCGCCGGATGCGGATGCCGGCGCCGCGTGCCCGTCTGCGTCCCAAGGAACCTGCATCTGCAGCTGGGCAGCCGGGCGTCGCCGGGGCGGGAACACGATCTCGGGGAAGCCCCAGCCGCCGGGCCCCTGCGGGGCCTGCACGGGCGGATCGGGGAACCAAGCCCCGTGGATGAATGTCGGCGAGACCGGTTCGCTGTCCGGCATCTGCTGCTGCGCGGACGGGAACGCGGACGGCGGGCCGAAGGGCTGCACGGTCGGGGAGACGAGCTTGCGGGCGCCGTCGAAGGAGGAGTTGCCGGCGTCGAGCGAGGCGCTGCCGTTGAACGATGCCAGCGCGGGCATGCTGGCGGAGGAGAGGGTCGCGGGGCTCGGGTGCGGGGAGGGATCGAGGCTGCCGGGGAGGAAGTGCGGGGAGGGGTGCGCCGCCGTGCGCGGCCGCCGGCCCAGAAGTGCGTCGAGGGAGGCGCTGCCGTTGAACGGGGCCGGGGCAGGCATGCTGGCGGATGCGAGGAGGGCGCTCGGGTCCGGGGTGGGATCGAGGCTGCCCGGGAGGAACCCGGGCGATGCGTGCGCGAAGCTCCGGTGCATCTGCGGGGGCCTGGGGAGGACGGCGCCCTCGTGGTGCTGCATCCCGGGTGCATCGTCCTGCGGTGCGGTCTGGAACAGGCCGGCAGGGAGGAAGCCGCCCAGGGATCTCGACTGCGGGAGCACCGCGTGCGAAGGCTGTGCCGCGTAGTCCAGGGCGCGCATCTCCATGCGCAGGCTGGCCCGCGCATCCGAAGGCGCAGGCCGCTCGGGGCTCGAGCCGACGGTTGGAGCCGCCTTCCTCCGGACCCGCAGCGGCGCCGCGCTGTCCAACGACCTGGACCTCTTCCCCCTCCCCCTCCCCGGCACGGGCATCCCCGCCTCCCTGAGCCCCTGGTTGATCCGCTGGCGCTGGCGCCGGCTCCGCTTCTCCTCCGTGCGGTTGTTGTACGCGTTGGCGAGCTGGCCGCGCACCATCTTCTTGGCGCGGCGCAGCTCGGGGTTGCGCAGGATGAGCGAGTAGACGAGGTCGTTAAAGCCGCGCTGCGAATGGGTGCACGTGAACGGCGATCGGGAGCGCGGGGCAACGGGGGCTGCCTACCGCGTACACCGTCGAGTCTTTGCCGTAGTATTTGAACTCGTGCCTCGTCTCGTCGTCCATCTTGGCGAGGTCGACGCCCCGCAGGTTTACCGAGACGTGCTGCACCGTGTTGGTATCGGGGTCGACGTAGCACGCCATCTCCTCGCCGCTCGGGGCGGTGTAGAACTCGATCGGAACGGACCGCTTCTCCGGCTTGGCGGGCCTGAAGGAAGGGGGCGGGGAGGCCCCGTGCGGCGCCGCGTCGGGGACGGGGCCGGGGCCGATGTGCTCGGGGCCGTCCGCACCCCCGGCGGGCGAGGAAAATCGCCCATTGCGGTCCGAGTGTGCGCCCGGGGGCGAAGAGGGGGGCGGAGGGCCGCCGGCCGGGGCTCCCCCGCGCAGCCCGCCGCCGGTTGGGGGCGGCCAGCTGGCCGCCGCCCCCGCCCCCGCCGCCACGCCGCCGCCGGCACGGGCGCCCCCGCGGACGTCGCCGAGTATCCCCGCGAGCAGCCCGGGCCCGGCGCGGGCGAACTGCAGCGCCGCGGAGGCGCCGCCGAGGAGGCCGACCGATGCCGCCGCCGGAGCCCCGCCGGGCGCCGCCCCGGCCCCGCCGCCGCCGCCGGTCCCGTCGGCCATTTTGCCCCACATCGGCCCGGGCGCGATGTGCGGGAAGCGGTCCATCGCCTGCGCCGGGCGGCACGGGAATCGCGAGCGATTGGGGAAGCGGGTCAGCGCGGCTTTCCAAGTCCGCCCGCAAATCAGCCCGCTTCCCATCGTTCACGAGGTTCGGGGCTGTGCACGCCACGCCGTGCACCGGGGCCCCACGCCCAGTCGGACGCATCCTGCAGCTGCGGTGTTTACTCTCTACATCGGACTCGTCCAGCAGGCACAAGAGGCGCATGGGAGCTCCGTAGGAACGGATCGTCCCGCCGCGACCGCCATTGCTCCCCGCCCCCGTTCTGCGGCGCCGTCGGATTCGACACTACGCGGCCCTCCGATCCCGGATCCGGAATTCGGAAGTGCTCTGAGACATCCGGGCAGCCATCGGAGGCGTGGACGCGGGAATGATGCGGCGCCGCAACGAACCGCACGAGGATCCCCCCACCTTGGCAGGCTTGGCGGGACCGCTCCCCCCGCTTCCGATGTATTATTCCCTGTCGCCTCGCCTCGAGACGGGACCGCGGTGGGAGGGGAACATCAGACGCCGCAAGCCCCCGGGAGGGAACGTCGGCGGGGCGGGTGGAAAGCCACGGGGATGGGGCTATGCGGACCGGGAACCGGAAACGTTCCCCACCAGGCGTCCGACCCCGTGCCCTCCTCCGACCGATCCGGTGCACGGAACGCGCTCCGAGAGGGTGTTTGGACCGCCCCCGGGGAATCCGTTCGCCCCGGGGTGGGTTTTTGGCTCGGGCGGCCGGAAGGCCCGAAGGACCGCGCGGCGCATCCGACGATCGGGAATGCACCGGATCGCGCCGCGTACAATCCGATTGCGTCCGGGCACCACCCGGTGAGCGACCCCGCGCATGCCGGTTTCCCCTCGGCCCGCCGATCGGTGCACGCGAAGGGGGTGTGTCCCGTGGCGGCTCAATCGCGGCCGGGCGGCGGCGGCTCGTGTCAGGGACAACAACCCGGCGGCCGCACGCAAACACGCTGTTGCGGGCCGCGCCGTCGCGAGCGCCGGTCGGGGACGGTCGGGAGAATAGGTGCGCCCCCAGCGCTCTCCGCCCGCGGCGCCCTCCGCACGGCTTCCCGACCCCCTCCGGCCCGCGGGCGCAATTCATTCCCCCTCCCGCGCCCGGCGATGGCCCCGCGCCGCCGCCGCCACCGCGCCGACACCCACAAGACCGCCCGCGGGGAGCTCTTTTCCCTGCTCCGCTCGGCGCTCCTCCGCTTCGCAATCTCCGCCGAACCGTCGGCATCGGCTCCCGACCGCGGGCTGTACGTCGACCCGGCGGGCGCGCCGCGGTTCGTGCTCCCCGTGGGCAGGTGGGGCGGCCGGATCGACGTCCGGGCGGACCTGTACGCCGTGGATCCCGAGGGCAAGGACGGGGGGGAGTACGATGCGGTGCGGTACTACGCCCGGGTGTCGCGGAAGAGGGATCACTACGAGGTTCGCGCCTCCTGCCCGTTTCGGGGCAGGCAATGGGTCTGACCCACCCCCCGCCGCCCACCAGGGCGACTTCAACGACACCGTGTGGGCCCTCGTCGCTCTCAACCCCGAGCTGCGTCGCGCGGCGCGGTGCGCCAGGGCCGGGCTGGCAACGGGGCTGCTGAACAGCTTCCCCGAGACGGCCAGCAGGCGGGCGGGGCGGCCCAAGGGCGGGGCGATGATCGGCGAGGGCGGGAACGGCGGGGAGGGGGATAACAAGTGCGCGACGAGGAGGAGCGGTGGGAGGGATGCGGCACGCCCGCCGTCGGCTCCGCCGCCCGCTCCGACGGAACAGCCCCCATCCACCCCGATCGACCCCGGCCCCTCCGACGCCGCGATGGACGCCGACGACATCCTCACCTTCCTCTCCGAATCCTCCTTCGCCTCCGACGGCACCCTGTTCGACCCGCTGCCCTGGCCGGCCGGGCTCCCGCTGCCCTGGGACGACCTCGGGTTCCTCCCGCCGGAGGGGTGCCTGCCGGGGTCGCCCATGATCCCCCCGCAGGCGGAGCGAGACGGGGATGTGGATGGGTTCTGCCTCGGTGATTGGACGGACAAGTGAGATCGGGTGGGCGCACGCAACTCGGGGGGGCGAGGGGGAACAAGGGGCGGAGCGGGTGCTGTAATGTATTGGGGACGCCGTTGGGAACTGTAATGCATTGCCGGTTTCGTGATCAGGCAGCGTTCATGATGCCTGCTGATCCCCCCGCCCCCCCATTGCGGACGGTTCCCGTGTTCGGCGGGGCTGATGCGAAGCACAGCCGCTGTTGTCCCGCCCCCCGCCCGGACCGCTTCGCCGACGGAGGAAAAGCCTGCGGGTGACGGTCGTCTCCCACCCGATCCGACCTTCCGCGCTAGACGTCGCGGCGCCGCAGTGAGTGGCAAATGCATCGCGGTGGCTTGTGTGCGGGCGAAAACTGGCGTAAGCGGGGGCGGTCCACGAGCCCGCCGGCCGGGCCGCCGCGGGGCATCCGTCCAGAAGGACGGGAAGCGCAGCGCCGCATCCCCGCATCGGTGATTGCCGAAGAAACGTGGAGGAAACGAACGACGAGGGTGCCGGATTATCGAGGAGCGTGACGGGTGGGTCGGTTCCGGACTCGCCGGCTCGGCCCCGCCCCGGCGGCCTTGCTCCGCCTCCCCGGGGCCCGATCCGGGGCCGGGAAGAATTTCGGCGGGCCACCGGTCCGTCCGCCGTGCTCGCGGGCACCCGATCTGCATGCGGTGACGGGCGTGGATGGGTACGTCGCAGCGGGCGCAAGGCCGGTGGGGATCGGGGGAGGGAAGGCGCGCAGTGGCATCGGAGGGCACGGGGTGCACGGGGCGCGGATCCGCCGGCCCGGGTGGTGCCGGGGGGCATTTCAGGTTCGGTAGGAAGCATGGCGGTCGGTTCGGGTCGTACGCATGCGCCGTTGCCGTTCACAGGTCCTCGTTGCACCCTTTCTTCCCTCGGGCCGCTGATCGGCAAAAGCCCCGTGGGGGGTCGAACGCTTCGGGCCCGTTGTTCCGGGCAGCAGCACCTCATCGCCGGCGTGCTGGGTACCGCGCCGTGGGCCGCCGGGGCGGGGGTTGGGCGGGAACCCACGTTTCCGGAACTGCGCTGGTTGTGGCAAGGCGGTGCCCGCGAGGGGTACGTTCGACGCCTGGCCCAGCGTCAGCATGATATGGCTGCCCACGCCGCCGTCGCGGTACCCTTTCGAGGTTCTCCAACACATCTTCCCAACCTGCGGGGGCATGGGCACCCAGTGCTACCGCATCGCGTATGCCCTGGGCGACCGCACCCTCTTCCACGATTCGAGCAGGCCGGCAGCGGTGCCGAACGAGCTGCTGCTGCCCATCATGGAGGCCCTCAAGGCGTCCGGGGCCGACGCGACCCTGGCCCGCCTGACCCTGGCGTCGCGGGCCAGTGTCGCCAGCTGGGCCTGACGGTGCTGCACCGCGAGATTACCATCAACGGGCGGAGGCGCGACGGCCGCTCTCTCGAAGTGTGGTCGCGGTACATGGCCGGGGAGAGGAGGGAGCACGCATTCGTGAGGAAAGCATCCGTGACCGTTCCCGAACCACATGCCCGAGGAGACGAGCTGCTCAACACCGTAGCATCCTAGGCGTTCCTCGTGCGCGATGTCCTGGAAAAGCTCATCAAGTTGGAGCGCCTGGACCTTAACATCCAGCCGGGAATCGTGGCTCCGATCACCTGGACCAGGTGCGGGGTGGATGCCGAGAATCAGCCTGCGTTCGGCTGCGCGAGTCTTCCGAGCAACCTCAAGACCTTTCGCTTCACGACGAGCTTCTTCGATGCCGCCCCGAGCACCCAAATACTTGAGGCCTTGGAGCGTCACGCCGAGACTGGCGCCCTGGAGTCGTGGACGTACGACGGGGCTATGCTCGATTTCGCACTCTATCCCTCCGCCGCCCAGAAGCTCCGCGAGCTTGCTCCCAACCCGCGCGACTACGACGAGACGGCGCGCCTGTGCGGAGCCATGGGCATGAACCTCGCCTTCTGGGACCTTGAGCAGCTGCACCTGACGACCTCCGAAGGCCGTCTGGCCGAGCCATTTCTACCCCTGATCGAAACCCGGGCCCCCAACCTCAAACGCTGGCGCCTCACCAACACGCACAGCCTGATGGACATGTCGCGGTTCCCGTGCGCGGCGTCGCTGCTCGAGGAGGTCAGCGTCTTCACGGAGCAGGACTGCGCGGCCCTTTTCCGCTCGCCAGCGCGGCCGGCCAAGGTCGTCGTTCGCACGCTGCTCTTCCTCGAATCCTTCCGGGACCGGTTCGCCTCCGTGGGCTGGATCCGGAAGCTGGAGCTCGCCTCGGCCTTGGACGAGGGCATCGCGCTCTCCCTCCACGGCGTCGCGGACCTGATCACGGGCCGGCTCCCTCCCCACCTGACCCAGCTCGAGATCGAGGTCACTTCGGAACGCCGGGGCAACGGCGGCTTCTGGTTCACCAAGCGGCTGGCGAAGCTGATGCGCGACGCGGGGTTCAACCCCGGTTTCGGGCTGGTCCTTGAGGAGGAGATGCTACGACGGAAGGGTGGACGGGTGCAGGTGGGAGTGGGACCGCAAGAGCAGGTCGTTCGCGGCGGTGGGCGGGCCGGATGTCTACTACGAGGACCTACTCTAGGCGATGACGATGAGTGTTTTGAGGATCCATCTTCTTCAGAATCAGAGCACCCGCCGTCGTCTCCCATCGTTACACGGCCACCTCGACGTCGAACCCGATCCCGATCTTGTACCTGCAGATTGGGCACACCACCGCCGCACGCACGTGCACCGGCTCCCCAGTCCCGCGCAGTTCGCCCACAACGGCCTCGGCCCCGGTCCCATTGCAGCACACCCGCACCCAATCTACGCCGCAGGGGTAGCAGAACTGCCCGTGCCCGCAGGGCAGACGGAGCACGTCCGAGCTCGGGCCGAGCTCGCGCTCGAGGCAGATGAGGCAGAGATCCGGGCAGTTTCGGGGCGTGCTGGGGCTTGGCGCAGCATGAGGGACGGCAGTAGGAAGCCCCGGGCCTCTGACGATGGCTTCGAGGGGTATCGGATCCGAGGGAACTCGGTCCGAATTGATCGGGCCGAGAAAGGCGTTCGGGGGCCTGCACGGCCCAGGCGAATCGGTTCCCGTTTCATGTCCGTCGGCAGCAAGAGGTTGAAGCGCGGCCGGCGCCCCCAGGATCAGCTCGCCGCCCTTGACGATCCAGCCGTGCTGAAGCGAGGTCGTCCCGGCGTCGCCCCACTTCACCGGGTAGAAAAGCCCCTTGATCTGCTCGTCCGAGATTGGCGGGCTCTCCTGAAGCCAGCCACCCTGCGGTGTTGCCCCGCCGGCCCGGTTCTGCAGCTCTGCCAGCCGCGCGCGGAGCCGTGCCTCCCGCCGCTCCTGCGAACGGCGCGATTTCCTGTGTTGCAGGCAGCAGAGCAACACGGCGAGGACGAGCGCCACCAGCACGGTCACGATGTACGGCACAAACGCGACGGTCACCGGCCTCCAGAGCGGCGGCAGCGCCGGGGTGGGCTGCGGCGTCGCGCCGCCGGGCGACAGCTCCTCGGTCGCGTTCGCGGCGCGGTCCGAGGACGGGGTCGCATGCGGGACCGTCGGCATCGTGGTCGGACGCGACTTCAACGACTAAAGAAGCAGGTGTCACCCGTCGGGCCGACGTCGGGATTTGCGGGACCGGGGAGCCGGGCCGCCGCAAGGGCGCGCCGCAACGCAACGGCATCCAGCACCGGAGAGTATGGGGAAGCGCGCATCTTAAATTCGAAGAGGCTGGAACGTTATCCCAGCATCGTCAGACCAAAGAGCGGCCCGTTTGCTCTGCACGATGTCGAATGAGGCCGGCGAGATTCGAAGAGTTGTGTACTTGTTGCGGCCGAGTCGCGGGCGGCATTTTCACGGCTTTCGACGGCGCCGACTCTCTCCTCCGCGCGGCCCTCGTACGCCTCGGCGCGCGCCGACCATCATTTTCTTTGCGTGCTAGCCGCCGTCGGCCGGGAAACGCGCGTTGTCGGCTGTTTTCCGGGCGGGGGAACGGCCAGGTGTCGGTCGTCCCGGTGGATTTTCGCCGGTTATCCGGACACAGAAAAGGCCGTGCTTTGCTGGAAAACCTCTCCTGAGCACTCTGCGGACTGCGCCCGTTGTCTACCCTTGTGCTCCGGGATTTCGAGACCTCCGAGACGTCCGGGACTGGGGACCCGATTTTCCCTCAATCCCCCTTCCCCCCTCTCGACCAACCAAAATGGCCCTCCTCCTCAACGCCCTAGCGGATGACGCCGTGGCGGGCGCTGCACCGTGTCCCGCCGCCCGCCGCGCGACCACGTGCGCCCTCTCGGACCTCGCCGCGCGCGACGTCTCGGGCATGCTTCTAGCCCCCCGCTACGCCTGCGCCGCCTCGTTCCTGCTCGGCGTGCAGTGGCTGGACCGCCAGCTGGGCGGCGCCTTCCGGCTCGCAAGGGATGGCGGCCTCGTCGTCGCGCAGACGCAGGGCCCCGCCGACGCCGCGTACCGCGCGCAGGTGCAGGGGACCTTTGGCGAAAAGTGGCAGTTTGCCGGGCCGACGAACCTGCCGCCGTACGGGAGCCAGCACGCCAAGTTCGTCGTGCTCGCGTACGACGCGTTCGTCAGGGTGGCCATCGTCAGCAACAACTTGATCCCGAAGGACTTTGAGCGCAAGACGGGCAGCGTCTTTGTGCAGACCTTTCCCCTTCGTCCTGCTACCGGCGTCGCATTCGAGCAGCCGGCGACGGCTGCGGGCAAATCGGACTTTGGCACCCTGTTCTCCGAGTTTCTGAGGAAGATGCAGGGGGGCGGCGTGCCGGTCGGCCCCTTGGTCGCCCAGCTCGCCCGCTTCGACTTCTCGGGCGCCCGCGCCGACTTTGCCGCCAGCGTCCCAGGCACCTTTGCCGCGACCGCCGACGCCGACAAGTGGGGCCACACGAGGGTCGCCGCGCTGCTCCGCCGCCTCGGTCCCGCGGAATCGCACGACGACGAGCGGCTGTTCTTCCAGTACTCGAGCCACGGCAGCTTCTACACCAACCGCAAGCCCAACCTGCTGGAGCAGTTTGCCGCCTCGTTCAGCGTGCAGCGCACCGCGCCGCCCGCCGCCGGCCCGGCCGCGCGCGCGGGGAGCAAGCGGCCCGCCGACCCGGGCGTGATCGACCTCACCTCGGACGACGAGAGCACGGGGCCCGCCGCACGTGCCTCCTCCTCCTCATCCGCCTCGGCCTTCCTCCGCCCGCCGCGCCCCCTCCCCGTCGAGCTCGTCTGGCCCGCCGCCGACTTTGTACGCCGCTCCACCGAGGGCTGGTCCGGCGGCTCCTCCGTCCCCGGCCCGAACCGGCACCACACACCCGACGTCACGCAGTTCTGGCGGCTGTACGAAGGTGCACCGGGTGCCGGGCGGGACCGGAGCATCCCGCACATCAAGACCTTCGGACGGTACCGCCCGCTCGCCGCCGGCGCCGGCATCGGGCTCGCATGGCTCTACACGGGCTCGTCAAACTGCAGCGGCGCGGCGTGGGGGGTCGTCGAGAATCCCAAGGGCAAGTCGCGCCAGGTGCGCATCCTCTCGTACGAGGCCGGGGTGCTCTGCACGCCCGGGCGGTGGGCGGCGGGGCTGGCGATCGAGGCGGCGCAGGTGGCCATGGGGAGGTTTCCGGCGGAGGCGTGGTCGGGGTGCTCGGGGATGGCGTTTGCGGGGCCCGGCGGGGAGCAGGGAGTTCGTGGGGAGGCGGGGAGTGGAGGGGGGCACGCAATCGGGGGCAACGGGTCTGCGTTCCCGGGCTCGGGCAACGTGCTCGGCCGCTCGGGCACGCCGCCCGCCTGGCGCGCGGGGCTGCCGATCCCGGGCGACAAGGCACGGCCGGGTGGCGGCGCGGATGCGAGCCAAGGCTCCGGATCGCAAGCCTCGCAGGCCAACGCCTCCAACTCGCCAGGTTCGGTCGCAAGTTTGCAGGACGACATCATCGCCAGGCCGGGCACCCCCACCCCCTCCACCGTCGTCTTCCGCGCGACTCCCTGGCCGGAGCTCCGCCACGCGTCGCGCTCCCCTCCCCCGGGCATCGTCTGGCTCCCCGTCCCGTTCCGCCTCCCCCCGCGCCGCTTCCCCGCCGGCGAACCAGGGTGGGCGATCGAGGGCGCGCCGCAGGGCGGGGTGGGGTTTCCGGGCAGGGACGGGTACGGCAGGTTCGTGGGGGAGGGGGCGCACAGCGTGGTGGCGGAGCCGTTGCCGGTGGCGCCGGATCCGGGGCCGCTCGTGGACGGGACGTGAGGGTGGGACGAAAAATGAGCGAGGGCGAGAACGATAGACGGACGGGTAGACGGACTAGCAGTTAGGTAGATCGAGAGAGAGAAGCTCAATAGGCATGGATCGCACATCACGTCCTGCCCGTCGGCACCGCGAGCCCGGTCCCCCGAACCGGCTCGGCCGCAGCAGCCAACACCCCTTCTGCCCCGCCGTTCGCCGCCGCGCTCATCTCCGTGCCCCCGTCGTCGGGGAGCACCACCTCGACCTCGAACTCGACCCCCACCTCGTCCCTGCAAAGCGGGCACACCACCGTCTTGTGCACCCTCCTCTTCTCTATCCTCCCCTCACCATCCGGCTGCTGCTCGGCCCTCGGTCCGTTGCAGCACACCCGCACCCACCCGACGCCGCAGGGGTAGCAGAACTGCCCGTGCCCGCACGGCAGCCGGAGCACCTCGGATGACGGGGCCAGCTCGCGCTCGAGGCAGATCAGGCACGGGTCGCCCTTTTTGCGGCCCGGGGTGCGGAGGGGGGAGTGTGGTTGCATGGAGGGGGTGGGGAGCCGCGGAGGCGGGGCGGGGGAGGCGGAGTTGGGGCGGAAGGGCGGGGAGACGGGCTGGGCGGGGGGGAGGGGCTGGTCCAGGGGTATCGAGGGGTCGGGGAGGGGGGGAAGGGGGAGGTCGCCGAGGCCGGAGGCGAGCCAGGGGGAGGCGGGGGAGGTTGGGGTGCCGAAGGCCGTTGGCGGGGTGAGGTGGGGAGAGTCGGCGACGGGGTTGGGGTTGAGGAGGGCTGAAGGGCGGATGGCCGGGCTAAGGGTGGTCACCCGCGGCGACCGGAGAATGCGGCGGTGCGTGAGAGTGAGGGCTTCGGGGAGCAGGAGGGGAGTGGGAGCCGCAGAGTTGGCTACGCTGGGGGCTCGCCCCGGAGTTCCGGCAAATGCTGCCGGCGTGGCCTGAGGGGCGATACCGGTCCCCGTGCCGCCAGCAGCGACAAACGGCGTGGCCGGCGTGCACAGCACCAGCTCGCCGGCCTTGACCACCCAGCCCGGCCGCAGCGAGGTCGTTGTGCTCCCCCACTTTGCCGGCTTGAACACCTCCCTGACCTGCTCCTCGGCGATCGGCACCAGATCCTCCGGTCTTTCCGGCCTCGCCGCCCTCCGTGCCGCCTCGGCCGCCGCAATCCGCTCCCTCAGTTCCGCCAGCCGCGCCTCGAGCCGCGCCCGCCGCTCCTCCGTCAGGCGCTTCGCCTGCCTGCGCCCCATGACGCAGAACAGGATGCCGAGCGCCAGCGTGGCCACCGCCATCATCACGTACAATGCGATCGCGGTTGTCGGCGGCGGCGCCGGGCCGGACGGCGGCGGCGGCGGCGCGGGCGACGGCGTCCCGGAAACATCGGTTGCCGTCCCCACCGCACCGGTCCCTGTGGGCCCGCCGCCCGCCACGCTGGTCGGCGTCGCCATTTCGTCCCGTAAAATTCCTGTTCCGCCGGTCACGTCCCGGCCCGAGTCCGTTTTGGGGCCGCGGCGGCGGTGTCCTCGCCACCCAGCGGCGAGTCACGCGCCCTCTGCCCCGGCGGAACCACGCCGGCCGCCGGTGCCGGCCGCGGAAAAAGCGAGAAAATGGGCCGGGCGGGCCGCAGCGCTCCGCCAGAGGGTGTTCCGGCCGGTCCTCGGGCCTCGAGAATAGGATCCCCGTGGGTGCTTCTCCGAGGGCTGAACCACTCGGCGCTCGTGCTGCCCTCGTGGTGGCGTAATCCCCTGCCAAACGCGGCGTTGACGGAAATCGATCAGGCTTTGGAGACAATGTAAGGAAGATCTACTCGAACGCAATGTCAAGCAGGGCAGCCCTATTTGCCGAGCTGGACTCTATCCGCACGACGCCTCCTCACTTTAGCAGCCTGACGCTACTCCTTCCCTTCCAGCGCCTTCCGGTACATGTTCCCCAGGTGCGGCAGCGCCTTGTCCGACATCTCCGGCACCAGCTTCCTCCTCCCCTCCTGCCTCTCCTCCAGCGCCTTGATCCCCGGGCGCTCCTTCATCGCGTCCCGCAGCTTCACCAGCTCCGGGTAGCGCGTTTCCTCGCCCGGCAGGATGGCGGGGGGCCATTCGACCAGCGTCTGGTAGGTATAGTGGTCCGCGACGGTGATCTGGGAGCCGAGGAGGTAGGGCCCGGAGGCGTGGAAGGGGTTTTTGGCGTAGCGGGACTCGATAACGTCGAGGATGAGCGGGCGAGATTGCTCGTAGCTGCGAAGGTGAGGAAAGTGAGATTGCGAGGGCGGGGCGGCGCAGAGGAGGCACGCACGGGGGGGCGCGCCGGTTCACGCGCCAATCCTGGTTTAGGTCGAGCATCTGCCGCCCCATCCGGCATCAGTCCCCGTTGCACGCGTCCGGCACGGCAACGCGCACCTCGTCCACGAGCAGCGCCTTCTCCGTGTCCTCCACCGGGTAATAGGACTTGTCGGCCCTCCTCGCCACGTAGCGCACCGCCGCCAGGTGCTCCCCCACGATCCTCCCGTCCGGCAACTCCAAATAAGGCACCGTGCCGAGGTTGATCTTTGCTTCCAGCGCGCTTTTTTTGTTGGCGGGCCACTCCTCGAGCGTGCCCACGATCTTGTCCTCGAAGGGGACGCCGAGGTCCGCGAGCACGAGGCGGAGGTTGTTGCCGCGGGAGATGGGAAAGTCCCTGCGTGTTTTTCGGGCGCGAGATCCGGCGGAGGGTGCGCGCGGAGGATGGGGGAGGTGAGAGGGAGACACACAGGACGCGCCGGGCGGCCGCACCAGTAGACCACCTTGACGGGGCCGCCGAAGACGTCGTTGACGGCGGCCATCGCGCTCAAAATGGCGGGAGGCGGCGCGAAGGCGGGATCCGTGCTGCGGGGTGGGGGTTTGGGCGGCGGCACGCGGATTGCCGCCACGTCGGAGGAAACGACGCGACGGATGCTAGAGACGGATGTTGCTACTCGATTCTACTTGATATGCATATAGTCAGCTAGCCAACATGCCCAGTTGCGAGAGGTTCTAGTGTTCTACCGTCCAGGAAGGACGACTGACGAGCCCACGACCACGTTCTGTAGTGCCCAACGATTCCGTGTCTGGCGAGAAGCAGGGAGATGCAAAATGTCCAGCTAGCAAGTCCAGCAGCCCCGATATCAAGGAAGATGACGATGCTCAGCAGACGGTGCCAAGGGGGGCGATCGGATCAGGGCCAGCAGGTTCGAGACTGCCACCAAGGCCTGTGGCGGCCGCGAATGCGGTCCCAAAGTCGGACTGCCCGTCCGCGGCAGATCCAAGTCCGATTCCGCCGGCGGCTTGTATGCCGTAGCCGGGGATCGCGTCGTCCCAGAGGACGACCTCGGCGTCTATCCAGCCCGGCCCCAGGATGACTCCCATCTCCCCGACCACCGCTCCGGCCGCCTTGAACTCGGCAACCAAAGAGTTCCACTTGGCCTCGAAGTCGGCCTGCACGGCGTGGGCCCTCGACCACGCGGCCCCGTAGGCGCGGAACAGCGCGCACCCCGCGGCCCCCGGGTCCGCGGCGATGGTCCGCGCCACCCTCCCCGCCAAACCCGCCGCAACCTCCCACCCCACCCTGTGCTCTGCGAGCAGGATCGCGGCCCTCGCTGCGAACTCGGATCGGAGGAACGGGAGCACGTGCTTCAGGGCCCGGGAGGCGCAGGGACCCCTGAGCTGCGGGGCGGCGGCGGCCAGGCGGAGCAGGTCGGCGGGCTGCAGATAATCGAGGGGTCGCGGGGCGAGCTCGGGGGGGAGGTCGAGCAGCGGGAATGGGGCGGGGGAGCAGGGGGTGACAGTCGGAGGGCCCGTCCGGGAAGCGGGTTCCCCGCCATTCGCCCCTCGTGGGCGGTGCAGGGCGAGCTCCGTGGCGAGCGCCGAGGCGACGGGATCGCCTGCGTGGCGCCCGAAGCGCCGCAGCGCCGGGCGGAGCACGTCGACGGCGGCGCGGGTGAGCGGCCGCGAGAGCGGGTCGGCGGTCCCCGGCAGCCGCCTGCGATCGCCCGCGGCGGGGCCGGGATCGCGCGGCATGGCGTCCACGGGCGTGTTCGGGGCTCGGCGGCCGCGGGCGGGCCGGTCAGGTGTGCCTGAGCTTTGGGGATTATCGGATTTGGGTGGCGCGATTGGTCTTCACGTGCCGGTGGGAGGCACTGCTCGCCACGGCCGTGCGTCGAGAAGCGGACGGCGGGGCCCGGATCCGTGCCGTGATACGAGAAAGTGCGGTGGACACGGTGGATGACGGTTCGCGCCCGGTGTGCACGATGCCCGAGCCGAGCTTGGAACTTTCGGTTGAGCCTGGCGGTGGCGTCACTCTCCGAATCCCCGCCTCCCGGTCCGCATCCCGCTGCCCGTCCGCCCCGCCCACCCGACCGGTGGTGGACATGCTTTTTCGGATTCCGCCGGATGTTCTTCGCCGCAGATCCGCCGGTCCTCGGCCTCCCGCCCGCCGCGAGTCCCACCGCCCGTCACGTGCTGACGCCGCACCGTCTCCCCGCAACCGAAATGACCCGATCGCGCTCCCGGTCCGCTTCCTCGCACACATGATCGCCGTCCAGCGCCGCGGGAGGCATTTTTCCGCCCGGGTCCGCTGCTCCGCCGGCCTCTGGCGCCACGCTGGGCTCTCTCTCCCCTCGCTCTGACTCATGCAAACACAGAACATCTGATTTCTCCCACTTCAACATTGGCCATCGGCACGCTACACGATTGGAATCGGACACATTTTTCCACAACAACCTCCATCAGTCGTCCTCGGACGAGAACGAGTTGTCCTCGTCGTCGGCGGGTAGGTTCGCGTCGATGTAGTTCTTCGGAAGCTCCCCGTCCCCCGCGTCGCCCTGCTCGGATCCGCCGTCCTGCTGGCCGCCCTGCTGCGACGACCCGGTGTCCTGCCCGGTTTTCTTGTACCCCGCCTGGAAGACCGCGCCTTCGCCGGAGCTGTCGTCGTCGATGAAGCTGCTGTCCTCGTCGTCCGCGTCGTTTTCCTCCTTGCCGTTGACGAAGACGTCCGGCTGGCGGACCTTCTGGAAGTTGGAGAAGCGGTTGAACCGCGGGTCCTTGTCCGCCTGCAACGCGCGAAGGACGGTCAGGCGCGCCGGTCTGCCGTGCGCTGCGGGCACGCGAGCCCACCTGAGCGCCCGCCAGGATCCGCTCGAGCTGCTGCCCCGACGCCCTGGCGAGGTTCGCCAGCTCGCCGGGCAGGAACTGCAGGGGCATCGAGTCCACCTTCGCCGCCTTGGCACGACATGGCGGCGGTCAGTCTCTGCCGTACGCCGCCCCACACCGGACGCGCAACCCACCGCCTCGCCCGCGGCCCGCAGGTCCTGCAGCGTGATGGGCTTCAGGTCGGGGTGCACCGGCGCGGAAAAGAAGGGGTGCTCGAGGATTTTGAGCGTGTCGGTGACCCAGCCTTTGCGGGGGCGGGGCCCCTGCAGCGTGGAGGCGCCGAGGCGCCTGCGCGGGTCTGGGGGCGGGCGGTGAGCGGCGGGACGGGGGATGCGCCAAGGAAGCTGCGGACCGGGGTGCATCAGCCTGGTGATCAGGTCCCGCGCGTTCTGGAGGTCCTTGGGGTACTTGAACTTGGGGCTCGGCGACAGGTTGGTGAGGTCGAGGAACGAGGTGTCCTGCTTCTCTCTGCGCACGATGGGACGCCGGTCGGCCGGTCAGCACGGTGCGGCTGCGCATCGCCGCCGGATCCCACGAAATGTCTTCCAGCATCCGGTCCCAGTCGACGAGCCCCTGCAGCGGACGGTGCAATCAGTGCGATCCCGGGAAGGAGCCGAGTTGGGAGCCACCCACGCAGACTTTGTTGCCCTTGATGTGCGGCAAATGGAGCCCCGCATACTCGCCCACGCGGCATTCCCCCGACTGCCCGCCCGTCACCATCTGGTAAAGGATGACGCCCTGGAGAGGGGGCCGGCAATGAGCCTGGACCCGTGCGGGCGGTCGCACCCGGCAACGCACTAGGGCAAAGATGTCCGCGCTCTCGGTCGCGCAGTCCGTCTCCGCCGCCTCCTCGAGCCACTCCTCCTCGTTGCCGCCCCTGATCGCCGCCCGCTGCGCCAGGTGCAGCCTGTTGAAGACCACCGAGACCTCGGGCGCCCTGACGGCCCCGTCGCCGCTCCCCGTGTAGACGCAGAACTTGTTCTTGCCCGTCCCCGCGACGAGGTTCCGGCGGAAGGTGGCGCTGCCAAAGTCCCCGATCCGGGGCATGCCGTCGAACCCGACGAGGATGTTGGCGGCCTTGAGGTCCTTGTGGACGATGCCGTTGGTGTGCAGGAAGGCGAGGCCGTAGACGATGCGGGCAAAGGTCTGGCGCGTGTCGTCGAAGGACAGGTCCTTGAGGTGTTTGGTGAGGTCGCCGGAAGCGAGGCCGTAGACGGTCTTCTTGACGGTCTTGATCGGGTCTTCGGGGTCGGTTTCCTTCCTGCGTCGTCCATCCGGCGGGGTGAGGACGGACGGAAGGATCGCCCCGGCGGCGGAACCCACCAGGACCCGTAGGAGCGGACGACGAACGGGCCGCCGTTGATCTTCAGAAAGAGTTCGTCCTCGTTGTCCCCCGCGAACCGGTTCTCGGAGTTCGGAATGATGTCACCGTCATTGGTTTTCTGGAAGTAGTTGAGCGTCTTGAGGGCGAAGATTGCGGGCTGGCGGATGGGCGGCCGGTGAGGCGGCCAGAAAGCGGGCGGGGAAAGCAAGCGCGGAGCTCACCTGCCGCGCCTCTACGCTGCCAATCAAGCCGACCTTGGACACGCTGCCGTAGTGGCCTTTGCCGAGGGAGCTTTCATCGGCCTGGCACCGCAGCATTAGCAACCCCTGTCGGTGCCGCGCAACCCTCCCGCCAGCCCCACTCACGTAGAAATCGGTGATCGGCTTCAGGGCCAGGGGCGTCAACAAACCCTTGGGCAGGTTCCCGCGCGCAATCTCGTTGGCGGGCAGCACGGGGAAGGAGCCCCCGCCCGAGCGCGGCTTGCTCGTCTGCTGGTCCTGCGGCGCGTCCTGGGGTGCGTCCTCCGGGGGGACTTCCGGGGGCGGGTTGCGGTTGCGGCCCCTTCCGCCGCGGGATCCGCCGCCGGTCCGCCCGTTGCCATTGCCGCGCGAGCCGGACTTGGCCCCCTCGCCGGTTTGGGTGTCCGGCTTCGAGCCGCCGCCGGAGCGCCCGCCGCCGGAGCGCCCGCCGCCGGACCGCCCGCCGCCGGACCGCCCGCCGCCCGAGCGCCCGCCGCCGGAAACGCGCCCCGCGGATCCTTTGCCACCGCTGGTGCCGCCTCCGCCGCTTCTGCCCCCGGCGGTGCCCCCGCGGGTGCTATCCCCATTTCCGTTGCCAGTGCGCCCGCCGCGCCCGCCGCGCTGCCGCCCCGGCTTCTCCGACGCGACGCCCGGGTGCGCGAGGGCCACGAGGAGGAGCAGCGCTAGCACGGCGACGAGCAGCGTCGAGGAGCGCATTGCGGATGTCGAGTGGGAGCGGAAAAGGGTTGGTTGTCGGGGAGGAAAGGTGGGTCCACTGACGCAATGCCAGTGCGGCCGCCCAGGAACAGCCCCCATCGGACATTCAGTAAACCACCAGGATCTTCGAAATCGATTACTGATTCGTGCTCGCCATCGTTATTCGCGAATGGTCCGACGAGATTTTGGTCTGGTTCGGGACTGATCGCCGAGCTTGTCTGACTCGTCTCTGCTTGTGCAAGGAAGTCCAGGGAGAGCAAATGGGTGGCTCCGCAAGCTGAGCACGCTGTGAGCTCAATCTCACATTCCAGAAGAAGACCACTCGCGCACGATACCCGCGGCCTCGTCTAGATCATTGCAGGGCCCCGCACCGAGTATCACTGCCTGGGCCAAGTGAGGTGGTCGAACGCCGGCAGCAAGATGTCCCGCCGCGCCCGCAAACGGCTCGAAACCATCGACTGCTGGGGCGACCCGGACACCGTCTCCCCGCAACCGAAATGACCCGATCGCGCGCCCGGCCCGCTTCCTCGCACACATGATTGCCGTCCACCGCCGCGGGCGGCATTTTTCCGCCCGGGTCCGCTGCTCCGCCGGCCTCTGGCGCCACGCTGGGCTCTCTCTCCCCTCGCTCTGACTCATGCAAACACAGAACATCTGATTTCTCCCACTTCAACATTCGCCGTCGGCACGCTACACGATTGGAATCGAGGACACGTACCCAAGTGGTTCTGTATGACAGGGCCAAAGCGTCGCCTTGGAAGGAACCGTCATCGCCATCCGATCTGATGACACGTCCCACCAGTATAGGGCGACGGGAGCGGGACGGGAGAGAGCAGTGCAGGTGCGGGCCGAAGATCGTGTGCCCGCTGTGCAGGTACGAGATCGGGGTCGGGTTTGACGTCGGTGCGAACGTGTAGGAGGGCGGGCTTTGGTTCCGAAAACGAGGGAGCCGGGCACAGCCCCTACAAGAGGTAGCCGGCCGGTCCGCCCATCACGGCCGCGAAAGACCTGCCCCTGCGGTCCCACACCAACTTCCATTCCTCCACCACGCCGTCGTCGGCCCTCGGGTCCGGCAGCATCTCCTCCTCCAGGACGAGCTCGAACGCCGGGTCGCACCCCGCGTCCTTCATCATCTTTGCCAGCCGCTCCGTGAACCAGAACCTGCTGTTGCGCCTGCGCTCCGAGGTGATTTCGATCTCGAGGCCCTCGAGCTTGGGCGGCAGCCGCCCGCAGACGAGGTCGGCGACGCCTTGGAGGGACAGCGTCTCGCCCGTGTCGTCCGCGTCCATGTCCAGGAGCACCAGCCTCCTGATCCACGCCGCGGAGGCGAGCTTGTGCCGGAGCCTGCCGAAAAACAGCAACGTCGGGGCGACGATCTCGGGCGGCCGAGCGGGGGAGCGCAGCAGGGCGGCGCAGTCCTGCTCAGTGAAGAGGGTGACGGATGCGAGCAGCGAGGCGGCACGCGGGAAGCGGGACGTGTCGGGCAGGCCGTGGTCGTTGGTGAGGAACCATTTCTTGAGGCTGGGGGCGCGCGATTCAATGAGCGGGAGGAAGGGCTCCGCGAGGCGGCCTTCCACGGTCTGGAGGTAGAGTTTCTCCAGGTCCCAGAACGCGAGGTTCATGCCCATCGCGCCGCACAGGCGCACAGTCTCGTCGTGGTCCATCGGCTTGATCGAAAGCTCGCGGAGCTTCTGGGCCGCGCTGGGATAGAGGGCAAAGTCCACCATCGCACCATCGTAGGTCCACGACTCCAGCTCGCCGGTTTCCGCGTGGCGCTCCAAAGCAGCAAGGATCTCGGCATAGGGAGCGCATGCAAAGGGGCTGGCTGCGAAGCAGAAGGTCTTGAGGCGGCCCGGGATGCTGGAGCAGCCGAACTCTGGCTGATGCTCGGCACCGATTCCGGTCTCTTGGACCCACACCAGCGGAGACATGCTGCCCTCATGTATGTCCAGATCCAGGTCCTCCAGGTTGACGAGCTTCTCTAGAACGTCGCGCACGAGAAAGGCCCAGGCCGCGCTGTCGTCTGCAAGTTCTTCGCCTGCGAGCCCGGCCTGCAGCAGATTGGGAACGGTCACCGAAGCCTTCTTGACGAACGCGTGCTCCCTCCGGTGCCCGGCCATGTAGCGAGACCAGACTTCCAGTCCACGGCCGCCGCCTGCCGTGGCGTCGATCGCGATCTGGCGGTGCAGCACGGGCAGCCCAAGCTCGCCGCTCGCGCGGGAGGTTCGCATCAGCCGGGCCAGGGTGGCGTCGGCGCCGGAAGCCTTGAGCGCCTCCATGATGGGCAGCAGCAGCTCGTTCGGCACCGCTGCAGGCCTGCTCGGGTCGTGGAAGAGGGCGTTGTCGATCAGAGCACTCGCGATGTTGAAGCAGGGGCTTCCTTGCCCGCCGCAGGTCGGGAACTGGTGGTCGTGCACCTCGAAAAGGTACTGATCCAGGCCCGGTTCACGAGCGCGACGAATGAACTTGGCGGTCGGCCGCTCTTGAGGCATGACTCCAGGCAGCGCCTTGCCGCAGCCCACGCACTTCCGGAACCGCGCTGGGAGCTGCGGCCACATGTGGACTCGGAAATGCTGGTTGACCGCCCTGAAAATGATGTCGCGGTTCCGCAGTCCATGCACTGGGTCGAAGGGGTCGAGCTGCAGCGGGTCGAACATCTCGTGCGGCCCGCCTTGGACCGCCACGTGTCCCGTTTGGTCGTGCACGTAGACCGTGTAGGCGAAGGGCCGCAGCCCGCCATCGCCCGCCGGGCCGGACTGCCCCTTGCCGCCTTTCTTCTTGCGAGGCATCGGCGGGCGGCGCTCGGGACTGCGGAGTGTGTCGCCGGGGGTCCGAGTTGTCGTCGGAGGCGACGCGGCGGCTGGAGCGCCTGACTTTGGGACGTCCAGTCAACCCCATCGTTCATTTGGCCAAAAGAGGCATTGGAAACTCAAAAGCGTCGGAGCTACTTCTTTGAAGCTCGGATGGCGACGATTCCGGGCAGCGGAAAGGTCTCGCTTTTCTCGGAGCCCTCTACACGCCTCCGGGAAGGTTGCTCCAACCCTCCTCCTCCTCCTCCTCCTCCTCCATCACCCCCCCCCCCCCCCCTCCTCGTCCTCCGACGATCCCCACTCCACGTACGGTATCGAAAGCTGCTGCAGCTTCGGGCACGAAATCTCGAGCTCGTCAAGGACGGAGGTCGGCGGCATGCACAGCCCCAAGTCATCCGCAGGCGATCTGCAGCTTCTCCATTGAGCCCGGGAGCCTCGCATCCGCGGGGGCAAGGAACGCCCTGTCCTCCAAGGACCGCAGGCACAGCGTCTTCAGGCGCCCGAACGAACCGAAATGCGGATCCTTTGGCGCCTTGCTACCCTGCGGCCCGACAGTTGCGGCGGAGACGCTCGGTCTCTCGATCCCGGAATTTGAGCGAAGTCGTGGAACCGCCCGGCCGGCGTGAAGCAGCCCGGCCCGTTTGCCACAGTGGAGCACATGACACCGGTCCGCAGCGGTGCGCCGGGCAAAAGCTCGTGCCCTCAAGGTCCAAGCCTCGTCGCCGGCAAGCCGCGAGCAAAATGCAAGTGTGTAATTAATGCCCGCGGTCGAAAATGCAAGCGTCCGCCATCCTCAGTGGCATCATTCCGGGCGGCTTCGGTCGACCCTGGAAACGCCTCAGGGTTGGCATGAAGTGGCGTCGGCCGGGACGCGCCGGGCCCGCAGGCCCCGCGTGTGGGGCGCCAAGTCCGCGGCCGCCCAATCCGATCCGTTCCGGTGCCGACCCGGGGCCACGGGCCGCGGTTTGGTGCGGTGCGGACCATGCGGTCGGTTGTGGCGCAGCGGTCCCGATGCCGCCGTGCCGACGGACCGAACCGCCGCTCGGCCCCGCCACAACGCCGCCGGCCGATCCTGAATCAAGCTGGCAGGCGGGATGCCGCAGGCTGCTATGGAGCAGTGCCGGCACTGCAGAGGACGCAGAGGAAGGTTCGAATCGAAGGATGCTGTGCGCCAAAGATCCCCCCGACTCCCTAAAGGGATTGCCAATTGGGCTGGTGGCTGGGAATCAGCGCGCGCAAATCGGCTGCGGAGCCGCTGGCCGACACAGGGACCCCGAGGCGGGAGGCACCGGCGGACCCCTGGGGCGCCCGCACAATCGCCGGCGGCGTCGCGGGCAGCACCGAAGCAGTGGCCGGCCGCACCGCCCGTTGGGGGGCCGGTGCTGTGCCCGGTTCTCCCGCTCGGCGTCCCGGGCTGACTCCGGGTGCTGGCGGCGGCAGATCCCCTGCCTCAAGACTCGCCCGTCGCCGGGGGCAACCGCAATGGACACCGTGTATTACATCCTGCCGAGCGGGTCGCCGCGGGGCGGCGCCGGGCCGCTGTTTGCCTCGGCGCCGGGGGCGCCGCAGCCGCTCCCGTGCTTCGCGCCGCCGGGCCGCACCGCATCGCAGCCGTTCGGCCTCGCCAACCCGACGTACGCGCGCCATGCGCCGCCGCAGATGGCGCCGGCGGCCGCGCAGGCGCCGCTCGTGTTCCTCGACTCGCTGCCGATGGCGACGCCGCAGCCGGCGCCCGGCGACCTGCTCATCTACACACCGCTGCCCGCCGGCGCGCAGCCGCCGCTCGATGCCGACCCGCTGCTCGGCCTGGGCCTGTTCGACTCGCCGCAGCTGCCGTCGCTCGACTACGGCGGCCTGCCCGACGCCCGCTCGCTGCTGGGCCTCGACCACCTGCAGTCGCCGCTGCAGTCGCCGTCGACGCCCCAGCTGGGCATGATGCCGCTTCTCGACCGCCCTGCCACCGCCCCCGCGTCGCCCAACCGGACCCGCAGCGGCCGCAGGAAGGCCAGCACCTCGTCCTCCTCGACCTCGCCGGCGCTCGCCCCGGGCACGCTCCCGGGCCCCGTCGCCCCCATGCCCAGGCGGCACAGGGGCGCCACCAAGCAGCCCGACGACATCCCGCCGCACCTGCTCGTCACCGCCGCCCGGACGCTGTTCTCCAAGGACCCGCTGCTGCTCACGGGCGACGAGCTGGCCGCGTGCGCATCGTGGGTGCTCCAGCGGCGGGCGCAGAACACCGAGTACGCGAGGCGGCACCGCGGCAAGGCCAAGAGGAAGCAGGAGGAGCTGGAGGCGCGGGCGCAGGCGCTGGAGGAGGAGAACCGCAGGCTGAAGGCGAGGCTTGGGAGGAACAGGAGGCGGTGGAAGGAGGACGGCTACGCGACCGACTGACGACTTCGGGACCCGACAACTGCTCTGTTCCACAACTGCTTCGTCACTGGCCGCTGGCAAATCAAGGTTGCTTCCCTGGGGGAAAGTCGGGTTGTAGAATGTTGATGCGGACGCCGGTGCGCCCCGGAGGCGCTTCCGATGGTTCGCAGATTGTACAATGCGTTCCGCTGAACAATGGTCATTGAGGAAGATTGAGGTTCGGCGTTCTTTCTTGATGTTCGAGCTGGCAGCCCTCTGCTCCCGCCGTCCCTTTCTGCCGCCTGCGGTTCCCCCTTTTCCCGCCTCCTCCCCACTCCTGACGCGTATCCCGCCTTTGCGACGTACAAAATGAGCGTTGCGCGACCGCCGACGGGCGGCGACGGCGTGTACACGCCTGCGGTCGTCGCGCGCATCCTCGCGCAGCTCGGCCCGCCCGCGGAGCACCTCTTCCTGCGCGCGTGCGCCGACGGCGACGCCGGCGAGGTCGACCGGCTGCTGCGCGCGACGAGCGTGTCGGTCGACTGCGGCGAGGACGGCGAGACGGGGCTGGTGCTGGCGGCCCGCGGCGGGCACGCGGGGGCGGTGCGGCGGCTGCTGCTGACAAAGGGGAAGAAGGGCATCGCAGTCAACGTGGCCTACAACGGCTGGACGCCGCTGCTGCTGGCCGCTCACGGGGGGCACGCGGGCGTGGTCGCCGCACTCGCTGCCGACCCGCGCTGCGACCTCGCGGCCCGCACGCCGGCCGGGGAGACCGTTTTGCACGTGGCCGCGAGGCGCAGTGCCTCCGTTCTCGAGGCCCTCCTTGCTGCGGGCTCACGGACGGGACCGGACGGTGTGGAGATCGACGCCGAGTCCCGTACCGGCTGGACTCCCCTCCTCCTCGCCTGCGTGCACCAGCGCGCCGCCGTGCCCTTGTTGCTCCGGCTGGGCGCCGATCCCACGCGCCGGACTCCCATGGGCAACACCTGCCTGCACCTCCTCGCCTCGCACGACCGCCAGGGCGACTACCTGCGCCTGGCCTGCTCCTCCTCGGCCCCCGCCCTCCTCGAATCCACGATGACGGGCGGCTGGACCCCCTTCCACGTCGCCTGCGCGCGGGACAACCCCGCCGGCGCCGCGGCGCTGCTGGACGCCGGCGCGGACCCGGCGGCTGCGACGGGGGCGGGCAACACGGGGTACGCGCTGGCGGCGCAGGCGGGGAACAGGGAGCTGGTGCGGATGCTGCAGGCGAGGGGGGCGGCGGTGGTGCCGGGGAGGGACTCGGGGACCGCGGAGGTCGGGGAGGGGAAGAAGGGCGGGCGTGCGGACAGGGAAGGTGGACGCGCGGGACGGGTGCCCGCGGACGGGTTCGGGACGCCGGCGCCAAAGAGGGCGAGGGAGGACGAGGTGGGAAGCTGGACGCCGGACGAGGGACCGACGCCGAAGCGGTCGCGGGGGCCGGGCGGAGCATGGTCTCCGGATTCGCCGGGGCATTGACATTGACGGTGCATCTGCAACACTTCCAATACCACGCGGCACTCTCCGATCAGAAAAGAGTGGCTGCCGTGCAGGTCATCGCAACCTTTTGAACGCTCCTTGGCTCATCATGCTTCGATCGCCTAGGCTGAAGCCGGATCGACTGCATCCGGACCGAGCCTTCCCCTCTCGAGCCAAGCAGCGCACGCCGGCTCGAGCTCCGAATCCACCATGTCGCGGTACCTCTCCAGGTCGGCCTCGCGGTAGGTCCCCCTCCAGCGCCCGACGCCGCTCCTGTTGAAGAACGTGTCCGCGCCGCCTCGGAAGAACGCGCCGATCCCCGGGGCGATCGCCTCGCCCTCCTTCTTCATCGACTCGAACCGGGCCGCGTCCACCAGGCCCGACCAGAGCGCCCCGTCACCGACCCCGATCCCCAGGAAGCCGGCGATGCGGCGCATTTCCCCGGACAGATCGGCGCACAGGTCGGCGTAGTGCACCAGCAGCACGTTTTCCCAGCCGCGCAGCGCCCACCACGAGGCCACGAGGTTGCAGAAGGAGGTGCAGGCGTAGGTCGCGCGCGGGTGCGCGACGCCTTTGCCGTCCGCATCGAGCCAGTCGGAGAAGAACTGCGCCGGATCTTGCGCGTGCTCGCGGGGGGCCCTGTGGCCCAGCTCCTCCGACGCGGTGTCGAACATGTCGTACAGGCCCGGGGTCATGGTGCGCACGTGGTTGTGCCAGGACAGGCAGGCATCGCGGCCATCGCGGGCGACGAAGATGTACCTGTCGCCGGCGTAGAGGGGCACCCCGTCCGCGGGCGTGTGGGTCTTGATCTGGCGGCGGTGCTGCATGCCCTCCAGCTGCGCGACGGAGGCGTCCGTGAGCGAGGCGATGCCCATGTCGATCCACGGCCCCGAGATGGGCTTGGGAGCGGGGTCCTTGAGCAGGAGGAGATCCACGATGCGCTGCATCCAGGTGGTGCCGGATTTGGGGTAGGTGGCCACGACGATGTCGCCGTCGCGGGGGACGTAGCGCTCCCACGCCCGGGAGTCGGTGAACCAACACCTGTACACGCGGAGTGCCGGTCGGACCTGCGATGCCAAGGGACGGGGAAGCGTGAGGTGTCACATGGGGGCGTTTGGGCCCGGGCACCCACGAGACCGACGGCCGCCGAGCCGCGTGGAGCGCCTTCGGTCTCCCTGCCGACTATGGCTCCTTCCGCCTTGGCACTGGTCGCGCGCTCGATGTCCATGCTGTCTTTCAGGCCCTGAATTGCTGTATAGACAAGCGGGGTTCGAGAGAAGCGAGAGTCTAGCAAGTGATGAAGCCTCGGGTGAGTCGGTGGGCGATTCGATGTCCCCGATACAACTCATTTGTGGCAAGTGCATTTAGATATTTAAGATGTCCGGTCCGACCCGCGAGTGTTCGGTGACCAACGTTCACACCAGGTGCCCCAACCGGATGCAAGCTCCCCTACGCCCTCCTCCGCATCCTCACCACCACCTCCCGATCCGGCGCCGTCACCAGCCCGTACTCCTTCCCCACCTCCCCCGCCTCCTCCAGCACGAACGCGTCCACGACCGCAGCCAGCACCGCGGCGGCCTCGGCGCGGGCGTACCGCGCGCCGGGGCACACGCGCCCGCCGGCGAAACCAAAGGGGGAGAATGCCGCCGGCGGGTGCTGCGCGGGGCCGAGGAACCGCCCCGGGTCGAACCTCCCGGGGTCGGGGAACGAGGTGGGGGAGTGCAGGGCGAGGCCGAGGGGTTGGACGATGGGTGTGCCCGCGGGGATGGTGTACGGCCCCACGGTGATGGGCGAGCGGGAGACGCGGGCGGCAAAGGGCGCGAGCGCGGACCAGCGCAGGGTCTCGTCGATGGTTGCGGAGAGGCGGGGGAGGGCGAGCAAGGCGTCGATGGGGATGCCGGGGCCGCCTGCGGCGCGGATGTCGGCGGCGAGGGCCGACTGCGCTTCGGCGTGGCGGGCGAGGAGGTAGAATGCCCAGATGAGGAGGTTGGCGCTGGTGTGAAACCCTCCGACCAGCATCGTAACCACATCGCCGACGCATGTTTCGCGGTCCAGACCGGCCTTGCGCAGCAGCGATGGGAAGCTAGCGTCCTTGTCCGCAGCCGTGGTGACCACGTCGCCAACGCGGGTTCCGCGGTCTGGCTTTGCCTTGCTGGCGTCTTCGTCCACGGAAGCCGAGTCCAGAAACCCCTCCGCGTGGGAACGCAGCGTGGCCAGCGCTTTCTCGTGGGCGCGCGTCCGGGGGTCGTCCGGGCCGGGCACGTCTCCCCCCAGGCGGAGCCGCATTTCGTCCCAGCACACGCCGTAGGCTTTCGCAATATCATCGACCTGCTCCGGCGACGGCAGGGTGCCGAACGCGGCGGTGCAGATGGATTCCAGGGCGGCGCGGTCGCAGTGCTCCTTGATCGCCACCTCGGCCGGCGCGGGATCGGCCGCGTCGACCGCTTCCTCAAAGCGCGCCACCATCGAGCCCGCGATCACCCGCATGGTGGGGAAGTGCGCCGCGACGGCGGCGTGCGACAGCGGGGGGTCGAACGTCTCCTTGCGCCTGCGCTTGCCCTCGGCGCCGTTGGCGTACTGGATCGAGCCGCGGCCGATCATGTCCTCGAACAGCGCAAAGAGCAGCGGCGGGCGGTCGAAGAGGCCCGCGATCTTTTTCCAGTCGCGCGGGTCGGCGAGCGACGCGACGTCCTGGCGGCCGAACGCGAATCGCGCGACGGAGCCGTGCGCGGCGTGCAGCTTCTCGAGATACTCGTGCAGCGAGCCCGCCGCGGCCATGTCGGGCAGGTTGCCGAGCGACGCGTCCTTTCGCTTCGGGCCGGGGATGGCGGGAGACGCGGGGGCCACGCCCACCAACAGCGCGCCGAGCGCCGCCGCCGCGATGAGTACCAGCGCCGAGAGTAGGATGGCTGTAAGAGGCACCGCGTCGGCGAGGAGGTCCGCGAGTCCCATCGTCGCGAGGAGGTCGGCAAGTCCCATCTCTGTGGAGTCGCGGGAGACAGAAGTCTGATTGGCACACCAGCTGTGGACAACCGAGCGATCCTTGTAAATCGCGGTCTATCTCGTGTTAATCCGTGTCTGATTAGTCGTGGTGCTTGGATTCGTCGTTTGGGATGGGAAATGGTTTGCGTGGGCCGCTGGATGCTTCGACCCGCATGACCGCCTCGGGCGACGATGTGGGAAAGGCGGCCAAGGTTGGCTCCGCAACGTCTTCTTCGTCGCTACTGACAGGTGAAGAAAATCGAGAGGGGGTGGTTGGGTTGGATTTCGAACGCCGAGCTGCAGTCAAGTCATAGCCTTGACGCGGCCGCGATCTCGAGCGATCGACGCACCGCCTGCGCGGACAGCTCCCCTCCAAACTGAGGCGCGAAACACCCGCCGGCCGTTGTGAAAATGGACGGAGCTCCTGGCGTAGGCAGCCTCCGCGTCCTCCCCGGCCGCGCCGACCCCCGTCTTCCCCCGAAGGTTCCGAAAACTCCCACCGACCGCGCCCCGTCCCCCAGCCGTGGCAGCCAGGGAACCGCAACGATCTCGGGCACCGACGGCTCGTCCCCGGCGGCCGCGCGCGGAAAGCACCAAACCGCGCGCGCCGATCCCGCCGAGGAGCTCCGGAAGTTCAGGGCCATGACGGGGCGGCTGCGCCCCGAGGACGCGGACGCGGAGGAGCAGAAGGAGATCGAGGGGAAGATGAGGAGCCCGCGCGGGAAGGGGGCGGTCGGCGGGGAGGGCGGAGCGAAGGGGGGCGGGGATCCCCGCGGGGCGATCGCCGCCGCCCAAACCAAGCAGGGGGAGAAGGGCTCCGGCAGCGGCACGGAAGAGGAAAACGCTCACTTCGAGGTGCTGCCCGAGGAGAAGGAAGCCGTGAAGGTGCTCCACGCCGCGCTGGGCCTGCTGAACCTCGGATCAGGGGCAAACGAAGCAAAGGAGGCGCCGAAGATTGTGGAGCAGGACTCGGCGGGCACGCTGGACGCGGAGATCGCGTCGTTGGGGGGGCCGGAGGGGAGGGAGGCGCGCGAATGATCCGGTCGGGGCAAGGAGTCGCGCTGGTCCTGTCGGTGTTGTCGGTTGTGAAAGAGATAGCAGCAATAGCAAAGAGTTAGGGAGAACAAAGTGGCCGAGGCAGTGGCAGAACAAAGAGGCATCCTTCAATTCAACGAAACAGAACGACACTTAGCAACTTGGCCGCGGCAGATCAGCGAACCACTCCCGAGTCCGGCTCGGCTTCCCGAAAGGCACGCGCACCATCTTTCCGGCGCCCCGATCATGCCGTCGCGTACCCGTCCCTCTCCCACATCCTCCCGGTTTTCAGCCTCCTGTTCTCGGCCTCCAGCTCCCTCGTCCGCTTCTCCAGCGCCTCCATCTTCTCCCTCTTCTTGCCGCGCGCCCGGCGCGAGTACTCGCTGGCCTGCTTGCGGCGCAGCAGCACGTTCTCGACGCACCGCGCGAGCTCGTCCGGGCCCAGCAGCAGCGACGAGCGGCCGAAGAGGGTCAGCGCGGTCGACTCGAGGATGTGCGGGGGAATGTCGTCCGGCGACTTTTGCGCGCCCCTTCGGCGGCGCGGGGGTGTGGTGGTCCCCGGGCGCGGCGGGGGCGAGTCGCGGGGGCGGCGCCGCTTCGGGGTGGGCGCGTCCGCACTGACGGCGCTGTCCGAGGGGGTGGGTAGCGAAATGGGCAGGAGGCTCGGGGTGCCGAGCAGGCTGAGGCTGCTGGAGGTGTGGTCCATGGCGAATATGTCGTCCGCCGGGTCGGTGAAGAAGGGCAGGCTCGGCAGCGGGGCGTTGGGGTTGGCGAGCAGCTGGAACGCGCCAATGTCCGGGGCGGGCGGCATGGCGGGCATGGCGGCCAGCGGACCCGGGCTGCCGATCGGCAAGCCGCCCTGGAGAGGCGTCACGTAGACGATGTCGCGCGGCAGGGGCTGCGCGAGGGCCTGCGCGAGCGGCGCCGGCGTCCCCGGCAGCGGCGGCGAGTTGACGAGCAGCTGCGGGCCGGCGAGCACCCAGCCAGGCGGCAGTGCGGGCAGCGCGAGCGGCGCAACGGCGGCGTGCGGCAACAGCGGTGACAGCGGCGTCGGCACGCGCCACAGGCCGGCCGGCAGCCCCGGCGGCGCGTCCGCGAAGGCGAGCGGGAACGGCAGCGGGCGCGGCGCGGCCAGCGACGGCGACGGCGGCACGGTCGACATCGGCCCGGATGAGCGCCGCCGCGGCGGCCGCGGCGGCCGCGGCGAGGCGGAAGGGGGCCGGCCCTCCATGCAGTGGCGACACCGACTCGAATGCCCGATCGGCGAGATAGGCGCCCTCAGTTCGCGCAGCGCCGCCGAAACGGTGTGCCGACGCGTCCAGTCCGTCCGGCCGGCGGGAGCGGCCCCGGCCAGCGCGGGAGGGCCGTGTTTGCAGATAGTCCGGTCCCCGACGGTGATTAGGTGACGAAACCTGGCAATTGGTCTCGAACCACGTCCTTGCGGTTACCGCCGCCGCACGGCCACACGCCCGGCGCACCGTCCCCCGCACGGCCGCCTCGCCGAGTCCCGACGCGTCCAAAGAGGTGTTAATGCGCTGCTCCGCGTCGCCGTACGTGCACGCCCGGGGGGATGCCGCAGAGTTTGCGCCCTGGAATTTGGTCAGCGTTCCAGCCCGGCCGGTCTGCGACCGCCGCCCGACCGCTTCAAGCCGCCGGCACGCGCATCGTGCCGCCCTCGGCCGACGATCGAGATCCTGCTGACCCGCCCGGTAGCCACTCGGAACCGCTTAAACCGTCCGGATCGTCGACTCCACGAACACCCCCGCCTTGCCGACCCGCACCCGCCGGCGGTCCGGAACCGCAACTCAAGGTCCGATATCGGATTGTGCGCGCCCCAGCCGCAGTCCTCAACCGATCCGTCTCCGCAGCAGGGTCCGCAAGGATCGCCGGCGATGTTCCGCACCCCGCGGCCCCGTTCGGGCGCTGTCCGGCCGGTCTGAGAGTCGCTGTCCTTGCGCTCACCTTGCGCTCCGTGGTTCCCGTGTCCCGCCCCGCATCGCCGCTCGGGGGTTTCTTCGACATTGCTCATCGCACCAGCCGCCGGCCGGTGGCAACCTGGGGCGCGTGCCCCGAAAGCCGGTCGATCGCGCTGGGTCCCGCCGGCGGACTGAGGCGTCCGAACGCGGCACGGAGCCGGCCGGTCCGTTCGGCGCGGCCGGACCGGCCAGTCGGCCAGTGGTCGGGCACGGGTGGCCGATCCTCCGGAACCCCACACCCGCCTCCACATGTCTTTCTCCTCGATGCTCCTGACCGTCGTTTCCGTGACTGACGTAGGTCAGGCGCACCAATCCGACCCGCAGCCTCAGCTCGCGCTCGATCCTGCCGAGGCCCTGCGCGGTATGCCGAAGAAGCAGCCGTTGGTGACGAGCTTCCGGGCGTGCGGCACGGCGGTGCAGAGGAGCTGGGTGGGGAAAACATCCACATCGAGGCGTTCAATTCCCCGCTGCGCCGCGCAGAAGCCGGGCCACCACTCCGGCTCCTTCGAATTGTAGTGCCAGTTGTGCAAGTGTAGACGAGGATGCAGAGCCATTGACGTAGGCATCGCGCGGACATTTACGTCGATTTCGTCGAGGAGGCCCACGAGACGAGGATGGTCCTTGGCGAGGGTCTTGAGCAGATGGTTGGAGCTTTGTCCCCACTTGAAGCGAATAGAGCGCAGTTTCGGACACTCTTCGAGCCCCCGCAGAACGTCGTGCGACATTCCGTCCCACAGGTCCGTGAAATAGAGCTCCTCCGAGGTGGCCGGAAACGCGCTGTGCTGCAGCAGGGACCGTGCCCGCGATCCCTCGGGGAGAGCGGCGAGGGCCTTCAGATTCGGGAGGTTTCCGACGAGTCCCATGTGCGCGAAAACATTCTCGTCGCCTTTAAGCCAGATCTTCTCGACGTTGCGGGGAGATTCGAGACACTCCCGGATCTGGTGGGAAAGGAGACGCGCCCCGGGATCCGGATGGCGGCAACTAAAGCGCAAGCCGAACACGAGCTCGCGGATCATGCCCGAGAGGTCCGGATTCCCCAGGACCCGGCGGAAAAGGAGGAAGCGCGGCGCGTCGAACCCGCCGACTTCGGCGGAACGCTGGAGGAGCGGTATGGCCGCGCCGTAGAGACTCCCGCGCAGCGAGCAAGTATCGCCCTGCCAAAGTACCCGCGCCCGACGTAGAGAAGGACCTCGGTCCACAGTTCGGGGGGGAGCCGCGGCGCCTCCCGCGCGTTGGAGTTGGCGGTGGGAACCGCGGCGCCCCCGAGTCCAGTGCCCGCCGGCTCCACCGTTTCAAAGCTCGCGGGTAGAAACTCCGGTTGTGGACGAGAGCGGCGGGGGTCGCGCTCCATTGTTGGCGACCGGGGGCTGCTCGGTTACGCGGACTCGTTACTTGCGGCCGGGCGATCAGTCAGAGAAAGAGAACATCACCGAACGACTCCATTCGGATCGGACACTACTTAAAAGACCTCCTTTCGTCTTTCCCTCTCCAGGATCTTCATCATCTTTCGTCCACCCGATTTGTGCCGTAGGCGCTGGGACGGCCGGAGTCGATGCCCAGATCGCGGACGCCTCACTGCCCTGGAGCCCCTTCAACCTCCGTCACCTGCAGTAATAACGAGCAACGGCTGCTTGCGGATCCAACGAACGCGCCGGCTTGTGAGTGTGGCTTCGGTTTGCCACCGCTCCCAAGCTGACGGCTCGGTGAGCGGGAAGCGCAAGATGCCCCCGGAAACCGGACCCCGTGCCGAGACGATGGATCTGAGCACTCACCGGGACGTTGCTCGCCTCTATTTGCCCACAGGCTAATTCGCCGTGCGGCCGGCCGGCTGGCTGGAGCGTAGGGCATGCCGCAGCCGATCGTGCGGCACGGACGGACGCCAAACACCGAAAGGACACTATCGCCCAACGCACGGCAACTGCGTGCCTTGCTCCCATCTTCTCCAGGCTCCGCACAGATGGCCTTACGGTGCCACCTCCCCCCCGCGCCGTTCGCGCTCGGCGCCCTGTGGGGGTTCCTCCTCGGGATGCTGCTGTTCCCCCTCGGACCCAAATGAGCGCACCGGCCCCGAGCTATGAGCCTACTCCTGATTATCGACTCGGAAACGGCCTGCCGAAAGGGCGGCTTGGGCCCCGGCGCGAGAGCGAAAGTTCGGGAGGACTGTGATGGCCGGGGCCGCGTCACGCTAGCTGGCGCTTCGGGAGAACCCCGCCATAGCGTGCCGCCCCGAGGACCATTTCGGCACGCGGTTGAAAAGGTCCCGCAGTGGAGCGAAGGTTCGTGGCGCAGGGATAGGATGCGGAAGGACAGAAAGCCGAGGGCTAGTAAAGGGGGGGAGCTGCGGCCGGTGCGCCGGTAGAGGACGGTTCGGGCGCGGAAAGCATACATCTGCAGAGAAATCAATCATCGGTGGCTACTTCATACGTCCCTTGTGTTGCATGTCTGGGGAAAAGCTTGTTATGGTGCGCAGAGTTTCTCCGATCAGCAAAATATTCGGTGGCAAAGTCCATGACAACGATCCGCATTCAGACTCGCAGCGCCGACCACTCTATTCACGTCCAAGGAAACACGATCAGTATGAGTCTCGAAGCCGCCCCTGAATCGCGGTCAAACTTGCGCGAGTTGGCCGCGGTGGAGCCACCGGCCGAGGGTCTGCGGAGTTGCGCCCCAAAGCGGCTTGCGGCACTGCGGCATCCCCAAACACAGCGCAGACGCGCAGATGGGGCCCCCGCCCTGCGGCGGTCATGTTTGAAACAATGCGCAACCGCGCTCCGTCCCCGCGGCGGCTGCTGTCTTCGGCGATGCCAGCGTTTGCGCTGGGCGCGGGGTTCGGCCTGCTCGTCGCATTCCTCGTGCACCGCTCGGGCGCCTCGTTGCACCTGCCGGCCTCGTTGCTGTCGGTGCAGGCGCAGGACGGCGAGCTCGTTGCCCGGCTGGACGGCGCGGCCGCCTTGTCGCGCACTTCGCCGCACGCCAACCGCGCGGGGCAGCTCTCCCCGGCGCAGCTCGCCCTCGGCCCGCGCTCCGAAGCCGCCCTGTCCTTCTACGCTCCCCTCATCCGCTCCCTATCTGCCCTCGGGCCGCCTGCACCCGAGTGCTTCCGCCCCGACGCCCCGCCGCGGCGGTTCGACACTGTTTTGGTGGTCGCCCAGGGCCGGTCGGGGTCGACCTCTCTCGTGCGGCTGCTCAACTCGGCCTTCAAATGCTACAATGTGCGGGGCGAGAACTCGGGCATCTTCTCCGCCCTGGGATCGTTCGCCGCCGCCCGGGCGAAGACGGGCGCCCAGGGGCCGGCAAATGGCTGGGACCGCGAGCCCTGGTCGCAGGCCAGCCTGAAGCGCAAGCCGGCCTGGTTCAACCGGTACGACGACGGGCGCTCGGACGGCCTGCTGCGGCTCCTCGCTGGCGAGATGATACAGCACGTCCCGGGCCTCGTGACGAGCGGGTTCAAGTCTATCACCCTGTTCCTGGAGGGCAACGGCGGCATCAGGTGGAACGCGTCGCTGGCCTTCATCGACCACTGGATCGACCTGTTCCCGCGCACGGCGATCATCCTGCTTTCCAGGCCGGGCGTCGAGAAGAGCGGCTGGTGGAGGTCAACGCGGTCGTCGGACCGTCTCCTTGCCAAGCAGCACGCTTGGATGCGCGAGTTCCACGGCCTCGTGCAGGGCGGGCGATACAGGGACCCCGCGCATCCCGACCGGCGCGTCGAGTCGGCCGAGCTCGACTACGCGGACCTCGTCTCGTGCCACCCCGGATCTTCGATCCAGCGGATGTACGATGTCTTGGACGAGCCCTGGAACGAAGGCGCTTGTCGCCAGATCATGGCCCACAACGTCGAGGACAACGGCCTGGCCGACAGCGGCTCCCAGTTCTCCCCCGAGCAGGGTTCCCGCGGATTCACGTACGGGTACAGACTGCTGGACGCGCCGAGCGAGACCCCCTCCGATCCGGCCCATTACGGCGCCGCGATCGGCGGCTTCGTGCCCTTCACCGACTTCACCAACGGGTCGATCGGGATGGAGCACCGCGCGCAGCCGTTCCCCGGGAACAAGACCCGCGTGGCGGTGGCCAAGGGCTTCTCCGTCCCGACCGCGGACGTGGTCGAGGGGGGCAAGATCGTGCTGGCGGCTGCCTGCACACGGTTTGTCTCGCGGTCGGCGCTGCAGGCGGACGCCGTCGCCCGGGTCCCGGGGTTGCTCTCGCCCTGCAAGTCGGCGCACAAGGGCTTCGCGGTGCTCCTGCTCGTGCGCGACAAGGTGTCGGCGGGTGCGTTCGTCGAGCTCGGCGGCAACGGGACTTATGTGCGAGCTCCGTTCGACGCGGCGGCTGGGGAGGAGCCCGAGATGTGCGTGCTGCCCACCTTCGACGGTCGAAGGGAGGCCGGATGGCACCGGATGTGCGTCCCGCTGCTCTCGCAGCTCGTAATCATGCGAAGGGGAGGGGAGGCGGCCGCCTTCCAATAGTCTTTGGCTCCAAGCTCCACCACCGCTCAATCAGCTATAGCTTCTGTCTTCATACTCAGGCGTGTACATAATGGCCGGGCTACTACACTACTCTGCATAGATGTCTTGGAGCTGAAGCGAACCCGGCGCTCCTTCGGAAAGCGACTGCACTCCCGCCGTCTTGCGCAAAATGCCCCTCGGCATGTTCATGCAGTGCGGTCCTGGATCACCAGCAGCGGTCACCAGCGCCCGAGGAACCACGCCACGTGCACCGCGGCCATCACGGCATGCACGCCAGCGTCGAACGCCGTCGACCAGAAGTGCCAGCGGTGCCTCGCCATGCCCAGTTTCCTCAGCCGCATCTTGTTGTCCGCGATCGCGCTCCACTCGACGATTTCCTTGACGTGCTTGGCCCGTACTCCCCAGTAAACCACGTACCAGGTGTGCTGGATGAGCTGCAGGCCCGAGAGGAACAGCAGGAACCTCGCCGGGCGGCTCCCCGCGGCGCGGAACGGGAACCCTAGAGCCAGGGCCGAGAGGAAGACGGTCATGGCGTCCCAGATGAAGTACATGACGCGGCCGAATAACTGCTTCTGCGTGTACGGTGTGCCCAGTCCGAAAAGCACCTGGATGCCGGGGGTCGGCGGGGGAGGACCAGGGTCTGCATGGCGGGCCCACCTTCGAGTGCAGGGCCGCGTGCAGGGCTTCGGTGGCCAGGAGCACCCCGTGGATGGTGGTGGGCGAGAGGAGAAAGCCGGTGGTGCCCGGCATCTTGGATTCGAGGGCCTGGTTTGGTGGTTGACCAGGGTTGACGGGACGAAGAAACGCCGCCTAGCTTTGTCTCCCATCTGATCCGAACCAAACTCTACTACTCTACATCTGGGAGAGGCGAAACGGCCCAAGATTCTACGGCCGCCGATCCATTCACCACCACCCCGCCAACCACGCCGCATGCGCCCCCGCCATCGCCGCATGCACCCCCGCATCGTACGCCGTCCCGGCCCACTTGACCGCGTGCTTGAACCCCCCGAACCTCTCCCTCCTTTCTTTCCCGGATCCCATCGCGCTCCACTCCAGGATCGCCTCGACGTGCGCGGCACCCGAGTGCCAGGAGAGGACGTAGCGGAGGTGCTGCGCGATCTGTGCGGCGGCGAGGAGGGAGAGCAGGCCGTGGGCCGCAAAAGGGGAGCGGGGCAGGGCGGGGAAGAAGAGGGAGAGGGACAGGGCGGAGAGGAGGACGGTGAGGGCGTCCCAGATGAAGCTGGGTGGCGCGGAGGGACGCCCGTCAAAAACCGTGACGTGGCTCGCAGGCGCGGGGAACGGGCACCCACTATGCCAAGCGGGAGCGGAGTTGTTGCTCTGTCATGGGTTTGCCGATGGCGAAGAGGACCTGCGGTCGGGCACCGGCTTCGCATGACGTCCCCGAGTGGCGCGCAGACCTTCGCGTGGGTCGCGACGTGGAACAGCTCCATGCCCAGGAGCACGAGATGTCGGGTGTCCGGGCCGATGTACGACATGGTGGAGCCAAATTCGGTGGAGGTTGCTGCGGGAGGGGTTGACGTGGCCTTTTGTTGTTCTGACCCACTGGCCACGTCACTTGCCGAGCGCCATCGTGCGAACCTCGTTCATAAGCTTAGCATCACAAACCTCAACAGCCGCATGGGAGCCACCCCAATGCTCTAAGTCCCGGCCAACCCCTTCATCGCCCTGCGGCACTCCTCCGCCCCCAGCTTCCCCCCCGCGAGGTCCACCATCCTCCCCACCTTCTCCCCGCACCCCAGCGCCTCGTCCAGCCCCACCACCACCGCCTCCACCTCTGCCCCCGCGAGGTCGACCACCGACCCCCGCGGGCCGTACCGCTCCCCCGCGGCGACGCTCGACGCGACCTCGCGGAAGTGGTCCGCCCGCGTGCCCTGTTCGGGGAGGAAGACGAGCAGGGTGCGCGGGAAGAGGCGGATCCAGGCGTCGAGGAGGGACAGGGAGCGGGGGAAGTCCTTGAGGCCCCCGGCGAAGAGGTCCGGGCAGAACCCCGAGGTGACGCCCGGGGCGTGCTCGAGGAAGGCGACGGCGAGAGCGCGGAGGAGGTCCTGGGAGGTCTTGGAGGATGCAGCGAGGGTGCGCAGCGCGGGGGCGTCGAAGCGGTTGAAGCTCGCGAGGTCGTGCGGTGGGATGCTATTGTAGGGCACGTCGATGGTCGGGACGGCGAGGAGCGCCTCGAGGTGCTTCTGGAGGCGGGCGGAGTCCGAGACCAGTTCCATGAGCGCGTTGCCGTTACCGCCGCGGACATTGTAGCAGGCAAGGGAGTTGAGGAGGCGCACCGCAGCGGCGCAGCCCACGGGAGATTGGGATACGACCAGGACGGTATCGAACTTTCCCCGGGCGGGCTTGGTGAAGCAGTCGCCGGAAGGGGGCCCGTTCTCGGAGAGGGAACGGATCATCGGCGCGTAGAATGCCGACAGGGCTGTGCCGGATCCCTCCTTGCCGACGAGCGCGAGGTCCGTTGCAGACAGTTTGGCGCCGCCGCCTTTGGAAACGTCCATGACGCGTCGGCGCGGCCCGCCGCGGTCCCGGCCGGTCCCGGCCACGTCCACTTCGCGGAACTCCCACGCGTCGTCCTCCGGAGGCACCGGTTTGGGCTTTTCGCCGGTTTCCCGCGCGTTGTACGCGTACAGGGCCAGCGTCACGACGGCGGCAAACAGGACGAGCCGCTGGAAGAAGAGCGGGAACGCGGCTCTGCAGCGCCGCCGGAAAATGGCGGCGCGCGATGCCTCGAAGTCGGGCCGCTGCGGCAGCCGCGGGTTGGCGAAGGGAAGCGCCGGTCGAGCGGGCGGAAAGATGAGGCCGCGAGCCATGGCATCAGGCGATCGCGCGCGGCGGAGCGGGGCGAGGATGACCGCCGGTCGCGTCCCGGTCCCGAGTCGCGTTCGCAGAGGCGAAGGACGGAACGCGCCGAGGGCGCGGTGAGGCGGGACTGAAGTCACGCCGTTCGCAGCGCGAAGCGAGAAAGCGTGTCGGAAACCTCATCTTTGTACGTTCATCCGCATTCGTAGGCTAGCTCTTTCCCGCATTCTGAGTTCCATCCTCTTGCGTATAGACAGCCAGGCTCTGGTGCTGATAGTCTCCTCAGCTCCACAGCTTCCCTACTGGTGTGGCAGCGAACCCCGATGGCACTGATCTGGGACTGTGACATCGATAGAGCACAATGTCTGGTTGCAACAGACGAGTGAGTCGTGGGCGACACCGGATCAGTCCCCGGAGTGGACCGGAGACGCGGTGGGGCCTCACCAGCCCTGCCGTGACGCCCAAAGCTCGGACCATCGGACCACTCCATCTCGAGGCCGCAGCGCACCGCGCTCGAGTCCTGCTGCCCACCACTCGCAGCCAATCGTCTCCCCTGCCCGTCGCCTGCCTTCATTTCCCGCCGCCATGGTCGCCGCTAACGGTGGGACTCCGCTCGCCGGCGCCACGCGCCTCGACTGACCCCTCCCCGGTTCCGCCCTCTGCCCGGCGCATTCTTCGTCTTCGCGCCTTCCTCCCGACCTCCCTGGGTTTGCTTCTCCAGAAACCGTCTACGTCCTCTCGGCCGTCCGCACGCCCATCGGCAGCCTCAATGGCTCGCTCTCGTCGCTCAAGGCCCCGGAGCTCGGCGCCGCCGCTATCAAGGCCGCCATCGAGCGCGCCGGGATCCAGCCCGGCGATGTCGAGGAGGTGTTCATGGGTAACGTGCTGTCGGCCGGCGTGGGCCAGAACCCGGCGAGGCAGGCAATGCTGCTCGCGGGGCTGCCCAACACCACCGTTGCCACGACCGTCGGCAAGGTGTGCGCCAGTGGAATGAAGTGTGAGTTGAGGGGATTCCGCTAGGGCCCCATTTCCATGAGCGCGTGGAGGCCCGGGGCGTCGTATTCTTCCTCGACGAGCGGCGTGCTAACGCTGGCCTTGCCAGCGATCATGCTCGGCGCCTCGCAGATCCTCCTCGGCCAGGCTGACATTGTCGTCGCCGGCGGCATGGAGAGCATGTCCAACACGTGAGGCTTTACTCTCCCGATTCGCCCGACTTTGCCTCATGCGTCGTTGCCAGGCCCTTCTACCTGCCCAACCTCCGCACCGGCCACAAGTACGGCAACGCCAACGTCCTCGACGGCATCCAGACCGACGGCCTCACGGATGCGGGCACGCAGACGCTGATGGGCAAGTTCGCCGACGAGACGGCGGCCGAGCACGGCATCACCCGCGAGGGCCAGGACGAGTTCGCGCTGGGGTCGTACGACAAAGCGCTCAAGGCGTGGGCCGAAGGCGCGTTCGCCAAGGAGGTCGTGCCGGTGGAGACCAAGGGCGCGCGGGGCAAGAAGGGCGCCGTGGTGGACAAGGACGAGGAGCCCGGGAACCTGCTCAGGGACAAGGTGCCCACGCTCAAGCCCGCGTTCGGGCCCACGGGGACGGTCACGGCCGCCAACGCATCCAAGATCAACGACGGTGCCGCGGCGCTGGTGCTCATCTCGGGCAGCAAGCTCGCGCAGATGCCGGACCTGAAGCCGATCGCAAAGATCCGCGGCTGGGCCGACGCCGCGCACCAGCCCGAGCGCTTCACGACCGCGCCGAGCAAGGCCATGCCCAAGGCGCTCAAGATGGCCGGCGTGTCGCAGGACGAGGTCGACTTTTTCGAGATCAACGAGGCCTTCTCGGTCGTCACCATGGCCAACGCTAAGATCTGCGGCCTCGACATGGACAAGGTCAACGCTTTCGGCGGTGCTGTCGCCATCGGTCACCCGCTTGGCTGCTCCGGTGCCCGCGTCGTCGTGACCCTTGCCAACGTCCTCGAGAATAAGGGCGGAAAGATCGGGTGCGCCGGCAGTGAGTCTCCCTTCTTCGCAGCCGTCGACGGCCCGTTTCTGACTGCTCTCCTTCTTCTTCCAGTTTGCAACGGCGGCGGCGGTGCCTCTGCCATTGTCATTGAGCGCGTCGACGGCCGGCCGGCCGCCGCCGTGAACGGGCACTGATCTGCTGAAGATCCACTCCCCGACTCCGGCGAGAACCGCCGGCGAGGTTGCTGTTAGAGCACTTGGAAATGCTGCCATATGATCAGGGTGAAACAGAGTTGCTTCGAATCCGTGTGATGTGAGCTTCGGCGACGCCCGCGCGGTTGCCGTGCGGGTTGACTTGCCCCGTCCCACTTTGAACAGTACCCCGTTCTCCGTTCTGCACCCGGCCTCTGTGTCCTTCTTGGTTCTCCAATGGCGTCTTCAGACCGCGCCCTCGAGTTCGAGCTGAAGCTCAAATCGACGGAGCTCGCGCAGGACGTGGAAATCGACCGCATCCTGACGGCCTTCGACCGCGACCCGTTCGCGCTCCTGGAGCTCGACGCCTTCTCGCGTCCCGCCTCGGACGCCAAACTGGCCGCGGGCGAGCGCTTCCCGGCGCCGTCGGACGTGAAGAAGGCCTTCCGGACAAAGTCGCTGCTGCTGCACCCGGACAAGTGCCAGCACCCCCGCGCGCCCGACGCGTTTGACCTCCTGAAAAAGGCCGAGGCGGTGCTGTCGGACGAGAACAAGAGGAAGGAGATGTTCGGGATGCTGGACGAGGCGCGGGGACAGGTTGTCGCGGAGAAGGGGGCGGCGATACAGCTGCAGGGCCGGGAGAAGGAGCTGGCGGGGCTGATGAGGATGCGGTTCCGGCGGCTGCTGGAGGACACGGACAACCGGGCAAAGATTCTGAGGAGCAACGAGGTGGACCGGAAGGCAAAGGAACAGGAGGAGCGGGAGGCTGAACGGAAGAAGAAGGCGGAGCACGACAAGCAATGGGAGCTCACGAGGGACGACAGGGTCAACTCCTGGAGGAAGTTCGTCCAGAAGGGGAGCGGGAAGAAGAAGCCCAAGCCGGGGCCTTATTAGCGCCTCTACGTTCCTTCTGTGGCCGATAGGAGGCAGCGAGTGTGCCAGTCGGGCCTAGCTCGGACCTCACCGGTGCGCTGCCTGACGGATCGAGCGGAGTTTGGCCTCCACCTAACGACAGAAGGGAACGTGGCCTGCTGGAGAGCTTTGGCCCCTCGATCGCAGTTCGCTTTAGCTTGTGACGCATCCTTGACTCTTGGCTAAGATTGAAACAGGATGATGAGGCTGGGTCGTGTACAGTGATCTGCAGGTAGCGAACGTGTTCTTCTTCGGCCATTACTGCTCCCTTTACTCTCGTTCTTCGGCGACTGACCGTAGTCCTCGTTGGGGGCGCTCGTTTAGTCCGCTTGCCCGCCCCGCCGCTCTGATCAGGGACTCCACTGGACTCCACCGTCCCCGCCTTCCCGGCGCGACTCTAGAGCGATGGACTCCAAGAACGCGGATCCGAAAGCGGTCAATGCGGATCCCGTTTCCGAACCGGAGCCGGCGCCGCCGGAAGCCGCGCCGGGCCCGCCTGCTGTCGAAGGCCCGGACGCGGCTCCGGCTCCTTCGGCAACGAGCGTTCCGGCGCCGAACTCCTTGAAGGACGATACGGACGATGACGATGAGGACTTCTGGACGAAGGACGACGGCGGCTTCGTGGACCGAGTGAAGGAGGACATGATTCAATCGCGCGCCGCGGACACGACCAACTTGAGCCGCGAAAAGTCCAAGTACCGGCAGCTCAATCGGATGATGGAACAGGACCATGTGGTAGTGGACATGCAGGGCGCGTCGTCGGAGCCCCCGAAGAGCCCCATGTCGCCCCCCGGGAGCGTCGTCTCGCCGGCTTCCGCGGCCCCGTCGCGGCCCGGGACCTTGAGCCGCTCCAAGACTGTGCTCCTTACGGCTTCCTTGCAGCCGAATGTTTCTTCTTCGGACTCGGCGACGGTGATGCGCCGCGGCAGCAAGGGCACCCTGGTGACCTCCGGAACCGGTTCGACCGTGGCCCCGAAGACGCCCGGCGGCCGGCGCTCGTCGAAACCGCCTCCCCTATCGGAGGCACGGACAAAGCCCAATGTTGGCGAAGTAAAGGACTCGTTCCAGTGGCTGGACGAGGACCTGGAAGAGAAGGATCCGCTGGATTGGGACCGGAAAGACACGCGCTGCACGCGTCTCCTGGTCAAATGGAGGGCTCTGCCTCCTCTCGTGCAGTATCTGATCGAGAACGTCGTCGGCATGACTGTCTTGCTCATACCTGGTATCATCGACATCGCCTTCTTTGTTGAAAGTGGGACCCGATCGAAGCGCTACAGCAACCGTGCTCAATTGCTTCCTCCCGCCCTTCCCTAATCCCCACCCTAACCACTTGTCTCGTTCGCTCCGCATCGCGGTGGTAGATCCCGCGGCTTATTGGGCAAACTTCGTGCCCAAGACGGACGGCAACGGCAATCCAATAATGACCCTGGGGGGCTACGTGGTGTTCATATGGTTCGTTTTCGTCGTCGACAGGGCGCACCCAGCTGCTAACACCCCGCTCAAGGTCGCTGTGGGCCGCCATCACCTTCTTCGTCACCACCACCCTTCTCTACCTCGTCCCGTACTTCCCCTACGTCATCCTCCGATCCACTTACCTGGTGCTCGGAGCCGTTCCTGATGATCTTCCCACAACTGTCGTCCAATTCTCTCGCGTTCTCAACAAGTACATCGTCTGGTTTTTCGCGTCCTTCATCAGCTCCTTGACTTTTGCTGCCATGATGCCGAGCCCACAAGGCATTGGTGTCGATGTGTCGTCTCTTTTAGTACGGACGGTTGGAGTGTCGATCCTGTGGTTCGGCGTCAAGCTTTACTTGGCCTTCTTCGGGGTACGTTCAAGCAGTCGTTTGAGGCACCTCCGTCGGCAGTTCTAACGCAGGTGGCCAAACAGCGGAACTTCCAGAGGCGGATCTTCCAAGCACGGGTGGAGGCCAACCGTTTCCAGATCTACGTCTTGGAGCGTCTATACGCCGGCATCACGCAGCACCTGGACCGAGTTCCCGACCCTGCAGCGCCAGCGACGCCAGAGTTGGACACGATGAAGCGGGAGAATGGCGGGGATTCGAGTCAGTTTATCGGCTACGCGTACTACAAGGCTCGACCTGAGGCGCAAAGGCTCGCTGAGGACGACACCGGCCCGGCAGCTGAAATTGGAAACGGGGGCCCGAATGTTCCCGCGTCCGCAGCGCCTGCGCCGTCCCAGCAATCGATACCAGCGGCGGAGGGCGCGCGAGATCTCGCGTCTAGCCCGGATCCGGGAGCTCCCGCGGACCTTCCCGCGCCTCTGCCGCCCAAGCCTCAGCTTCTTTCAACGAGCAAGAAAGAGGATGGTAACGAAACAATGGCACCCATCGTCAAGTCCATGCGGGAGGCGCTGCAGGTCGTCCTCGTGGGTGGAGAGCAGGTTACAGAAGTGGCTGCAGAGATGCAGGGCATCCCCTTGTCGAGCTTGAAGGAGGCCAAGATGCTCGCTAGGGATCTTTACGTCGGTCTCTTGGACGTGAGGGTGCACCAGGAAGAGCTCTATCAGAAGGCCGTCGCTGAAGGGAAAGCGTCGGGGCCGCCGCCCGTCGCCCTGGCCAGGGGAATCATCGGCATCGAACAGTTCAAGCCTTTCTTCTCGAGCCCTGTGCTGGCGCAAAAGGCTTTCGAGATCTTCGATACGAATCTCAACGGACAGATCTCGCGCCAGGAGATGAAGGAGTGCGTCATCGACACCTACAACACCCGCGTGACGCTCTCCAAATCGATGAAGGACAGCCTTGCCGCGATCGGCAAGTTAGATGGCTTGGTTGGCTCGATCGCATGGGTGATTACCATCCTCATCTACGCGGGACTGTTCATCGACATCTCGGAGTACATCGCGGCCTTCGCCGCTTTCTGGGCTGGTTTCGCTTTCGCGTTTCAGAACACCATCAAGAACATTGTGGAGAGCATCATTTTCCTTTTCATGGTTCGCAGCTGAAGCTCATTGAGCCTGCAGTGCTTGACGTGCGCTTTGTTTCAGACCCATCCTTTCGACGTCGGTGACCGGGTAATGATCGACAACGAATCCTACTTCGTGAAGGAGCTTGGTCTCATGAGCACTATCTTCACGCACGTTGACGGCCGTGGTGAGTTGTGCCACATGAGAATCAATGGCCAGCGATCTGACCTCTTGCGTCTTCAGAGATGTACGCCTCGAATCCGCAGCTCGCTCAAAAGGCCATCTACAACGTCTTCCGCTCCGGAGGTCAAACGGAGATCATCGATTTGCGCGTGGCTCTCAAGACAAGCACGGATCAACTGAAGCTGCTGGGGCAAAAGCTGAACGAGGGCATCCGAGAGAAGTTCATGAAAGATTTCCATCCCGACATCGAAATTTACATTATCCAAGTCGACTGGGACGCGGAAACGTGGGTCGAGCTCATCTAGCTGGGAGGAGAATCGCGGTTCCTGACGCGCCGTTCAGAATGACGATCGAGCTCTGGCTCAATCACAGGCAGAACTTCCAAAACGGTCGGCAGCGGTGGATACGCTCGACCAATTTCGCGAAGCTGCTCCGACATTGCGTTGCGGAAGTTGGCCTGGAGGGCGGCAAGATGGAAGTTATCAATTTGGTCGGTGTGAGCGATTGGTTCGCAGCACTCATGAAGGGGACTGGGAGCAATCAAAGTCCCAAGGGCGGACGAGGACGAATGATCCCGGAAGAGTTCCACGACGTGGATGCGCCTCTGATCACGGTTGATGAGGACGATTTCGAAGACGATGAAGAAGAGCAAAACAGAAGGGTTATGCTTGGCGATTGAGTCGTTCATTATCTACATTGCTGGATATCACAGGCTGTATCTCCTGGACCTCGAAAAGCTGTCCGAACTGCCCATCCGTGCTTCGCCGTCTTCGTCGCCCTCACCCCGGTCGGCCGTCGGCGTCGCACTCCGACCTGCTTCTGACGTGCCCGTGCCCTCCATCGCCACGGGGACCGTGCTACCTCGAGAAAGCTTTGCTGCGCTGGACCTCGTGCCGCTGGGGGTTGCGACGACGCTCCCTGACGAAGTCGGCGGCACTCCGTGGCTCGCTCTGCGGTGCCTCGGGTACGGCCGCCCATCCACGATGCCAAAAGAGGCCAGTGTCCCGTCCTCCCGCCACTTCTTGATTATGGAGCGGCCGAAGTCGTAGCCCAGGGCCACAATGTCCTCGCCCTTGCCGAACTCCAAGATGCCATACTTGGCGGTCGGCGGGTGCAAGTAGAAGACCCCGTCCATGCGCTTCACTTCCTCCAGCTGCTGCACCTGCGACACGTACGCAACCCGAGACTGCAATTCGGTCATGGACGGGATTCGCTGGTATCGCTTGTCCTTGAACGGGTTCCATCTGTCCCAAAGATAGGTCCTGGTTGGCCGGGAAAGATGGTCAGCGAAGTGCAATGGGACCGTCGTCGTCGCAATGGGGCCTACCAGCCGCTGATGTGATCGCCAAAGCTGACGGGAGAAGTGTCGTCGACGCCACCAACATCCACCGCAATGATCTTGGCGGCTCCGAGGCTCCTGGCCACATCAGCGGGCAAGTTATTGATGTAGCCGCCGTCCACGAGCATGTCTCCGTTCGAATTCATGGGCGGCACCAGGCCCATCAAGCTCATCGAGGCCCGTACGGACCGCCAAAGATAGCCGGAACGCTCAATGTCGAGCCGCGACCAGGTGACGTTCACGGCCGTGCAGAAGAAGGGAATCCAGGTGTCCTCAATGTGCGAATCGGAGAATGTCTTCCATACCGTACGGTTGAACCTGAAATGAGGCGTCGAGTCAAATCCATCCTTTCGTAGCCTCCAGAGGAACCCACTCGTGACCGGTGAAGTACGCCACGCCCGGGTACGTGACGTCCATCAGGTAGCTGACCGTCGACGACATGCGGCTCGCAAACGACTTGGATCGCGCAATCACGGCCACCGAGTTCCCTTCTCGCGCCAGGATGCCGCCAATGAAGGCACCCTGTGAGGTCCCACCGATCATATCGAACTCGATACCTGCCTCCTCCAGAGCCTTGATCATGCCGACGTGCGCGAGACCACGTGCACCGCCGCCTCCGAGCACGAGACCGATGGTCTTGGCGAGCATTCTCCGCGCTAGTCGCCGGAAATCGGCCGTGATCTGGTTCGCCTGAACGTCCGTCTGCGCCGCAGCTGCAAGCAGACTAGGTTCCAGATGGTCGAAAGACTTGAGCCGAGCAAAAGTCGGACGGGCTGGCACGGTCCGGATCGGGTTGACGATCGACGAAGGCCTGAGGAGGCGCGTTACGCCGTCGAAGATGGTCGATCCATGGGCGTTCCGCGAGAACGAGTTACGGTGAGGGACGTGCATTTGCACCTGAGCAAAGACAGTCAGCATGAGCATTAGGCCCCGCGGGGTGTCGTGACTCACATGATGATGGGCGTTCACCCAGTTGCGTGTTCGAAGCCATTTTGCGGTGCTACCTTGGATGACATGCCTCTCGTTGTGCAGCAGCACCAGGTCCTTCCGCGCAGTCGTGAGCTTGAGAAGCTCCTCGAAATCTCCCTCCGGCCGCGGTCGGTCTTCAAGCCCTGCTGGTTCTTCGTCCCCGAGTCCGACAACCAAGACCGCGTCGGCCTGTCGAATGCACCGCTGGGTCCATGGCGCTCTCGGCTGCCCGTCTGCGACGTAGAGCACGAGCCGCGACGTCTCCTCCTGCTCAGCAAGCCAGTTCATGAGCTTGAGCTTGCCGAGCCGCGTAAAGGCGTGCTTGCCGAGCACCGACAGAACTGCTGCGGTGTTGAGAACGGCTGCAGAGGCCCCTTCGATCTGCAGGGCGTCGCGGAGTCTTTCCGCAAACTCTTGCACGGGCACGAGGCTTGGCAGACCGTGAGAGATGTGGGCACTGTTCTCCGTCACGGATGCCCTTACCTGTTGACGGGAATGATTGCCACCGTCTTGAGGTTCGCTCCGCCAAGCATTCCTCGGTCCGGTACCGACCGGAGAGACGGGTCCGTCTCCGCTCCCTGATCACCGGCCTTCGTAGCACCGCCGGCGATGACGCGCCCCAGCTGGACCATGATCTCGGGGTTGTTTCTCGCGAGCGCCGAAAACAGCGTCGCCGGCACGGCCGCGACTTCCGAATCTCGGATCGCGTGAACGGTGGCCGGGAACGGACGATCCATGACGACCTCGACTTCACCAATAGACTCTCCCGGCGCGTGCTCTCCGAGGATCTCGAACGACACTTTGCGTTCACTTGGATGATCGACCTGAGCTTTTCGGCGCCGCCGCGGAAGAAAAGACGAGCCCAGGTTCGCAAACACGAGCTTCGAGAGGCCACCAAATCCAAAGGCATTCGCGTCTTCGTCCCCGATCCCGCCGTCCGAATCGAGGAGCGTCGCCCATTCAGTCCCGCTGGAGCGACTGCGTTCCTGGGCTTCTGACCCCGGTTCCTGCTCCCGAATGCTCCGCAGACGACCTTGAAGCACGACAAACACCCTTCCCGGGAGATCGCCCTGCCGAACCACAACCTGCGAGGCCCTGGGTTGCAGCCACTCCATCGCGAGATCCACATGGAGGCTAAGGGGTGGCAATCGCGAAAGCAGACGCCCCGAAAGCCAGGCCAAGACCCGCGGATGCGACGAAAGCAGCTTCTGGCAAGCAGAAAGAGGGAAACGCGCGACGATGGAGGGTACGGCGGCGCGGGCGGTTGCAAATGACGGGTAGCCTGTCATTGCCGGCACGTAGCCCAGGACAGCACCTGCAGCCGCCGTGCCCAGAACGTCTCGCTTCTCGTCCGCCGGATCCACTTCGTCCCTCGCGAGCGGCTTGTCCAGGAAGCTGATGTGCCGTTCGCCCTGGTTGGTTTTCGCGTACTGCCGCAGGGGATCCCATACAGCCGCTTCCTCTGGGCGTCCGTAGCTTCCATGAGGCTCACGTCCAGTGGACGTAACGGTGAAAGCGCCGTCCACGACAAAGTACAACCCGGCCGGCTGCCTGCCTTGTTTCAAGAGCACCGCAGAGGGCGAAAAGGACAGCAGTTGGATTCCCTCCGGCGGCGCCGAAGGCGGGGAACCAAGCACGGTCAGCAGCGCGTCCCATGCGGCGTGCCTGACACGGTTCAAATCGTCAGCCGCCACCGCCGCCGCCTGTGGCGACACGGGCGAAGGATCGTCACCGTCCTCGCCGTCGGCAGAGACATCGAAGAGGGCACGTTTGCCAGGAGAAGGAGGGGTAGGAACTTTGCCCAGTGAGACAAGGAGCGAGCATGAAGCGTTTGCAGTGTTCTTGGAGTGACAGGCCCGTAATCTGTCGACGAGGGTGTAAGGCAGGGACAGGGGACCAAAAGACGGAGTGTGGTTCAGCGCTCTGGAAGGCGAAAGCCGTGTCAAAAGAAATGGCGTGGCACAGGCGATAGAACTCACCGCACGACGCCCCAAGCGCCTTCCTCGAGCCCCAGATAGCCTCTCATGACCCTGCCAGCGGACCGCGAGAACCGCGCCAGAATGACATGCACGAGCGATTGCTTGGCTTCGGGGCTCATCCGCAAAAATGCCGAAGCTGGAAGCACGGCCAATGCGGCCGGTGTTTTGGCGACGGCGGAAAGATTCGGGAGCAGGCGCTTGATAGCGACCGCCGGCGGTGGCGTTGCTGCTGACGGCGGGGATGGCGGATGCGATGGCGTGGGGAACCTCCCTGGAGCTTGCGGAGGGGAACGTCCGTCTGGCTGATCTCCTTCGGGAACGTGCCCGTTTGCTCTGGGCACTGGATCCGGTGAAGCAAGGGGAATCTGGGTTTCGAAGTCTTCAACACCGAGACCGGCGAGCGGCTCCTCCGCTTCGGAAGCAAAGACGGCGAGGATCCCTAGCAAGCTGGTGACGGTGCCTCCGCGTCGAACCAGCTTGAGAAGCGTGCGCCTCTCGCGGCCCGTTCGAGGAGCTTCCTCGGGTCCCGCTAGAGCATCGGGGAACGGATCAGCAGCCCCAAGCGCCGATTCCGTTGTTCGGCTCTTTCGAAGTGTCCCGAAACCAGGATTCGGCGTTGCCCACCCGGTGCTCGCAGGATCGACGTTCTCCGTCGGGTCCGACAAGAAGAGCTCCACCTCGCCGTTGATGACGACAATGAGGTCGCCTTCCGCCCCGTCGCGTCCCTCAGGGATGATGGTCTCGCCGGCTTCAACAGTTCGCGTGGAGAAGGACTTCAGCAGCTCAAAGAAGACGCGCGGATCCAAGTACTTGAAGACCTTTATGCCGGATAGCAAATCCGCGAGGGCGCGCAGCTGGTGCTCCGGGTCGTCCTCCAAATCCGAGTCTTCGGCTTCGGCTGGAGCCGCCTCCGGTTTGGAACCGGGTGCGAGCTTGTCCGGCTGGAACTTCAGGACCTTCGGGTCGGTGGGCGGAAGCCTCGAGTACCTTCCGCCCCAAACATATCGCCAGGTGTAGAAGATTGCCGTTGCGAGCGACGCGTAGGTCGCCCAACGTACCAGCCACGCCAGGTCGAAAGAGAGGGAGAGGGAGATATGGCGGGGCGAAACGAGGCCGAGAAGAGGCATGAGCGCATGAGACAGGAGGCTAGCAAGGGGTGACAAGAGCGTTCCGAGGAAAAGGATGAGGGAGAACGCCAGCCGCAACAGTAGCGCAGCGAACCGCACGAGTTGGGCGGGCAAAGTCACCGCCGCAAAGTAGACTGCAGACAGCAGGATTGAAGGCGCAGCATCGGGAGGAACTGGCGGGTCCATCCCCGGATTTGCGCCGAAACCGTGGGCAATGAGCGGGGTCGAAGCCCCCGCTGCGGCCCCAGCGGCGGCAGTCGCGGCAGCCATGCGGTCGGCTTGACGCGCAGCACCTGCTCCGCGGTCTGCCGGTGAGGTCCGATATGCGCTTTACGCTTTCACCGGGGCGGGGCGGTCCCACGGAGTTTGGTGTTCTTTGACGGTCATGCACGGCCACGCACCGCGCAGCTGAAACCACGATCAGCTGGCAATTCGGACGCTGCGAAGCGCAAGCAAATCTCCATTGCCATTGAAGCTACGTAGGGATGCCCTTCGCGGTTTCCATCGCCATCCAGAGCTCTTTCTTGTACCGCTCGCAGTTCTTCATACCCTCAAACATTCCGGTCGTGCGGATGGCGCGGGCGCACGTCATCCAGCTCTTGAACTCGACTGGAGACAGCTTGGCTCCTGCGCATGTTACTACAAAGGGCGCGAACGTAAATCAAGAGCGCCGGCAACGAAACGTGTCACGTACGAAAGCTCTCTTCCTTCTCAGCGCAGCCCCTTTCCGGGTTCTCCGAAAGGCACCTCTCGTAGTCCGCCTTTACGCGAGCGCAAAGGCGCTCCGCCCTGGCCCACGGGGTTTCTTCCTCCAGGCCTTTTGACTTGGCCGATCCGTAGATCTCCGTGTCAAAGTGACGCTGGTTTATCAGATCCTCCGGCGTCTGTCGCCGTACGTTCTTGATCCCGAAAGCGCTGAGGCAAGCGGCATATAACCCTTGCCCGATCGTCGCCGAAGCAGCGGAAACACTCACGCGAGCCCAACGAACGCCGACAAGGCACCGCCTTGCCCGACCAATCGGGCGTAGATGAGCTTTTGAGCCATGGGCATTCGTTTGTTGGCAAACACGACGATGAGCGTCGACGAAACGAGCGTCCCCCAGAGAGAGAAAAGGATCTTGTACTGGTTCGCGTGAACGTACTCTATCAGACTTTCGCGGGTCACGAGCGGGCCGTCGAGAGCCTCTGGAGGAGTTTCGTCCCCATTGTCGAACCCCAACATCCCGGGCACCTTCACGTAGCTCCTCTCCAGCGCAATCTGCCGCTCCAGCCGAAGGGCTTCGTGTTCGCCCCCGATTGTGAACCCGACCATGGGAAACGTGAGGCCGAAAATGGTCTTCAGCGTCCGGGGACGTCGGGCGAACCATGGCGAGAGGTAGCTCAGCGTTGCTACCGTCCCTATGCCCAGAAGAGCACCGCGGAACGCGAAGTTGAGGGCGCGTTCCGTGGCCTGCTTCTGGATAATGTCCTTCACTTCCGAGGATCGCATTGTCCGCGTCGGGATGTGCCGATAACGGCTTCGCTCGCGCTTCTCGGCTCCCTCCGCTTCGCTAACTGCCACGTCGACGGCCGGCGAGACATTATGAGCCGAGGTTTCTTGTGCCGGTGGTGCCGTTGGTGCCGCCGGCGTCGAGCCCATCTCAACGAAAGATACCCCCGGAAAACGATGGTTCCCACCCGCCGGCCCTCAGAAACGCGCTTCAAGTAACCGGGAAAGAGACGCAAGGGGGTTTTCCGTAGGCCGGATCGCCTAATATCTGGTCGTGAGCGATTGGAGATCGGAAGCTGGCCTGCCGACGATCGTGATGGACGACTATCGTGAGCAGACAGAGCAAGAATCTCATTCGATCTCCGTGAAGTTTTGGCGCTAAAGAACTTGAAGACTCGATCCCTCGTCGGCGCCTGCACCTTCTTGTCGCCTCCGCCCGCGAAGCCCAGCTCCTTGTGCTTTTCCGCCGTTTCCGGTTCGTCATTCAAAGGCCGCCCTCCTGACTGCGGTAGATCAGGGGTATGTCTAAACCGTTTGAGATTACGGGGAGAATGCTCGGGCAGGATATGGTCAAGTTGGTGCGAAGGGGTCCCAAGTCCAAGTCGTGCAGGAGCCGAAGCGATGTGAGAGTGGCGGCGGGAAGCTGAAGGGGAAGCGCGGGCCGCGCTGGAGGACCGACTGGACGACGGATGGGCGGCGTCGCTGTCCGATCTCCGTCCCCGGCGTCCGCATCCCCCCGGTCGGCGTCCCCAGCGTGCTCGCCGTCCCCCGCAAACGGGGCCGCGTCGGCCGCGAGCATGTCTGCGAGCGCGCCGCCATCGGCACGCACTCCATCCGACGCAAACGAGACGTCCAAAGCGTCGCTTTAGCCGTAATCGAAATTCTGGCACAGCTCGCCGGCGCACCCGTCGGCGTGGGGGGGGTGATGATTTGGCGATTCCACGGGATCCGCGAAAGAAGCACACCACCAACGCCATGACGGCCACTGTCACGTTTGCGTGGAACGCACGCCGGTACCATTTCGATGTTCCAACGGTTGCGGCGCTGCGTCAGTGCGCAGTTCTCGTCGATCCACTCGCTGCGCAATCTGAGGTCTTTACCGTGACCGGCCCTCTGGGGGTCACACCTGCCTTGGGTCCCCTCGAGGACTCGAAAGCAGTCAACGGAGGCAGCTACGAGCTGCGCGTGAGGAGCGGCGCTCAACGGCCGGAAGGGGTCGAGTTGCTCAGAGTCAAGATTGAAGCGTACGACCACCTCGCGACCCTACCGACCCTCGGGCACGACTGGCGGTTTCACGCCGCCTACAGGAACATCAAGGATCAGCTCTCCATGTGGGAAACAATGGTGGCAAAGGATGCCGCCCGGGAAGCGGAGCTGGACACTCTCCAGACCACCGTTGACGTCATGAAGAAACGCGGAAATCGCGATCTCGGTTACTCGATTGGGCTGCAGCTGGCTGCTCTGCTGGGAACTGCTCTCAGCACCGTGGACCCTTCGGAGAACGGTCGTGTGTTCGCCGGTGGGATCATCCAAATCGTGGCCCTAGTCGCCGCTCTGGCCTTTGCTGGCATGCGGGGCTGGCAGAGTTGATAAAGGAAGCGCTTTGTTCGCGCCTGCATGTACACTCATGCTCTCTAAATGGCTACGGCCAGCGGGAAGTCTATAGGGAGTCGACTTTCCCCCGCCCTCTTCCCCTTCCCCCGCACGCCACGCCTTTCCGTGGCGTGCATGAAGGGCAACGCGGCCATCTATACCGCCTTCAAGGAGAAAGGATACCAAGTTCCGGCGGCCGCCGACGTGGCCTAATTTATTGGAGCGGCTAGCGTGTATTAGATCCGTTATGCAGTGGAAGCAACCAGTAGTGGTGACCGCAGAAATGATCTGAACCGAACCGGCACAACTCCTGACCACCCTAAGGACGTGCGTCGTTTTCATTGGGGGTCAATGGTGGACAACGACCCTTATGCACCGGTAGCGTACGTCTGCGTGCCGCAGCGCAGCTGGCGGTGGCACCGCATCGACCTCCGCGGAGTGACGAGCGCAGGGGACCTCCGCGAGCTGGCGGCCGCGGCGGTCGGCAACATGCCGCCGCCGCTCAGCAGCGTCCTGGAGCTGCGCAACGCGGGCCCGCTACCGCCTGACGACCCGGCGTCGGACGGCGTGTGGGCCGCCGCGGCACCGGTGGACGCGGTTGCCGGGCTGGCGGGCTGCCACCTCGTCGGCCGTACGCCGCTGTTCGGCCGCCGCCCGCTGGCTGATCGGCACGTGGAGCCGCCGACGGTGCGGCCGTCGGACCCGCGGGCGGAATGCAGGCGCAGGGAGGGCAGGGGCGCCCCGCCGCCGCCGCCGCAGATGCCCGGTCCGTGCGCACGCGTCACTCTGGACGGCCGGGCGCTCCAAGTACCCGTCGGGGACGTTGCGTCGGGCGCTGGCCTCGCGGCGCGCGTCAGGGAGGCGTTCGGGTTGGCCGCAAAGGAGTTTGGAGACCTAGTGCTGCTGGACCGCGCCGGCCAGCCGGTGCTGCCGGCGGACACGTTCCCGGACCCGGACAGGGGTCTGGCGCCGGGTTGCGAGATCCGGGCGGGGTTTCGCGGCGCCGTGGGCAAGGAAGCGGGCCCGCTGGTTTTGCTCGAGAGGTGGTGGGGCGCCGTCTCGGGTTGAGCTGCGAGCGTTTCGGATGCTTTTGCGGGGTCTTTGTCGATCTTTTCCATGGCGACGTGTTTTGTGGACCATTCTTCGGCAAAAGCAGGCACGACACTACCTGTTCTGGTCGGGAATTGCCCGCACGTGCTTCGTCCTCTCCTCCACGAACGCCACCAGCTCCTATACCGCCTCCCCAAACCCTCCCCCGCGTGCAGACACACACCGCCGCGCGCTTCCTGATCCACCCGAATCACCTCCTTACGAGACAGCGGCCCCTCGAACGCCTGCGCGATCATCGCGACTTGGCGCCTGCAGTACACCGGGTCGTCCATTGGTATCGCACCAGCGGCAGGCCCTCGGGCACGCCCCGGCGGTCCAGGGGCGTCTCCACCTTGTGCGCGGTGCCGAATACCGAATGCGGGATCGGCCAGCTACCGTTTTATGTCGTTGCTTCCAGCAGATGATTGAGAGCATCCGCAAGATTCTCATTCAACCTCCTTCAAGTGCTGGCTAAAGAACCTGAACACCCGCTCCCACGCCTGCGCCTGCACTTTCTTGTCGCCTCCCCCCGCAAAGCCCAGCTCCTTGCGCTTTCCCGCCATTTCCGGCTCGTCATTCATGAAGGCGTGGCCCTGTCCGGGGTAGATGAAGAGGGCCTCTTCCAAGCGATGCAGACCGCGAGCGTGGCTTCCTCCGGCCGCCTTGATCGTTTCGAGCATCGACGCGTGGAGTTTGCTGAAGGTCTCGGGGTCGGAGAAGCCTTTCAGGTTGTCCAGCTCGCCGGTGTGAAGCTGAAATAGCGGAGAACGACCATGAGCCCGCATCTACTCCATCTTTAGCTGCAACGAACCTGCACGGGTGTTGACAGCGGGATCTTCTGCAGCGAAATGCCCAAGTTGGGCGACGGTACTCCGTAGAAGGACACCGCCGCTTCCAAAGCCGACTTGGTTCCTTGCAGCTTGCCCGCCAACGCCAGGCTCAACGCGCCACCCTGGCGAGAATGAGTTCTCAAGCCTCACTGCCGGCGGCGAGACTTCATCCCACCATGCAAAAGCCCACACTCCCGATCTTTCGACGATTCCTCTTGGCGGCAGGATCGTGGTGGCCTTCCGATCTCAAGTGGTCCACCAACGCAGCGAGCCTTTCGAGTCCCTCATTCCAGTCCAGGTTGGACATGAGGTGCGACGCCTCCTCCCTGTCCAGTCCGACCTTGCCGTTATACATGTCCGGCACCACTGCGACGCAGCCGGTTCCGTTGGCAATCCGCTGGGCATGGGCCTTGATTTGGTTGTTCACGCCCCACCACTCCTGGAGCACAAGGACGGCGGGCAGAGGGAGATCAGGGTCCACCGCTGACGACTTCATCGGGTGAGGCGTAGCGTCCGGAGACGGGTTGAACGACAGGAAGGGCGGCAGCTTCGTGGCCCCGGTCGTGTAGAGACGGCGGCCAAGTCCACGCCAGACGCGGAGCCCGCCAGCAGTCCCAACGGTAGCCAGCATCATGAGGAGCCCAGCAAACCGTAGAGAAGACGGGAAACGGCTTCCGCTCGGGCGTGATGGCGGCCCGGAATGTGACTCGACACGCAACTGCGTGTCGATGCGGCGTCGCAAACGCGAGGCGCGCAGTTCCCCGCCCGGAGCCCCCCTCCCGTTGGCCGACATCTGCTCTAGCATCGCCCCGTAGCAGCCTACAATGACGCGAAAAACAGCCGCGCTCGAGGCCGGTGCGTCTCCACCGAGATTCGGGCACCGGCTCGACTTGACGCGTGTTCGCGTTGCCGTTGCCTCCCAATGCCTCCATACCTCTTCGGCTCGCTTCTGGACGTGTTGGCGCTTCTTTCCTTTGTGCTCCGTGCCCGGATACCAAAGCCACGCGGTATCTGCACAAAATGCAGCAAGCGGGAGGCCTTGACGCGACCATCCTCAACGCCCTGTTGGTCTGCCTCCTCTTCGGCGCAAGGGTTTCGGCTGAGGACCCGAATCTGCAGGACCATCAAGGATGCCGACGATGGCATGGTGCGATTGAGCCTCCCGGTTGAGAAGAAACACGCCAATACCGTTGGAACACTGCACGGCGGTGCGGAACCGCAACCTCTTGACGGATCTTGTCCCTGATCCATGAGCCAGGCGTCAGCTGCACTCTCGTCGACATTGCCGGGTCTCTTGCCATATCGAGCATGGGCGACAACTATCAGAAACACGTTTCGATCGGTGGGCTCGGTCGCTGTTATTGGCTTCGCTCAACTGAACCCCTGCAAAGACATCAACACGACGTTCCTGAAGCGTACGTCCCCCGAGAATGACCGCGAACTCAAGCTCTAACCACGCCGCAGCCGCACCGATCGGATCAACAATCACCGTCGTCTCCAAGGCAGATAAGGTTGGCAAGACGCTTGGATTCACCACCACCACGATCCTGAACGGGACAGACGTTGTGTGCCGAGGAAGCCATACCAAATACCTCTTCTTCCCGAAGCCAGACAAGTCGGACAAATGATACCAAACATGTAGCCATTCCACATTCGCGAATTCTAGCGAGGAGACATCAACCGCATGGCAGCCCCCCACCAAGACACCGCATCATCTTCCACGGCCGGGCCCGTGAAACCTCCGGGTCTTCCCTGGACCGAAAACTGTTCCGCCGGTCCGCCCATCCAATAGATGCCCGCTGCCGTCTTCTCGCTCTTGATTATGGCGTGGGCAACGGCCAGCGATGGATTCGCCAGGTGCGGCTGATGCGGCATCCTCGACGACGGTCCTGGAAGCGACGGCGGAACGTTCGGAGTGGCCGCCGTCGGCCGGGAGACGATAAACCGCTTGGCAAAGGAGTACTTGTAGGCCGCATGTGTTGGATGAGGCTCCATTCGCTGCTTCCCGAGCGCAGTGCCGGGTGACGGGTTGCGAAGAAAGTGGAACAGCAGAGCCCGCGGCGTAACGCAGGCCTTCGGGAGCTCCAGCGAGGTGCTTCCAGTAGCCATGGCTGAATCGTCCAGAAGAGCAGCAGTGTAACGCAGAACACCTTCCTCCGCGGGGTCGAACAGAAACTCAGTCTCGCCCTCGCTGTGGCTCGCAGCCATTTCCATCCCGCGGCGCAGCGAAAGCTCCTGATCCGCCGTCAGCAAGCCGCCGCGGCTGACCCAGCGCTGCTCATTGGGCTGACCATAGCCTAGCGAGAGAAAAGAAAGGGTCACCTTGGCGGAATGAATGCGGACAGAGCGGTGGCCCTGAACCGGCTCCGCGTCGCGAAACTCCACGAGCACGTCGCTGTCTCCGAAGAATCGCTTCTTCTCTCGAGCCTCAGCATCAGGGACGACGAAGATCCTGTCCAGGCCGATGTTGAAGCCCGAATGGAATGCCTGAGCGGCCCTCCGAACAGCTTCCATCGGCTCGAGCACGGCGCCACCGCCTCCATCGATCCCGAACGGCAATTGGATTGGCGACGCGGGACCACTTTCCGCGGCGTTCTGAGGAGGAAAATCGCCCAGCCACATCTTTGCCGAGTTGAGGCTCGCGACGCGCGGAAGGAGCAGCTGTCCGGTTGCTCGTTCAAGCCACGGAAGTCCTGATGGTTGGCCCCCGAGAACCGAGTTTTGCGAGATTGCAATTGTCAGCTGCGACAGCATCGCGGATTCCGGTGCCACCGCCTCGAGGCGAGCACGCAGGAGCTGTGAATCCGGCAAGCCCATCCAGGCAGGTGCCGGAGGTTCGTTGCCCATCCAAGGCTCCCAGGGACCGAATTCGATGAGCCGCCTCCCTTCATCGAAAGATCGCGCGAAAAGCTGGAGATGGAACAGGTGCCTCGCGTCCGGCTGTCCCGGATCGGGAGCGGCGACCGATTTGAAGCCCTCGGACCGGACCACGAGGGGTACACGGCGCCGTAGAAGCAGCTGATAGACAGCACGCGGTACTAGAATATAAGCAAAAGTCGAGCAGGCGCGCGAGAGGCGCAGGAGCTGAGGGAGGAGGCCACCAATGCCGTGCGATCCGGCGTCTCCCGCGCCGGTCGGCACGACGCAGAGGAGGCACTCCACCACGAGCTCCGGCGGGAGACTGTCCAAGAGCGATGGCAAGTCGCTCGGAGCCTCCATGTGAAGGATTCTCGAGGGAACGTAGAACGAGAGACCAATGGACGTGGCAACGAATGAAGTCGCTTGCCCTGGAGGGCAACTTCTCTTCCCAGGGGACATCATCTCTTCATACGATAAAGGTAGAATAACAAACGGGTCGACATCCACCTCAACCGGTGATTTCGAAAGTCGGCTTTTCGCCACTGGCACCACCCTCGACGGGAGCCCCGGCCTCGAGCTGCGGTCAAGATCCATCAGTGTCGCAAGTCCCGAGCGAGGCCGGCCAAACTGACCATCTTGAGAAGGCTTCCGAGGCTGCCAAAAGAGCTGCCACCGCCACCGCCACCGCCGCTGCCCATAAGCCCGCCGATCAAGGACCCAAGGCCTCCTCCCGAACTTCCACCGCCGCCCCCTCCACCCATCTTGCCAAGGAAGCCACTAAGGGCGCTTCCGAGGCCACCGCCGGAACCTCCGGATGCTCCAGGCATAAATGAGGCGAACTGGATGAATTCGCGGTACGTAATTGGCTTCCCACATCGCTCCAGACACACCCACTGGGTTGCTTCCGGCGCTCTGACTGAGTCTACCGCCGTACATCTGTTGGTACGGGTTGCCCGAAGGCGGCGGGCCGCCCATGGAAGGCATCATGGACGAGGCCGAGCCGAGAAGGGGGCCAAGCAGAGACTTCGCGCTGTCGAAGATGCCCAGTGCCTGCACGCCCTCCGGGGGGTTGGCCTTGATATCCTCCTGAATCTTGACCAGCTCCTCGCTGAGAACGCGATCCAATGGGGCGGCAAACAAGGCGTGGGAGGCAAGTAGCGCCCCGGTCATCACAAAAGACAAAAGGGTCGCGACGTAGTGCGGCAGCAAGGTGTGGGAGGCAGGTGGCGCCGGGGTCGTCGAAAAGGACCAAAAAGGTTGTGGTGCGACGGCGCGGCAAGGACGTGGAAGGCGAGGCAACGATGGAGCAATATCGTCAGCTTCCGTATCAGGCGGAACCAGGGTTGCGAACGCACTAGACCTCGGGAGCGCCAGTTTTGATTTCCTCGAGTGCCTTGGCGAACAGGTCGTTGCCGGCCTTCCGGCGCGTCAGTTCTCAAGCTGGAGCGTTGCTGGGGGAGCGACCTACAATTTGGACGGAACCGTCGGCCATTGTTGAGGTTGGTCGGTCCGGGAAAGACGACGAAGCACGGACCAATCCAGGCGCAAGCCTCCGCGGGTCGGACGGACCCTGAGGACCCCCAAACCGATCGACGAAGCTGTCGACTGGTAAATCTAGAAGCTCGTGCCAGTCATTCGGTGTCCCTTCTGCTCTTTTTTGATCGGTGAAACGTCGCGGCAAGTGCCCGCCACCCGTAGGAGCGGAAAGCGAGTCTACAAGGTGTGGATCCGGGGAGAAGCCCAGTTCGGCCAGTTCGGAATCCTTGATCGAGAGGTAGCAAAGGAAGAGCAATAGACTGAGATGGCAGCGCTACATTTTTGGCGAGGACCTCGCTTCCGTGAGAGATTCTCGAACAGCAGGCCCGTGGTGGGGGATCGATCGCGCACCGTCAGCGCCACCGCGGCCCCAACTTCCGTTGACCCCATAGACCGCCGCAGTTGCGGGACAAGACCATCGCGACGCGGCGATGGCACCGAAATCCGCTAATGGCGCGGGTGTTTCGGGCCCCACCGCGTCCGCCGACGCGCAACCGGGAAGCGCGTCCCCCTCCCTCCTGGACTACATCCTGCTGCGTCGCCGCGTGCCGCCGGAGGCGCTATCCAACCTGAAAAACTACAAATACGCGGCCGTGGACTACTCCATCATGTCGAAATACGTTCTGAAAAAGTACTGGACGTGGCTCCTCGGCTTCATGCCAATGTGGCTGGCTCCCAACGCGATTACCCTCATCGGACTTCTCTTCATCATCGGAAACTGTGGCTTAGTGACGCTGTTGGACGGCCATCTGGACGGCGAAGGTCCCAGATGGCTCTATCTGAGGTGAGTTCGCTGGGGTACAATGTGGACTGGGGAGGCGGTCTCCTGGACATGTGGTGACCCCTTGTCCTGCCTTTCAGCCTTGCTTTCGGCCTTTTCGCCTACCAGTCAATGGACAACATTGATGGCGGACAAGCGCGAAGAACGGGTGTAAGTTTGGGCAGGTTTCAATCTCTGCGGCTGTTCAGTAACGGCTCAACCGGATAGTCGTCGTCACCACTTGGGGAGCTGTTTGACCACGGGTGCGACGCGCTCAACGCAAGTGGGTCATTCTTTGGATCAGGTCACTTTCGAAAGTGCTGACCTGCAGTGACCAGCATTTGGCACGATTCTCCAGGCGTGCGCCATGTCCCTTGGCTTCACGTGGCGTGAGCTGTCTGCCGCTGTCCCTTGATCTCCGAGCACTTGACGTCCCTATCCGCAGGCACGCTTCTTCTTGTCGTGCTCACGACGGTGCCATTCTACACTTCTACCGCCGAGGAGTACCACACCCACGTCATGTACTTCGGATTCATCAACGGTCCCGTCGAGGGCGTGCTTATTGGTGTGGTTTTGATGGTGGCGACATGGGTTGTTGGTGAGTTTCTTGATGCAACTTGCGTCCACCCCCCTGATTGTTCTCTGTAGGACCTCAAGTCTGGCAGACGCCGCTGCCGTCCCTGCTGCCTGGTTTGGGCCTGCCGGAATGGTCCATCATCACGGACGCCATCCTTTTCCCCATGCTGGGGCTAGTGCTGTTCCAGCACATCCCTCTTTGGCAAGTCTTGGCCGCGATTCCTGTTCTGTTGTCATCTGACCTCTTGTTGTGCCGCAGCTTTAACAACCTGTACCGTTCCCTTCCCGCGGAGCTCAGACGATCCCCACTGGCTGCAGCCTGGCAGATCTTTTGGGACCACATCCCGCTCCTGCTCTTCCACTTTGCCTGCGGCTTGTGGACGTTTGGACCCGGATCAAACATGCTCGACCGACCCGGAACGAAGGGGAAAGGTCTCATTCTCTGGCTGGCGAGCGTCGGCATGGTCTTTGGCAGGGTTTGCGTGAGTTCCTCGACGGACTGTTCGGCACAGCCTCACCAAACTCGTCGCCGCAGACGGAGATCATCGAGTGCTACTTGACGCAGATGCCGTTCCCCTTCTGGCGGATGGCGAGGCTGTCTGTACCTTTCTGGATCGGCGCTGCAGGAGCCTGGCTGGCGTGGGTAGTGCGCACTCGTCTCAATCTCATCGAAAGCTCAATGTTTGTCTACAGGCCAGACACCTTTGTGGCATGGGAAGGAACTTACCTTGCCGTGCTGTGTCTTTGGAGCTTGGCCATGTACCTCCGGTGGGCAACGGGCACAATCCAGGACTTCTGCGGCGAGCTTGGGATTATGTGCCTTCGTATCAAGCCAAAGGCCAAGTAGGCACAAAGTGTCTCGCAGCTAGAGCTACAGATGTGGCCTATTTGGGTTCATCCACAATAGAGCTCCCTTCGGACAAGCTCTCTCTCTGTCCAACAACATGGATCAGCACGAAGCGTGAAGCCTGTGATCCTCGTTCTCCACCACCCATGCCATCGATCCCATGCTCCGCATCGACCCACGGCTCGACTTCACCGTAAGCTGCTCGTAGCTCGAAGCCCTGAGCGTGTCAAGCGAGCCAAAGGCATCGGCGGTCTCGCCGGCCTTGACGCCGATCGCGGGAAAGACCCAGCTCAACGCCTGCTTCCAGTAGGTCCAGGATTGTCCGTTGGTCCCTCCTATCACGTTCTCATCCTCCAAATTCATGACCGTCAGGATGTGAACCGCTTTTCTTTCCTCGGGGCTGGACGCAAGCGCCTCCCTGACAAAGGCAGCGGCTTCGAAAAGCAGAGGGGCCGAATCGGGGTTCAAGCTCATCAGAGCTCCAAAGGCGCCGATTTCTGCCTCGGTGGGAGGCCTGATTTGGTTGCCTGCGAGACCGACAGTGAGACGAATCGGTCAGTCCAGCGCAATCCGGTCCCACCCTCAGCCGTCTCAATCGCCCTGGCGTAGCAATCCAGAATAGCCTCCCTGACCACCTCGGTAATGAGCCCACCCCGTGCAGCCCTGAAGACCTTGAACTTGACGAAGTTGGCGACGTCCCTTGGCCTCGGATCCCCTTCGAGAAAGACCGACGGTGCCATCTTGGACATGATCTCGATCATGGTCTTGTCGCCACTCAGCCTGAACCACTCGACAGCGTCTTGCACCCCTGGCGTGGAGCTGTCAGCGTCCGACCCCTCGCACGGTGCTCTCGGCTCCGAAGACACACCCGGCAAGGCTGCTCGCGCCCTCAGCCACCTCATTGCCATCATGCCCTTCTCCATCACGTCCAGGCCCGGTGCGAAGCGAGCGGAAACAACCTCGGTCCAACGCTCCATGAACTTGAGCAGAGTAACCTCGCTCAGTGACCCGGCATTGGTTGCCGCCTTCGAGGGCAGCGGCAAGGCCATCGGGGCCACCATTTGCGGCATCGGGTACGCAGGGGCTGCCATCGTCGGGAGAGGCGGGAGGCCGTTGATGTGCGAAGAGGTGGTTGGCTTTTGTTCGAGGAGGAAGGGGCTGCGGACAGGTCAAACAGGAGCCCACCCCGCAAGCAGCCGCCGGTCGTACCCCAACACTTCCGAAAAGAAAGCGATGCACGGCAGTGGCTTGCTCTTGTCTCCGTCCCTGATCCGCGCGAGAGCACGGCTCCCGAGGGACTCGTCCTTTTGCAGCAACATGTACGGCCTTTCCGCGAGGTGCTTGGCCCTGGCGATGACCTCGTCGGCGAGGGCCAGGTCCTTCACGAGCTTGTCGGCGCCGGACTTGAGCCTGAACGCGGCGGCGAACCCCAGCGACTCCGAGTCCTTGGGCACCTGCGCGAGCGCCTCCTCGGGGAGCAGGAACGTCCTCGCGAGCTGGGCGTAGGCCAGCACGGCGCAGACGATGCCCTTGGTGGCCACCATGCCGACTTCGCGGTGGTTGAGGATGCCCTTGAAGTAGGTGAGGGTGTTCAGGATGTCCTGCCTGCTCGTCGAGCCGTGTCCGAGCCGGGCCAGCGCCGACTTCCCGATCCGGTCGTCACCCCGTTCCTGGCCGATGCGGGACCACAGCTGCGGTCGGGCCGGTTAGCAGTCAGCACCATTTTCCTCAGCAAACCGCCCTTACCGTCGAAATGGTGGCGTTGGCGTCGAAGAATGCCTCCACTCCGTAGGCGTGGACGAACGGCGCGGTGGCCTCGCAGAACCTGCGCGTCTGGTCCCTCGCCGCTTTCGGCATGTCCCTCTGCAAACTAGCGACCTCCAGCAGTCCGTCGTACCCGTGGTCCTGGCCTGGAAGTGAGCGACATGCCGGCTGGAGTGCGGCCGAATGAAACCTCACCGCCTTCGTGCCGAGGCACGGCGCCATCATCATCGCGGCGAGCTGTGCCATGTTTGCAAACTGTTATGCTCCAGTTCCGTGCCGCTGACTCTCCGGGTGCGGGCCGTTTGCCGCGTCCGCGTGCTGGTGCGCCGGGGCGAGCGCGGTCCCCCGACGGGCTCGGATTCGCCGTCCCGCCCGCGATGCGGGGAAGCAGCGGAATGGCCAAGCCTGGCGACCCGGGACGGAGCTCTCGCAGTGCTTCCTTGAGGCGTGAGCGGGGGTACAATTCAGGTTGTTTGTTGGTCTCTCCTGGGTCTCTCCCCGAGTGCTCCGCTCCGAATCCCACCCAGCCGAGTTCAAGTTGGCGATAACGACCCATCAAAATACGTATGGCAGTCTCCGGCCCACCGCCGGTTTACACACTTGGTCCGAATCACGGCATGGCGCGCTGCGCACCGGCAGTAACACCAACGGAACGGCCCCCTCAAGCCTCCGAGCCCCCTCCGCCCTCGTCCGCATCCCTCATCCTCTCCTCCTTGACCTTCCTCCGCTCCCACGCATGCACCCTTATCCGGTGCACGATGTGCTTCGGGTTCCAAGCGTTCGCCGCCCGGCCCTGCTGCGACGTCGGCGAGGCCGCCCCGCCCGCGGGCGCGAGGTCGCGCGAGGTCGTCTTGCGCGTGCGGATGCTGGGAGGGGGGTTGGGATGGTTCCCGTGGTTCCCGGCGTGGTGCACCGGGGGCACGCCGTCCTCCTCGCCCGGGGCGGGGGCGGCGTCGTCGCCGGGGGAGTGCGGGCGGTCGCCGTGCACCAGGTGGTGCCACCAGTCGTTGATGCGCTGTCCCGTGGTGTGCGACGGCTCCTTGCGGAGCGAGGGGTCCGCGGTGGGGGGGAGCATGGGGAGGTCCGGCGAAGCGGGCCGGGGTGCTCCAGAGCGGTCCGAGTCGGGCGTGCGCTCGGCAGAGGCCTCCGCGGGAGGCTCCTGCTCGGCCTCAGGCGCCGCCCCCGCGCGCGACGAAGCGTGCGACCCCGGCCTCGACGACCTCGGCGAACCGCCCGCCCCGTGCGCCCTCGGCCCGGTCCCCAGGACCGCCCCGAACCTGTCCACAACTTTCGCCCACGCGCCCTCGGGCCGCGGCTCCTCCCCCCCCGCATCCCCCTCCAGCTTCACCCTGAACCACGCCGCCTCCTTCGCCTGCACCGCGTTCCACCGCTTCTCGGGGTCCACCTCGAGGCACCGCACCACAAACTCGCGCCCCTCGCCGCTCACCCCCTCCCACCCCTCCCCCGCCATCGCCCGCCTCCACCCGCCCTCCATGATCCGCTCCAGCATCCGCCTCGTGCTCTCCGGCCTCGGCGCATGCGGATCGCCGTCCACGTGGCCCGCGGGGTCGCGCGAGGAGTATGCCTCGGGGCGGAACGGAAAGTGCCCCGAGAGGAGGACAAAGGCGACAACGCCCAGGGACCACACGTCCACGCCGTACCCGTATCCGCGCTCCGCGGAGCCGACAAGGATCTCGGGGGCGACGTAGGGGAACGAGCCGCACTGCGTCTTGAGGGGGTGCGGCATGCTGCTCGGGGGGAAGCCGAGCGTGGTGGCGAGGCCGAAATCGGCGAGCTTGACGGTCAGCGATGCCGGGTGCGGGACGGGGAGGGGGATCGTCGGCGGGGAGGGGGTGGCGGGGAGGGGGTCCAGTGGGATGGTGAGCGGGAGGTCGTGCACGATGGAGGAGGGGACCGGCGAGGGCGGGGCCTCCTGGGAGGGCAGGGTGAGGATGTTCTGGGGGAAGCGTTGTGTCAGAAACAGAAAACAGGTCGACCATGAAGACGTTGAGGCCCACCTCGGGCTTGAGGTCGCGGTGGACGACGCCCTGCGAGTGGAGGTAGCAGAGGGCGTCGACGATCTGGTAGATGATGTCGCGGGCCTCGCGCTCCGAAAAGTGGTCCCGCTCGGCGATCCGGTCGAAAAGCTCGCCGCCAGAAACACTGCAGGGCGGGAATTCGTGTCAGTCGGGGGGCGGCCAGCCCGTCAGCCCTTATAGGACACGCACTATTCGAGCTGGAGGTACTGCACATCCCCCAGGCGCAAATCGAGCGCAACCCCAGGCAAAAGGCAAACACAGTCAGTCACCGCAACCATCCAGAACCCCGGCAACGGGTTCCACCCACGACTTTGCGCTCCGTTTCGAAAACTTCCACCAGTTTGACGACCGACGGATGCGTCAGGCGCCTCATTATGCGGATCTCGCGGAGCAGCTCCTGCAGCTGGTGACTGGAGCGGATGAGCCGCTTGTCGATAATCTTCATGGCGTATGGCACGGGGGCGAACGGGACGCCCGCCGGGTGGTCCGGCGGCGGCAGCGTGTGCACGAGGACCACGTCCGCGTACGAGCCGCGGCCGAGCAGGCGGCCCCAGTGGAAGCGCGAGTCGAGGTCGACCTTGCCGGGCAGGTTGTCGCGCGGCGAGCGGGGCGCGCGCGGCGCCGAGTCCGACGACGGCGCGGACGACGTCGGCGACGAGGAGCCCGACGCCTCGCGCGGCAGCGCGCCGCCCGTTTCGGCGACCATGGCGGCCGGCGGGAGAGGTGGCGGGGACGGGAGTTTGGAGAACTCAATCCTGTGGGAGCCTGACCGCGAACTGACTCAACGCCGGAGATACCGATTCCACACGCCGAGGAGGCAACCCGGGCCGCAGCAGGCAAGGAAAAATAGCTTTGAATTGCCTGGATGGACGTCCACCCGGGTCCATAAAGTTGAAAGCATCGCTGGGACAGCCCGCGCCCCGGCTCACCACGGCACTGCTCGAGTCCGCACAACGCCGCACTCGCAATACTCCCATCATCGAAAACTACCTTGCATCACCTAGGTATCCGGCTCTGGCCGGGCCGCGGCGCCTGCGGCTGTCAGTGCGTGACCGGGGGATCGCGGGGGTGTTTTGCTCTTTCGAGCGGGTGCGTCGGCCCATATTCTCCCGCCTTCTCCTGCCCCGCGCCGCCGATGGAGCCTCCGCCGGGGCCGCTCGGCCGGCTGGCGTCGCTGTTCTCGCCGGGCGCATCGGGCGCGACGGCGTACGCGGTGCTCGGCGACGTGCCGCTCGGGGCGCGCGACGCCGTGTTCGAGCTGGACTCGGACGCCGACTCGGACGTCGAGGCCGCGACGGCCGCGGGCTCGCCGCCCGGCGAGACGCTGTCGGACGGCGGCTCCGCGGACACGCCGGGGCGCCCGTGGGCGGCAAAGGGCAACGGCTGGCTCTCGCAGCAACCGCCCACGCCGCCCGCCCCGCGCCGCGCGCCGTGGCTGTGCTTCCTGCTGGGCGCCCTGCTGGCTGGCGCTGCCGCCGTGGTGGCCGGGCTCGCATTCAGCTCGCCGTGCCGGACTCCCGCTCCTCCCGCGGCGTGCCCACCTCCCGCGGCATGCCCACCGGCTGCCGCCTCCCCCGCAACCGCCGCCGTTGCTGCGACAAACAACACGGCTCCCCCCGCAAACCCCTTCGAACTGCCCCCGCGGGACGACCTCTTCTCGCTCTCGCACGCCTTCCCCATCCTCATCCGGCCGCCCCCGGCCCCCATGCCCCGCGTCCCGCCCGCCATCCCGCGCTCCTTCTGCCCCACGGCGCAGTTCGACGCGTACGCGCGGTGGCACGCTGAGATCCTCTCGGGCAACTTCTCCTCGCTGCAAAAGTACAAGATGGCCGAGCACCGCGTCCCGCAGTTCATCATCTACACGTGTAGGCCGCACGTCGAGGGCCAGCAGGACCCGTGCGGCGGGCTGGCGGACCGCATCGTGGGGATCGTCACCACGGTCATGTTCGGGATGCTGAGCAACAGGGTGGCGCTGGTGGACTTCCAGCGGGGCGTCAAGGCCCACGACGTCTTCTCGCCCGTGTCGCTCGACTGGACCGTCGACATCGACCAGTGGGTCGCCAAGCACGGCGTCAACGCCACGGGGAACTACACAACGCTGGAACTCAACTACCACACCCCGAGCAAGTGGGGCCTGCACGGGCTGCTCAACAGCAAGTGGGACGACTGGTGGCACGACGCCGTCGTGCGGCTGGAAATCAACCGCGGGCTGACGTACGGCATGTTCAACCACTCCGTCTACGGGCCGAGGTTGAAGGAGTGGGGCTGGACCCCCGAAACGTCCTTTGCCTGCCTGTTGGACTGTGGGTCCGCGCGGCCGGCTCCCGCCGACCTTGCCTCACCTTTGCGTTCCCGCTCCCCTCACAGACATCCTCACGCCCGCGCCCCAAATAGCGGAGCGCGTCAACGCCGCCATCGCCCCGCTGCTGGATCCGGCGCACCTGGTGGTCGGCCTGCAGATCCGCGCCGGCGACATCGCCGCCTTCTCCCCCCTGGAGGACAAGACCACGGTCGCGGACCACTATCCCATGTTCCTGTGCGCGGAGCGGTTGGGAGAGCGGTGGGGATTCGGCCGCCCGCTGCGCATCTTCGTTGTCTCGGACTCGCTGGCGCTCAAGAAGGACGCGGCGGCAAAGTACGGGTCCACGCTCGTCACGACCCCCACCGTCCCCGCGCACGTCTCCATCAGCAACAAGCTCGAGGCGTACAAGGAGACCATGTTCGGCCCGCACAGGAAGAACGCCACGATCCAGGAGGCCCTGGCCAAGCTCAACGGGAGCATGAACGCGACGGCGGAGCTCGAGGCCTACGAGGGCGCCATCATGGACATGTGGACGCTGAGCTACGCGCCGTACCTGGCGATTTCGCAGCGCTCGGGGTTCGGCAACATCGCCGCGTTCCGGGCCTACTGGCGCAACCCCGTGGCCGTCGTGCGGCGGGACCCGGATTTCACGGGGGACGGGTGCGGCACCCCCGCGGGCGCCAAGACGTACGAGGACCTGGCGATGCATTGGAGCATGGGGAGGAAGAGGGCGGCGGAGGAGTGGGAGAGCATGTGGGATTGAGCGAAACGGGGCGGAGCCTGCGGGCCTGGTGGTGCGGAGAGTGTGGGTCGTATGTAACGCGATTTGTGTGGACGTTGCCCCGGGAACATGAGACGTCGCCCGATGTTCATGCATGGCTGATTTCACCCGGACCCAGAGCAGACGATCACCGCGGGGCATGCGGGCGCGCGGCAGAGTACAAGCGGGGCTGTATTCTGTCCTTTTCGATCCAATCTCCTCCAACAGCCTCCTAATGAAAGGGTGCCAACGACCGGCGTCGCGGAACCCGACTGCGATGCCCGTCCATTAGGCGTTGAAGTCGATGATCTGCGGGAGGGCGCGTCCGTCAGGATCGGAAGGTCAACGGCAAGCGATCAACCCACGGCGCGGCCGGCAACCTGGAAGCTGCGGAGAAGACCCGGGGATCAGCGGACGCCCCAACCAGAGGCACGATGCGGACCCACTTCTTGAGCTTGTTGGCGGCGGTGGCAAAGTCCTTGAAGGGGAACACCTGGTAAATGGGCTTGACCAGGCCGCGGGCGGCGAACTGGAGGGCCTCGTCGGTCTCGGACATGGAGCCGACGAGCGAGCCCTTGATGGTGAGGCGCTTCATGCTGGAGGCCGGGCGGATGGATCAGTCGGGTGCGCGGGAACCAGCTGCGGGGCAGACACGCACCACATGTACTGGTTGATCGCGGCGAAAAGTCGCGAGAAAGGAACACGGGCGACGTAGCGTGGAAGCAATGAGTCAGATCCTGCCCAAACCGTGAAGCGATCCGGCAACGCACCATGGGGTCGGCACCGGCGATGGCGGTTCCGGCGGTGGGCAGGCCGACGCAGACCATGGTGCCGGCGGTCCTCAGGAAGAACGGAGCCGGGTCGTAGGCGCTCTTGGTGCCGCCCGTGACGATGACGGCGTGCGCACCGCCGCCGGTGATCTCGTGGACCTTGGCGGGGATGTCCTTGACCTCCTTGAAGTCGATGAAGGCCACGGCGCCGAGCTTCTTGCAGAGCTCCTCCTTGTCCTTGCCGCTGTCGATGGCGACGACCTGGAGGCCCATGGCCACGGCGTACTGATCCGCGATCGAATCAGGAAAAGAACAAGATCGATCGAAGCACGGCAACGAACCTGGACGGCCATGTGGCCGACACCGCCACCAGCGCCGGGGATCACAACCCAGTCGCCTGCCTAAATAAAAGAAAAGGTGATGAGCGCAGACCGGAGAGCGGGGGCGGAGGCGCCTACCTTGGTGTTGGACTTCTTGAGCGCGGCCCAGGTGGTGGCGCCGGAGCACATGATGGGGCCGGCAATCAGGTCAGACACGCCCTCGGGGATGCGGGTCGTGTAGCGGGCGGGCGAGAGGACGTATTGGGCGTAGCTGCCGTTGACCGTCACGCCGGTGAGGACCTCCTTGGCGCAGTGGGTCTCGAGGCCGTTGCGGCACTCGTAGCACTCGTGGCAGACGTCCATGACGGGCTTGATGCCGGCGCGGTCACCGACTTTCCAGCCCTGGACCTCGGGGCCGACGGCGACGACGACACCGGCGCCCTCGTGGCCGGTGCTATTCGAAGTCAGCGACTGATCGGCTTCCGACGACAGGACGAAGCCGACTCACCAGTCGCAGCCCATGGGCATGCCCCAGTCGCCGAGCATGACGTGGATGCTTTCGGGAGAGGAGTGTCAGGAGGGAGACGAGGTACGTGAAAGGCGCAATCCTCACTCTGTCGAGAGAAAGTGATCAGTTCCACGATCGGAGTCCGTTTCCAGGAATCGACTTACCGCTGTGGCAAAGACCTGAAGGCGTAGCGGGGAAGGAATGGAGAGGGGAACGGGTGGAGACATTTGTTGGCGTTCCCGGTCGGGGAACAACGGCGGGACCGACCGGTGGCGTTGAGCCTCAGAAGCAGTTCGCCCTTCCCGGGAGTAGGCACCGGGTAGTCCTCCTTCGCCTCGAGCACGAAGTTCTCGCCCTTGACGGTGCAGACGCCGGCGCGTCCGACCTTGGGGATGGGCTGGTCAGCGGGGGGGGCTGGGCCGCGCGAACGGGACACGGTCAGCACGCAGGCGGCTAAAGAAGTCATGGCGAAACCCACCGGGAGCCTGGCCGGACATGGCTGCGTTCTGCGAGTGCGTGGGCGGCAGGGAGACAGTGGATCGTCGGGTGGGTCGGTCGTACGGGGTCCGAGCGCCGCCCGAAACAAAGGCGTTTGCCACAATGGACGCCAAAGGGCAACGACGAAAGGGAAACGGTCTTCGAATGGCTTCAATGATATATTTGGACGTCCATCCATGTCGATCCAGGGTTCCGGGCACAGGAACGCCGCAGCGCTCGTATCACAGCTTCGCAACAAGGCCGATTCATGCCAAGCTTCATTCTTTTCAGAAGAGCACAGAATAAGATGCGTGTACAATGATGATATATCAGAGCTTCGCAGGAGGCAGGTTGATGCCCAGCTTGCCCTCCTTCAGAAGTGCAACGACCTCGGTCTTGAGATCCTTCTGCACAAGGAGACAAACATCGGCACAAGCAAAGGCGGAATCAACGCCATCCTTACCTTCAAGACCTTCTGAGTAGCGTTCTTGGGCAAGCTCTCCGTCTTGAAATGGACGTAGGTCGGCACCTTGAACTGGGCAATCCGCGACTGGCAGTGGCGGATCACAGCTTCCGCGTCGGCCTTGTATCCGTCCTTCATCTTGACGATCGCGGCCACCTCCTCGCCCAAGCGCGGGTGCGGAACCCCGACGACCGCAGCTTCCTCTACTCCCGGCATCAGCATGATCGCATCCTCGACTTCAACGGAGTAAATCTGTGGGAAACGGATGAGAGCGAGCAGAAGCGGTTCACCGGCACCACTCAAATTCTCTCCAGCTCTGATGAGCACGTCTTTTGCGCGGTCCAGCTGGCGAACGAAGCCGTCAGAATCCATGGTGCCGAGGTCCCCGGTCCTCAGCCAGCCCGTCGGCGTGATCGTCTCGGCCGTCGCCTTCGGGTTCTTGTAGTACTCCTTCATGACGTTCACGCCGCGTACCCAGATCTCCCCGATCGTGCCGAGGGGCACGGAGATTGGGGGCTCGGCGGTGAGGGCGCCGGGCGGCAGGTCCGTGGGGGCGATGACGACTTCGTTCACGGGGGAGGCCAATCCGATCGAGTCTTGCCGGATGAAGTAATCCTCAGCTGGCGGATAAGATCGTAGTCAGAAACTGATGGTGCGAATAGCACAGGGTGCGTCCTAGCCGGCCGCGGCGCGCCTCTGCCCACCCTCCCGCCGGAGTTGAAGACGCACATCGTCGCGGACGCCGACAAGCGCGCAACAACTTACCAGCGTTCATTATAACAAAACCATTTGTCTCCGTCAATCCGTATCCGTTCAGGCCCTTGTACCCGTCTCCGACCCAGCGCTTGTCGACCTTTGGCAGCAGCCGCTCGACGGTCTCGACCAGCTCTTTGGGCGCCGGCGCCCCGCCGCCTCCAACCGACTCGATCCGCGCCAGCAGCTCCGGGTTGTTGAGGAGCTTCGGGTGCGACAGCAGAGTCAAGCTTTGGTAAGGCACGCCGCCGAGCCCCGTGAGCTTGTGCTTGACGGCAATGTCGAGCACGACCCCGGCGTCCCATCGGCTCATGATGATCACAAGAGATCCGGCCAGCGTGTTCGGAATCAGATTGCAATGGAGCCCCCCGACGTGGAACATGGGCGTGCCGATCAGCGAGGCGCGCTGCTCCGTCACGGGGGCGGGCGGCGCCTCGCCGCGGCGGAGGAAGCCGCGGAGCGGGAGGGCCGCCATCGTGAAGATGTTGGTCAGGGCTCCCCGATGGGTTTGAACGGCTCCCTTTGGGAAGCCAGTAGTGCCTGAAGTGAACAGGATCACGGCTTCATCGTCTTCGGCGATGCTGGCCTCCGGCGGGTCGGCAGAGGGACCGGGTTGGGCCACCAGGTCGCCGTACGGGGCAACCTTGGCCCCAAACCCGTGCTTGGGGATGCTGCCGGTGACAAAGACCTTTTCCAGCTTCCCCTTGAAGAGCGCGTCCAGGTAGCTGCCGCTGCCGTCCTCCTGCTTCGTCAGCAGCCGTTCGAGCCGTTCGTCGTCGGCGAGGAGGATCTTGACGTCCGCCAGATCGATGCAGTAGTGCAGCTCCCGTGCCAGAAGCCAGGAATTCACGGCGACGAGCACAGCTCCGATCGACGTGGCTGTCGGCGCGAGACAGTCGGTAACTCCTTGACGAACAGACCGCGCAAGGACGTACCGGCCCAGAACCAGAGCGCCCACTCGATGCTGTTCTTGCTGCACACGGCGACCTTGTCGCCCTTCTTGACGCCGAGCCCCTTCAGCGCCCACATGAGCCGGACGACCTCTTCTTTGGCCTGGGCGTAGGTCACGGTCCGGAGCGACCCCCTCGCCGCTTCCTCGTCGAACGCCCGGGGATTCCCGCTGTACAACTTCAGGTACGCCCGGTCCGCGAACGCCGCCGTGGCACCAAAGAACACGGCGCGCATCGTCGGCGGCAGGTTCTTGTAGGCCTTCAGCGGGGGGCAGAGCGAATCGCGGAAGGGCAGTTTGACCTGGTGCGTCTCCAGGGGGCTGCCGGGCGCAGTGATGATCGCGTTGGCCTGCGCCGGGGTGACTTTCGGCTGGAAGGGCGGGAGGCTCGCGTTCGCAGCCATCGTAATCCCGGGATTCGCGCGGAGACTCGGGGGATCGCCTGAGAAGTTATAACCCTTGCTCGGGGGAGACGGGGGTTCGCGAGGCGGGAGAATTGACTTCCCGATCGCCCGGAACATTCCACCTCACAGTCCAGACGAGCCTCCTCCGGCAAAGGCAATCCAGCTGATGCTCAGTGGTTTCTTATCATCATCCGTTCCCATCTGCCTTCTTCCGGTGGCAGTTCGGGGACGATTCCACCAAGAGCCAATCATGTAAACACCACGACGCCACCGGCCACCCGCTCAACCTTCAGACGCGATGGGCAACCCCGCTCCCCCTCCATCGCCCACCTTCCCGGCCAGCCTGGGCCCGTACCCCTCCGAATCCCTCTGGGAGCGCGCGTGGGAGTTCCACGGCAAGCACGGTGGGCCTCGCGCGCCGTCCTCGGCGGAGCGGCGCGCTGACGCGGTGCAGCGCCGGGCGTGGCAAAGTACCTCTCCGCGATCGTGCTGCTGCCTCCCAACGCGAGGAACGCGGGGCTGCACCCGGCGGTGCTGGCCCGTTTGGCGGGCAAGTTCGCGGAGGTGCGGATCGTCGCCGCCCCGGGCACTGGACCCCTGCCGTCAGAGCTGCCGGGCAACGCGGCCCTCGATGCGGACTTTGCGCAGTGGGAAAATCTCTCCGAGCACGCCGGCTTGCGGCGGTGGGACGTGGCGGTGGTCCCGGAGTGCTGGGAGGCGCTGGATCCCGGGATGCTCGCCCGGGGGGGCACGTTCGAGGGCGAGGGGGTGCTCCTGCGGTGCGTCTAGCTGCGCGTCGAGCGGAAATGCGATTCGCGGTCTGACCCCGCGGCAGCGAGATCCGCAGGCTGCTCCGGCCCGCCCCCGAGGGCACCCTGCTCGCCTACTCGCACCCCTTCCCACTCTTCCACGGGGACCAGAAGCTCTCGGACCTCGTTGTTGCGCTGTTTGCGCTGTGGTACCCCGAGCAGCCGCCGTGGAGGTCGGCTTTGGAAAGGCTTTGGGATGGTCTGCCGGTCGCGCGCGCGTGGACGAGGGGGGTCGAAGAGCGGTGGGAGTTTCCGACCGAGGTGAGGACGCCGCTGTTCGCGCCGGAGCGGTACTCCGCGCGGGAGGTGGAGGAGTGGGCGCGGGGCAGGCCGGAGTGGAAGGGGAGCGAGGCCGAGGAGGGCATTTTGAGGCAGATGCTGGATGCGGTCGGGGACGAGGGCGCGGAGCTCGAGATCCCGTGCATGCTGTGCGCGGCCAAGTACGAGAGATGATGCGGGTATTCTATACAGCTAGCTACACGGTCAGAGACGCGTCAAAGATGTCTCGATGCCCAGATGGATGCCCAAAAAACCCCAGTAACGCAATCCCCCGATCACCACCTCCTCGTCTTCCTCTTCTTCTTGGCGGGCCCGGCCTGCCGCTCCTTCTGCTCCTTGCTCCCCGCCAGCAGCGCCCTCTGCACCGCCGACACCCTCCTCCTCCCCCTCTGCCGCTCCCCCACGGACCGCTCCTGCAGGAGCTCCTTCCACCCCGCAAAGTCCGCGTCCGAGAACCCGCCGGGCCTGATCGTGCGGAAGAAGGGCAGGAACTCGCCGTGGTTGGGCGTCGCCAGGGCGACGCAGAAGACGGTCTCCATGGAGAAGCACTGCAGCGGGAGCAGCTCCTCGAGGTTCCAGCGCGAAAGCGGACCCATGCCCGCGCCCCGCTCCGCGACCCACGCGTCCGCGAGCCGCGCGACGAACCCGGCAAAGTACCGCGGGAGGTGCCTCCCCCTGTCCACCGCCGCGATGCACCTCTTGAGCTCCTCCGCCCCTTCGTCCCCGGGGTCCGCGAGCACCGCCGGCACCACGCTCCCCTGGAACAGGTCCGCCACCCTCGCCGCGGCCTCGAACCCGTGCCGGCGGTACCCCATCCCCAGCTCCGCCGCGTGCATTGCGATGCGCGCCAGACGCTCGTATCCCCCGGGCAGCGGGAAGTGCTCCCTCGTCGCGATGCCGCGGAGGATGTCGGCCGTGGGGGCGGCGTCGTCCTCGGCCTCCGAGTCGCTGTCGTCCCCGCGGATCTGGTCGGCGGCGGCCTCGACGATGGCGGCGATGGTGTCGGGGGCGACGGCGCCGGGGTCGCGGAGCAGCGGGAGGAGGAGGGCGGGGAGGCGGTCCGGCTGGAGGTGCCATGCGCGCACGGTCGAGAGAACCTGCCAGTACTGCGAGGCCGAGAAGCCCGGCACGGGGCCGGCGGTCGGTGCAAGGAGGGGCACGGGGAGCGGGTGGTGCGGGCGCAGCGAGTGCAGCAGGCCTTCGAGCTCGGGCGAGGCCGAGAAGAGCGGGAAGCGCCGGAGGAAGGCGGCCAGGTGGTCCGGCGGGGGCTCGTAGCGCCAGCGGTAGCGGTGCGACGACTCGGGGGCCCACAGCGAGCGGCCGAGCTCCAGGAAGGCGCGCATGGGGCCTTTGGAGAGGCGGCCGTCGAAGCGGGCGACGAGGTCGATGGCGCACTCGCGGAAGCGCGACGGGCCGGGCTCCGAGTACGAGGCGGGCTCGGACTCTGTCCAGCCGCAGCGGTACAGACGGGCGGCGAACTCGACGAGGAATGCGACGGCGTTCCTGCCCGCGGGGTCGAAGCCGGCCGCGTCGAGCACGCGGGCGGCGGCGGCGGGCACGGTCACGTCCGGCGGCGGGATGCGCGGCTCGGGGGCGTCCTCCACGTCCTCCCAGTACTCGCGCACGGCGGTGTGCGTGATCGGGTGCGGCGACGCCCAGAAGCCGCGGTGCAGCGGGTGCGCGCGGGCGGCGGCCTGCAGCTCGCGGAGGTCGTCGGCGAGGGCGTGGGCGCCGCCCGCCGCCAGCAGCGCCCGGAAGCGGGCATTCGCGTAGGCAACAACCAAACAACGCATGCCGCGCGAGGCGAGCCGGGTGTCGAGGTACAGGTCGGGCAGCGCCGCGTGGTGCAGCACGCGGAAGAGCACCGCGGGCGGGAGCGCGGACAGCGCCCCGCAGCCCGGCGCGCCGGCCCGCGCCGTGTCGGCGGGCACCGTCGGCACAGGCATGGCGTCCATTCTGCCCGCGCGGGCCGGTGATGGCGCGCCGGGGTTTGCGGTGATTGGACGCCGAGTTCGCTCTAAGTGGTCTAAGCGCGGGGGCTAGGACTTCTGGGTTGAGAGGTCATTCGCTCGATTTGTGTTAGGCCTCTCAACCAGTTCGCTAATCACTGCCCACCCTGAATCAATCTCCGGCTCCCTCCCGCGCCGCACCACGATGTCCGAGCACCGCTACCCCACGCGGTCGCGGGCCAAGCTCCTCCGCGCCGCCTCTCCCGCCCCCGCCGCGGCCCCTCCGCCGCCCCCTTTGGAGCCCGGCCCGCCGTTCGGCACGCTCTCCGTCCTCCCCGCCGAGCTGCTGCACCGCGTGCTCGCCTTCCTCCCGCCCTCATCGACCTACCTCGACCTCCGCCTGGCTTCCCGCGCCCTCCGCGCCCTCGCCGTCGCGCACCTCGAATCGCGCTGGCGGTCCTCGCTGGCCTCGCCCGACCCGACCGTGCTCCCCGACGACCTGCGCGAGATCCAGGCCGTCGCACGCCTGCATGCGGTGCACGCACGGCACTGGGCCTCGCCCAACCCCGTCACGCACCGCACCGAGACGGGGGGCTACGGCACGGATCCCCTGGCCGACTGCGGACCCGCACCCCGGCCGGACGTGACCCATCCCCCCGTCGCCGCCGCCATCCTGAGAAAATGCGGGTTCCAGCCGGAGGCCCCGGGCGGCGTGGGCATGCTCGTGGAGCTCGCGGCGCGGCTGTACGCGACCGCGTGGCACCACACCGAGCAGGGCTACAGCGGCACCCTCGCAAGGTCGAGGTACAGGGACAGGGCGATGGCGCTGGTGGGCGAGTTCGACGGGTGCTTCGGGAGGAGGGGGATGCGGGCGCTGCTGGAGCTGGCGAGGCCGATGTGGGCGCCCGAGGGGAGCGGGTACGGCAGGAGGAGGGACCAGGACGCCGCGTCTGCCTTGGTCGGGTTCCTGGGGCGGTTTCCCAAGTTTGTGGCGGATGCACAGGGGCTGGAGGCCGTGCTGCGCGGGTGCACGGGTTCGGGGTTCACCGCGAACCAGCTGTGGCTCACCCTGGCGGGCGTGCAGCGGTGGTCTCCGGAGGGCAGCGCGACGCATTTCGCACGCATGCTGGCCGACGCACCCGCCGTGGGGCCCGAGGTCGTCTCGCGCATCGTGCAGCAGACGGTGGGCGCCAAGCGCGCCGGGATCCACTCGACCGTGACCACGGGCGAGGACTGCGCCCTGTTCGCCGCCGCGAGAGACGCGCTCGCGGGCTTCGCAACCCGCGCCAACTTCCCCGGCGAGGGCGGGCTCGTCCGCCTCTCCCACATCGCGATGCTCGTCTCGGACACGGGGGCCGGGTTCCGCCGCCCCGGGCTGGGCATGGAGCGGTTCGCGGAAATGTTCGCCGAGATCGTAGCGCCCTGCCTCGACGGCGAGCCCGTTGAAGAGGCGGCGGAGGAGCTGCGGAGGTGCACGGCCGCGGTGAGGGAGATCCTCCACGGGACGGGGGGCCGCGTCGCGCCGCGGGTGCTCGGCGGGGCCGTCAGGGCCTACGGGAGCTTCGCCGCCAGGCTGCTCGACATCTTCGCCGCCCTCCCCCCGCCCGATCCGGACGTCCCCGCGCGGGGCGTCGCCCGCTTCCGCCCCGCGGACCTCTTCCCCGCCGCCGCCTTCACCTCCGACGCCATCTTCCATACCGTCTCCCAGACCGACGCCTGGCCCGCCCTCGCGGACCTGTGGCGGGGCAACCGCCCCGGCGGGGGCGCGTGGTCGCGCCCCGATTTCGGCACCTGGCGGGCGCAGGTGATGGACCTGGCCCCCGAGGTCAGGAAGGAGGTGAGGAGGAGGCTGCCGCTGCTGCAGGCGGCGCTGATGGGGGAGGAGCCGAGGGTCAGGGCGGTGGCGCAGGGGAGGAGGGGCAGGAGGTGATCTTCAAGGAGGGGGATGGTTGGTTGATGGAGTGGCGTTGGGCTTTCGACTGGGGGGATAGAGCGATGGATCACTGGGAGATCCACGGACAATGGTGGCACGCGACCATACCCACAGATAATGAAATACAATCTTTCTTGAGTCCCGAGTGAGCGATCGGTGCTTGTTGCGGTGCCAGCATCGGAGCTGTGTCCGGCGGGGCTTGGAGCGTGCGCCGCCGCAGCGCCCCACTCGCAAGATCCCTTCCACCCCCCTGTCCTCAGCAACGTTTAAGAGCCCACCGCGGTCCTTTCCAAACACCGCGATGGCCGGCTCATCTTCCCGGACTGTGTTTAGCGGCGCGCCGCCGCCCGCGCCGCGGCTGCTGCCCGTGCTCGGGCTGCTGCTCGCGGCGCTCGCCGGCCTCGCGGCGGCCCAGCAGGTCGCCCCGGCAGACGCGGACGCCTTCTCCCGGCCGTACTACCTCGCCGTGGCCGCGCGCGCGCAGACCGCCCGCCGCGCGGGGCAGTCGTTCGCCGCCGCCGCCGCCCGCGAGACCTTTTCGGTGCGCACGGCGGGCGACCCGCGCGAGGCGCTCAAGGGCCTCGAGGCGCTCGGCTGCGACGTGCTCGGCACCGTGGCCAACCTGGCCGACCAGTTCGCCGTCGAGTGCCCCGCGGGCATGCTGCAGAGGCGGGACGGCGCGGCGCCGGCGGGCATCGCGGAGATGGAGCTGCAGGTGCCCGAACAGCGCCTGTTCAGGCGGCGGCCCGTGCCCGAGAAGGACCAGTCGCGCTTCGATGCGCTGTCGGACGAGTGGAAGGAGCACCTGCGCGGGCGGATCGAGGAGATGGAGCGGGACGCGGCGCCGGTGCCTGCCGAGCGCCTCGCGAAAAGGACGGTGCTCTCGTCGGCGCAGGTGCAGGATGCGTGGACGACGCTGGGGATCTCGGACCCGGGAATCAGGAGGCAATGGCATATCGTGCGTATCCCTTCGAACTCGCCTTCCTGTGCCTGCGGCTAACTGTCGCTCCTCCCTATGTGTTAGTACAACAACAACACGCCCGCGGCCGACATCAACGTCACGTCCGCCTGGGTCTCCGGCATCACCGGCACGGACTCGATCGTCTGCATCATCGACGACGGCCTGGACAGCACCAACCCGGACCTCAAGGACAACTTCTACGTCGAGGGCTCGTGGGACTTCAACACCCCGTCGCAGGCCCCCCTCCCGCAGCCGCAGTCGGCAGAGGACAACCACGGCACGCGCTGCGCGGGCGAGGTGGCCGCGGTGCGCAACGACGTCTGCGGCGTGGGGGTGGCCTACGACGCCCGCGTCTCGGGCGTGCGCATCCTCTCGGGGCCGCTGACCAACGCCGACGAGGCCGCGGCGACAAACTACGAGTACCAGAAGAACCAGATCTACTCGTGCTCGTGGGGGCCGCCCGACGACGGGGAGAGCCTGGACAGGCCGACGTCGCTGTCGCAGAGGTCGTACATCGAGGCCGTGACAAACGGCCGCGGTGGCAAGGGGAACATCTACGTGTTTGCCGCTGGCAACGGAGGCGAGAAGTTCGACCACTGGTGGGTGGCCGGTTGCTTGCCGCTCTAGCTCGTCGAGCTAATGCCGACATCACCCACAGCAACTTTGACGGCTTCGTCAACCAGATCTACACCATCGCCATCGCCTCGGTCGACTACATGAACCGCCACCCCTCGTACTCCGAGGCCTGCACCGCGGTGCACGCCGTGGCCCCCTCCTCCCCCTCGCCCCAGTCGGGCCCCTCCATCTACACCTCGGACGCCATGCCCTCGCAGTGCACGGGCCAGCACACGGGCACCTCGGCCTCGGCGCCGTTGGTCGCCGGCATCATGGCCCTGGCCCTGCAGGCCAACCCGGACCTGACCTGGCGCGACGCGCAGTACCTGATCGCCGAGACATCGGTCCCCGTCAACACCGCCGACGGCAGCTGGGACACCCTCGCCTCGGGCAAGCGATACTCGCCCAAGTACGGTTTCGGCCGCGTGGACGCCTTTGCGATGGTCGACACCGCGCGCAACTGGAAGAACGTCCCCGCGCAGACCTCGATCCCATACATCGGGCAGCAGGTCGGCAAGAGGATCCCGCACGGCGCGACCGGCGTCAGCGAGACCATCACCATCACCCCCGGCGCCGTCGCCGCGGCGCGCCTGGGGACGGTCGAGCACGTCCTCGTCTACGTGACGGTGACGCACCCGACGCGCGGGCAGCTCAGCTACGAGATCGTTTCCCCCTCGGGCATCCGCTCGATCATCGGCGAGGCGCGGCCGTACGACGTCAGCTCCCAGGGCTTGTCCAACTGGACCTTCATGTCGCTCAAGTACTGGGGCGACCAGGCCGCGGGCGACTGGACCTTCACCATCCGTGACGAGATCGACGAGAGCAGGACTGGCGAGCTGGTCAGCTGGGGGCTGAAGATCTACGGCGCCCAGGGCGAGGGCGTCGTCTCGAGCGCCAGCACGCGGACGGCGGCCACCTCGTCGGGCTCGCTGAGCCGGACGACGACCAAGCGCGGCACCGTCATCGTGACCTCCGTCTCCAGCTCCGCCGCCGCGACGACCAAGAGCACCACGCGGAGCACGACCCGCAGCCGCACGACCACCACCACCACCACGACCGAGGCCTCGCTGACCCCCACGCTGGCCGAGACCTCCACGACCACCAGCCGGACCACGCGGACGATCAACGTGACGAGCCCGATCGTGCCGACGACGGCGTCGCCGTCGCCGACGAGCAACAGGCCGAGCTCGTCGTCGGGGTCCAGGGCCGGGGTTGGGGGCGTGCTGCTGGCGGCGGGCGCCGCCGCGCTGGCTCTTGGGCTGTGAGAGGCAGAGGAGAGGGGCGGGATGTGGTCTGTATCTGCTAGAATCTTTGTCATGGAGACGCATAGACTTGCACAGAATCGCACATGATGCTTCTGCGGCGTTCCAAGAGTCCGCGCCCAAAGATCATCCACTGCCGAGGGGCCTCGTGGTCCACTGCCGCCGGGCTAGTGCCACGTAGGAATCGTTCAGCGAGCTTTGATGATCCACTGCTTCTTGATTTCCTGCAGGACAAGCGAAACAACATCAGCGGGCAACCCGACTGACGGCGCCTCGCAGGCCCGCCTCCTTCCTCTTGGCCTTTTCCTCAGGCGTCATGCTGTCGTCCAGCTCCTTGTAGTCGATCCGCGAGCCGACGCGGAGGGTCCGGTCGTTGGCCAGCTGCTCGGCGAAGGTAGACGCGGCGCGTCGCCGGCGGCGGGCGGGATGCTCAGACCACGCGTCCTGGCGGCCGCCTGTGCCCCGTACCTTCTCGTACATCTTCCAGAGTCCGAGCGAGGCTCCGAAACCGACGGCGGCGAGGCTAAAGAGACGGCTTTAGACCTTCGAAGGGGCACCCGGCACGGTGAAGCCCCACAGAGCGGTGAGCTCCCAGTTCCTGTGCCCGAGGAGCGGCGTCAGCGGGACGGGGAGGAGGATAGAAAGCTTGTGAAACGTACTTGCGGAGGGCACTGCGGGTGAGTATCCCAGGCATTTGAGCGGGTGTTGTTTGTAGCAGTTTCAACGGTGCCAAGTCTTTGATTGCTGACGTGGCACGCCTTCGATCCACCGGGCCATGACGACGCCTGCACTGGCGTTTGCCCTGACACAGTTTGCCATCTAATTCACCCGTGAAGATAAAGGCTCGCCGCCTTGGAAGGAAGCAGAAGCTCGCCTGCCACGGCATGTCTCACATCCGCTGCACCCGTGCATTGTCCCTTATCGCTGCAACGAATTCCGGCAACATCCATCTAGTTCTGCGCGCTCCTGAATGCTTTCCCTCGAAGGGGATTGCGGAAAGGTATGCCCGACGGCCGTGGATCCAGACCAGCAACGACAGCGGCATACACAGCCAAACGGCATGCCTCCGACGGGATCACCCGCCGGAGCGCCAACGGTGCGCCCAGGGCCTTTCCGTCGCCACGCACGCCGCATGACTCCCGCGATGCGCGCGCTGCGGCCCCGCGTGGGGCCCCTGCTAGCCATCGCGGTCCTGTGCGCCGCGGTCCCTGTCGCGTACGCGATTTCGGGACTTCCCGCAGGGCTGGCGTCCCAGCTGGTTTCTTCCGAGACCACCGTCGTCGATGTTTGTACGATTGACTCTGTAAGGGGCTTCGTGGTCAAGAAGTCGGGCACGCTGCTGTTCTGGAACGGCACAGGCCTGTCGACCTCGCTCGACCTCCTCGCAAACTCGTTGGAGCCTCTCCTGGACTCGGGCGAAAGCGGCTTCCTCTCCTGTCTCGCGACTTCGAACACCGTCTTTACCTTCTACACAAGTCCGTTGCCTCGCTTGCGAGGGTGGCATCTCTGCTAACCGCTGGCGGCATTCGCAGCTACCAAGCAATTTGCTCTCCTGACCAAGTGGACCTTCGACAGTGCCACCGGCATCACCAATCCCGCTTCAGAGGTGCGGTTGCTGACCTTTCCGGGCGTCTCGCGGACGAACCGTAAGTATCTGCTGCGCCGTACCTCGAATTGCCACTAAGGGTTGTTCGTTCCAGACAATGGCGGCGCCATGGCCTGGGACGGCACCGCCATCGTCATCTCCCGCGGAGACGTAGCATCGTGCGACGCCGGGGACAGCGCCGGGTGCGCGCTGGTGCAGAGCCTCGATTCGCAGTGGGGCAAGATCCTCCGCGTGGATCAGGCGGGCAACGGGCTCCCCGACAACCCGTACTGGGATGGGAACGCATCTTCGGTGCGGAGCACGGTGTGGGCCGTGGGTCAGCGGAACCCGTGGACGATGACATTCGATCCCAACAACCCATCGGATCTGTTCATCTTTGACGTCGGAACAGTAGGCGCTCTACTTCAGCTCACCTTGCATTCGATCTGACGGGGCACGGTGGATTTGCAGCGCGACAAGGAGTGCGTCAAGAGGCTGACCAAAGGCGGCCAGGGCAACTACCCGTGCCTCGAAGGCACCAAGGACATGGGCAAATGCAGCTCGATGCTCACGCCGGCCAACGCATCCGTCGTGGTGTACGAGTATGACCACGCCGGCGGCGCATCGATCATCGGTGGCGCGTTCATGTCCCCGTCGCAGTACGGGCCGCAGTTCGCCAACGCTGTGCTCTTTGGCGACTGCAGCAAGGGCATCCTGAAGCTTGCCGCTCCGGGGTTCTCCAGCGTCGGACCGGCCGGCTCGGAGTCGTGCCCTACGAGGATCAAGGTCGCACCTAACGGCAGGGTGTGGATCCTCACCTTGTTCGACGGGATTTGGGTTTGAGCAATGCCGAAAATCCAAGTTTCCCTCTCATCGTGCGTCTTTCCAGGAGGTGACAGGCCCGGCCTTCACGACAACGATGGTAAGGTAGCTCTCGCTTTTGCGTCCCGTGGAAGGAAGATTCCTCACCGACTGTCCACTGCAGACGTCGACGACCTCTGTCTCAACCACGTCGCTGACTCCGATCACCTCCACCTCCGCGACCACGCTCACGTCCTCGACATCCCTGACATCTACATCGCAGACTACGCAGTCGATGATTACGCCAACGACCTCCACCGCCACGCAAAGCGCCACGCGCACGACCACGATCGCCCGCTGCGTGATTCCCACCTCCCGCGGCACCGTGCCGCCCCTCGTCCCCCCATTCCGCGCCCTCTCCTGGGCTAGCAGCTCCTCCAACCCCGCATGGACGTGCCGCCTCGACAACAGCCTCCCCTGCATCCGCAACGGCCGCCTGGTGGGCAACCGCCGCGGCGCGGCGCAGCCGATCCGGATCGGAGGGAGGCGGTACTCGCGCGGCTTTGGAATCCGCGGCAGAAGCACCGTCTCCGTCGACCTGGGGCGGAGATGCGGCAGCCTGTCGGTCGGGTTCGGTCTGGATGACAGCACACCGACGCTGGTTCCCCAGCTCGTGTTTTTCGTCGTCGCGGACGGGCGGACAGTGTTCACCAGCATGCCGTGGGTCGCATGCGCTTTTAGTGATTGCCCTTCTCACGCCTTCTGCGCGCACGCCAGGCGGAACCGGAATCATGGCGTCAGGTTCATCACCGTGTCCCTCGTTGGCGTGCGCAACCTGCGCCTCGTCACCCGCCAGACCTCCCCCGGAGTGCATAACGCGGCCTGGGTGGAGCCCCTGCTCGCATGGCAAGTCGATGCCTCGTCAGCCGTATGCACAGACATTGACGCCTCCGACCCGCCAGTGGTCCCAACTCACTCTACCTCCCCACCATCGAGCTCTCTCACTTCGGCTTCAACGGGCGCACCGCCGAACCCGGCACCCGCGTTCGCTTCCGTGCCTCGGCGCGGGACTACCTCTCCCGCCCCATCCCCTCCGGCGTCTTTGCATGGCAGCTCTCCGTGGGAACGTGCACCCGCGCGGGATGCTCGATCGCGGGCGGGATTGCACGTTCGTCGGGCGCGCCGAACGCAACGTTCGTGCTGCCGAGGAGGCTGGGATGCATGTGGTACCTCGTGGAGGTCGAGGTCGGCGACGGGTGCGGCGGACGGAACAGGGCGGTTTCGAGCCTCTTGGTGCCGAGCAGGGAGGGCGTATGCAGCTCTTTATGATGGATTAATTGCATTCTTTGTCATCGGTATCTCACGTCAATTGTCATTCATCCTCGGTCGACAACATTTCAGATATACTGATTTAGCACTCCGCGCAAGCGAACATCAATCCTGATAGATCCGCCTCCAGCTCCTCTCACCACCCTGCTTCTCCACCTTCTGGAGCCAGTCACCCCAATCCCCCCAAAGCTGCTCCCAGGTCCGCCCCGTGATCCTGGCCGCCAGGTCGCGCGGCTGCCCCCTCGAATCCTTGAAGAAGGTCTCGATCCCGCACACCCTGTTGACCTCCTCCACGAAGCCCGGGTAGCGCCTGTCCAGGAAGCAGAAGAAGAGCGTGCAGCTCTCGTCCGTCCACTTGGTCGCGCGGACGTGCGACGAGGCCGGCAGGTGCCAGTGGTCCGGCGCGTATCCGAGGTTGGTCCGCATCCAGTCCGCCACACCCTCGATGCAGGACCCGGGCATGGTGCCGAAGCCGTCGTTCTGCCACGCGTGGGTGAACTCGTGCACGATCACGCCTGATGGCAAGGGAAGGGGGTCAGCCAAGCCCGGCGGGGAGGAAGAGGTGCACCGACCTGGGTAGTCGTCAGCGAGAGCTTCCAGCGACCCGCCGAAAGCGCCGCGGAGCAGTCCATTCAGGAACGATGTCGAGAAGTGCAGGTGCGAGGTCGTCTTGCGATCGTGCGCCGGGCCATAGGTCCACCCCACCCCGTCCGAGGGGTCCGCGAAGCAGACCATGGTCTTCCTCCCCGGGGGCCGGGCAACGTCTTCCGGCACGTGGTCGGGAGGGAGGCCGGCGTCGACTGCGGCAAAGAACTTCGAGTAGAGCTTTCTGACAACCTGGCACGACAGGTCGTGGAAGAACCGCGGGATGCTCCCGTAGCCCGCCGCGGAGCACATGTCCGGGATAATGCGCGCGGTCTCGGCGCGGGAGCAGTCGAGGTTGTGGAACACGTAGTCGACGTGGAGCGGGGCGTGGTGAGACGCGCCGGGGCCGAGGGAGCGCTTCCGCGGGGCAGCCGACGGCCCGTCGGCGGGGCAAGTGTCGTGAAAGGCGGTCTCGCTGCAGAAGGTGGCGGTTTTGACGCCGAATGCCGGTTCAGGTGCGCTCCCGAGTTGATTAATCATGGTGTATCCGTTGGCGTCGCGGGTGTGGGCGACGCGGATCGCGGGGGCGGCCATGGCGGAGAGCAGGGCTTCGAGAGCGCCGCTCGGCTGCCGAGCTCTTTGCGGGACTTCGGCGCGGTTGCGTGGAGCTCAGCTCCGGCGAGTGTTTATGGCGGTGCGCGTCCCCGCTCCGCCGCATGGATCCAGCACGGGCCTGTCACGCAACCTGAAGCGGCGTCCGGCCCGAAAAACTCCTGATGGATTGTGAATCTTCTTCTACAGACATGTCAGATTGAGCGCCGAAAGCCCGCTCGTTTGCAGCCCAGAGGGAAAGAGAGCGGGGATACCGGGGATGATTTCGCCCGCGCCGGCGTGGGGCATCGAAATCGGATCGTCACGATGCAGCAGCCTCAGAATCATGTGCTGGAAGAAGCAACCTTGACGGAGTCTGGTCCGATGTAGACGTCCATCCCGGGCTTCAGTGCCGCGAACCTCTCGAACATGGATGCATCGTCGGCGCTGTCGATGCGGAGCTCTCGGAGGGCAGGGAAGGACCCCGGCAGTGTAAACATGCCCTCGAGAAACACGGTCGTGAACGTGCACCTGCCCGACAATCGCAGCACCGTGAGCTCGGGCAGCTCTGCGATCGCCCGCCAGTCGTTCGCGTCGATCGGCCCGGAGACGGCAAAGTCGACGCGCAGGGTCTGCACGCGCGGCGCCCAGGAGAGCAAGAAAGGCAGGCCGTCGCAGTCTTCCGCAAATTACAGCTCGCGGAGGTCCGCCCTGGGGCCCAAGGCCGCAGGATCGGGGAACGGCTGGCCGTCGCTCGGGTCTAGCGAGACCCCGCGCAACACGAGGGATTCCAGGCAGGAGCGGACGTTCAGAGCTTGCAGGATGCTGGAAACCCCGTGCGAATCGAAGTACAAGTTCTCCAGGTAGAGGACCTTTGCTGGAAGCAGGCGCACGAGCTTCAGGAATAACCACGGATCGACGTAAACCCCTTCGCGAAGCCCGAGGGACAGGTGCTCCAGGCTCGCAAGTCCGCGCACAATGCTCTTTGTCGCCCTTTCCGTGGTCTTCGGATCCAGCAGCATCTGGAGGCGCTTGACCCTGGCCAGGCCCGGCAGGAGGCTGGCGAGGTTGGCCGGCGCTTTGTAGCTGCCGTCCCGTTCAGGCGGAACGACGCCCAGGTGTTCCAAGGGCCAGGTTCGCATGCTCGCGAGGAGGGCGGGTGCCTCCAGATCCGTGCAACCGCAGCCGCGAACCACGACGCCCCGACCGTCAGCAGCGGGACGAGTTCCGCGCGTCTGCAGGTGCAAGAGAAGGGCGTCGTGTTCCGGAAGTCCGCCGGGGGCGCGGCGCGCAGAGGCCGGGGGGAGGGCGCTGGAGGTCAAGCTTGCGCGCACGGAGAAGGAGCGCGACAAGCTCCAACACATTGCGAAGAATTACTTTCGCGGCGTCGGTGATCCTATCGACCATTCATTGCCCGGCTGGCAAACTCCATAGTGGACTGTATCTTTCGGAAGGCAACATCGGACATCAGTGTGACCAGCAGGACGATCTTGGTCTCTGGCCCGGCGGGGAAGAGGCGTCCAAACTCCGCCACGAACGGCAGAGCCCCAGGAGGCGGTGCCGTCCTGGACTTGAGCAGGTCGCGGATCTGCTCGACGGACGCATTGATCCACTCGCTCTCCTGGACGACGCTGTCATTGTAGACGTCCGGCGGAATCGAGTTCCCTGCGGCCGCCCACAGCCGGTCCGCCTCCTCCGACCCAAGATGCTGCCGCATGACGGCCACGACGTGCCGGTCGATCTTCTGGGCGTAGTTGTCCTGGCCCAGCTGCCTCCGCAGCGCCGGCCCGTACTCCGACCCGGCCATGTCCACGAGACTGAGTTCGCCGCCGACTTGCCGCCCGCCCGCGTCCCGGACGACGACCGAACACATTAGCTGGGCCCGCGAGGACGTCGGATTGTTGGGCGTCGCCTTCACAAACCCAAGCAGCAAGCGGACGAGCTCCAGCGTGCGCATCATGTCGCGGAAGGGGCAGGTGCGCGCGACACGTGGCGTTGCTGGCGTTGCCCGGCGCGACGAAGTGCAGGATGCGGTCCACGATCTCCACGGGCAGGCGCGGTGTGAGACGTCGCGCGGGGGCTTCCTCCGGTTTGGGAGCGCGACCGTGCTGGCTGTGACGCGGCGGCATGTTGGGAGTGGGGTGGCGGTGCCGCGGGCTCGAGGCCCGGGTCCGGTTGGCGCGCGAGTTGCGAGGCGCCGACGTCGCACCAAAGACCAGAACCATCGACCACGCGGAGGACCCAAGCCCAATCGGCCAAAAGCCTTTGAAGTACGACCGGACGGTCATGACGACAGATTGCTGGCCGCATGAACGCCTTGTCACGGCCCAAATCTCAAGGCGGAGACCCGAAGCCGTTGAGCGCCGTCGCCAGCCCAGCGGGCTCCCCCTCGTACGTCGCATCCCGATACATCTCCCCCAGCACCTCCAAGCATTCCGCAATCGCCCCCCGCGACCCATCCCCCACGTTCGCCGCCGCCACCCCGCATCCGGGCACCCCGGGGTTGACGTCGCACTGCCCGTTCCGCCGCATCGAAACCTGCCACGCCTCCGCGCATAGCACGTGTACGTCACTGCGCTCCGCGATCTCCCGCAGCCGTGCCCGAGTCCTCCCCTGGGTGTCCAGGTCGTCGTAGCCGTACCACATCAGCGCCGCCGCCCCCCGCGCAACGCAGGTGTCGAACACGTCCAGGAACGACACGCCGGATGCGTTGGCATCGAAGGGCGTGTACGGGTCGAGGAAAACAAAGTCGCCCGGGCCGATGGACGCGTCGGCGGCGAAGCACGCGAGCGCGTCGCCGACCACCGTCTCCACGCGGTCCTTTGACAGCCGCAGTTCCTCCCTGGCGAACCGCGCCACGTCCTCCAGCGCATCCGGTTCCAGATCGTGGAACCGGAACGCCGTGCCCGTGTCGCGCAGCAAGGCCATCGCGAGCCCGGGGGAGCCGAGGTGGCGCCCCGTCTCCCCCGTTCTTTCCCGCTCCAGCGCCTCCAGGTACGCGTCCCCCCTACCCGGGAACCGTGCCTGCATTTCCAGGAACCGCACGGCGCCGTACCGCACCCGCGGGGCGGCGAGGTCCAGGGCATGAACCGCGCGCGCCGAGTTGGTTTCGAGGTACCGCCGCGGCGGAGGCTCGCGGGAGAGGACGGCGAGGAGGGGCCAGTGTTTCCAGACGTCGCCGATCTCCCCCGCGTGCGCGTACGGCATCGCGGAGGGGGGCGGATGTGGAGATTGTATGCGGTGGGCCGGTTGCGGAGAGGCCGATCAAGTTGACTTGCATACGCTGCGGGGGAGGATGTTGGGGACAAGTCGACGCCGCGGAGGGCGTTCGTGACGCTCTTTACGCTGTGCATCGGGCTGTGGACGGTTCTGAGGGGGTCGGGGGTGTTTGTGACCCCGGAGAGCGTGTGCCCCGGCGGGAGTTGAGAAGGACGGGTGGACCCCGTGTATGCACGTTGCACCACGGCTACCGGGGCCTCGGATGCAATGCGTACATGCATCGACCCCCGATCGCAGATCCGGCCCGGTGCCCGTGCGGTGGCCCAACAGGTGGGGGGCGAGGCGGCCGGCCCGGGGCGGCGAGACCCAGCAACCAGATCCGGCCCCCTCGCGGTCCCTGCAGCGCCAACATAGTGCCCGGATGGTCCCTGTCCGCCGATGCGCCGATGGGGGGGGGGGGGGGCATTGGCGCCGGGGGGACGCGCGCCCCCCGTCCCCCAGCCCTTGGACCATCGCCAAAAGCACGTGCTTCCCTGCCCCGCTCCACCCCCCGAGGGCGACCTCGGCGGCCCCCATCCTGCGTTCCGGTGAGCATTCTCGCCGCGGCGGCGCGGCGTGCGGGGCGCTTTGCGGTCTGCGGCGGTCTGCCGCGGCCTCGAGCGGTGCCGGCGCACGTCCCCCCACCCGCGCCGTGCGCCGCCGCCGAGGAGCCCGCGGGCACGCGATGCTGACCGTTCCGCCCGCGATGCCGTTTTGCGCGCCCGTCCGCGCCCCGTCGCCCGCCGAATGGCACTGCAACGCAGGCCGCGCGCCGTCGAACGCCGCGCGGAAAAAGGCCTCCCGCTGACAGAGGCGGCTCGGGCAGCCGCAGCTTCCCCGCGGCCTGCTTGCAGCGGACGTCGGAGCGAGGAGCCGCGGCGGCCGGTGATTGCCGGCTGCCGTTTGGCGTGCAGCGTCGAATCACCGCCTTTCACGTGGGTCTCCCGCTGTGGCGAACTGCGGGCCGAACGGGGGCCGCGGAGCCATCGGCCGCAAGCCGCCGCGCTCAGAGCGATGCGCACGGACGGCGACGAAATGCAGGGCGCCGCGGCCGGCCCGCCGGGCCCCGCCGCCGCCGCCGCCCGCCCCGCCCCGCCGCTTCCCGCGCTGACCGTCCCGCCCGCCCTGTCGCTGCTCGCCGCCGTCGCCGCCGACGCCCCGCGCACTCCGTCGCCCGCCCTCCCCCTCGCAGAGCCCCGCAGTCGCTCGCGGACGCCGGGCAGCGCCCCGAACGCCGCCGCCCCGCATCCCCGGCACTCCGCGAGGCGGGCCACTCCGGGCCCACTGCGCGTGCCGCGGACCCGCTTCGCCTCGGAGCAGCTCCAGCTCGCCGCCCTCGCCGGCAGCTGGTGCCAGGGACGCGCTTCCCCCACCCCAAACGCTGACACGTGTCGGGGCTTTCCCCCCCAATCGCCCTCCCCATCGCCGGCGGCTGCCCCGGAACACGCGTGGCAGCACCGCCGCTCCGTCTCTGAGGACATACCGCCGCCGCGGCCCTTCTTTTCCGAGGATCGCGCCGCCGACCTGACCCTCGCGCCTCTGCACCTGGGCACCCTCCTCCCCGCCATGGCCGACCCCGCGGCGCAACCGAGCGCCGAGCACCGGCACAAGCACTCCAACGGGCACTCGCTGCACGACCTGCCGCCGGAGGACCTCCCGCACAAGCCCGCCAACGGCATGCACCACGCCGACCCCGAGCTCGAGGCCGCCGAGGCGCTGGGCGGGCTGCGCCACGCCGTGTCGTCGCCCGTCCCCGCGTCGCCGCAGATGGCGCCCGAGGCGATGCCCCCGGCGTCGACGAGCCCCAAGCCGAGCAACGACTTCATCTCGCGCGTGTCAAACTACCCCGTCGTCAACTCGGGCATCCAGCAGATCAGCAGGATCTACGAGGCCGGCAAGGAGTCGCACGCCATCGTCAAGGTACGCCGCTGCGGTGCCGTCGCCCGTCCCGTCTCCCGCTGATTCATCCCCCGCGCCCCGTTCCGCAGTTCGGCGCCGAGACGGTGGAATCCGTCGGCACCACCGTCATCAAGAAGCTCGAACCCACCCTCGGCCCCCCCCTCCGCTCCCTGGACCGCTTCGCATCCACCTCCCTGGACCGGCTGGAGCAGTATGTCCCCGGCTTCCGCTCCGCCTCGGGCTCTCCGCCCCGCGACCCGCTCCCCCCGCCCGCCGAGCCGGAACCGGCACCGGTCCCGCCGCCGAGCCCGGGGCTCGCGCGCGCCGAGGGCGGCTACGGGGGGACGCAGCCGCTGGTGCAGCGCAAGCCGCGGAGCACGTGGTCGGCCATCGTGACCAACGTGGGGGGGTACGTGGTGAGCGAGGAGACGATGCGGGGGCTGCGCTATTGTTTGCAGTGGCTCCAGGTGGGTCGTCGCGTGCTGCTGGTCTGGTGCACCGAACTGACCAAGGCGTGATGGGTGCTGTTTTACAGTACGCCACGCAGCTCATCGACAGCCGCATCCAGCTCCTCCGCTCGTACCTCGCCCGCCTCGTCCCCTCCTCCTCCTCCACCGCCGTCTCCACCACCACCGGCGAACCCGTGCCCGACGACACGGTGGTCGCCGCCGTACGGCGGGACCTCGTCGAGACGCTGCGCGGGGTGGTGGACGTCGTCGGCAGGTACGCGGCCGTGGTGCTGCCGACCGAGTCGAGGGAGAACGTGCGGCGTTTTGTGCTTTCGCTTCCCGGACGGTGGGTCTCCCTCGCCGCATCGCGGACCGAAACGGAAGGGGCTGACGGGCACGGCACGGACAGGTTCTCCAAGCTCTCGGCGGCCGGCCCCGCGCCCGCCCCCGCGGACGACGCGCGCACGGTGCTCGCGTTCGCTTCCGAGTCGCGCACGGTGTTGGGGGGCGTCGAGAACGTCTTCCGGCAGTCGTTCGAGCGCGCCGAGGGGGTCCTGTCGCGGATCGGGTTTTCCACGGCCGGGTGGGGGGAGAGGCCCGAGGGGGAGGGGGGACCGGGAGCGGATGGAGGTGAGGGGGCCGGGGAGGAACAACAAGGGGAAAGGGAGGATGGTGGGGGGGATGAGATGGAGGTGGACGGGTGATTGGGAATGCACGGGTTCTTTTTCCGCACACGGGCACGCACGGAACGCAAAACGGCGGGGGTGGCTAGTCCAGGAGGCGCACGCGGTCCCCGCCGACGTTGGCGACGAACTCGCGGATGCCGGCGCCGAAGGCCGGGTCGTCGAGCTCGGCGAGGTCCTCGAGGGAGAAGACGAGGGCTGCCGGGGGGTCAGCACCGAACGGAGGAGGGAACAGGGCGAGGGACATACCGCCACCAAGCCTGCGGTCCGAGCGGCGCGGGGAGCGTCCCGTTTCGGGTGCGGGTTCCTTGCCCTTGCCCTTTGCCTTGTCCTTCTGCTTGCCCCTGCGCGCGCGGGGGGATTCCTCCTCCTCCTCCGGCACGGGTTCGGGGACGGGATCGTCCTGTTCCACGGCCTCGACCTCGATCGCCTCCAGCACCACGACCCGGGGTTCGGGGGCGGGCGAGGGCTCGGTGATGAAGGCGTCCCAGTCGGGCCTGCGCTTCTCGCGCCGTGGGGGCGAGGCGGAGGGTTGGGTGCCGGCCGGGGCGGAGGCTTGCGGGGGCCGATGCCGTTCCTGCGACGCCGCGGGTTGCCCCGGCTCCGCGCGCTGGCTCTGGCTCGCCTGCGTCGCGAGCAGCGCCTCCCTCCAGTCCCTCTCCGCCTCGGGATCCCAGTCCGTCACCCGCGACCCCGCGTGCCGCACTTCGCCCGCGGCTCCGGGCTCCCCGGGGCGGTCCTGCACGGGCGGCGGGCGCGGGGGCTGCGGGCCGGCGGCGGGGTGCGGGAGGAGGTACGCGTAGGCTGGCTGCAGTGCGCGGCGGCGGACGGAGTCGCTGACGAAGGCGGGGGAGAGCGCGGCGCGGTCGTTCTCCAGAAGCCTGGGTGGGGCGGTCAGAGCTCGGGGAGGCGGCAAACGAGGGGGGAGCAGGCGTACTCCAGGGCATTCCGGTCCTCGGCGTCCGCCGTTATGAAGTAGTCGGCTCGGTCCCGCGACTTGACGGGGAGCACCGTGCCGCCGTTGTCCCGGAAGGCCTGCTTCCAGTAAGCGTCGACCGACGCCGAAAAGGCCGCCGAGAGGCCGTCGAAGAGGGCGGCGGGGGGCATTTCGTCGGAGGTTGCGCAGCCGGGACCGTCGTCCCGGGAGCTCCCAGCGACTTTCGGGGCAGATCTCTGGCCTACTTTGTCTCGCTCAGCAGCACTCGACAGGCGAGCTGGCAAAATCGACGCTGAATGTTGCTACATGTTGCATAGATCTAGATCACTCGTCGACCGTGTGCACTACGTCGTTGCCGTCCGGGACCCACAAGCCAGCGACCTCCTGGCCTTCAAGTTCGACCACCTCCGCCTCGTGCTCGAACGTCTGCTCGGCATATGGTTGCTCCGCAGCGTTCATTCCATCTTCGAAATTCTTCGCCCCCCTCGACAGCGCTGAGTTCGACGCCTCGGCAACCAATTCGATCTTTCCGCGACAGGAGCACCTCGTTCTTCTTCACAGGCGGATGATATACAGGCCCTAAACTAGGTACTACCTCACGTCTCTAGGGAATATTCAATTATCTCTTGGCTCAAGCTCAGGGGCAATGTTTGATGCGAGGTCACACGTGCCTCGGGCGTGTGGGGTGTCTGGACGGTCAAACGCAAAAAACGCTGGACCTGGACACGTATCGTCGGAATCCGGCAGGGCGAGTTCGGACAGCTGTGTCGGCTCAACTCCACTCTGCTTCGCCAAGTCCACTTCTCCGAATAGACTTCCGTTCGGGCACTGTACTTCAAGTCTACTTCGCAAAAAAGTTCCCGAACAGCTAGTGAAATATACTTCCGGCGACAAACATGTCACTCCATTTGCTGCAAGAGTACGGGTGAGCTCCACTTCAGTTCCCCAAGCACGTTCAGCTGTGTTCGCCCAAGCACGTTCAGCTGTGTTCGGGACACTTTTTGAGGTGCACTCTACTCTACTCTACTACACCCCGCAGCGGAGTTGAGTTTTTGGCGAGATAGAGTTGCAACGAAAACGAGTGTCCGAACTCGCCCGCAGATATCGTAGGAATCGTTGTATATCGCTCCTCGCGGCACGTTTACTTAGGGCTCCGCTGCGCGGCCATTTCCGGGAAAACCATCCGGCCGGCTCTAGCTAGCTATAGACCACATCTAGCGAGTGACGCAATTTTGGGGAGAGTTTACGAAGATAGGCGCGCGTGCGGGCGCCGGCCTTCTGGCGATCGGTTTTGTCTCCCGCGGGCCCTCCCTCCATTACCCCTTGTCCTCCGGGCGAGGAAGCCATGGACGGCGACATCGTCGCGCTCGAAGACGTCTAGAAGATCCTCTTGAGCACGGATGCTTGCGTCCCGGGGTACAAGGCGCTGGTGATGACGGCGTTCATCAACCTCCGCACCCTGGAGCGGGAACAGGAGCTGCTCCGGCGCGAGGACGACGGCGGAGATCCCGATCACCGCGCGTCGTCGATCGGACGCGGAGGAGGAGATTGCTGCCGCGAGGAAGAAGAAGCAGGTACTGGTGCGCAAGGCCTTCGACGTCGGCGAGGCACACGCGTACATGGATATATTGAGGGAGGTTCTGCTTCTGGAACAGCCGATCAAGCTCGAGAGCGTGGTCCTGGTGAGGCATCTCTAGATCCACGTGATGTCGGGGAGGATGGGCCAACCCGGCACCGCACCTTCAAAGCCACGCTCGAGTTCTTGAGCTCCAAGTTCCGGAATTCTTGAGCTCCAAGTTCCGGAAGGCCAAGGACAAGGCGGCGTTCATGTTCAAGAACAACACGTGAGACTGGCGCACTGTATTGTGAGCAGGAACTCATCCCGCGCATTCCACGCTCGCACAGGCGCGACACATACTTTGTGCCGCGCAACCTCCGCGAGCGGTACGTGGCGTACCTCGTCGGCAAGGTCGACGGGGTCGCCGAGGCGCAGAGGGAGGCCAAGCGCATGTTTGCCGGCCGCGCCGTCAAGTCAGGAGGCGTCGCCAACGTCGCGAGTAAGAAGAACAGGGAACGAGTTCGGACCCGCCCTCATATCCACGCATGAGCCCGCACCCCCCGCTCACGGAACGCCGTGAAGAGCGCATAGCTGTCCCCCAGCGTCGGGCAGTTCTCCCTCGGCTTGCACCATTCGGGCCCGATGACCTCGTAGATGTCGCTGTGGTGCTCGAAGAAGAACTCGTGCACCTCCAGCTGCCCGTTGCGGGAGGCGTTCCCCCCGGGGAGCAGCTCCAGGAGGCGCGCCGCAAGCGGGTTCTCCACCGTGGGGGTGTCGATGTCCAGCTTGAAGACGACGTACACGTCCGGGCTGCCGGAAACGCCGCGCCGATCGCCCGGGGACGGCTTAGATCCGAGCATCCGGTGCAGGTGGCCCACCCTGCCCCGCAGCGCCGCGATCGCGTTGTACTCCTTCCCGTCCGCGTCGGCCCACGCCGCCGGCACCGGCATCCTCGCCACGGGCACGTTGAAGTACTGGTACCCGCCCAGCAGCTCCGCCGGCACGTCCTTGAAAACCCGCTCCGGCCGGTGCTCCTTGGCCTCCCACATCGCCATGGAGGAGATCTCCATGCCGAGTGTTTCGTACACGCCCGGAAACAGGCCCTGCGAGGTTCCCCACGACTCCTTCGGCGCGCCGTTGGAAGCGTAGAGCGTCGCGCCGAGGTCAAAGTACAGCGCCGTGCGCGGGCGCGGCGGTACGGGGACGTCCCGCAGCGCGCCGTCCGTCCGCCGGTCGAAGAGGAGGTAGCTCGTGTCGATGAGGCCCAGCCGGGTGCGCGAAAAGCAATGGTACGGGTGGCGCAGGTGCCCGACCAGGGGTTCAATGAAAGCCCCGACCTCTGTCCCCTCTCCCTGGCCATCCACAACCGAGTAGACGAGCTTCGACATGACAGGGTGCTCCCCAGCGTCCTCCGTCCACAGCGGATCCCAGTCCCCCCCTTCTCCGCCGCGCTGATCGGCCACAACCCCCTTCATCCACTGGCTCATGTTCCACGGCATCTCCCACGGCATCCTCCTCCCCACGAACTCGAGCATCTCGCCCGCCCGCGCCGCATCGCGATCCCGCCACAGCCGCCTGCACACGGGCAGCTTGTCCGGTTCCCGGGCCAGCTTCGCGTATTCTTCCGACGCGACGAACGATGTCCATTCGCGCTCCCAAGTCGAGGGGACGTAACGCGCGAAGCGCCACTCGGGCGCGACGAGTGGCGGGTCGGAGGTCCGCGGGCGCACGGTGGGGGGAGCGGGCGGGCCCGCGGCGGGGATCAGGAAAGCCGCCGCGGGGAGCAGCACGAGGAGTGCCGCGAGCGCCATCATGAGGCGATGGGGCTCCATCGGCCCGTTTCGTGCCTGGGGTTGTTTGAGGATTTCGTTTCCGGCCCAGCCGCCTCCCACCGTCCCTCAAGGACGCAGGACGACCACTGCCCATCCCACGTCGGATTCCGATTGGACCTCCCGAGAAAGGATGAGATGGATCGGAAAGGCAGTTTCGTGACCGTTGCGGATGCGCCGTGTGCGGACAGTTATGATGGAAGTCGGACCGCCTTGGAGACCAATGTCGCTCCGACACACCACGCATACCACGAACTACAGTCGACAGATGACAGAGCAAGCCAGCAGCGCGCCCTCCCTCACACCCACGCATGCGCCCGCACACCCCGCTCCCTGAACGCCTTGAAAAGGGCGTAGCTGTCCGCGAGAGGACGGCAGCTTTCCCTTGGAATGCACCACAGAGGCCCGATCACGTCGAAGATGTTTGTGTGGTGCTCGAAGAAGAACTCGTGCACCTCGAGCCCCCCGCCGCTGGAGGCGTTGCCCCTGGGGAGCAGTTCCAGCAGCCGCGCCGCCAAAGGGTTCTCGATCGACGCCGTGTCGATGTCCAGCTTGAAGACCACGTACACCTCGGGGCTCCCGGTGACACCCCGATGCTCGCCTCCCGGCATGGTGGCGCGGTCCGTCCCGAGCATCCGGCGTAGCTCGTCGAGCTTGCCCCGCAGCGCGGCGATCGCATTGTACTCCATGCCGTCCTTGGCGGCCCAGGGTTCCGGCGCCGGAATCCGCGCCACGGGCACGTTGAAGTACTGATAGCCCCCGAGCACCTCGGCAGGCACGTTTGCAAAGACCTCGCCCGGCTTGTGCTCGCTCGCCTCCCACATCGTCATGGACGAGAAGGGGATGCCGAGGCTGCGGTACATGCCCGGGAACCACCCCTGCGAGGAACCCCAGATGTCCGCCTCGGCGCTGGGGTCGGGGAAAAGCGTCGCGCCGAGGTCGAAGTACAGCGCCGCCCGCGGCCGCGGGGGAACCGGGACGCCATCCGAGCCTTTCGAGGGGTCCGTTCGCCGGTCCAGGATGAGGTAGCTCGTGTCGAGGACCCCGTGAACGTCTAACGTGAGGTGGCCGGCCATGACACCCGTGGCGCTGCAGTGGTACGGGTGACGCAGGTGCCCGACAAGAGGTTCGATAAAGGCCGCGACCTCCATCTCTCCTCCCTGGCCGTCCTCGATCGCGTAGACGAGCTTGGACATGACGCGGTGCTCCGCCGTGTCCCTCGTCCACAGCGGCTCCATCGCCTCTGTCCGCGGAACGTAAACCGGCCCCTCCAACCACGCGCTCAGGTTCCACGATGCTCCGCCGGGCATCCTCCGCCCCACGAACTCGGCCGCTTGCCGCGCTTTGGCCATCTCGCGCGGTCTCCGCATCCTCGCGCAAACGTGCAGCCCGTCCGGCTCGATTCTCATTAGCCGCACGAACTCGTCCGAATTGGCCCACGCGGTCCATTCGCGCTCCCACGCCGACGGGATGTAGCGCACGAACCGCCATTGCGGCGCGCGGGGGATGATGTCCGCCGGGCGGGCGCACGAAGCGGCGGGCGCCGGAGCGTCCGCGGGGGCCCGCAGCACCGAACAGGTGGAGAGCAGCACGAAGAGCGCCGCCCCGAGAGCCGGGAGAGTGCCGTGGCGCCACATGGCCGCTTTCCGGCGCGATGCTGGCCGTTGGTCCGATGGGGCAATCGGGGGTCGCCACGGTGGTCCCACGGGCGGCCTACTGACTGGCGGCGGATTATGCGCTCACCCCGCACAACGCCCAATGCAGAGCAGGCGGGCTTCAAGGCGGGCATTTCAGTAGCTGCGATGTACAACGGGATTCTTCTGGACGCACTGGACAGGACGCAGCCGATGGGTCCACTTTTCCAGACCAACGGCGCCAATGTCCAATTAACTAGGAGCTCACACTTTGCTCTTGAGAGAATCCTGGCCTCAAACGAGCAGAAAGGGAGAGAAGCGCGATTCGACGGCCGCATCCGGGGAAGCATGGACCTTGCCTGGGTCCTCGGGCCAGAATTTGAACTCGGGTTTCTCCCGCAGGATGGCGAGAAACTTGGCGGCGCGAGAAGGGTGATGACGGCCCGGTATCGGCACGAGGATCTGAAACGTTGGCACGTCGGCCTCTAACGGCCTCTATCGCTTGGGAGGCGAGCTTCGTGCGGCGATGTTTGATCTCTCGGACGGGACGTGAGCGACGTACAACCCGACGATCGGGAGCGAGCACCGGACGAAATGCTCCTGGCCTTGGGCTTGGACACTGGAGTAGCGGCGATCGGTTCCGCGGAAACGATTGTGCTTGGGGCGCGGTGAAGAGTTCAGCGGAAAGACACGTCAGAGCTCGCGGTGATGATTAGGGTCCCGTTCTATCCATCGAGGTCGCAAATCACATGGGATCAATCAATGTGAAATCCATAGTTATCTGTATCCGCATTGGAACTGCTTCTCGCTCAGGAGCGCGAGTGGCTGCGGAGTTTCCAAAGGGGCTCGGGCCACCCGCGCCGCCTCCGTCGGCCACAACAACAGACCACGCGGCCCGAATCCCAAACACCTCTCCGCCCCATCTCCGACCGCCGGCCGCACCGGGCACCATGCCCGCCCCGCCGCTCCAGTCGGCGCCGGGCGGCGAGCCCAACCCGCTCCCCCCCTTCCTCCGCGCCCGCTACGAGTGGTCCGAGACGCTCGGCAACGGCGCCTACGGTACCGTCTTCAAGGCGCGCCAGGTGTCGACGGGCCGCAGCGTGGCTATTAAGCACCTCAGCAACATCTTTGTGGACCGCATTCGGGCGCGGAGGGCGCTCCGGGAGATTGTCCTGCTCACGCACCTGCACGGGCACGACAATGTGGGTGGCCCGCGCACTTGGGGCATCCCGCCGAGCGCCCGGCCCAACCTCCTTCCAAACAGATTGTGCGCATTCTGGACGTCGAGCTGCCGCCCGGCCGGGCCTGGACGGACGTCTTCGTTGTGCTGGAGCTCATGGAGACGGACCTCCACGCCATTATCAAGTCGGGCCAGAACCTGAGCGACCAGCACCTGCAGTACTTCATCTACCAGACCGTGCGCGGGCTCAAGTACATACATTCGGCGGGCATTATCCACCGCGACCTCAAAACGGGGAACCTGCTCGTCAACTCGGACTGCTCCGTCAAGATTTGCGATTTCGGGCTGGCGAGGCAGGCAAAGACCAGCAACTCGAGGTTCCACATGACCGAATACGTGGCAACGAGGTGGTTCAGGGCACCGGAGGTGATGATGACGGCGGGCGAGTACAACGAGGCCATGGACCTTTGGTTGGTGTGGCCGGTCGCTGTCTTGGCCTGTACCTTCTTGACTCGTCGTTCTCTTCCCTCTTCAGGAGCGTCGGCTGCATTCTTGCGGAGTTCCTCGGCGGGAAGCCCATTTTCAAGGGTCGTACCTGTGAGTGCGCGGCCCCGGCACCGAAACTCCGACTCGGCCTTACCTCTCTCCCTTCAGACCTCGACACCCTCAACCAGATCATCTCCGTCCTCGGCACCCCCTCCGACGTCACCCTCCGCCGCGTTGTTTCGAACCCCGACGCCGGCAACCGCATCCTCTCGTACATGCGCACGCTCGAGTGGCAGCCAAAGACGGACCTCGCGGCGCGGTACCCCAAGGCCAACCCGCTCGCCGTGGACTTGCTGGAGAAGCTGCTGCGGTGGGATCCCTCGGAGCGGCTGACGGTGGACGGGGTGCTGGCGCACCCGTGGTTGGCGGCGTACCACGAGCTCGACGACGAGGTGGGCTTTCGGCCGTTAGGCCAATCAGGGGTGTCGAATGCTGATGATGGTCGGGTTCGGCAGCCGACGTGCCCGCAGAGAGTCAGCCTGCCTTTCGACGACGCATCGTACGACAACCGGTCTCATTTTTCCGAGGATGAGAAGGACCAGCTCCGGAGGCGCATCATGGAGGCCGGCAAGACCGTGAGCGCCGGGCGCGTGGGCATCTCGCTCACCTCGCTCGATGCCGGGAGCATGGGGAGCCTCAATGGATTGCGCAAGCAGTGGGTCGTCGCCGGTTCAAAAGCCCACGCACCGAGGCGCTGATGTCCTACGCAGCAGGTCCTCGGCCGCAATCAGCCCGACGGCCATCACGCCCGTGCAGGGCAAGTTCGGAGAGGAGCCCGAGCCGGCGATGCGGTCCCTGACGGTGGAGCAGGAGCTCCGCGAAGCCGAGGCGAGGAGGGAAGGCGGGTACCACCAGTGAACGGCTGCGGTACTTGCAGACTAGCACGGGGCGGGACTGTGTCGGCCGAGATAGAAGTTCCGTGCGCATCTATGGCATATGTACAGACTCAGCTGGCGGGATCATCAATTGACATGAACGAATCAGACGAGTGAGGTATCGCGAGCAGTTTCACTTGGGTGTGGATCAGTCGTCCGTCGAGTTCGCGGCGTCGACCGCGGTGGCCTTGTGCCTGGTGTGAGCAAGTCCCAGCTCCTCCAGGGCGCCGGGCAGCGTGGCCTCTTCCTCCTCGGCGAGCGCCATCACCTCCTCCGCCAGCCGCTGGGCTAGGCCGGCGAGGAAAAAGGGCAGGTCACTGTAGTCGCGGCCGTAGACGATGGCAACGAGGAGCTCCCGCGCCGGCACCTCGCGGCCGAGCGAGTCGAGGAAGACAAAGTTCATGATGCTGTCGACCTCTGATTCCATGACGAGGACGTAATGCTTGATGCGGCTCAGGCCGTTGTGGTGCCTGCGGGGTTGTAAGCTGACACACGCTGAGGAGCCGTCCAGAAACGTACAAGAAAATGTTGTGCTGAAAGTGAATGTGAGATGGAGACCAGTATAGGGCCATCTACGACACCAACCTCTTGGAGGGCCGCAAATAGACTGGTGAAGTGAACGTCTTGCAGCGTGCCGCCCACGCCGATGAAGATCATGGACCTGTGGAAGGCGATCGACGGCCCCGTGCCGACACCCGGCCCGCCGGGCTGCGGAGGTGTGACGGGGCTGGGAGTCGGCGGCCCCGGCGCCGGCACGGGCAGGGTCGAAAACGCCGCGGCCTGCATCTCGGGGAACAGCAATTCGCTCGGCCTGACCGTCGACGAGCCCGCCGTCCGCGCGACGCTGGGGGAGTTTGGCCGCCTGGGCAGCGTGGAGGCGAACTGGAACACGTCAAGCTCGAGACCGTTACCCCGCATGGCCGGGCTCCCCGGGCCCGGACCGAGGGAGCTGCTGCGCGCGCTCGAGCGGCGCTCCTTCTTTGTGCGGGGGTGGTCGTGCTGGTGCGGGTTGTGGGCGACCGCAGGGCGGAAACGCGGGCTCCCCAGCGTCCCGCTGGCCCCGTTTTGGGAGAGCGGGGAGACCTCCTCGACAACGCCGTTCTCCGTCGTCGAGTAGACAGAGAGACGCGAGCGCGGCCGTCCGGCTGTGTTCAAGGAGCCCGACCACGACGCCGAGGTAGGCATTCCGTTGGGTTCCGGCGGCGAGCCCTGGTGGACGCTCGACGGGTTGGTGGAGGGGCTCGAAACAGAGGGAATGTTGATTGAGGAGCGAACGATGGCCCCGGGGATGCCGCCGGACTCGGCATCGATGAGCACGGGTTTCAAGGCGATCGTAAAGTCGTCAATGGTCACCTGTCGGAGGCGGTAAGAAGGACGAGAGGTGAACGGCTCGCCAGCCGACCCACCGCGTACTCTCGCGACGTCAGCACAAACTTCCTGTCAGGATCGTCGTAGTAGAGCCCGTGGAGGTGGAAGCAGTATTGGTGGTGGTGGTCAAGGGGATTCGGGTGCGCTGCGGGATCCACGCGGTGCCACCGCTGCGCCTTCAACAGGTCGTCGATAGACAGCGTAAATCTCCCCGTGCTATCTTCCAGCAAGACGTCGTAGTTTGTGGTCTGATCAAGGTGAACGAGACCGAAGGGCAAAGACGAGGAGAATCATGATGAGGCTTAGCCAGTCCAGTCACGAGCCATCTAACCAACCATGATAGGCGAATCGCCGAGTTTCCCGAGCATGTCGAGGCTCTTTGCCAGAATGGAGTTCTCCTCGGCCCCTGCGCGAGACCAGGTGTCACGCCAGACTCTGATATGGCCCGGAGCTGGGCTCCAATACCCACTGAGCCCGTGGAGAATCTTGAAAACAAGGTGGTTGTACCGCATGAACGGGTCCTTTGCCGCGCATTTCTCGGCAATGAGCTCGGCTGCCACTTGGAGGTCCGGCGCCGGAGACGGTCCCGTCGAAGCGCGCGACAAATGCTCCCGGATCTGGTCCAGCCAAGACTGCGGCAGCGACAGCAGGTGCGCGACCGTCTCGGCGAGCTTGTCCAGGAAGCCCCTCCACGTGACGAGCCGCTTGTGCTCGGGACCGGCGGCGAGCGCGACCGAGACCCCGGCGCCGACGATCAGGCAGCCCGAGCGCGCCTTCAGCAGCTCTATCAGCTCGTCTGGGTGGCCAATTCGCACAGCCGGCTCCGACTCGGCGGGCTGGGGCGACCGCGGTGGTAGTCCGGGGAGCAGCGCGGCGTGGTCGTCGGAACGCTCCGACGCGGCGGACACGGGACGCGGCAGCGAGTCCTCGTCGGGCGGCGGGTCGACGTCAAAGGCAACCGCAAGCGGCGAGTGGAAACTCCGGCCCTGCCGCGCGAGGACCGTCGCTGCCATCGCGGTGAAGCGCAGGATCCGGGACACGGAGGTGGTGCGCCCAGCGCGTGACCGGCACGGTCCGATCTCCGACCCCTCACAAAAAGGACACCAGGCAGACCCAGTCAAGTATCCTTTCGAAGCTAGAACTGCTAGCCGGCTCTTTCCGGGCGAGGAATTGGTTGGATCGTGGCACCCGGTGCGGGTTAACCCGTGAGGCGATCAAGAGGTGTGCAATGGGAGCGGACCCCCTCCAAAAGGAGGAACCTGCTGTATTGAACGACTGAAGATTGTCGAATGCAGAAGATCGGCGCTGGCGCCCTGTCCGTCCGATGACGAGCGTGATGAGTCCGCAGGACAACAATCAAAACAAAGCAGGCTATGGCCAAGCGGAAGCGGGAAGACGGCCTCGCGGCCGCCGGCCATACAATGTCGCGCTCCGAGTCGTTTGCGGAGGCGCAGCTCCGCAAGTTTGGGTGGAAGAAGGGCTCGGGCCTGGGGAAGCACGGGCACGGCATCGCCAAGGCGATAAAGGTCGGGCACAAGCAGGACACCTTCGGCCTGGGGAAGGACGCGGACCAATGGACCGCTCAGGTCGGTGGCGACGCTGCAGGAGCGGTGAATGGTGTTGGCTGACGCTTCCCGCGCCCGCAAAGTGGTGGGACTTTGTCTTCAACAAGACGTCTGCCTCCATCGAGGTCGGCCGCTCCGAGGACGGCCAGGTGGTCTTTGCCAGCAAGAAGCTGACGAAGGAGGAGCGCCATTCGGCCCAGCTCTCGCTGCTGTACCGCAACTTCGTGCCGGCGAAGCAGACGGGCTTCGACCCGTCCCGGTTGACGACCGACCTGGCGTACCAGCTCGCGGACGAGGACGATCACGAGCGATACCGGTCCAAAGTCACGGACAAGGAGCTCTTTGAGGCCTGCGGCGGCCTGACGGCGCACAAGGGCGCGCGGGCTGAGGTCGTCGGGAAGCTGTCGCGGGTGGACCCGGCGAAGCTGCTCGGCGGGCGGGCAAACGAGGGCGATGCTTCGAGCTCGGAGGACGAGTTCGAGGTCCGCGCGCGGATCATTGCCGAGGAGATGTCGGGCAAGGCGGCCCGGAAGGCGCCGAAGCCGGATGTGCCTCCGCGGACGGCTTCGCCGGCGGTCTCGGCTTCATCGGCTGGAAGCTCGTCAACGGAACAGGTCATTCCGGAACGATGGGCTCGAAATCGGACACAAATCTCTGGAGACGCCAGAGACTTTGAGGATGGGGCAAACGACGAGGAAGGCGAGGCCGTGGCAGCGTCCAAGGGGCGCCGGTCCAAGCGCAACGAAACTGCGGAGGAGAGGGCCGAGAGGAAACGGCTTCGGAAAGAGGCCAAGCGGGAGAAGAAGAGGAGTGCCGATCTCGAGCACGGGTTCAGAGCTGACGGCGCCGACGAGGCGCAGGAGGCAACAAAGGCGGAGGAAAAGAGAGAGAAGCGCAGAAAGAAGAAGGAGCGTCGCGAGTAGAGGTTGAATAGACGCTTCACGGACTTGAATCAGAACGGCCGCATTTCGTTGCCGCCCGGCCGCACCCGCCGCGGCGAGTGATCGGACCAGTTTCGACGAGCTACAGCATGAGGACTTCGCCGTCGTTCGGCCTCTACCTGCTCGCGGTAGCGCAGTCTGGAGCTCGCTCATCTGCGCTTCCGCCGGCGTTTGCTTCGGCGTGCCTGCGGCCATGCCCCGCCCGAGCCCCGTCGACGCCTGTCGAGGGCCGGAGGACAATCGTGAACTGGAAACGGAAGCGTTCTTGGGATCCGTATGAGACGCTGGCTGTGAGCCGAAACGCCAGTCCGGACGACATCAAAAAGGCGTTCTACGAGGCAGGTGGCCCCGCTCCGATTCGAAGTCCGCGGCAGCTCACCTCTGCCCTTCCGCACGTTCCGGGACTCCAGATGGCCAAAAAGTACCATCCTGATACCAATCGCGATCCTGCGGCCCAGGCAAAGTTCCTGAAGATCAAGGAAGCCTTCGAGCTGCTGAAGTCGCCGAGCCGGAGGGCGGAATGGGACCGGGACGGGGAAGTGGGCGAGGAGATGATGGCCCCGCTGGATCCGCAGATCAGATGGCGCAAGGAAAAGTATGGACCCAATGCGGAAGACGACGCGTCGGCGGCGGAGAGCGCGGCGCTGGCCCAGCGCCGCAAGATCGGGGGCTACGTCGCGATCGTCGTCGGCATCTACATCACCGCAACGCTGCTGTTTTCCGGCTATGGGCCCCAGCCGGAAAGAGGGATGATCGATCGGGCTCCATACGGCAAGAAGCTGCCCCGGGACGACTTCCGCATCGATCCGCACGACGCCGCGTCGGTCAAGGCGTACAACGAGGCCAGGCTGCCGCGGCGGGCGTTCGTCGTCAAGGACCCCATGATTTACGACGAGGAGCAGGGGACGTTCAAGAGGATGAAGGCGGACGAGAGATAGATGGCGAGGAATGTGTTTCCGTATCGTTGTCGGCACATGCCGTAGACCGGATCACTCGGACCCACATGTATCATCAATGGCTTGCAGTTAGCTGCGGAACTAGAGCCGTGATGTCTCGATGCCCGTTGGCGACCGACGATGATGACCGATCGTCGGGGTGCGGGCGGCGGGCGCTTTAGCAGCCGTGCAACAAAACCACAAGGCCGAAACAATGGTCGCCCTCGAGCTGAAACCGGCCCACTCTGCCGTCGTCGGCGTTCTTATTGCCTCCAACTTTGTTCTCCAATGGATGGGGTTCCAAGTCGGCGGCGCGCGGCGGCGGTTCGGCATCAAGTACCCCAAGCTCTACGCAGAGAGCTCGGATTCCAACGCCGATGCCTTCAACTGCTACCAGAGGGGCCACCAGAACACTCTTGAGACGTGGCCGACATACCTCACTCTGCAGGTCCTTTCTGCATATGAATATCCCCTCATTTCGACCGGAGCCGGTGTTGTCTTCCTTCTGGGAAGGATCTCCTACTTCCGCGGCTACGCGACGGGGGATCCCAAGAACAGGGCGAAAGGCAACTTCGGTTACCTGGGCATCTTCACTATGTTGGGCCTCTCGATCAAATTTGCCTACACTTTGGCCACTTCGGGATGATCCTGTGAGTTTCGTCGTCCATTGAGGCACCGGAAGGCGGAAGACGACAACACATCTCTTGGCTGGCTTAGCCTTTTGGCGCTGCTGATTGAGAAGTGGTTTCGCGACTATGTGACTGACGCCTGGGCACTCTGCCGGTCTCACTTCCGGCTGGATCTCGATCGCGGTTCTCATTCATCTTTCCCGCGACAGGTCATCTCGAAGACTCCATTGGACACCGCCAGGTTACATCTGGCACGAAAACAGCAATAAAGCTCTTCTTCATCGATCACTGAGCCTGCGTCTTGGGCCTGTGTCCACTGGCGTCAGTCTTAATGAAGGACACCAACAAGGAACGATCGTACTTCAAATTCTTGATGAGATTGGTCAGAAGGGTCGGGTTCGCTCCCTTGAGCGTGTACTGCCGTCGACGTGAGAAGCGAGAAACAAGATGGGAAACCACGTTTCTTTTCCGTACCGTGTTTGCCTCATTCAGGTAGAACTTAAGGAGGCGAGGAAGAAAGGGGGAGGGGGAAACAGCGGGTCAGCAAGGTGCACGTCCGCGCGCAGCTCTAATCGCGCCTGCTCGAGCCTCCCTCCTACGCTTTACCTTGAATGTAGGCATGGCTTCAATATCCTCCTGCTTGGCCACCTCCTCCTGCTCGTCAACATCGGCTTGGAGGAAGAGCACATCCGGGTTCTCGGCCGCAAGCTTGGTAAACACTGGCGCAATCTGCTTGCACGGTCCGCACCAGACAGCTTTGAAATCGCACTGACGACGAGACGGAGGTCGAAGTGTGCCACAATGATGTCGGGAGTGAGGTCGCGTCGGTTTCCGTGGGAGGCAGCCGCGACGAGAAAACGAACCACAATAAGCTTGTCCTTCGTAGACGATAGGAGAGAATTGAACTGTTCCCTTGAGTCTATGCGGACGACCTCGCCCATCTTGTCGTGTGCGCGGGACGGCGTCTGGGCGACTGTTCGGGCGGCGTTTCGATCACACCTTCCCCACCCTCTCCCTTGCTGTTTGCTAATCGCGTGCATCAATTTCAAGACAAAGATCAAGATGGAAGCTACGGATGAGCGGCTGCAGCTCAAGCAATGTCTAGGCCATAGCAAGCTTTCGAGTTCCGCAGGGCATGTTCGTAGACCTCGTCGACGCTCACGTCCTTGATGTAGGCGATCCTTTCAGCTATGTAGGGTATCAGGCCAGGGTGTCCGACTTTGCCTCGGAACGGTTCGGGGGGGATATCTGGTTGGCGGGGATCGACCGGGATCAGGACCAGCAACGCAAATGAGCCCGCACACGAGGTTAGTCACTCACGCGGCGACAGGCTCTCGAACACAATTCGCTGCAGCGGGATGTACTTGACGATGTCATCGCGCTTCTCGGCCGCGCCAGCGTAGGTCGCCAAGCCGGCGATCCCGAAGAAGGCGTTGCCGAAACGATCCATCACTTCCTTCGCCAGGTCCAGCGAGCCCGTGTAGCACTGCATGTGTATCCGATGTGAATCCGGCAGCGTCCTCGTCAGCACCTCGAGCGTGTCCTTCTCGGCCCCCCGCATGTGGACCGAGACCGCCTTGTCAAGCTTCTTTGCCAGTTCCAGCTGGCGAGCAAACACCATCTTCTGCACGAACTTTGCAGGGCCCGCGTTTGCGCTGTCGATTTTGGCAAAGTCCAGCCCGGTCTCCCCGACGGCAACGGATTTCGGCGAGGCCATCAGCGCCTCGATCTTCTTCTCCACGTCGTCGTCGTAAAGACTCGCCCGCAACGGGTGCACGCCCCACGTCGAGTACACAATGTCGCTGAATCCTTCAATCACGCGGCCCGCCGAAAAGGTAGAAGGATCAGAGTTCACGTTGATAATGGCGGCCAGGTTCTGCGAGTCAGGGTGTTGCGTCGAGCTGAACAGGTACGCGCTGCTCAACGCCGTCCACGATGCCGACGATACCAGAAGCCTCTTGCGACGTAGGACCTGGTCCAAATGGGCGTGCGTGTCGATGAAGCGTCTCGCCGGGTTTGGCGGCAGGACGTTCGGGTCGCCGTTCCGTTGCCGGCTCAAAGTCTGGCTATGGAAGCATCGGATGCCGCTTCCCGGTGCGCGGAGACACGGAGATGGAGATGCGGAGCGCGTCGTCTCCGCCGGGGCCGGCCGAGCTGAACTTGCCGCCCGGCGTCCTTCCGAAACACGCCCGCCGATGACGCGAGAAGCAACGCAGGTGGAAGCATCGAAGAAAGGAGCTCTTCCGGCCGCGCTCATTGGTCTGGACGCGAGACTGGCTGCCATTGCTCCAAATCTCGAGTGGCGTCGATCCGCGCGTCATCGCCGCCGGCGTCGGCTTGTTTACACTCGGCGTCCCCGCCTCAAACGGACCTTCTAACACGGCATCATGGCCTCATCGGCACGATTTTTGTTTGCGAGAGGCACTAGAGCCGTGCCATCCCGCGTGCCGTTCCTCGGACGTGTTCCAGCACGCGGGATCGTCACTTCCATGAACAATGTCGAGGCGAAGCAGACCATTCGGCGAGATGGGAAATTCTACACTGTCCTCAACATAGTTTCACAGTCCCAAGGCCGCGGCGGTGCTACGTTGAAGGCAAGGATCGAGGAACTCTCCAGCGGGAAGGTTGGGCTTGAGCTCGCTGGCGAGGGGATCGCGAAGTGACCTATCTCTCGACAGATCCTGTCTGATGTCTCGTTCCGACCAAATGAGAACGTGGAGGTGGTGGAACCTATTCAGCGGACCGCCAGTCTGCTCTATAGCACCAGGGACTCTGTGCATTTGATTGATCCAGAAGCGGGAGAGGAGCTGGAGGTTCCCATGAGATCCTTCGTCGGTGGAGAGGCAGCAATCGCCTTCTACGATGAGACGACTCCAATCACCCTGCTCGTCGTGGAGGACAATGTGATTCGGGCCCAGGGCCCCCAGTTCGTGACGGCAACCATCAAGAACCTTGATGAATCAAAGGGCAGCTCCGGATCGGACCACCGGCAGCAGACACGCAACGCTGTCCTTGCCAGCGGAGCGTCGGTCGTGGTTCCTACGTTCCTCAAAGTGGGCGACCAGATTCGTGTCTCTGTGCTTGAGCGGACCTTCATCTCTCGTGTCTAAGGAGCACCGATGATGGATCGCGGTGCGGCCCAAGCCTCGCTCCAACGAGGTCGACGATATCAACGGGCTCCATACCAGCTCACTCCCTGGATTGGTTGGCGACTGGCGGTTGACCGGATGGCTTTCACATCTGGCCGGCGCCGCAGCGTTGACCGACGCCTTCTAGCTAGCTCGATTAGCTCGCTGTAGTTTTGGCGACTAGATTTCTTCCCCTGGAAAGCCAAAAAGGTTGCGGTTCGAGTGGCCGCGTGGGCGCGATTGGGCGCGATCGTCGTGCTGGTGGCCCAGCGCGAGCGGTGCGGTCGGCCACCAAGCCCTCCTTTCCCGCACCATGGCGACCTTTGACTTCGACGACGACGGCTCCGTTGCAAACTTTGGCCTGGACGCGGCCGGCGCCGAGAAGCGGACGAGGGTCGAGACTGCTTGTGACTTGTTGGTGTCCCCCGCCGCGGTTCCGCTCCAGCGCGGCCCTGACGTGCCTTTTCCGTCAGCTGCATCGTTCGCAAGATAAAGTGCGATGCTGGACAGCCGTGCAACCAGTGCTCGAAGCGCAACCGCCCCGAATGCCTCTACACGAAGCAGCGCAAGGCCAAAGGACCCGGCCGGCGGAGGACGTCGAAAAACACCGTGCAGCAGCTCGAGGCCAAGATCAAGGTGCTCGAGACGTTGGTCGGAGCGCGCCCCCTGGAGGAGGAAGCGACAATTCTGCTCAACGGCGCCGCTGGACTGGAGCTTAGCGACCCGGCTCATCTCCCCGCCTCTCTTCCCGGAACGTTCCCCTTTCCCGCTGCGACGAGCTCTTTCTCTGCGTCCAGCTCTTTCTCTTCGATCTTGGGGATCGTCGACTCTGGTCTGAATCAACCGGGGCACGGCGCCTTCTGGCCGCCGCCAGCGGCCGTTCCGCGGATCGCCAACCCAGATCCGGCCACCGCCGCGGCCTTCATGCTGAACGCTACCCCGCGGGTTCACCGCCCCTTGTCGCTCTTCGAGTCCGATCTCCCGGATTCCAACGTCATGAACTCCCTTTTCCGCGTCTACCGCGATACTTTGGCCAACCTGATCCTCTATTCTCCTCAAGCCTTGCGATACTCGGAGGCATCCCCCCTGCTCCGATTGGCGATGTCTGCCGTGGCGGCGCGCTATATTCCGGAATGCGCGTCGTTCGGCGAGGAGCTGTTCGCGCGGGGCCGCGCCCTCTTGCAGCCGACGTTGTCTGGCGACGTGGCACCCACGATCGACGTCATGCAGGGCCTTATCAATATGGTCATGTACGCCGGCGTCTCTAACGACGAGGGGGAATTGCTCTGGTCCCACAGGATGTTGCGCCAGCTCACGAGCTACGCGAAGGAGCTTGGGCTCGACGACGAAAGAAAGGTCGCGGTCACCAGGAACTGGAGCGGGGAGACTGTCCAGGAACGGGACCTGAATCTGCGAAGGGCACTCTTTTGGACCGTCTTCTGCTTCGAACAGCACTTCGTTCTTATGGACACTTTCCGCGGAGCGTTCCGGGACAGCGACGTCAATGTGGGGCTCCCGTGGGCCTACGAGACCGAGTGGATCCATTCCTCTCAGCCTCCGATCCGTTTGACAAAGTTCGACAGCGGCATCGGGGAGCTCGCATACTCGCCGTACGCGAGGACCATTTTCCTCCACCACATCATCAGGCGGCTCACGGATGTCGTGATGGAATCTCACGACCATGTGCTCAAGACCAACGATTTCTCCATACCCCCGGACCTCGTCCAGAAGCGCACGTGGATTCGCGATAAGCTCAAGGAGTACTACAATGCCGAGGTCCAGTACGCGCATCAGGAGGCTCACCAGTTCTCGGACGTTCTCGTCCCCCAGTCACCTGGCGGTGAGGCGGCGGACGCGGAGGAAGCTGGAAGCGGAATGTTCACCGCGCCGCTCGTCGACCGCAACGGAACGCTGATCGACGAGCCCGCCGGAGGGAGCCGTGTCTTCTTCACGAAGCTTCAAGCGCGGAACTCTCTGTCGGGCAAAGCCATTGTTTACCACGGATTGAGTGCCTTCGTCGGCTGCCCTCGTGAAGATCTCGAGGCCTTCTTTGACATAACGTGAACATTCGAACGTTGTTCCGTGTCAACAAGTTGCTGACCTTTCCGTCCTAGAAACGTGGGTATTGAACCCATTTCCAAGTTTGAACGCCAGCAGGCCAAGGAGCGCTTGACGCGGTGGATCAATCTTCCCGTGGTTCACGCTGCCCGCAAAGCTGCTGCCGGACCCGACGCTCCCGTGGATCTCCTCGAAGAGGAAGCCGCGCGAAACGTGCTGGAGTGTTTCGAGCACGTCGCCGGCCTAACCACTCAGCTCCAGCATCTCATGAACGTCAACCCTTCGATCAGCTTCGTACATCCGCTCACCCTCTGGTGCATTTGGGTCTGTGGGATCATCGACCTGGCGCGCTTCGTGCTCAGCACGGCCATGCCCGATCCCGCCCTGGACGCTCGGATTCCTTTCATGCTGCAGGTCCTGCGGCACGTGACCGTAAAGCACTCGTGGCCGTTTGCAGCCAGCTTCATCGAAGGGTTCTCGCGGATGTTCGAGTGGGCCATGCGGTCAAAGGCCAACCAGGTGGTCGCGACCCTGACATCGCAGCCCGTTGATGACCGCATGCTGGACAACGGTCTGCGATTCACGCCTTGCAGCGTTTCTAGCGAAGCCGGCGGCAACCGGTCGACACCATCCAGCGGTCCTGCTCGCCGCAGCCCTGCGGATTCGGTATCCCCGCCGCCGGACGCCTTTGACTCGGGACCCACGATGCGAACCATCGGGGACCTGCAAAACACTCTCTCCTCGGCCCTTCTGGTCAGCAACTTCGACGACCTTGATGCTGTTTTGAATTCTTAAAGTGTGTCTGAATTGATCAAGTGTACACAGGGTTGCCATGTCGAAATCATCAAAGACAGAGCTTGACCATCAAGAACAACATCCAGATCCTCCGCCCGTGCCGCAGGCGCAGCCGCCCGCGCAGGCTGCGCACCCGTCCACAGCGCCGTCGCCACAGGCGCACGACGTCCCACCCCCGCAGCACGACGAGACGGCCCCGCAGCAGCCTCCATCCTCGCCATGCGACTCCTCGAGCGGATCCTTATCATGCTCGCAATGTCCCGCGCAGCTATCGCATATGCCGGTTGCCGTGTAGCAGCCGCAGGCGCACAACTGCAGCTGCCCGAGGCCGACCGCCGTTGTCGGTGGAGCCGACTGCACGTCCTTGGAAGAGCAGCACGACGAAGTGGTCCGCGCCTCAGCAGCCTGGACCCCGGCAGAGTGAGCTGCGCTTGAGCCGACCAGACCAGCAATTCCGCGGTCAACATTGACCGAAGCAGATATCGCCTGTGCGGGCTGGAATACACCGGGGTGAAGAGAACCGGGGGGCACTCCAGCAGCGGGAATGGAACCAAAGGCTGCGCTGCTCCCCGTAGCGACGTGGTGCCACGGCCCCAAATCACCGCCGTGTATGGAGGGGAAAGGAGACGTGCCAACGCCGTTGTAGGGCAGTCCGTGCATCATCATCGATGGGTCGTAGAAGAGCTGCTGCTGTTGGGGAACAGAGACCGCATGCGGAAGGCCGCCTTGAGCCTGGGTCCAGCCCATTGTCGGCAAGATCCCTTGGTGAAAGGGCGAACCTGCGTCGGCGGCAAACAGACCATCTCCCTGCGGCATCTGCCAGTCTGGAGCGCCTGCCATTCCGTAGCCCGAGCCACTGGCCAGACCATCGTCGACAATGAACCAGTTCCGGTCCGCTTCGTGCGGAACATGTCCCAAACCCGCCGGATCCGGATCGAAGGATGATTGTCCGGGATCGCGCGACTTCTTAGCCGAGCGTCTCGGCTCCGCGGCCGCCAAAGGGACGCCGAACTCGCCCCCGGCTCCGGCCGCCGTCATCTCGCCTCCTTTGGCTCCGCGCGATTTCGCGCTTCGGGGCAATTTGGAGCAGATGCACGTGCCGCCGAGCTTGCAAGAGCAGGGATTCTCTAGCGGCGGGATCAGAAAGGACCGCGCAGGTGTGCCAAGGATCCCACCTATCGCCATCTGCCATTCCTTGTCGTTCTGCACGTCGGTGAGTCGGATCTCCCGGAAAGCAACCCGCACTTCGTAGGATTCGGTGTTCGAGGCGGAAACCGAATCCAGCGAAGCTGTCCCGTCGTCGCCGGCAGCGCTCGCAGCGTCGCTCGCATCGCTCCTTGCCCCCTTCTCCTTCTTCGCGTTCTTGCTGGGAACGACCACCAGCAGATTGACGTTCGAGTCCGCCTCGAGGCGCGCCTTGACCGCACCGGCCACGCCGGGGTCGTCGGGCGTGAAGCTGAGCGACAAGCCCGCTTCCTCGAACAGAACTTTGCGCCGGGTCAGCGCGAGACCATGCTTCCACGTCAGAAAGAGACGCACTTTCGATATTTTTGCGCAGCTCGCCCCTCATGACCTGTCCTGCGATGCCGCAGACGCACTTGACGTGGCTCCCGCACTTCTCGCTCCGCCTCGACTTGCAGTGGTCGCACTGCGTCGACGGACGACCCTTGTTCCGGATCTCCTTCAGCGGCCGGTCCACATGCTTGCAGGTGGCCGGGCGATGGCCTCCGATACACTTCTCGCAGGCGAATCGGAACCCGCCGTACGTGATCATGGCGAGCCGGCAACCGGCCCCTCGGCGGGCTCCGTGTCAGGAACGATGCAGTCTTCGGCTTCCCGTGCCGGAAATGAGACCAGGACGGTCGGGAAGGGCGTGCGGTAAGGAAAGGCTGGGACAGACGATGAGCGCTTTTCGCCGCGCGCCGCGCGGCCCTCGACGCCCCGCCACTGCCTCCGTCGTGTCGAACACTCCGGCGTCCGATTTCATGGTCGGTTTTCTATGTCCAATGAGCCGGAGACTCGCTTGGATTCCTTGACATTAGCTGGCAACGAGAATCTGGAGGGAATTCGCACGCTCGACGGGGATGGGAAGGACATCGGCTCCGCCCTCGACGGAAAGACGAGCGGAACGGTCGAAAAGAACAAAATAGCGGCGGGAATTGACGAAAAGAACGAAACTGCACCAGGGACGGAGGATTGGGACAGAAGGACGAGCGACGGCGGCACCAGTCCCGAAAGGGAGACAAAGGCCGTGTATCCTCTGGAGACATCAGCTTACTCGGATGGCGCCCTCGGCAACACTCCTGAGTCGGAGAAAGATTTGGACCCCCTGGATCCAGCTGCATACCCCGAGGGCGGTCTGCGAGCGTGGCTCGTCGTCTTTTCGTCGTTCCTGATCCAATTCATCCTCATCGGCTTTCGGGACAGCTTCGGAGTTTTGCAGCGTTACTGGGTTTTCAATGAGACGTTTCCCGGGAGCAACAACGTCTCAATATCGTTTATCGGTACTGTCGGGGCCTGCGGCTTCGCCCTGTTCGGACCTCCTGCTGGCCGGATTGCAGATCGCTGGGGTTACCAAAAGACTGCTGCTTTAGGAGGACTCGTCGTCGCCGCCGGATTCATTATCGGCTCCTTCGGCACCGAACTGTACCAATTGTACTTGTCGCTTTCCCTTTTTTTCATGGTTGGGCTCCCGCTGGCCTACTATCCCGCCGTCTCCGCTCCACAGACGTACTTTCTTCGCAGGCGGAGCCTGGCGTTTGGAATCTCGGTCGCCGGGTCAGGCTTGGGCGGATTCGCGATCACAAACATCCTGCAGAAGCTCATCGATTCCGTCGGGTGGAGGAACGCACTCAGGATCATTGGCGCCGTCGGTGGCGTTTGCGTGATCCTCGTCGCGCTGCTTCTCAAGCCCCGGCTCGTCGCCAGCAAACGGGGCGCGCCCTACCAGTGGCATTTCTTCCGGGACCCCAACTTCCTGAAGCTGTTCTTCTTACAATTTTTTGCGGGATTGGGATTCTACATTCCCGCGTACTACGTCCCTTCTTTCGGTTCCAACATCGGCGTGCCCCCCGCAACGTCATCGTTCATCCTGTCGATTCAGTCGATATCGAGCTTCTGCGGACGCCTGTCAATACCAATGATTGGGAACTTCACCGGCCAGTTCAACATCTTCCTCTTTGCGCTTGCAATCCAGGGGATCGCTGTCGTCGGGATACTGGCCCCTGCCCAGACTGCAGCCCAGATGTACGGTTTTGTTGTAGTCTACGGATACTTTTCTGGCGGCTACACCTCGACCGGTACCATGGTCATCGCCGACGTACTAGGAATCTCCGATCTTTCGACGAAGCTCGGACATGTTTTCTTGGCCATCTTGCCGGGGCAGCTTGCCGGGCCGTCGATCGCGGGAGCCTTGATTGATCGGACAACTGTGATACTTCCCGACGGGACACGGCAATCGAGCTACTGGGGAGCGTTCATTTTCGCCGCAGTCATGTTGTTTCCAATGTCGTGGCTCTTTGTGTTGTGGCTGCGAATGGACCGGGCAAAGGGGAAGATCGTCGCACGGGTTTGAGAGTGACTCTGGCATGGCGGCCAAGGGGGAAGCAATGGAGTGGAGAGTGAATATGGCGTGGCGGCCAAGAAAGAAGGTCGTCGCACGGGGTTGAGAGGAGAGTGACTCTGGCATGGTGTGAAGTGGTCGTGAACGGGACTAGAGGGTGTGCACTTCCGTTTGTTCCCGATTCCAGAAGTCCAGCTGTCAAGCTAACTCGAAGGGCCAAAGACGACGACGTCGCCGACCCTGGCCTGGAACCTCCATCCGTTTCTCTTCAGGTGGTTGCAGATGGCGGGGTGGAGTTTCGAGCGGTTCGAAGAAGAGTGGAGGCCGCGACCGGTGATGATCCGGAACTGGCGGCGCGTGTCCCTCGCCTGGCCGTAGCTCCAACCAAAATAGAACGCGTTCAGCGCGTCATCGACGGCCTCCAGTGCCTCCTTTATGAAGAGGCCATGGAGGTCGAGCTGATTGCCGTCGGAGCGCGCCACGAGGGTCTCGGCAGCGAGCCTGTTGAAACGCTCCATCTGCTCCCGCGCCTCCCTTCCCAGCGAGGCGTAGTACTGTGCGGATCCCTGGCCGGTCAGGTTCCTGCGTGCACTGGCGTCGCTGGCCCGTCTGAACAGCTCCACGGACCGGTTGTGCATGTCGAGCGCCTTCAGGCGGTACTCTTTCCACGGTTCCGCGCCGGAAACGCGCGGGCGAGACGGGCTTCCGAATCGTTCCCTGCTAGCCATGGCGCTCTCGGGCTGCAACCCGATGGCAGCAGCCTCCAGCTTGGTTCCAAGGGAGGCTCCGATCGGCGTCCGTACGCCTCTCCGTCCTTTCTTCTTGAGCTTTCTCAAGGCACTGTCCGTCCCATGTAACAGGCAGCCGGCCTCGCCTCCCTTCCGGCTCCGACACTGGTAGTCGCACAAGCCAGCGTCGATGACGTCGAGCACATCGTTAGGCAGTCCGGTATGCTGCGCGTAGTCCTGCATCGCCACGATCCAATCAAAGAGCTCGGGCCCGTCGAGCTCCGGAAACCTTGCGCAGAGCTCCTGCAGCCGCGATCGCGGGACCTGGGGAAACACATCGACCAGAAACTCCAGCGCTGATGCTTCCGCCATCATGGCGCCCAGCTCCCGTTCAAAATCGGAATCCTCCGACTCCGTGGCACTACGTTCCTCATCGTAGCTCATGGTAGAGGTCCCATCGTCCTCGCGGATGTCTTCGTCTGCCACAAATACCTCTGTGGCCGACGGCGTTGGCGCCGCTCTAGTGAGAGCATCGAGGGCGGCGTCCAGGTCCATGTCGTGGTCCAACAGCGCCGACTGGGCGAGCGTCAGATCGATGTCCGGCAAGACAGACAATAGTTGGGCGATGCCCAGGTCCAGAGCGTGTTCATCGTAGCCCCGTGGGCCGGGCGGCCGATCCTGCGGCTTCCCCGCCGATGCTGTCCGTGCCGGTGTGGAATCGCTCCTCCGAGCCCCGGCACGCAAAGCACCCGACCCCTGCAGGCGCATTGCCGTTGTGGAACGTGTTCGTTGAGGGCTCGGCGATGCCGAGGCAGCCCTCGCAAGATCCGGGTTCCCCGGTGGCGGACGGCCGCGGTTTCCATTGTCAGGGCCCTCCTCCGCGTCCAGAACGGCAAAATAGGAGGGCACTACAGTTCCCTGACGCCCACTCGGCCGATCCATGCCAGATTTACGCAAGTCGGGCACAACAGTGCGCGGTTCGCCGTACGCGTCTCATCAGCAGGCGAAACTCGTCGCATCGAGCAGGTCGCGGAATCGAGCAGGCCGTGGAATCGATCGTTTCTGCGGTCATTCTGCAACCGAAGATTGCTTTCGAACATTGAAGGTCGCTCTGCGCGGCGGACTGCAGACGCACGAGGCGCGATGGCGGACGCAGCGCGACCGGCGGCGAAGGACCCCATCTATCGTCTCCTGGACATTCTCATACCCCTCCTTCAGTACTATGGCTTCTATCTGCTCATCATCGGCGGCTCCATTTGGTACCTGTGGCCGCGGGTGGTCGGGGAGAGGCTCTCCCGCGTCGTCTCTCCCCCCGAGGACCCCGAAGTCCAGGAGCGAAAGCGTCGCGAAGCTTGGCTCCGCAGGCAGGAGGAGATGGAGCAGGCGGCTGCGGAGAGAAGGCGGCAGCGGGAACAGGAACTTGCCGAAGCGAGTGCGGCTTCGCAGGCGGAGCCGAAGCCCGTGCCGATCCCGCCGCCTGAACCTCCGGCGCCCCGATTGCCTCCTGTCGAAGCGGTGCGCGAGGCATGGGGTCGGGTGTCATCCGTGACTGCGTCTGGAGCTTCTTCGAACTCGGAATCGCCCGCCTCCCCCGTCTTGGGTTCCGCGGAACGGGTTAGCGAGCCCGTGCCAGAACCGACCGCTGCCGAAGTCGTTGGGACTGGACCGATCATGGATAGGACCTCATCCGAGGACACAACTTCTTCTACTGAGGACACGGAAGCCGAGAGCGTGCCCCGATCGGCCGCCGAGGAAACACCTGCTACCTCGCCGCCGAACAACCCGCCGAGTGCTGCTGTTCAGCTCCCCTCGGCTCCCGAACCGCACCTGAACGCCTACAATCCCAACCCCTACGCCGACCGGCCCCCGCCCCCCATCTTCGTCGACCTCGACCCCGAAGCCGAGGCCGAGCTCGTGCGCTCGCCCCTGTACGGCAGCGACACCTCGCCCTCCCCTCGGGGCAACGACTTCTCCCACCCCTTCCGGATCCTCTGGACCCCCGGCGCCCACCGCACCCCCCATCCCTCCTTCCGCGCCCCCACGCTGCTTCGGATCGTCGTTTTCGCGGGGCTGTACCTGGACGGCCTCGAGTTCCAGTTCCGGGACGCCGACACGGTCCGGGTGGGCAGGACCTCGGGCACGGTGGCGGGGCAGATCGAGATCCGGCACGGGGACTACATCAGGCGGGTGCACGTTCGGAGCGGGGAATGGGTGGACGCGCTCGCGGCCGTCATCTCGGGCGGGAGAGAGGTGGGTTCTTTGCAGTCCAACAGGCGGCGTGGCGGGATGCTGATCCGATTCGCGCGCAGCTTCCGTGGTGCGGGGGCACGGGGGGCGAGATGCACGAGTTCGAGCCGCCGATCAACACGAGGATCGTCGGGTTCTGGGGATATGCGGGGTATGAACAGGGGATTGACGGGTTTGGCGTGGTCTGCGCGCCCGTGTCCATCAAGGAGTGAAGGACCGTAGGAAATGTCCGCGCACTGCTATTGTTCTCGGTCAGCTTGTGGGCGATTTCCTCATTCAGATGTAGAAAAGTTTCGAATTGCTAGCAGGAGGGTAGATGCTTCATTTTGATTAGAGAAATTAAAAAATGAATCCGAGGTGATAAATGCCTCGGTCCGACGATTTTGTGGCGATTCGAAGTGCTCACCGAGCCACGTCACCGTCCATCGCGCCGATTCCCATCCCCTCTCTCCGCCGCCGTTTCCGCCTTTCCGCGCCACGTAAACGACATCATGGCCTCCGCCAAGAACCCCACCGAGGCGCAGAAGGCGGGCCCGCGCGGACGCGCGCCGCCGGCCTCCCACTGACCCTGGCGTACGACTACGATGGCCCGCAGGTGAAGGACCTCGAAAACAAGACCGGCGCCCGCTCCGGCGAGCAGCAGGCCGAATCCTCCTCTGAAGCGGACGAGATGGCCAAGCTCAAGGGGTACAAGGAACCCGAGTGCGTCTCCTTGACTTCCCGTCCGCCGGGTTTCCAGCCGCTCACAATCGGACAGGGGCGGCATTGTGCCCAAGACGCAGGACGAGGCGGTCGCTGCCGTCCACGCCGCGCACTCGGGTGGGGAACCGGGGAAGCTGCAGAAGCTGCATGCAGAACGCCCCGAGTTCGCGGATGTGGGTCCCGTGGACTTCCCGGCGATCGGGAGAGAAGAGATGACCGTTGTTCGCACCGCAGGACTGGGGCCTCGACGCCGAGTCGCAGCGCGAGGCCGGGGTTAGGTACTCGGGGCGGGACGACGCGCCGGCGCCGCCCACCCTGATCCCGAGGGCAAGTTGGAGCGGATCGCGGAGCAGAGGACCAAGGAAGGCAAGGGGCCGGAGGCGGTGAAGAAGGAGGTGGAGAAGCAGGAGGGGGGCAAGGGGAAGCTTTGAGGGGCGGTCTTGCGGGACGGTTGGATGACCGAGAAGGGAGATGGATCGGCAAAGATCTCCATTCTCCCAAAGCAAAGAACACGCGCTGCTGTTCCATCCCTTAGATCTTGGGCGGAGGAGCCTTGAATCCTGTCGATCCGAATAACAACCACGTCCACGGATTGCGGGGGAGGCGGGGAACGGCGGTTACTTCGTGATGCCTTTGGGGAGGGAGCCCACGGGGGACCGGCCATGAATACACGGGTTCCGTGGCCAATCACCCCGGCGCGGCGCAGGGGGGGGACCCACCGATGACGCCGCAGGCGAGGCGGCCGCCGGCGTTGCCCGTGGTCTTGGAGAGCTCGTGGCCGCCCTTGCCGAGGTCGTCTTGGCCCTCGTGCACGACGATGGTGCGGCTGCAAAGCCGGACAACGGATGAGGTATAAAAGGGTGGCCGCGATGGAGTCGGGTTGCCGGGGAGATTGCCGATTAGTAAAGTTCGAGCAACGTTCGATGCCCCGCACGCACCCGATGACGGAGTGGTGCCCGAACAGGGTGATGTGCTTGTCCGTAATGGTCCCCGTGATCGTGCCGTCCGCGCCGGCGGTGACGTTGCCGAGGTCACCTGCGCCGGAGGGTGGAGATCAGCGAAGGCCGGCCGGCACTTCTGAGCGCCCGAAACCCACCGACGTGGCGCTCCTCGTCGGTGGGGGCGCCATGGGTCTTGCCGTGGGGGTTGTAGTGCCCGCCGGCGGAGGTGCATCCGTTGGTGTTGTCGCCGAACTCGCTGGGAGACGCGTGGGGAATGGGAGGGTTCCCGGTCAGCATCCGGGGTCGGACGGGATTAGCTGCCGCGCCACGCACTGGATGTGGAAGCCGTGGTCGCCGGGCTTGAGGCCCTTGAGGTCGTAGGTGATCTGGATGTGCTTGCCCTCCTCCTGCTCGAGGGTGATGGTGCCCGTGACGGGCGAGTCGCCGCGGACGACGCAGACGGCCTTGACCTGCGCATCCGGCGGGAAGGCGATCGGGTACCGATCAGCGACGTGCCGCAGGGTGCACCGGGCCGGCTGCGCACGGCGCGGCGCCGATGCGGGAGCGGCTTCCCGCGGGCCGGCCGGACTGTCTCCGCGGCCCCACGGCGCGCCGCCCCGCCTCGGCGCGCGTTTCCCCGCCGAATGAGCCGCGAATGACGGCGGATGCGTACCATTTTGGCGTGGAGGTCGCGGAGGGCGGGCGGGGAAGGTGGTGGAAGCGAGTGCGGGACGTTTGCCGATCCGCGGGCGCGGGCCGAGGAGAGATCGGCGGCCCTCCGGACACGACCACACGCGTTCGGCGCTGTTCTAGAGGTGCTGGACTCGTAGGTTCGCTATGTAGTTGGCGCTGCTTCGCAGCCCCGGCCTTCGGCTTGATGATCGCGCACCGTTGCATGTATCCTGGCACATTCTCGCGCACCTCTTCCTCTAGCTCAACGCCATCACCCGAACAATGCGCTGCACCGGATCAGCCCCTAGCCAGGCGGACAGTACAACTCCACTACTCCAGCACCATGCGCACGCCAAACCCCAAGCTGCTGGTGGACGATCGCCCGGAACGGCCCCGTCCCGTTGCGTTCCAGCATGTCGCGGTGGCGCCGGAGGAAAGATCGCAGGGGTGCGGATGGCGCGCCATGAGTGATCCTGCCGACGAAGGTCGTGCTCGCTGGCGGGCCGCTTAGGACGAGATACGGCGCGAACCCTGTAGCTCAGAGAACGTGCGCTTACTAGGCCAAGAGGGCAACCAGGCACAGTACACTAACGATGAAGTGTTTAGAGGCTTCGATCCGTGTCGTGCGCCGCACTACGGTACTTATAGTCCACTCTCTGGCTGTAATTTGGTGATGGGACCGAGATCCCGGCGCTGTTCGGCCAACTTCGATTCCTCATCCCGGTCACCGCCTGCTACCGCTATCGACCGCCGCGATGACGTCCGTCCTCGGCGACACGTGCCACGCGCAGCTGAAGCGCGCCCTGGTGGCCAACGGCCTCGCCGTCCGCGGCGACTCGCGCGTCGCCTCGAGCTTCGCCGCGGGCGCCGACTCGCCGTACTCGCTCGCCGAGGCCGTGCGGCTCATCAAGCGCGGCCACCTGCTGCACGAGCACTCGCCGTTCGCGCGCATGGCGGCCGCCGTGCGGGCGCAGTACGACCCGCGGTTCGCGAAGCTGCGCAACGGGCTCGGGTACGAGGGGAGGGGATGGTACTCGCGCGGGGAGCGGAGCGACATGCGGCGCGAGCGGGAGGACCTCGTGGACGCGCAGGCGATGGACTTGGCCCGGGCGGAGTCGGACGCGCTGGCTCTCTGGGCCGCCGCGGTCCGCGATCCGGCCAACGCCGCCAACGTCTGCCCCTGCGCAGAGTGCGGCGAGCCCAAGCTCACGGACCCCGAAGCGGTGTGGGCAGGCGACGCCGGACAACTAGCTGCCCGGCTGCCTCCCGGGTCCGGCGTGCCTGCGATCAGGATCCGCCTGCCGCCGCCCAGCATGGGTGAAGCCGGCTCCTTCGGGCAGCTCGACGTGCCGACCGTGCTTTGGGGCGACGGCGACAACGTGCGCCTCCTCGGCCGAGACAAAGCCGGCGACCAAGATGCGGAAGGCGTGGCAGAGGATCCCCAAGAAGGAGCGGCAAGCTGGTCGGATGTGCCTCCCGAGATAGCCGAGCGCGTCCTCCTCTTCTGCAGCATGGGCACCCTCCGCACCCTCCGCAACGCATGCCTCGCACTCCGCGCGGCCGTCGACGACGTTGCTTTCCTGCGCAAGTGGCTGCTCGCGCCCCCGGACGAGCGCCGCGTTGCGCTGTACGACCGCACCGAGGCCATGCTCGCGAAGCATCACCTGACCGCGAAGGCCGTGCCCGTCGCCGAGGTCCTGCAGCAGCTGGGCGCCGCCGACCCCGGCGCGTGCCATGGATGCAAGCGCTCGCCGGAGGAGCTCCCCCCCCGCGCCGACGGCGGTGCCGCACCGCCCGACTTCCTCGCCATGGGATCGAGCACCTTTCTCTGCCCCCCCTGCCGGCGCCGCCACTTCCCGACCTCCTCCGAGCTCCCGTGGGGCCTCGCCGCGTCGGACGTCTCGGGTCTCGCCGGCATCCGCCTTCCGGGGAGCTACGTGACCTACTACCCTTTGACCAAGTTGGCCCCCGTTGCCCGCCGCAAGTTCCCCTCGCTCCCCCCCGACGCCAACCCCTCGCAGCTCGACGCGGCGTGGGCGGAGCGCCTGGCCCGTGCCGCGCGCAGGAGGAAGGAGGCGCTCTCGGCGCGGCTGCGTGAGGACGAGAAGGGCGAGATCGAGGCGGCGCTCAAGGATGCCAAGCTGCTGAGCTACCGCGGGCAGTTCACGACGAGGTACAGGGCGAACCTCAAGGCGGGGGAGGGGGACGAGGGGACGAGGGAGGCCGAGGCGTTCGCGGAGGCGATGGCGTACGTGAAAGGCAAGAAGGCGGCCAAGGCCGGGTAGCGCCCGAAATGACGACAGACAACCCGCCAAACGCAACTCGCGCCCCGACCTCCACACCAGGCGTTTCCCGTCCGCTTCCCCCTTCCTGACGCGTCTCTCGAATCATTCCTTCCACCGGCACCCGCCAGCCTCCTCGCCTGCCCGCCGGACCGCCATGGACGCGCCTTCCCCGGCCTCCGACGTTTCTCCCCCTCCGGACGCTTCCCTCCCCACGGCGCAGCCGGTGACGATGGAATCCCTCCTTTCCTTCCTCCCGGCATCTTTATTGCCCCCCGCGCTCTTCCTCCTCTCCGGCTTCTCCGCCTGGGTCCCCTCGTTGCTCTCCCTCCTGGACCACGTCACGCACATGGGCCCCGCCCGGCAGTTCGGGTACTTTTTCGCCGCCTGGATCTCCCTGCGGATGTTCCACCTCGCTTCCCCCTCCGGCTTCGCGCGCGCGAGGATCTGGCTGCAGGCCGCGCTCGTGGCGCTGGTAATCGCGGGGCTGGCGGGCGGGTTCGCGGCAAAGGGCGTGGAGTGGTACCACGCTCCCCCGGCGCCGCGCAGGAACGCCACGCTGTTCAACGCGACGTTTGCCAACGCGACCGGGAACGGGACGGCGGGGGAGGAGGAGGGGTTCGAGGAGCTGTAGGTCGCCGGACGGGGACGCGCTCATTCGACTGGAGGGGCCCGTGCAGGATGGATACCCTCCTAACTACATGTAGGACGGCCGATACCCGTAAATTTCCTGCCTGCTTCGGCTGAGGAACGCGTCCGGAACGCCGGTGATTATCGGGCCAGTCACGCGGCCTTCGCCACCCCTTTCCGCCGACGCGGGTTCGTCCTCCAGCGGCGGCAGCGAGCCAGCCCGACGACCCCCGCGGGCAATCCTCACAACTTCCTCGCGTCCGGGAACCGCGCGGCAGCCGAAGATGCCCGTCTTCTCCGACCCCGCCTCGCGCCGCGTGGACCTCGCCCTCCTCCTCTTCTTCACCCTCTCCCTCGCCCTCTCCGTCGTCTCGGCCGCGGTCCCCCGCTGGCTCGTGGCGGAGCCCTCGCAGCCGTACCTCCCCGCCACGCTGTTCGGCCTGTTCCGCTCCTGCGCCGCCTTCGGGGACGACGTCACGTGCACCAACTTCCCCTCGGCGCGGCTGTGCGAGGAGCGCGGGGACTTTTGCGCCGCGTGGCTGTCGGCAAGGTTCGGGGTGGTCCTTGCCTGCGCCGGCGGGGCGGTGGCGGCGGTCGGGGGGGTGCTGGGGCTGGCGGCGGAGGAGGGGATGAAGGCGATGGCGGGTGGGTTCCTTTCGCCTGCTTTGGCATCGGCGGGAGGGTTCTGAATTGTCGCGTCTTTGCCGGGTGCGGCCGCGTCGCTTCGCTTCGCTTTTGGCGCGCCGATAGGCAAAATGGCCGTCGCCGGCGTCCTCGTGCACCTCCTCGGCCAGGTGGTCGCCATGTCGGTCATGATCAACGTGGAGGCCAATGCGGACGGGGCGGTGCCGCTGCCCGTGTTCCGGACGGCGTGGGTCACCGCGGTGCGCCGCGGGGATCGATGGACGGGGGCTGACGCGCCGCGCGGGGCGACAGGTTCGGCGCGAGCTTCGTGCTCTGCATCGTGAGCTGGGTCGCGGACGTGTTCATCGTGGCGGTGGGTCGCTCCGCTTCCAACCTGCCGGCACGGGGCTTTGATGTTGATTCGGACCGTTCGGTTCCCGCGTGGCAGATCAAGCTCGTCGCCATCGGCCTCTCCAAGCGGTCCGCGTACACCGAGATCGCGAGCTGAGTTTCCCCCGCCCGGCCAAATTGGGCCCTGCTGGCGAGGGGACGGAGTTGATCAGTGGCTTCTTGGCTGGGCGATTCCCGGGGGTGATCAGGTTGCGGGGGGCCGGGGGGGGGGGGGGGGCATGTGGGGTGTATTTGGATTGCTGCGGCCCGGACATAGATTGCTGCTGAATGCCAACGAGGAGGGATTGGGACGGGGAGGTCACGGGGGTGTATGGAAGGCGGCGTCCCAATCGAGGGTCGCCAAATTCAGGTTGCGGCAGAGGAGCTGCCGGACCGTGCCGCCGCTCGGACGCGGCGGGAAAATTAGGCCGAGTTGCAAGGCAGCATGCTGCAGGGGATGCAGTGTTCCCGGGGGTCCCGAATCGGGGTCGAGGGGATACCGCAGCTTTGGTTCGCGGGGACCCGGCGCGAACCAAGTCGAGGAATCTCCCCGACACCCCCAAACACCGGGCAGTCCCCGTACGGAGGCGACAGCCGACCCCGCTCCGCCGCCTCGGGACCCCGCGCGCACGCGCCGCCATGCCCTTCGAAGGCGGCCCGTCGCGCGCCGCGCCCTCCGCCGGCCCGTCGCCCCCGCGCCCGCCGCCCCCGCTGCCCTCTCAGCCGCGCACGCCGCACGCCGCCGCCCCTCAGCCGCACCGGAAGCACCCGCGCGACTCGCCGGCCGCATTCTCGGCGCACGGCGCGCGCGGGGGCATGGCCGGGGCGGGCGGCCCGCAGCCGCACCCCGTGCCGGCCCCGCCCGACGCCGCCCCCGCTGCGCACGGCTCCCCCGCGGCAAAGGCAAACAAGAAGCGCCGTGCGGACCCGCCGCCGCTGCCCGTCGCCGCCCCGCGCGGCACGCACTGGCCCGCAATGCCCGCGCCCAGCCTCGCCGCGTTCCCGGCAAAGCACCCCTCGCCGCCCTCGCTCCACGCGCAGTCGCCCTTCGGCATGCAATTCGGGCACCCCGCCTCGCAAGGCGCCCGCATGCCCGGCCCGCCCTTCGGCCCGCCCGCCGCGCTCACCCCCGCGCTGCACCGCGCGCCCCTCGCCGACCCCGGCTCCCCGCACAAGCGGCACTCGCTGCCCGCGAACCCCTTCTCCGCGCACGCGGGGGGGCCCCGTCCGCACGCGGGCGCCTTCGCCTCGCCCCGCGCGGACGTGCGCTTCCCGCAGGTCGGCGCCGGCGCGCACGGCGCGGCAGCCGGCAGCCCCGCCTTCTTCCGCGAGACCCCCGGCCGCCCGAAGCCGGTCCTCGACCAGGCGTCCCCCTTCTTTGCCCCCCCGTCGCATACCGCCCCCCCGCCCTCCCAGTTCCACCCCGCGTCGTCGCAGGCCGCGGCTTCTTCCCAGGCCACGCTCCGCGGGACCGGGAAGCAGGCGTCGACCTGGCCCACCCCCGCGCGGCCGACGAGCAACGTCATGAGCCCGCACGAGCAGCGGGACGCGATAATGAGCAGCCCCGAGGCCAGGGATGAGAAGGAGGTGCGTTCTCGCTTCCCGCGCACCGCAACGGCCAGCTCACCAGGCTCCGCGTTCCAGTTCTGGGCCTCGCCCCCGGCAAAGACCCCCCGGACCGAACGGCACCAGCTGCTCACGCCCGTCAAGAGCGGCAAGAAGCAGCCCGATGACTGGTGGCTCAAGTCGCCCTTCAAGTCCGAAAAGGGCGGCCGCCACGGAAAGTTCCACGAAAAGGTCGACTTCCGGAGCCCCGGCGGGTTCGGCAAGCTCGCGAGCAGGTTCGGGGACATACAGATGCTCGAGCACGATGCCGCGCCAACGGCGGCGGTGGCCGGGCCGGCGTCGCCCGCGCGGAGGGGCAACCTGCTCTTTTCGGACTTTCTCCCCGCGCCGAGCTCCCCCGCAAACCACGGCCAGCAAGCGCATCAGCCCGGCGACTTTGTCGCCCTGCTCATGTTCCCCGAGGCCGCTGCCCAGGACCAGCCCCTCCCCTTCGAGCTCCTCTGCCGCGTGCTCGCGTACCTCCCACCCCCCGACCTCGTGCGCTGCATGGTCCTCAGCAAGTCGTGGTGCAACGCCGCCGCCCCCGCGCTGTGGAGCGAGATTCGTGTGCGCAGCACGGTCGGCTGGTCCAAGATCTTTGGCGTGCTCAAGGGCAAGTCGACCCCCGCCTCGGACGCCTCGTTGTTCGAGGACCCCCCCGGCAGCCCGCGCCGCTCCTCCCGCCTTGCCTCTCCCGCGCGCCCCGCGATGCCCTTTGGCGCGCACCGCCGCTCCGGCCCCCGCGCTGCGGTGTACCGCTCCCTCGTCCGCGCATGGAGCTACTCCTCCATCGACGCCGACGGCAAGCGGCTGCCCACCACGCGGGGCGCCACCCTGTCCATCCTCCGCGGCCTGCTCACCTCGCGGGTGTACATGCCGAACCTGCGGCGTGTGTCGCTCGCCGGGGGCGCGGAGTGGGCCGACGACGGGTTCCTGAGGATGCTGGCGGCGGGGTTCGGCGGGGTTCTGGAGCACCTCTCCCTGTCGGGGTGCAGGAACGTCACCCGCGCCGCGCTGCTCGCCAGCCTGCCCGAGTTCCGTGCGCTCAGATCGGTCAGGATCGAGTACTCCTCCGAGGTGGACGCCGCCGTCGTCTCGCGCATCGCCGCCCTCGGGGTGCCTTGCGTGGCGGTGGTGTACTGCGGCTCGCTCGACGACGCCGCCGTCGCCCTCCTATCGGGGTGCAGGGAGCTCGAGGTGACTTTCTGCCCCGGAGTGACCTTTGGCGCCGGCATCCGCGGGCTGCTCGCGCGCGCCGAGGGGCTCGAGGTGCTCAGGGCGGGGTACATCACCTGGAGCGAGCCGCCCAGGGGGCAGACGGCCAGGTTCCCGCGGGGGATGAGGGAGCTGGATCTCTCGGGCTTGCCGGTGCTCGATGCGCGGGTGTCGCTACCGGCGTCGCTGCGGAGGCTGGTGCTGAGGGAGCTCCCGCAGGCCGCGACGGCGGCGGCGCTGGCGAGGCTGCTGAAACGGTGCACATCCTTGGAGGTGCTGGACGTGGGCGGGACGCCGTTCGCGCCGGGGGAGAGGGAGGAGGCGGGGCGGTGGTGCGCGGGGAGGGGGGTGCGGATGGTGGCGGACGACTGATGCGGTGGTGGTGGTGGTGTGGGGCGGGGGCTCGCGCGCGCGGCGCATGCATCTCTTTCGGCTCGAATCATCTCTTTCGCTTCTCTTTCTCTGTTTCTGTATCTGTTGTAGAGGCGCGTGCGTGCGGGAACATGATTATGGAATCCCAAAGCTCGGACCGGGGAGTGACTGGATTTCGTCCGCGTCTGTGCATCACAGTGAGCTTTGTGGTGATGTACATGGAGTAGCTACCTCCCCGGCATGAACGACCCCCGCTCCGCCAACGGCCACCCCTCCAGCCCCCCATCCCAGTCCCTCGGATCCTCCACCGCCCTCGCCAGCGCCTCCATCCCCGGCACGCACCCCGCGCTCCCCCTCAGCGCGCGGAGGCCCCCGTCCAGCCGCTTCCTTACGAACCCGCGGAGTTCGGGCTGGTCGGGCGGCAGGTCGCGGAGGAGCATGGAGAGGAGGAGGGAGAGCTTGGCGGTGCTGGTCCAGACGGTGCAGGGGAGGTGGTCCAGGGCGGTGGGGGAGGAAGCGAGGAGGGAGGAGAGGCGGTCGCATGCGGCGAGGGCGGCGTCGAGCGCGGGGACGAAGGATTCGGAGGAGAGCCACGGGTGCAGGGCGGCGGCATCGGCGACCCTTGCAGGGCACAGGCAGAGGGCGCGGAGGGTGTGCAGGTGCAGGAGGAGGTGTTCCGGCTGGGCGTGGCGGAACCGGGAGGGGGCGTCGGGGAGGAGGGTCCATGCCGGTGGGGAGGCAGGGGTGGGGCGGGCGGCGAGGAGGTCCAGGGCCGAGGCGGCGGCGTCCATGAGGTCCGGCGCGGGGGAGGAGCGGAAGGTGTGGAGGTACGCGAGCATGGCGATGCCGTCGAGGTGGGGGAAGAGGACGGGGATGGCTCCAGGGGCAGAGAGCATCGAGGCGGTGACGGCGGGGGCGGCGGGTGCGCCGTAGGGGCGGGGGAGGGGAACATCGGCGACCAGCTCATCGGGGACGATCCAGGTGCCCGTGGACGAGCGCAGGATGCCAGAGCGGTCGTAGGCGTAGACGAACCAGCGCAGACGCCGCGCGAGCTCGCCGTCGTGGCCCTCGGCCGCGGGGTCCGTGGACGCGGCCGCGGCGGCAGCCAGGCGGAAAAGGTGCTCGGCCGGTCTCCGGTCCGGGTTGTAGAAGGTTGCGATGAAGGCAAGGTGCACAAGGGCCACGGCATCCCAGAGCAGGCTCCGCCCGTCGAGCGGGGCGGCGTGGAGGGAGGGAACGGGCACGAGGGAGCTTTGCACGAGCTCCGTGGCCGTGGCCGTACAGGCAGCCCCCCATTTCATGCACTCTGCCGCGCTCAGGCTGCCCGGGGCCGCGTCCAAGGTGCGCTGCGAGGTCCCACTTCCCGTGCCAACCGAGGAACCGCGCGCATCGTCGTTGCCCACCCCGTCCTCTCCAATCTCATCGGCAAGATAGAAGAGCGCCAGCGCCAGCACGGCGTTCGCGGCAGCCGCGGGCATATAACCGGCGTCTCCCACCAAACGCAAGTCCACGAGAGGGAGGGTCGCATAGGCCGAAGCGGAGTACACCTCCATCGTGCGCTGCCGCAAATCGTCGGGCACGTCTACAACGCGTCCGGTCGCGGAGCTTCGAGAGGGCGCCGGGCTCGGCAGCGGCGGCGGCGAACGCGTCTTCCCGGCCACCGGCCCGGGCGGCACGCACGCATGCCGCTTCCTGGGCGTGCCCCGCAGCGCCGCTTCGCCGAGCGCCAGCAATTTCGCGAGATCCGCGGCATCGGGCGCCTCGTACTCGCATTCGCCGCCGCGGGAGGCGCACCGCCCGCACCGCAGGCCCGCGAACCGGTCCGCGGGATCCCCCTCACGCCAGCCCTCGGCCGCGGCGAGGATGAGTAGCTCGATGTCGCAGACGCGACGTCGTTGCCGGCAGTACGCGCAGATCAGTCGGGGGCGCATTTTTGTCTGCCAACGAGCGTGTATGGTTCATTTCCGCAAGGAAGACAATATACAGAGCATAATAATCACGGGCTTAGGCGGACGGTCAGGTCCGCGGCCAGGCTAACCGGGCGGGCGGCCAGCTCTAACGCGCTGACCGCACAAACGCTACCCCGAAGCAACCGCCCGAACGCGGGCAAACACCCCCGCGCGGGCCCCGCCGACAGCGCAGAGCCGGACAGCTGTCGCGCGCCGAGCTCCCCGGGCCGGCGCTTCGCGCCGCGGAGGCCCGGTGCGCGAGCGGCGCCGCATCGCCCGCGGGCAAACGCTGACAGGTCGCGCGCGCGGGTTCCCCCGCGGTCCTCCCGCGCCGCGGTCCTCCCGCGCCGCGGACCCCATAGATTCGGCGGACCCCATAGATTCGCGCATGGACACCCTCGCCGCCGCGGCGGCCGCGCTGGAGCCCGTCGCGGGCCCAGGTGCCGGCGGTGACGTCGACTCGACCCCCGCCCCGCGCGCCGCGCCCAAGCCGCGCAGGCCCGCCGCCGGAGCCGCCCCCGCCCGGGAGACGGGAGAAAGGAAGCGGAAGAGCGCGGGGGAGGGCGAGGGCGGCGCCGCTGCGGGCCCCGTCGCCTCCGCCGGCGGCCTGCAGGGCCCACCGAAGCGTCGGATCGCCGCGACCAAGCCCCCGTCGGCCAAGGCGCCCGGCGAACCGGGGCGCAAGCAGCCGGCAGGCATACGCAAGAAGGATCTGGCATCGGCCGGTGCTCCGGCAGCCCGCGGAGGTGCGGCGGGCGCCCCGGACGCGGCGGGCTCGGGAGGCAGCGGAGCGACGCGCAGGAGCAAGGTTGGCGACGCCGTCGTCCTGCACGAGGCGTCCCCGGGCGGGAATGATGCCGCTGCATCCGGTGCCGGGGCTCGCGCTCGCGGAGGAGGTGCTGGGGGCGACGGCGACGGCGCGCGGACCGGAGCTCCGGCTGGAGGGACGCCGGTCAAGGCAGGAACCCCTCCCGGCGGTCAGGAAGCGCAGAATCCTGGCGGCCAGGGATCAGATGGATCCGCTCCCGCGGCAACGGCTGCCTCGGTCCCTCCGGCGGAGGCTCCGGCTCGACCGACGGCGCGGAAGCCAAAGAGGAAGCGCGCCGCCGAAGACGACGGGGATGCGGAGCGAGCCGGTGCCGAGCCCGGTGCAGACGGCGCGGACGGAGGCTTGGGCCCCGCCGAGCGCAGCGAGCTCGAGGAGGCGCTCCGTTCCGGCCCCGCCGTGTCGGACGACCTGGAGCGCCGGGCCGCCCTCGCCGCGGACGAGGCCTGGAAGAACAGGGAGAACAGCGGGACCACGGACAGCATCTACGCCTCGCACTTTGAGCACTACAAGCTCTGGTGCGGCGGGAACGGCGTGGAGCCCTTCCCCGTCCTGCCGGCCAAGGCGGTGCTGTTCGCCGACTGGACGATGAAGCGGCCGCGCCTCAAGTCCGGCGTGAGGAAGGGCTCGAAGAAGGGGCGCACGGCGGACCAGGGCCCAGCAACCCTGGCGGCTTTGGAAGAGCTGTTCGTCACGGGCACTCGGATTGGGCCGGGTGTGGTCGGGGGCGTTCTCAACGCCCTCGAGTTCTTGCGCAAGGCCACGGCCATCGACTTCCCCGAGGCCGATTTCCCGCAGGCCCACCGCCCGCTCCGAAGCGATCCTCGGGTGACGCGGATCGAGAAGCTCTCGAAGCAGAACAGCGCGTCGCGGCAGGCAAACTCGGAGGAGATCAAGTCGGCCGGCGGCGCGTCCAAGACCTACAACCAGCAGCAGTACCGCGACGTCGCGGACTACCATCTGCTGCGAGCGGCGAACGGCAAGAAGGCTGCCGTCACGCCGCAGGAGGCCGCCGCGGGGGTGCGCAACCGGGCACTGCACTTGATCTCGGGATCCTTGGCGGATCGGTCGTCGGACGTGCGCCCGACCGCGCTCTCGGACGTGCAGTTGCGCGAGGTGACTCTCCCAAAGACTGATCGCATTGTGGAGGTGGGCAGTCAATCTCCGTGGGTCGCGTGAAGCTTCCTAACGCTTGTTTGCCCGCCCAGCTCGGCGTCATCCTCGACAACAGCTCGAAAACAAACAAGGAAGGGGAGATCTTCGAGAAGGCGATGTTGCGGAACCCGGACGTCCGGATCTGCCCCATCAACTCGCTCGCCCTGCACAGCTATGCAACGTACCACATCCTACAGGAGCGGCCCTCGGAGCTTGCCCCCGTTTTTGACGCCAAGAGCCCGCCGTACGGCCGCAGGGACTGGTACAAGATCCCGCTGTTTCCTGGGAACGGAGAGAAGGGGGAGATCGCGTACAAGAGTGGGTGGCCGCGGACTTCCCGCCTCTCCGTGAACTCACGGGCCCTTCTCCGCCGCAGCGCACTGGAAAGCAGTCACGGGAGCACACACGGCGCTCGGGCTCTTCGACGTCACGAAGAAGACCCACGCTGGGCGCTCGTACGCTCCGCGTCGCGCGCATGCCAAGGACTGTCCCGACGAGGACATGATGGCCCTGGGGCGGTGGAGCAACGGCAAGATCTTCCGGGAGCGATACTTGACGTCGATGCCGTGGCCGGCGGTCATCGCGACCGCCGACTCCGACGCCTCCAACCCGGCGGCCTACTACGTCCCGCGTGCGCAGCTCGGTGGGTGCCGTCGAATTGACACCTGGCGAGGCGCCACTGACGCAGCACGATCGATCGCGTCGATCCTGCAGAGCCGCCTGCGGAGCTCCAGCAACGCATCATGCCTTGGGCAGACGCCTCGCTCGCTGCGTACAAGGAGCGCCTCGAACTGGACCCGTCCAAGTACCGCGACCCGTGCTGTGAGATGACCTGCAAGAGGTTCATTTTGGAGCGGAAGGTGCGGGGCGTCCCTTTTCCTCGGTCGTGCGTGCATGCGGGCGGTTGCTGACCACCCTGCTTTACTCTTGCAGATCCTCCTTCAAGACGCCCCGGAGCTCATCAACCATTTCGCCCCCGAGTTCAGCAAGGACGGCTACGATGCGCACGCGGACGACGGCCTCCCCTTCGTCTTCAAGACCGAGCTCTTCCTCTCCACCGAGTACCTGGTATGGCACCGCGAAGCGCTCGCCAAGATCGGCGAGCTGCGCGAGGCCGTGCGCCACGTGGCTGGGCCGAAGGAGTTTGTGAACGCATCGTGCCGCTCTTTCAGCAGCAGAACCTACTCTTCGGGCGCCTCGAGGAGGCTGTCTCGCGCAAGCCGGACGGGGCGTCGGCAGACCTGCGCACCGCGGTGCGCGAGGACGTGCGCGAGGACATGACCGTCCTCTACAACACGCTCGTGGAGACCCTCGACTCCACCATGGAGCAGGCCATGGAGCATCTGACCGAGACGGTCACGGACGTGGTGCAGGACGTGTTCCGCAAGGCTGTGCCTTCCTTGGCGGCGGCCCTGCAGGCCCAGGTGCCGGCCGTCTCGGCCGGAAGCCCGGGCGTCTCCACCTCCTCCCCTTCGGCCCCGGCCCTCGCCAATCCATCGGCAACGGAGCTCCCGGTGCTCCTTCCCCGCCCGCAGCCCGTTTCCCAGGACGGTGGCGCCGGCCTGGGTGTTCCCCGCCCCCTGCTTTGCTTCCCCCGGCCTCCGAGCTTTCCCCCCTCCGGAAGCCCGGTCTCCGCCCTTGCTCCGCAGCCCAGCACCTCTGCAGCTCCCTCAGAACCTGCCCAGGGACCGGCAGCTGCCCCCTCGGCCGGCGCTGCGGCGGCAACGGGCCTCGACGCCGCCCAGGCGGAGAAGCGGGCGCTGGAGGCGTCGCGGCTGCGGCAAAAGTACGGAGCCAAGCTCCAGGGCATCGACATTGTTTTCCACAACGGGCAGATGGTACCGGCGTACGAGCTTGCCGCCGGGAAGCTGTCGATCGAGGACGCCTACAACGAGATCTACGTCGGGCGCGATGGCAAGATCTCGGTGGAGGAGCTGGACAGGGACTTTGGGCCCAAGTGGCGGCGGAACAACAACCGCATCCAAACCGAATACGGAAGGCGGAAAGCGATCAAGGAGGAGCTGGAGAAGATCCGGCGCGGCCCGCCCGCAAAGTCGCCGACGGCGGCGCTCCGGGCCCTCAAGGACAGGTTCACGGACAATGGGGCGGAGCTGACGGCGCGGCAGGTGAGCGACCGGCTCCAGAAGGCGGCGCGGGACGCCGCCAAGGCTGCGAAGGAGGCGGCGGGCGGGGCGGGGACGGGTGCGGCCGCGCAGGGGGCTGCGGCGTGACGGAAGGCGGGTCTTCTTGGGACATGGGGCAGTAGCGAGGTAGCGGAGGATCTTTTCGTTCTTTTCCCTGTGTTTGGTTCGGTTCAAGAATTGTAGGCCTCAGAAATCCGGTCAATCCAGTCCAGTCTGCCAGCGGGCGGCGCCCGCGGGCTCGCAAAACCTCCAGGAGGCCGGCAAGGCCGCCAGTCGCGGGCACCCTGCGCTGGCAAGAGCCGCGCTGGGCTCGTTGTCCGATTTTGCGGTCCGTTGCCGCGCTGTATCGCGGGGGTAGAGGGGTGGCGGCGAACCCACGGCACTGCCCCCCCACATCCCCCTCCCGCCGGCGGGAACCCCCGGAAAATCCGAACGGCCAGCGAGTTCAATACCGCGGGCACCTCGAACGGGGATTTGTCCGGCCCTTCGACCCATCCATCCCGTGTTTCGCCTCCGGAAGAACCGGCGCCCGACCGACGGTCCCCCACATCCCCCCTCCCGCCGGCGACAGCTCCCGGAAAACCCCAACGGCCAGCGAGCCCAATGCCGTGGGCACCTCGAACGGCGATTTGTCGAGGCTTCGACCCGTCCGCCCGGTGTTTCGCCTCGAAGAGCCGGCTTCCGCCAGACGGCCCTCCCCATCCCCCCTCCCGCCGCCCTCCGGTCCCTCTGGGAGCTGGTCCAAACCGGTGCAGCAACGGTGCCCGGCCTCGGCGCGACGCACGCCGGCCGGCGGACCCGGCGGCGCCGCGGGAACACGGCACCTCCCGCGGGGGGTTCCCGCCCGCGGCCGCAATTGCGGGCTCCCCCACCGCCACGCCCGCCGCCGCGGGCCCGCACGCCGGGGCGCCGCACGGCCCGACCGGTGCCGGAGTCGCAGCGCCGCGCGGCGGCCCGGGGGGAGCGGCGGTGCGGCGCGCGGGAGCGCGGCCGGCTTCGCCCCTCCGCGGTCGGGGCCAAACACCGCCGCCGCCGCGGCCGCCGCCGACCACGGCGCCGCGCAGGCGGATCCCGCGGCCGCGCTGCAGGCCGGGCGGGCGGGGGGCGGCGGCCGTGGGGCAGCGGGGGAAAGGCGGTCCGGCTCCGGGGGAATGTTACACGCCCTGGGTGGGTTCGAGTCTGGCGGGGCCAATTAGAGCTGACCGCGGAACTGGCCGGGGAATGTTATGCGCATAACATTCCCTGCGGTCAGGGCGGCTAACGATCGGGCGGTCAGGTCTAGTTCAATTAGGCGGCGGTCAGGGGTTTGGGGGCTGACCACGGTGCACACACACAGAGCATAATAATCACGGGCTTAGGCGGACGGTCAGGTCCGCGGCCAGGCTAACCGGGCGGGCGGCCAGCTCTAACGCGCTGACCGCACAAACGCTACCCCGAAGCAACCGCCCGAACGCGGGCAAACACCCCCGCGCGGGCCCCGCCGACAGCGCAGAGCCGGACAGCTGTCGCGCGCCGAGCTCCCCGGGCCGGCGCTTCGCGCCGCGGAGGCCCGGTGCGCGAGCGGCGCCGCATCGCCCGCGGGCAAACGCTGACAGGTCGCGCGCGCGGGTTCCCCCGCGGTCCTCCCGCGCCGCGGTCCTCCCGCGCCGCGGACCCCATAGATTCGGCGGACCCCATAGATTCGCGCATGGACACCCTCGCCGCCGCGGCGGCCGCGCTGGAGCCCGTCGCGGGCCCAGGTGCCGGCGGTGACGTCGACTCGACCCCCCGCCCCGCGCGCCGCGCCCAAGCCGCGCAGGCCCGCCGCCGGAGCCGCCCCCGCCCGGGAGACGGGAGAAAGGAAGCGGAAGAGCGCGGGGGAGGGCGAGGGCGGCGCCGCTGCGGGCCCCGTCGCCTCCGCCGGCGGCCTGCAGGGCCCACCGAAGCGTCGGATCGCCGCGACCAAGCCCCCGTCGGCCAAGGCGCCCGGCGAACCGGGGCGCAAGCAGCCGGCAGGCATACGCAAGAAGGATCTGGCATCGGCCGGTGCTCCGGCAGCCCGCGGAGGTGCGGCGGGCGCCCCGGACGCGGCGGGCTCGGGAGGCAGCGGAGCGACGCGCAGGAGCAAGGTTGGCGACGCCGTCGTCCTGCACGAGGCGTCCCCGGGCGGGAATGATGCCGCTGCATCCGGTGCCGGGGCTCGCGCTCGCGGAGGAGGTGCTGGGGGCGACGGCGACGGCGCGCGGACCGGAGCTCCGGCTGGAGGGGCGCCGGTCAAGGCAGGAACCCCTCCCGGCGGTCAGGAAGCGCAGAATCCTGGCGGCCAGGGATCAGATGGATCCGCTCCCGCGGCAACGGCTGCCTCGGTCCCTCCGGCGGAGGCTCCGGCTCGACCGACGGCGCGGAAGCCAAAGAGGAAGCGCGCCGCCGAAGACGACGGGGATGCGGAGCGAGCCGGTGCCGAGCCCGGTGCAGACGGCGCGGACGGAGGCTTGGGCCCCGCCGAGCGCAGCGAGCTCGAGGAGGCGCTCCGTTCCGGCCCCGCCGTGTCGGACGACCTGGAGCGCCGGGCCGCCCTCGCCGCGGACGAGGCCTGGAAGAACAGGGAGAACAGCGGGACCACGGACAGCATCTACGCCTCGCACTTTGAGCACTACAAGCTCTGGTGCGGCGGGAACGGCGTGGAGCCCTTCCCCGTCCTGCCGGCCAAGGCGGTGCTGTTCGCCGACTGGACGATGAAGCGGCCGCGCCTCAAGTCCGGCGTGAGGAAGGGCTCGAAGAAGGGGCGCACGGCGGACCAGGGCCCAGCAACCCTGGCGGCTTTGGAAGAGCTGTTCGTCACGGGCACTCGGATTGGGCCGGGTGTGGTCGGGGGCGTTCTCAACGCCCTCGAGTTCTTGCGCAAGGCCACGGCCATCGACTTCCCCGAGGCCGATTTCCCGCAGGCCCACCGCCCGCTCCGAAGCGATCCTCGGGTGACGCGGATCGAGAAGCTCTCGAAGCAGAACAGCGCGTCGCGGCAGGCAAACTCGGAGGAGATCAAGTCGGCCGGCGGCGCGTCCAAGACCTACAACCAGCAGCAGTACCGCGACGTCGCGGACTACCATCTGCTGCGAGCGGCGAACGGCAAGAAGGCTGCCGTCACGCCGCAGGAGGCCGCCGCGGGGGTGCGCAACCGGGCACTGCACTTGATCTCGGGATCCTTGGCGGATCGGTCGTCGGACGTGCGCCCGACCGCGCTCTCGGACGTGCAGTTGCGCGAGGTGACTCTCCCAAAGACTGATCGCATTGTGGAGGTGGCAGTCAATCTCCGTGGGTCGCGTGAAGCTTCCTAACGCTTGTTTGCCCGCCCAGCTCGGCGTCATCCTCGACAACAGCTCGAAAACAAACAAGGAAGGGGAGATCTTCGAGAAGGCGATGTTGCGGAACCCGGACGTCCGGATCTGCCCCATCAACTCGCTCGCCCTGCACAGCTATGCAACGTACCACATCCTACAGGAGCGGCCCTCGGAGCTTGCCCCCGTTTTGACGCCAAGAGCCCGCCGTACGGCCGCAGGGACTGGTACAAGATCCCGCTGTTTCCTGGGAACGGAGAGAAGGGGGAGATCGCGTACAAGAGTGGGTGGCCGCGGACTTCCCGCCTCTCCGTGAACTCACGGGCCCTTCTCCGCCGCAGCGCACTGGAAAGCAGTCACGGGAGCACACACGGCGCTCGGGCTCTTCGACGTCACGAAGAAGACCCACGCTGGGCGCTCGTACGCTCCGCGTCGCGCGCATGCCAAGGACTGTCCCGACGAGGACATGATGGCCCTGGGGCGGTGGAGCAACGGCAAGATCTTCCGGGAGCGATACTTGACGTCGATGCCGTGGCCGGCGGTCATCGCGACCGCCGACTCCGACGCCTCCAACCCGGCGGCCTACTACGTCCCGCGTGCGCAGCTCGGTGGGTGCCGTCGAATTGACACCTGGCGAGGCGCCACTGACGCAGCACGATCGATCGCGTCGATCCTGCAGAGCCGCCTGCGGAGCTCCAGCAACGCATCATGCCTTGGGCAGACGCCTCGCTCGCTGCGTACAAGGAGCGCCTCGAACTGGACCCGTCCAAGTACCGCGACCCGTGCTGTGAGATGACCTGCAAGAGGTTCATTTTGGAGCGGAAGGTGCGGGGCGTCCCTTTTCCTCGGTCGTGCGTGCATGCGGGCGGTTGTGACCACCCTGCTTTACTCTTGCAGATCCTCCTTCAAGACGCCCCGGAGCTCATCAACCATTTCGCCCCCGAGTTCAGCAAGGACGGCTACGATGCGCACGCGGACGACGGCCTCCCCTTCGTCTTCAAGACCGAGCTCTTCCTCTCCACCGAGTACCTGTTATGGCACCGCGAAGCGCTCGCCAAGATCGGCGAGCTGCGCGAGGCCGTGCGCCACGTGGCTGGGCCGAAGGAGTTTGTGAACGCATCGTGCCGCTCTTTCAGCACAGCAGAACCTACTCTTCGGGCGCCTCGAGGAGGCTGTCTCGCGCAAGCCGGACGGGGCGTCGGCAGACCTGCGCACCGCGGTGCGCGAGGACGTGCGCGAGGACATGACCGTCCTCTACAACACGCTCGTGGAGACCCTCGACTCCACCATGGAGCAGGCCATGGAGCATCTGACCCGAGACGGTCACGGACGTGGTGCAGGACGTGTTCCGCAAGGCTGTGCCTTCCTTGGCGGCGGCCCTGCAGGCCAGGTGCCGGCCGTCTCGGCCGGAAGCCCGGGCGTCTCCACCTCCTCCCCTTCGGCCCCGGCCCCTCGCCAATCCATCGGCAACGGAGCTCCCGGTGCTCCTTCCCCGCCCGCCAGCCCGTTTCCCAGGACGGTGGCGCCGGCCTGGGTGTTCCCCGCCCCCTGCTTTGCTTCCCCCGGCCTCCGAGCTTTCCCCCCTCCGGAAGCCCGGTCTCCCGCCCTTGCTCCGCAGCCCAGCACCTCTGCAGCTCCCTCAGAACCTGCCCAGGGACCGGCAGCCTGCCCCCTCGGCCGGCGCTGCGGCGGCAACGGGCCTCGACGCCGCCCAGGCGGAGAAGCGGGCGCTGGAGGCGTCGCGGCTGCGGCAAAGTACGGAGCCAAGCTCCAGGGCATCGACATTGTTTTCCACAACGGGCAGATGGTACCGGCGTACGAGCTTGCCGCCGGGAAGCTGTCGATCGAGGACGCCTACAACGAGATCTACGTCGGGCGCGATGGCAAGATCTCGGTGGAGGAGCTGGACAGGGACTTTGGGCCCAAGTGGCGGCGGAACAACAACCGCATCCAAACCGAATACGGAAGGCGGAAAGCGATCAAGGAGGAGCTGGAGAAGATCCGGCGCGGCCCGCCCGCAAAGTCGCCGACGGCGGCGCTCCGGGCCCTCAAGGACAGGTTCACGGACAATGGGGCGGAGCTGACGGCGCGGCAGGTGAGCGACCGGCTCCAGAAGGCGGCGCGGGACGCCGCCAAGGCCTGCGAAGGAGGCGGCGGGCGGGGCGGGGACGGGTGCGGGCCGCGCAGGGGGCTGCGGCGTGACGGAAGGCGGGTCTTCTTGGGACATGGGCAGTAGCGAGGTAGCGGAGGATCTTTTCGTTCTTTTCCCTGTGTTTGGTTCGGTTCAAGAATTGTAGGCCTCAGAAATCCGGTCAATCCAGTCCAGTCTGCCAGCGGGCGGCGCCCGCGGGCTCGCAAAACCTCCAGGAGGCCGGCAAGGCCGCCAGTCGCGGGCACCCTGCGCTGGCAAGAGCCGCGCTGGGCTCGTTGTCCGATTTTGCGGTCCGTTGCCGCGCTGTATCGCGGGGGTAGAGGGGTGGCGGCGAACCCACGGCACTGCCCCCCCACATCCCCCTCCCGCCGGCGGGAACCCCCGGAAAATCCGAACGGCCAGCGAGTTCAATACCGCGGGCACCTCGAACGGGGATTTGTCCGGCCCTTCGACCCATCCATCCCGTGTTTCGCCTCCGGAAGAACCGGCGCCCGACCGACGGTCCCCCACATCCCCCCTCCCGCCGGCGACAGCTCCCGGAAAACCCCAACGGCCAGCGAGCCCAATGCCGTGGGCACCTCGAACGGCGATTTGTCGAGGCTTCGACCCGTCCGCCCGGTGTTTCGCCTCGAAGAGCCGGCTTCCGCCAGACGGCCCTCCCCATCCCCCCTCCCGCCGCCCTCCGGTCCCTCTGGGAGCTGGTCCAAACCGGTGCAGCAACGGTGCCCGGCCTCGGCGCGACGCACGCCGGCCGGCGGACCCGGCGGCGCCGCGGGAACACGGCACCTCCCGCGGGGGGTTCCCGCCCGCGGCCGCAATTGCGGGCTCCCCCACCGCCACGCCCGCCGCCGCGGGCCCGCACGCCGGGGCGCCGCACGGCCCGACCGGTGCCGGAGTCGCAGCGCCGCGCGGCGGCCCGGGGGGAGCGGCGGTGCGGCGCGCGGGAGCGCGGCCGGCTTCGCCCCTCCGCGGTCGGGGCCAAACACCGCCGCCGCCGCGGCCGCCGCCGACCACGGCGCCGCGCAGGCGGATCCCGCGGCCGCGCTGCAGGCCGGGCGGGCGGGGGGCGGCGGCCGTGGGGCAGCGGGGGAAAGGCGGTCCGGCTCCGGGGGAATGTTACACGCCCTGGGTGGGTTCGAGTCTGGCGGGGCCAATTAGAGCTGACCGCGGAACTGGCCGGGGAATGTTATGCGCATAACATTCCCTGCGGTCAGGGCGGCTAACGATCGGGCGGTCAGGTCTAGTTCAATTAGGCGGCGGTCAGGGGTTTGGGGGCTGACCACGGTGCACACACACAGAGCATAATAATCACGGGCTTAGGCGGACGGTCAGGTCCGCGGCCAGGCTAACCGGGCGGGCGGCCAGCTCTAACGCGCTGACCGCACAAACGCTACCCCGAAGCAACCGCCCGAACGCGGGCAAACACCCCCGCGCGGGCCCCGCCGACAGCGCAGAGCCGGACAGCTGTCGCGCGCCGAGCTCCCCGGGCCGGCGCTTCGCGCCGCGGAGGCCCGGTGCGCGAGCGGCGCCGCATCGCCCGCGGGCAAACGCTGACAGGTCGCGCGCGCGGGTTCCCCCGCGGTCCTCCCGCGCCGCGGTCCTCCCGCGCCGCGGACCCCATAGATTCGGCGGACCCCATAGATTCGCGCATGGACACCCTCGCCGCCGCGGCGGCCGCGCTGGAGCCCGTCGCGGGCCCAGGTGCCGGCGGTGACGTCGACTCGACCCCCGCCCCGCGCGCCGCGCCCAAGCCGCGCAGGCCCGCCGCCGGAGCCGCCCCCGCCCGGGAGACGGGAGAAAGGAAGCGGAAGAGCGCGGGGGAGGGCGAGGGCGGCGCCGCTGCGGGCCCCGTCGCCTCCGCCGGCGGCCTGCAGGGCCCACCGAAGCGTCGGATCGCCGCGACCAAGCCCCCGTCGGCCAAGGCGCCCGGCGAACCGGGGCGCAAGCAGCCGGCAGGCATACGCAAGAAGGATCTGGCATCGGCCGGTGCTCCGGCAGCCCGCGGAGGTGCGGCGGGCGCCCCGGACGCGGCGGGCTCGGGAGGCAGCGGAGCGACGCGCAGGAGCAAGGTTGGCGACGCCGTCGTCCTGCACGAGGCGTCCCCGGGCGGGAATGATGCCGCTGCATCCGGTGCCGGGGCTCGCGCTCGCGGAGGAGGTGCTGGGGGCGACGGCGACGGCGCGCGGACCGGAGCTCCGGCTGGAGGGGCGCCGGTCAAGGCAGGAACCCCTCCCGGCGGTCAGGAAGCGCAGAATCCTGGCGGCCAGGGATCAGATGGATCCGCTCCCGCGGCAACGGCTGCCTCGGTCCCTCCGGCGGAGGCTCCGGCTCGACCGACGGCGCGGAAGCCAAAGAGGAAGCGCGCCGCCGAAGACGACGGGGATGCGGAGCGAGCCGGTGCCGAGCCCGGTGCAGACGGCGCGGACGGAGGCTTGGGCCCCGCCGAGCGCAGCGAGCTCGAGGAGGCGCTCCGTTCCGGCCCCGCCGTGTCGGACGACCTGGAGCGCCGGGCCGCCCTCGCCGCGGACGAGGCCTGGAAGAACAGGGAGAACAGCGGGACCACGGACAGCATCTACGCCTCGCACTTTGAGCACTACAAGCTCTGGTGCGGCGGGAACGGCGTGGAGCCCTTCCCCGTCCTGCCGGCCAAGGCGGTGCTGTTCGCCGACTGGACGATGAAGCGGCCGCGCCTCAAGTCCGGCGTGAGGAAGGGCTCGAAGAAGGGGCGCACGGCGGACCAGGGCCCAGCAACCCTGGCGGCTTTGGAAGAGCTGTTCGTCACGGGCACTCGGATTGGGCCGGGTGTGGTCGGGGGCGTTCTCAACGCCCTCGAGTTCTTGCGCAAGGCCACGGCCATCGACTTCCCCGAGGCCGATTTCCCGCAGGCCCACCGCCCGCTCCGAAGCGATCCTCGGGTGACGCGGATCGAGAAGCTCTCGAAGCAGAACAGCGCGTCGCGGCAGGCAAACTCGGAGGAGATCAAGTCGGCCGGCGGCGCGTCCAAGACCTACAACCAGCAGCAGTACCGCGACGTCGCGGACTACCATCTGCTGCGAGCGGCGAACGGCAAGAAGGCTGCCGTCACGCCGCAGGAGGCCGCCGCGGGGGTGCGCAACCGGGCACTGCACTTGATCTCGGGATCCTTGGCGGATCGGTCGTCGGACGTGCGCCCGACCGCGCTCTCGGACGTGCAGTTGCGCGAGGTGACTCTCCCAAAGACTGATCGCATTGTGGAGGTGGGCAGTCAATCTCCGTGGGTCGCGTGAAGCTTCCTAACGCTTGTTTGCCCGCCCAGCTCGGCGTCATCCTCGACAACAGCTCGAAAACAAACAAGGAAGGGGAGATCTTCGAGAAGGCGATGTTGCGGAACCCGGACGTCCGGATCTGCCCCATCAACTCGCTCGCCCTGCACAGCTATGCAACGTACCACATCCTACAGGAGCGGCCCTCGGAGCTTGCCCCCGTTTTTGACGCCAAGAGCCCGCCGTACGGCCGCAGGGACTGGTACAAGATCCCGCTGTTTCCTGGGAACGGAGAGAAGGGGGAGATCGCGTACAAGAGTGGGTGGCCGCGGACTTCCCGCCTCTCCGTGAACTCACGGGCCCTTCTCCGCCGCAGCGCACTGGAAAGCAGTCACGGGAGCACACACGGCGCTCGGGCTCTTCGACGTCACGAAGAAGACCCACGCTGGGCGCTCGTACGCTCCGCGTCGCGCGCATGCCAAGGACTGTCCCGACGAGGACATGATGGCCCTGGGGCGGTGGAGCAACGGCAAGATCTTCCGGGAGCGATACTTGACGTCGATGCCGTGGCCGGCGGTCATCGCGACCGCCGACTCCGACGCCTCCAACCCGGCGGCCTACTACGTCCCGCGTGCGCAGCTCGGTGGGTGCCGTCGAATTGACACCTGGCGAGGCGCCACTGACGCAGCACGATCGATCGCGTCGATCCTGCAGAGCCGCCTGCGGAGCTCCAGCAACGCATCATGCCTTGGGCAGACGCCTCGCTCGCTGCGTACAAGGAGCGCCTCGAACTGGACCCGTCCAAGTACCGCGACCCGTGCTGTGAGATGACCTGCAAGAGGTTCATTTTGGAGCGGAAGGTGCGGGGCGTCCCTTTTCCTCGGTCGTGCGTGCATGCGGGCGGTTGCTGACCACCCTGCTTTACTCTTGCAGATCCTCCTTCAAGACGCCCCGGAGCTCATCAACCATTTCGCCCCCGAGTTCAGCAAGGACGGCTACGATGCGCACGCGGACGACGGCCTCCCCTTCGTCTTCAAGACCGAGCTCTTCCTCTCCACCGAGTACCTGGTATGGCACCGCGAAGCGCTCGCCAAGATCGGCGAGCTGCGCGAGGCCGTGCGCCACGTGGCTGGGCCGAAGGAGTTTGTGAACGCATCGTGCCGCTCTTTCAGCAGCAGAACCTACTCTTCGGGCGCCTCGAGGAGGCTGTCTCGCGCAAGCCGGACGGGGCGTCGGCAGACCTGCGCACCGCGGTGCGCGAGGACGTGCGCGAGGACATGACCGTCCTCTACAACACGCTCGTGGAGACCCTCGACTCCACCATGGAGCAGGCCATGGAGCATCTGACCGAGACGGTCACGGACGTGGTGCAGGACGTGTTCCGCAAGGCTGTGCCTTCCTTGGCGGCGGCCCTGCAGGCCCAGGTGCCGGCCGTCTCGGCCGGAAGCCCGGGCGTCTCCACCTCCTCCCCTTCGGCCCCGGCCCTCGCCAATCCATCGGCAACGGAGCTCCCGGTGCTCCTTCCCCGCCCGCAGCCCGTTTCCCAGGACGGTGGCGCCGGCCTGGGTGTTCCCCGCCCCCTGCTTTGCTTCCCCCGGCCTCCGAGCTTTCCCCCCTCCGGAAGCCCGGTCTCCGCCCTTGCTCCGCAGCCCAGCACCTCTGCAGCTCCCTCAGAACCTGCCCAGGGACCGGCAGCTGCCCCCTCGGCCGGCGCTGCGGCGGCAACGGGCCTCGACGCCGCCCAGGCGGAGAAGCGGGCGCTGGAGGCGTCGCGGCTGCGGCAAAAGTACGGAGCCAAGCTCCAGGGCATCGACATTGTTTTCCACAACGGGCAGATGGTACCGGCGTACGAGCTTGCCGCCGGGAAGCTGTCGATCGAGGACGCCTACAACGAGATCTACGTCGGGCGCGATGGCAAGATCTCGGTGGAGGAGCTGGACAGGGACTTTGGGCCCAAGTGGCGGCGGAACAACAACCGCATCCAAACCGAATACGGAAGGCGGAAAGCGATCAAGGAGGAGCTGGAGAAGATCCGGCGCGGCCCGCCCGCAAAGTCGCCGACGGCGGCGCTCCGGGCCCTCAAGGACAGGTTCACGGACAATGGGGCGGAGCTGACGGCGCGGCAGGTGAGCGACCGGCTCCAGAAGGCGGCGCGGGACGCCGCCAAGGCTGCGAAGGAGGCGGCGGGCGGGGCGGGGACGGGTGCGGCCGCGCAGGGGGCTGCGGCGTGACGGAAGGCGGGTCTTCTTGGGACATGGGGCAGTAGCGAGGTAGCGGAGGATCTTTTCGTTCTTTTCCCTGTGTTTGGTTCGGTTCAAGAATTGTAGGCCTCAGAAATCCGGTCAATCCAGTCCAGTCTGCCAGCGGGCGGCGCCCGCGGGCTCGCAAAACCTCCAGGAGGCCGGCAAGGCCGCCAGTCGCGGGCACCCTGCGCTGGCAAGAGCCGCGCTGGGCTCGTTGTCCGATTTTGCGGTCCGTTGCCGCGCTGTATCGCGGGGGTAGAGGGGTGGCGGCGAACCCACGGCACTGCCCCCCCACATCCCCCTCCCGCCGGCGGGAACCCCCGGAAAATCCGAACGGCCAGCGAGTTCAATACCGCGGGCACCTCGAACGGGGATTTGTCCGGCCCTTCGACCCATCCATCCCGTGTTTCGCCTCCGGAAGAACCGGCGCCCGACCGACGGTCCCCCACATCCCCCCTCCCGCCGGCGACAGCTCCCGGAAAACCCCAACGGCCAGCGAGCCCAATGCCGTGGGCACCTCGAACGGCGATTTGTCGAGGCTTCGACCCGTCCGCCCGGTGTTTCGCCTCGAAGAGCCGGCTTCCGCCAGACGGCCCTCCCCATCCCCCCTCCCGCCGCCCTCCGGTCCCTCTGGGAGCTGGTCCAAACCGGTGCAGCAACGGTGCCCGGCCTCGGCGCGACGCACGCCGGCCGGCGGACCCGGCGGCGCCGCGGGAACACGGCACCTCCCGCGGGGGGTTCCCGCCCGCGGCCGCAATTGCGGGCTCCCCCACCGCCACGCCCGCCGCCGCGGGCCCGCACGCCGGGGCGCCGCACGGCCCGACCGGTGCCGGAGTCGCAGCGCCGCGCGGCGGCCCGGGGGGAGCGGCGGTGCGGCGCGCGGGAGCGCGGCCGGCTTCGCCCCTCCGCGGTCGGGGCCAAACACCGCCGCCGCCGCGGCCGCCGCCGACCACGGCGCCGCGCAGGCGGATCCCGCGGCCGCGCTGCAGGCCGGGCGGGCGGGGGGCGGCGGCCGTGGGGCAGCGGGGGAAAGGCGGTCCGGCTCCGGGGGAATGTTACACGCCCTGGGTGGGTTCGAGTCTGGCGGGGCCAATTAGAGCTGACCGCGGAACTGGCCGGGGAATGTTATGCGCATAACATTCCCTGCGGTCAGGGCGGCTAACGATCGGGCGGTCAGGTCTAGTTCAATTAGGCGGCGGTCAGGGGTTTGGGGGCTGACCACGGTGCACACACACACGAAAAGCGAGTCGTTCATTTCGCCGCGCTCCCCTCGCCTCGACCCCCGAATCCCCGACGCGAAAAGGTAGCAATTGGTGGACGTTGGACCGGCCAGGGCGCAGAGGAACTATCCTCGTCCGTGGACACGAACTAAAGCCAGGAAATACGCGTGCGGATTCAAAGACTCACGAAGGACAGATCGACTCGGTCGTGACCGTTATTCCCGCCCATCTCCCAGGCCTTCACGCTGCGTGCACACCATTTCGATAGCGAGCAACTAGACTTGTCGTGAAGGGGGTTCTCAATTGCATTGCCACTGACCCAAAATACACGGAGCTTCGGTCGGATTGCTCATCCGCAGTGAGGCACGTTTCGCTACAGATTGGACCTCCTCCGCCGCGGGATTCCGACGGCTCCGACGCGAGCCAGCCCAACGATCTCCTCCGATGCGAACCCGAGCTCGCCCAACACCTCCTCCGTGTGCTCGCCCAACCCCGGCGCACGGGTCGGCGCCTTCCCCGTGCCCTCTTCCCCTTCGACGCGGAACGGGCACCGCACGGTGCTCCCTTTCCCGTCCTCAAACTCGGCAAAGAACCCGCACTCCCTGGGCTGCGCGTCCGCCGCGACCGCCCCCGGTCCCGGCAGCCCCGGGCCCAACGAAGGCACACCCGACGGCTCCCCGTTCAGGTCCCCGTGGAGCGGCGCAGCGGCGGCCCATAGCCCGTTGGCGAGCAGCGCGGTGCTCACGTGCGAACCCTTGCCCGTGCGCTCCCGGTTGTACAGGGCGAGCAGGACGCCGGCGACGAGGGAGACGGCGGTGGGGTGGTCGCCCGTGCCCGGTATCGGGGAGGTGCGCAGGATGGAAAGCATCCCCGAGCGGGCCCAGTAGGCTTGCGGGTCGAACCCTGGCGCGTCGGCCTCGGGTCCTCGCTCGCCGTACGCCGAGACCGACGCGTAGATGAGCCGCGGGTTGAGCGCCGACAGCGACGCGTAGTCGATCCCCATCCGTTCGCGCGACGAGGGCAGCGCGTTGGTCACGAACACGTCCGCGCCCTTCACGAGCCTGCGGAGCACCTCGCGCGCCTCGGGCCGCTTCAGGTCCAGCGAAATGCAGCGCTTGTTCCTGTTGGTCGTGTCGTACGGGTACGCCCCACTTATGCCGAACGCGGCGCCGCGCCACGGGTCGCCCCAGGGGGGCTCGATGCGCACGACCGACGCGCCAAAGTCGGCGAGGAGCGTCGAGGTGGAGGGGCCCGCAATGAAGGTCGCGCAGTCCACGACGCGCAGGTGCGAGAGCATCGAGACGGAAGGCGACTGCAGATTCGTTGGAAGCTCAGAAACACGCGTTTCGCTCGCTTTCGGCGCGACGCGGCCGAGGTAGTGGACGATGCGTTTCGGGGGAGACAATGCACGAGTCGATCGCGAAAGCGCGATAGTGCCGGCCCCTCGTTCTCGAAGGAATCTCCCGTCTCCCTGGCCGCGTCCTTCCAGGAAACATCGGGCGAAAAGATGGCCGCAGCCAACAATTTCGTCGGTGGCCCCGTCAGAGTGGCCTACTGGTGCGCGTCGCGCCTTCCATGACGTGTCTTGTGACAGTCTCCCGTCCTCACCTCTGTTCCATTCCCTGCCAACCGTACCTTGCGGTCGCGCTTTCGCCTCCCGGCTACCACGGCGGAACGCAGGGACTATCCCATCGCCCGCGGGAACAATATCCGCCTCGTGCTCGCGGACCTCGGCGGACCTCGGAATCCCGTTCGAAGACGTCGTCCCGGGGACGATCGAGGAGTGGCCCGCGGAAAAGAAGCGCATCCTCGAAAACAAGATCAACCTCGGCACGCTGCCCTGGGTCGAGCTGCCCGATGGGAGGGTGATCGGGGAGCACCTCGCTTTTCTCCGGTACGTAGCGAGGAAGGCGGGCGGCGAACTGTACCCCGTTGAGGACCCCGAGAAAGCTTTGGTTGTGGATGAGGTAGCATTTCGCGTTCTTGACGGATCGGAGAACGGACCGCCGACCTCCACTGCAGATGCTGGACCTCAACTAGGACTGGAGGCTCAACCGCCGCGAACGCCCTTTCGTTCTCCCTCATCTCCATCGGCTCCCTCCATGTCATCTCACCCCGTTCTCCTGCAGCTACGAGCGATCCCGCCTCGCCATCCTCGACGTGATCGAGCACCGCTACGCCACGAACCCGTTCCACGGCCCAGGCCCGATCACCATCGCGGACCACTTCACCTACCAGACCCTCGTCGAATGGCCTCCTGCTATACTTCCAGGGGCGGATGCGAGGTTTCCGGAGCTGGTCAAGCTCAGGGAGGCGATGAAGCAGAGGCCTGGGATCAAGGCGCTGGAGGAGAGCCAGAAGGGGAGGAGCGAGGCGGTGCCGGAGATGGTCGCCCAAAGCCAGCCTCATTTGGCGGAGATGTACCGCCGGGTGGTGGGCGAAGACGAAGTCAAGGCACGCGAAGAATAGAAGAAAGGTGGAGGCGATACAGGGCACGGCGCGGGTGGTGCTGAGTCACCGTTTTCCGGACAGCACGAAACCATCGTTCAAGCAAGCATGTCGACCCCTTCCTCCATGCCGTCCGAAGCCGAAACGGTTGCGGTGGAGGACTCGGAAAGCGGTTCGCGGCTCCCCCCGGAGCTCTATCTCCACGTCTCCTCCTTCTTCAACCCGGGGACACAGAGCCTCCTGAAAATGATGCTTGCCTGCCGGGACCTGTACGAGCTGCTGCTGCCGCGCTTTATGGAGACATTCTGCTTGGAATGGCTTCCAGAGGAGACCGCGGAAGAGACGGTCGAGGAGCTCGGCCCCCGAGGCGCGCTGGGCTTTATCAAGACCATGGACCTCCGCCTCCGGAGCGACCGCCAGTCGGAGCCAGACAGCGGTGACCTTGTTTTCCCGGACGCCCACGCCTTCGTGCTGCGGCAGAGGTTACCTTCGCTCTCCCGCCTCTCGCTCATTCTGTCCACGGAAGAGCTCGTCAAGGCATTTGCCGTGGCAGATCTGACGACCGTCGGTTTTCTGGACCTCGACATCGACTCTGGCCCGTTCCTGGACTTCGAACATATAAGGTTTCCATCCCTTCCCGCTCTCCGGGAGCTCAAGCTCGCCTTGTGGTACGACGCACGTGTCCTTGCGATTTCGGAAGCCGCATGCCCCAACGTCGCAGCAGCCTTCATGAACGTCATGCTCCACCCGCGCGTGCATCACGCCGCGTCCTTTCCAAATTTCCTCTTGGAACGGACGTCGATTGGACAGCGCATAACGCGGATCTGCTCGGCGATTTCTCCTCGCTCCCGCACTTTCGTCCGAGAACCCTCCGCTATCGCTTCGGATCCTATGCCCGCGGTGACCTGCACCAGGAGCTCTGGGTTCTGATGCCGATGTGGCAGTGTGGAGGAGTTGATTGTACCAGTGGAAGAGGGCTGGGGCGACCAGTTCGACATCCTTCTCGCATTCGAATCTGCAGACGGCGTCGGCGGCGGCTTCCCACCCAACCTCAAAGTGCTGGTCATTGAGCAGCTCAGAGTCTTATTTATCCCATCTGACCTACTTGCCTTCTCCTCCACTTTCTCGGCAAACTCCCCGAGAGTCGAGGCTTCTAGCCAGAGAGAGAGGTTTCTCGTGTCCTCAATCGTTTTGGCAGCATTGAGGGAATCCTTCATGACGTGAGCCGCGGCAGCCCTGACGAGTTGGGTGATCTTTTTCTTTGGCAGCGCAGTGTCGGCATCGCAAGGGTGCCCAGTAACCTCGGTCGCGCCGGCGATGATCCCGTCGGTAAGCCACGACGGCGGCGACATTTCGTTGCCGGAAGAGACGGTACGGGGGTTGACCATGTCAGTCAGGTCGAAGGGCGAGCACACGCCGCGATCTCACGGCGTGCAGAACGCGGTCGAGTGACGATAGGGAAGGAGTCGCGGAGGCGCGGGACGGGCCAGGCAGGCCGTGGGCAGGGAACCATCACTTTTGGGGGTCGCGCCGGGGCATATAGCCGGCGGCTGGGGGCTATCCCTAATCAGCCCCGTTTCCGAGTCAGCGTCCCCGACGGCCATGAGCGCCGACGCGGGGCCGCTCCGCGTGGCGGTGATCGGCGGCGGCTGGTACGGCTGCCACATCGCGGCGGCGCTGCTTGCGCTGGGCCACACGGCGGTGGTGCTCGAGCGCGGCCCGCGCCTCTTCTCCGGCTCCTCGGGCGCCAACCAGTTCCGGCTGCACGCGGGCTTCCACTACCCGCGCTGCGCGCGCACGCGGCGGCAGGTTGCGGCGGCGCTGGGCCGCTTCCTCGCGGCGTACCCGCGGCTCGTCGCCCCGCTCGCCGCCAACATCTACGCCGTGGCCGCGCGCAGCTCGCTGCTCGACTTTGAGACGTACGCGACCGTGCTGCGCCACGACGGCGGCGGCGCGCCGTTCGACGTGATCGACCCGGCCGCCGCGGGCCTCGCCGGCGTCGAGGGCGCGCTGCTGTGCCGCGAGCCGGCGCTGCTCGCCGACGCGCCGCGCGCGCACTTCGAGCGCGTGCTGGGCGGGGCGGTGCAGTGCGGCCGCTCCGTCGCCTGCGTGGCGTCGCTGCGGGCCCCCGGCGGGGAGGCCGTCGGCGCCGCGGTCGACGGCGAGCGCTTCGACTGGGTCGTCGACGCCACGTACGGGCAGCTGGACGTGCCCGTGCCCCGGCCGGCCCACTTTTTCGAGGTCTGTCTGACGCTGGTCTACCGCCGTCTGGCAGAGGGCCCCGCGGTGGCCCGCGCATTCACCATCATGGACGGCGACTTCTGCTCCCTCTTCCCATATTTTTCCGACAGCGAGGACGCCGAGCTCGACCGGCGCAGGCTGCACACGCTGACCCACGTGCGGCACACGCACCTCGCCCGCTTCGGACGCTTCGAGGACGCCGCGGCGTTCGCCGCCTCCTTCGGCGAGGCGGACGCCCTGCGGTCGGTGCCCCTGTTCGAGGACGCCATCGTACGGTTCCTCCCGGCCTTCAGGGAGGAGTACCGGTACCACTCGTACTTTCTGTCGTTCAAGACCAAGATCCCGGGGCGGACGGACGGCCGCGAGACCGTCTGCACGCACGAGGGCAGGGTCATCTCGGTCATGTCCGGCAAGGTGAGCACGGTCTTTGTCGCCGAGGACTATGTGCTGGACGTCATGGGGCTCGCGGGCAAGCGCGAACCCGGGAAGGAGGCGGTGGCAGGGGTTGCAAAGGCGAGCTGAGGGGAGCGGAAGGGACGTCACCACAACCGATGCAATGTATTTGCGGTAAAGCAAACGTCGCTTGCCGCACCATCGCGACGCACGGATCGCACCGCACGGCCTCCGCCGCGCACGCAACGTCAACCGGTCGGCGACCCCGATCCGCCGCAGTCACCCAAACAGGCACTGGTAGGTTGCCTCGTAAAACTCCAGCGACGCCTCCAGCTCCCGCACCTCCCTGCATACCATCTCCAGCGCCACGCATGCCCCGTACTTCGCATCCTTCAGCGCCCGCGCTACCCCGGCGTGGTCCACCTTGGGGCCCACGTACGGCGCCAGCATCGGCTCCGAGACGTGGAAGTGCGCGGGCTGCCCCTCCTCCGCGGCGCGCGAAACCGCCGACGCCACGTCCTCCCCCGCCATGGCCATGCACGCCGCGTCGAGGTGCACCTGCAGCCCCGGGTGTCCGACCCGCCGCACCAGGGACAGGGCGTGGGCCGAGGTGGTGGCAAAGTTGCACCCGTACTGCGGGGCGTTGGGTTCCAGGCACAGGGCGCAGCCCCTGGAATGGGCGTACTCGGCGAGCGGGCCGAAGAGGGCGCAGAAGATGCGGTCGGCTTCCTCGTGGGACATGCCGTCCGGGATCCGGCGGTTCTTGGGCGCGCCAAAGACGATGGGGAACGGGCCCGGGGAGGGGCGCCAGAGCTCGCGGAGGGAGGCGGCAAAGTCGACGACCACGCGGAGGTGCCGGGCGAGCCTGCCCCTCGCCTCCTCGGTGCCGAAGAGGACGAGGTCGGGTTTGCCGAAGAGGACGGCCTGGAGGGAGGAGATCCCGAGCCCGCGGGCCGCGAGGTCCGCCGCAAACCCCGCGACGAGCCCGTCGAGAACCCCGCCGGCGACGGCCCGCTCGATGGCGTCCCATGCAAAGAACCTGGTGGGGGCGACCTCAATGTACCGGTACCCGCGGGTCCTCAGCAGGGAAACCGCGGCGTCGTGGGACGGCTCGTCCCACGCGATGCACGAGACAGAGGTACGCCGGAACATGTTCCATTCCCCGAGGAACCGCGAAAAGGAGGCCAGGACTTGCGCGGCGGTGCAGATGTACGGCAGCCCCGCTGGGGCGCCGAACGCCTGACCGTGCTTCGTCAGGCAGTCGTAGCGCAGCGGCGGGCCGCCGTGGCCGACGTCGCGGGGCTCGACGTCTCCCGCCAGGAGGCCGGCATCCGAGATGAGCCGGATCAGTTCGGCGGTGGGCACGGGTTCGGGGAACAGGTTGGCCTCGCGGAGCCCGAGCTCCAGGGCGCGCTGCATGTCCGCGGACAGCCGCGAAACGTCGTACCATTGGAACGCCGAGTTCATGTTGATGGCGGGGAGGTTGTTGCCCACTAGCAGGTCGTAGACGTAGTTCTTCTTAAGGTGGATGCCGAACAGCGCGGGGAGGCGGAGGACCAGGTGGTCGGGGAACCGGTCCCGCACGAAGCGCTCGAGCAGCGCGCGGTGCCTGCCGTAGGGGTGGAGGTCGGGCATGTCGGCGGCTCCACCCAGGCCGTCTTCGTCCCTTCGGCCGTCCGCCGGGTTGTAGACGTCGATGGTGGAAATGAGCACGAAGCGGTCGCATTCGACGCCCGCCAGCACGGCCTCCAGCTTCCGCAGGTTCGCCAGGTCGGCGTCCGGGTCCTTGTTTGCCAGCCATTTGGCGGCCGGGAGGGCGGCGCACACGACGGTGGAGAATCGGCGGCCGCGGGCGGCGCCGGCGTCGGTCGAGCGGAACGCGTGGTCGAACCTGAGTGCGCGCCGCAGAGACGTGCCGACGAACCCGGTGCTGCCGAAAAGCGCCGAGTTTGGCGGCGGGAAGCTCTCCATCAGGGGAGTCAAGGCGCTTTTTGATTGGGGATCGATGATGATGGTGCCCTTATTCTACTAGCTTCATTGGGGCCCCACCTGGGACACCGACGGACGACTTGTGGGACGCCACTCCCCGATGCAGATCTTTTGGCTGTGGCAAGGATCGAGGCCGCTCTCGGCGGCAGCCGTGCTGCTCGCCTCCACGATGCTGCTCGCGTGGTCGTGGTCGTGGTCGCGGACTGGAGGCCGCGAAGGACCGCGTCGGTTCTCCGTGCTGGCGGACCCCTCGCTGGCGGCGTCCTACGCCGCGTTCGTGCGCACCGCCGACGAGGCCGACGGCACCACGATCAGCCAGTACTCGCTCAACATCGGCTTCGAGGATTCCGTGCGCCGCAGCACGGCCTTCGTCGCGGACCCGGCCGCGGCCGACGCCGTCGTCGTTGCCCTATATCCAATCGCTTTGGGCCTGCACAGGCACATGGAGGGCAATCTGATGCGGACAATGGAAACCGTCGCCAAGCGCTTGGTTCCCGCCATCCGAAGCCTGCCCTCCAGGACCGTGCTCATCTTTGTTATTACGCACGTCGACGAGCTGCCCGAAATCAACCGGTATATCCTGCGCCGGGTGCGCGAGGTCCACCCCCGCCGCATCCTGCTGATCCGCACGGACGTCGGCGATACCTCGTGTTCCTGCTACGGCAGGCCGTACTACGTCCCGGGAATTGAGAACCTCATGGCGCCCTACGCCGTCGCCAAGCCGCGTGCTCTGGTCTCGGCCGCCGAGCGGGGCTCTCTGGACCGCCCGCGGAACCTCACCGTCTTTTTCCGCGGCCGCAGCCCCGGCGTGCGCCGCAAACTCGCGGACAGCATTCGCGCCCTCAAACGGCCGGACGTGCTCTATGACCTCGTGTCGGACGCCGGCGCGGACCGCGCGCGCCACGCGGACTACCTGGACAAGGCGCTCTCTTCCAAATTCTGCCTCGTACCGGACGGCGACGTGTCGAGCTCGCTCAGGCTTTTCGAATCCATCGTGGCCAGGTGCGTCCCCGTCATCTTTTCCGACTGCCCGGACCTTCTCCCGTTCGACGGCACCCCCGAGGTCGGCAACTACTCGGCATTCTCGCTCATCGTGCCCCTCGCCTCGAGCGGGTCCGCGGTCATGTCCAGGATCGACGCCGCGGTCGCCTCGGGCGCGTACCAAAGGATGCTGGCGCGCCTCGACGAGGTCTGGATCCACTTTACGGCGCCCAGGGTGCCGATTCCTGGGCAGGCCGGCGCCCACGCGCTGCTGCTGCGGCTCGCGAGTGAGGCCATGGACCGGATGGACGCGGGGTTGCCGACCAAGTGGTCGCGGTACGACGAGAAGAGGCTTTCGAGGTGCGTCAACATGTACGGCGATGCGTGGTTGCGGGCCTGGCGGCGGGGAGAGGTCGGAGGAAAGTAAGAGGCCGCAGAACAGCTCCGTGCCAACGTAGCGAAGCTTTTCTTCAACGAATTCGCCGCATTTCACGTACCCTCTCTCGGAGAGAAAGATCCATCGGCGGCAGGAACCATCACGGAACAACGGGAAGGAAGGACGACACAGCATGTCCTGCACGTGGATTGTCACGTGCGCTATCCGCGGCAACAGCACTGGACACATGGTACACAATAGACCCAGCTTTCTCGTCACTCGACCCTCCAACCCAGCTTTCTCGTCACTCGACCCTCCAACAGACGACTCATCTCGATGTGCCAAACCGAGGATGCTCGTGTACAGTCCATCCAGCGCAGGAGCTGGCAAAGACGTCTGTGCGGGACGCTGTCAGGCGGGACGCCTCCCGCGTGAACTACAACATTCGCGCTTCGTTGTTTAATAGGAGGAAGTCGCAGAAGATCGCATTCCATTCAATGTCAATCTCAATCTGAAGTTCTGAAAAGCAAAGAAACCCGCCACAGAGCAGAAACCCCGCGCCCGCAAACAACCACCGAGTCCAAGCCGCCGTCAAACCTTGCCCGTCCCCACGCTGACCTCCACCAGCTTCCCTCCCTCCACCTCCCTCAGCTGCACATCCACCTCCCTCCTCCCCTGGGCCCCCACCTGCCCCCCGCCCCTCTCCGCGGCCCTGCGCACCTCCATCACGGCCCTGTGCGCCTCCGCCAGCGCCCTGTACGCGCGCGCCAGCTCCCCGGGATCGTCCGCGGCGAGCGTCCACGCGCGCTTGGGGCAGACGATCTTGAGCGCGTGCGGGTGGGCTTTGGAGAGCCGGAGGGGATCGCCGCCGGGAGGCGGGAGGAACGAGAGGACGGTGGAAAGGGGGATGATGCGGAGGCACTGGTACTCCTGCCGTCCCCGACGTCAGCCTCATGACGGAGCCGAACGCGCACCGACGTACCTTCTCGTCCTTGTACGCCGCCACCTTGCCTCCCCTGACCACGAACCACCTCCTCTTCCACCCGCTCCCGGACTTGCCGAGCTTCCACAGCCACCCCGCGTACCGCACCCCGCCGTCGTCCTCGCCCGGAAGCGGGGGGCCGACGATGATGTCGTCCTCGGAGTCGGCGCGGCCCGGGGGGGATGGGCGGCCGGGGGATGGCCGGTCCTCGTCCGAGGCGATGTATTCCTCATCGCTGGAGAGGCCATGCGTGCGCGAGGGGAGTTCGGGGGAGGAGGGGACGGCGAGGAGCGGGGAGGGGGGCGAGCCGGCGCCGGGTTGTGAGGCGAGCGGCGGGGAGGGGAGCACCGAGAGGGAGACGGGGGACGACTGCGCTGCCGAGGATGATGGGGGAGAGGGGTGCAGGGAGAGGGTGGAGCCGACGGCCGAGGACCAGCTTTGCAGGGCGCCGAGGGCCTTTTGCAGGGGCTGCTCCGAGAAGGAGACTTTGCGCCCGCGGGCGTCGAGGGAGGAGGAGGAGGTGGCGCGGGTGGCGGCGTTGGCTTGCCACGGAGGGAGGTCGGAGCCCGGGAAGGCGGGTTCCGAGACGTGGGCGGGTTGCGCGTCAGGGGAGAGGTGCTCGTGTCCGCTGGGCGGGGTGACGGGGGAGACGGGCGCAGAAACGGCGCGCTGCACGGCGGGCAGACTGGAAGCGCCGAGCTGACTGCGGCGGATCTCGCGGCGCGCGACCTTGAGCGCCGTCAACCAGTCGTCCATCTCGGAGCGCGTGGCCGCCTGCAGGTAGTACGTCCGTTCCGGCGTGACAAGCCCGATCACGTTGGGTTTCTTGATCCGGACTTCGGCGATCGCGGTGAGCGCGCGCAGGTCGATGGAGCGGAGCAGCTGGTATTCCTGGAACAGAATGCCGGGTGAGCACATTGTCGGCAACGTGCGAGGCACTACGGCACCTTGTCGTTCTCGTAGTATGCCAGCTTCGTCGAACGCAGGACGAACCAGCGCTTTTTCCACGTCTGTGGGTGGAAGGATTGAACCACGGTGTCAAGACCAGACGAGACGCGGGCCCCGGCGCCACCCACGCGTCGCTGCTCCCCCTTCTTGAGCAGATACCCCGATCTGACCACCAGCTCGTTCTTGAGCCTCAGCTGCGCCTCGAGCGCCTCGGGCGACCGCAGCGCCGGGTCCGCGTCCTCGTCGTCCGTGTGCGCCCCCGCGCCCCACGGCCCCGGCGTGCCCCCCGACTCGGGCGACAGATCGTCGGCCGACGCCTCGAGCATCGCCACGTGCGCCTCGGGCGGATCGATATAGAGCACGGCATCGAACGTGTCGGACGCGAGGCTGTCCAGCGACGAGGTGTTTGCTACGCGGTTCGCGGGCGGAACGCGCGGCGCGTCGGCGGGGACGGGCGCGGACCGCAGCGAGGAGCCCCGCGGCGGGAGCACGATCGGCGGCGGCGGCTCGCCCGCGGACGACATGGGGGCGGAGTTGCGTCGTGTCCGTGGATTTTCCCTATCAACGAGGTTAGCCTCCGCCCCGGAGTCTGGTTTCCGGCCACCGTTGTTAGGCGAATCCTAACCGCGCTAGCTCCCACGCAACCGTCGTTCCCGCGGCGCCATGCCGCTGCCCGTGTACGCGGGCCACCGGCCGCCTGGGTCGCCCAAGACGCGGCGGCCGCAGTACGCGCACCACCCGCGCAACCGCCGCCGCACGTACGCGCTGCTCGCGCTCGCCGTCGCCGCCGCGCTGCTGTACTACCACTGGGGGCGGCCGGCGAAACCGAAGCACGTTGAGACACCTCCGGACTTTGCTCCTAAAGGCGATCTTAAAGACGGGGCGGGCGGCGTCGGGGAGGGCCCGCTGCAGCCCGGCGGCTCACTGCCGGAGGACCCCGGGCCCGCCGCCCCGCCGCCGTCCGCCCACGATCCCGGCGGCTGGCTGCCCGCAGGCGACGTGTCCAAGCTGCCGAGTGGGTCTTAATTCCGCCCCAATTGAATCCCGGCCCTTAACCCCCGCCCGCCGCCAGACCCGCTCGCCGGCTTCACCTCGGCCTACCCGCCCTTCCTGCACTCGCTCCTCTCGCACCGCACCTCGCGCGCCTACCCGAAATTCATCACCGTCGTGTACGTCGACGACGGCGACCGCGACGTGCTCCTCAACTGGCTGTGCCACGTGCGCGCGACGGGCTTCAAGAACTACGTCGTCGTGACGCGGGACGAGAAGCTCTTCTGGTGGCTGCGCTACCGCGCCTCGGAGCCCGCGGCGTACCTGGAGCTCCCAGAGGGCGAGGAGCAGTCCACGGAGCAGCTGCTCGCGCCGCCGGCGGCGTCGCGGAGCGCCTACAACTCGCGCTCGTTCAAGCTGCACATGCTGCACCGCACGCGCTTCGTGCTCACGCTGCTGGAGAGGGGGTGGAACGTGCTCATCGCCGACGCGGACGCGGCGTGGTTCGAGGACCCGAGGCCGCAGCTGTGGAGAGCGGTGAAGCAGGGGAACGATATCGTCGCGCAGGACGACGTGACGATGCTGTGCGGCGGGTTCATGCTGCTCATGAGCAACGGTGGGCCGTCGGGACGGGCGTTTGGCCTTCTTCTTTGGCTTGACGTCGGATTCCGAACTCGCCCACAGAGAAAGTGCTCAAGCTCTGGCGCGAGGTGCACCGCCAGTTCCAGGAGGACCACGTGCGCACCAACGAGCAGCTCATCCTCAAGCGGCTGCTGCAGGCGGGCACCTACGACGTCCGGGTGCAGAAGCTGCCCAAGCACTTGTTCCCGAGCGGCAAGCTGTTCTTCGACGAGGGCGCGTGGAAGAACGTGGGGCAAAAGGGGTGGTGGGTTGTTCCCGTTGCGCCCCCGTAGCGCGTTGTGGGCTCACCCGCCGCATGTCCGGCAGGCCGATCGTGGTGCACAACAACTTCGTCGTCACCAAGGCCGACAAGCTCTCGCGCTTCAAGGCCCTGCACATGTGGCGCGCCCTCTCCGTGGACGACGGCACGTGCGAAGAGCACCCCCTCCCCTCGCACGCCGACACCGTCGCCGCCAACGCGGGCAAGTGGGAGCTCGCCGTCAAGCTGGTCGCCGGCTCCGTCGCCGACGCCGAAAACACCGCCGCGGATTTCGAGCGCGCGCCGTTCGCGGGCGGCAGGCTGGACCTGGACGCGCTGGTGCCCGACGCCGCGGAGCGCGACGTGGGGGAGCTCGCGCGCACGCCGTACTCCCGCGGGCAGCTCCGCGTGCGGGTGGGCACCCCGCACCGCGCGACGGACATCTGGGTGCCCCCCTCCGAGATCGGCCCGCAAATGGTGGTCCTGGTCTCGGACCGCATCGCGCTCCCGGAATCGTGGCACGCGACCCTCTCCGCCCTCCTGTCGCGGTACGCCGGGACCGACCCGCGGGACTGGGACCCCCGCGTCTTCGGCATCGCCGTCGGGCGCCACCCGGGGGCCGAGCCGCCCACGCCGGACCAGGTGTTCCGGCACCAGACGCTCCCCCCGCTGTGCGCCGTGTTCCCGTGGCACTGGTCCCGCTTCGCCAGGGAAAACGCACGGTTCGATCCGGACCTCTTCGAGACCTTCACGCGGTGGGCGTCGCGCATGGGCTTCTACGCGATCCATGCACCGGGCGACGTGGTCGAGGCTGCGAAGTTGCCAGCGCTGGCCAAGCTTCGGACGTTCGACGGGCAGGGGGGCGAGGTGAAGCTGCCCGAGGCGCTGGCGGGCCGGGCGTGGCACTACGAAACGAACCCCGAGGAGGCGGAGGAAGTGGTCAAGAGGACGGCGGCGCCGGAGAAGAAGAAGGGGGCCAAGGGAGGGAAGGAGGGGTGATGCGCCCGGAATGGAGGGGGAGGTTGGGGATACCCGTGGATTATGTGCTTGCTGCAAGAGACCCGATACCCTGCAAGAAGCTGGTTGCAAGAAGCTGGTTGCAAGAAGCTCGTTGCACGTCTATTTCGCGGGAGGAAGTAGGATAACCGTGGCCGAGCGGCCCCAATCTCGAATCGACCAAGCTAACTAATACAACAAATCACCTCGAAAGACCATAGTCAGCACGCGCCATGCTCCCCAGCACCACCACTCCGCGGTCCACCCCGCTCCCAGTCACTTTCCCTCCTCACCCCCCTCGACGGCCTCCAGCGCCCTCAACCGCCCCTGGACCGCCCCTCCCCCCCTCCGCTTGAGCATCCCCTTGATCTCCCCGATCAGCGACGTGCGCGAGCGGGTGAGGTGCACCTTCGGATCCGCGGGGCGGGCGGGCGGGTCCGAGGTGAGGGTGGGCGTGGTGTCCTCTCTCTGCGGGGATCCCGAGGCGCGGGACGCGGAGCGCAGCACGCGGCCGTCGAGCATGCCCGTCTCCGCGACCCCGGGTTTAGCGGGCTCGGGCGACGCGGCCCGCACGCTTTGCCGGCGGCGGTTGAACTCGACGGCGAGCGAGTGCACGAGGTACGCCGGGATCGGCGACGGCGCGTCGGGCGGGGTGCGCGGCTTCTTGCGCTGCTTGGGTTTGGCCGAGGGGTTGGCCTTCTTGGGCTTCTTCTTGCGGAGGGGGGGCTGTTCCGAGGGCGCGGGGAGCAGCGCGCGGCGGAGCTTCTTCCGCTTCTTGGGGTCCTTCTTGCCAGAGGGCTTGGCGGGGTCGGAGCGGCGGGCGGTCAGGGGCTTGCGACGCTTGACGGGGGGCCGATGCACGGTGCGGTCCGAAGGGTCGGCGTCCGAGGCGGGGCTGATGCGTCCGAGGGAAAAGGCGGGGGAATTGTCCGGCGAGTTCTCCGAGTCTTCGCCCTCGAGGAGCTCGTCGAGCCTGCGCTTGGCGCGGCGGGCGGTCTCGGGCGCGGTGGGGTCCATGGGCGGGTGCCTCGGTCCGCGCCGCGAGCCGTGCCCGCGCTCTGGCTCCGCATCGGAATCGTCCTCGAACTCGAATTCCTCGTCGACGCCCTCTTCTTCTTCCGGGGGAGACGCCGCGCCGCCGAACCCCCCGTCCGCGCCGTCGAACTCGAACGACAGCGGTTCGCCGCACTCCTCGGCGTCGCACCATGCGGAGTCCCACGGCACTTCGTCTTCCGCTGCGTCTGTGTGAGAAGGGCCGCCGAGCAAAACGACGTCGTCGCAGCTCGAGATGTGCGCGGGGAGCGGGGTCCCGGCGCCAAAGAGGGACGAGAGCAACATGGCCGTCGGGTGGGCCGGCGCGGGGGGGAGGAGCGGTGCCGTCCGCGGCATCGGAGCGTCGGCGAGCTTCATTCCCGGGCGGCCGAAGGCGCGCGGTGCGGCGGTTGGCGCGGTGCGCGCCGGGGAGTCGACGCGGATCGCCGGGGCGCGCGGGGCCGCGGGCGTCCACAGACGGCTGCCAACCGCGGATGCGCGCCGCCTTCGTGCAGCGGACTGTTGCCGCCGCCCGCGGAGGGCCGTCCGGCACGCGCGCTGGTCGCGGGAAGGTGACGGTTGCTCAGATCCAAGAGTGTCCCGAAAAATGAGTGAACGCTCTCAGAGCCCCAGGGGCTTTCTTTGTCACTCCTATTGCACGCTTCACACGCTTCCACCGCCGCATCTACCTCCGATTCGCCCTCTAAAATGCCCGTTCCCGACTCTGGCTTCCCCCAGCCCCCCAAGGACCACACCCAGAAGGACAAGCACACGGGAATCCAGTCGGAGATGGAGACCCAACCCCTTTCGGACAAGCTCGAGGCCCCCGGCGGAAAGGGCCTGGAGGACTACAAAGCCGCCGGCAAGCTGCAAGGAAGGCGCGCGGTCATCACCGGTGCGAGCTGCTCCGCCCGCCGGGTGCCCGCGACGGAGTTCGGAAACGCTGAGCTGTCCACCCCGCACGCGCAGGCGGGGACTCGGGCATTGGCAGGGCCGTCGCCGTGCTCTTTGCCAAGGAGGGCGCGGACGTGGCCATCGCGTACCTGCCCGAGGAGCAGAAGGACGCGGAGGAGACCAAGGGGATGGTGGAGAAGGAGGGAAGGAAGTGCGGGCTGGTCAGGTGCGACCTGAGCAAGGGGGAGAAGGAGGCCGCGAGGGTGATCCAGGAGGCGGTCAAGCAGCTCGGGGGGCTGGACGTGCTGGTGAACAACGCGTCCATGCAGGTGCGTGGTCCCTGCGCTGTCGATCCGGCTTCCGAGCTCGGGATCAACACACGCATCCGTCTTCGCACAGGTGATCCGCGAGTCAATCGACCAGCTCAAGGAAGAGGACATCGATGCCACCTTCGCCACCAACATCAAGGCCATGATCTTCCTCTCCAAGCACGCCGTCGTGCGTCCTTCCCTTCCCTCGCGCACATTTCCCCTCCTGACTCTCACTCACCCCACTTCCGCATGATCGCAGCCCCACCTCTCCCCCGGCTCCTCCGTCATCAACACCACCTCCGTCACCGCCTTCAAAGGCTCCCCCAGCCTGCTGGACTACTCCTCGACCAAGGGCGCCATCGTCGCCTTCACCCGCTCGCTGGCGATGCAGCTCGTCCAGAAGGGGATCAGGGTGAACGCGGTGGCGCCGGGGCCGGTGTGGACGCCGCTGCAGCCCGTGAGCAGGGACCAGGGGAACCTGGAGGGCTGGGTGGAAGAGGGAGTGGGCAAGATCGGGCGCATCGGGCAGCCGGCCGAGATCGCACCCGGTGCGTGCGCCCCGCCGTCGATCCGTCCGCGCGGAAGGATTCATGCCGGTGTCTGCACGCAGCCTACGTCTTCCTCGCCTCGCAGGACGCTTCCTTCTTCGAGGGTCAGACGCTGCACCCCAACGGCGGCCAGTTCACCGCCTGATCGGACCCCCGGACCGAAACGCATAGCTAGATTCCACTGTCGTCGACTTTCTCCTTTCCATAGACAAATTTGCCCGGCCTTAGCCTTAGCAGCTCGGCCCTGCGATTGGGAACAGCGATGGGAACAGCTTGCCGCCCGGGAGCGGAACCGCAGCGCCCGACGCGAGCTCCTTCATGGCGTCCCCCATGATTTGCACGGTGGCCTCCGAGCGCAAGGACAGCGCACGGTCCGACAGAAAGGGGAGATAGGGGACCGGCGTGTCCTTGAGCGGCGCCCGGAAAAGCGACCATCAATGCCCGTCGACGTCGACAAAGTTCGTCGAGGCGCTTCAGGACTGCGCATCGGAGTCGCCCAAAGGCGAGATCGCCAGGGCCCCCTCAGCCCCGGCCTCGTTGGGAAAGATACGTCGTTCATTCCAAATATTGCCGTTGATGAAGGAGCGCCGATGGAATGCAATAGAGAACGAATGAACGGGCATCGTACACTTCTGTTGATACCTCCCGAACACTCTAGCATCCAGCGCAGTTGTACTCAACGCTAAACTTCTTTGCTACCCCCGGGCAGATATCGCCGAATAGATCGTTCCTGGTGAAACCGTTAACGAAGCCGAGCGCAAGCAGGGAAATTGCAACCCACAAGTATTTCGGAGCCTGGCACCTCTTGGGGTTTTGCGTAGAGCAATGGTGGCGAAGGGCATCCAGCACATTCTTCCTAGAACAGTTCGGATTGCTTGGGCAAGGTTGTGATGCTTCCGCACTCTTGGTCTCGTCTGGTCTGGTCTCCTGGTATTTCCCTCGGCGTCCCAATACACGAGGTGGATCGATGAAGTACTAGAACAACATGAGCGCAAAATCTGCAACATGAGCGTGAACACTCACCGTTGCTTTTAGAATGCATAAGGTCCCATCAGCACACTCGATGTTTTTGTCGCTCTGGCTCTCCGCAAACAGCAGCGACTTGACTTGAGCCTGCTGCTCTTTGCGCTTCCGTTCCGCGGCCTCCTGCTCCTCGAGCTCCTTCTGCTTCCGTACAGCCTCCTCATCCTTAATGCGCTTCCGTTCGTCGGCTTCCTTCTCCTCCTGCTTGCGCCTCCGCGCCTCCTCCTCCTTCTCCCTCTGCTTGCGCTTCTGTTCGGTGGCTTCCTGCTCCTCCTGCTCCTTGCGCTTTTTGGCTTCCTCCTCCTCCTTGCGTTTTCTTTCGGCCGCCTCCGTCTCCTTGCGCTTCCTTGCCTCGTCCTGCTTGGATGGTCCGGGCTTGAGGCACTTGTATTTAACCTCCAGGTATGCCCCCGTGCCGGCGCAATCGGCGGCCGCCGGGTACAGGTCCGTTACGCGGGCCTTGCAGGTCTGCTTGTTCGTGCAGCTTTCGCTGACCGCGTCCAGGATCGCTGCCCTGGTGGCCCTGTCCGCTTCCGGGCATTCGGGCTCCTCGTCCTCTTCGTCCTCGTCCTCGTCCTCTTCGTCCTCGTCCTCGTCCTCTTCTTCGGGCCCTGCCCCTGCGCACGAGCCGGCGCCTCTCGTCGTCGCCGTCGTCCCCGGCGCCGCACTCGTCCGCCCGCTCGCCGACGCCGAACGTCGCCGAAACCGCATGCACCACTTTTCCGCGGGGACACGAGGCCTCGAATTTCATCGTGTCCGCGCACGCGAGGACGGTGCCGCCGGCGGGCGTCGAGGAGGTGATGGGCTTGCCCCGGACCGCGGCGCCGGCGCCGGCCGCCAGGAGCGCGAGCGCCGCCAACACCGCGCCGACGGAACGCATCGCGCGCGGAGGGTAGCGCTCCAGGGGTTTGACGATAGCCTCGTCTCGGGGGCAAGGTATCTGCCACGCGTCCTTGGACCCGTTTTCGAGGCGCCCTCCGCCACCGACGGGGAAAAGGCGTCCTCGCCGCACAATCCGATCCCGGTCCTTATGATCAAGCACTATAGCCCGTTCAGGAATGAGCCCCTTAGCACCCTTGCCGTGACCCTCGCTCGCCGAGCGCCCGCACGACGAACCAAGCATGAATCGCGCATTCACTCTTCCGATAGTAGGCATCCGTACGCCGAGCACCCGCCAGCACCGCTAGCTACCCCCATCCCCCCCCATCCCGTCCCGCAGAACCCACGCCACCCTCGCCCTGAGCGCCTCCCACGTCTCCAAACAGTCCTCCCACCTCCTCCACGTCGGAAACGCCCTCCCCAGCGCCCTCTCCACCTTCTCCCTCCCCACCCCCAGCTTATCCGCGGCGAGGGCAGCCTGCTCCCCCAACCACGCATCGAACGCCCTCCTCCTCCCCGCCAGCAGCCCCGGCACGCCGTCCTGCGCGCACCCTCCCGCCGCGCGCGCGAGCCACACCTGCCCCGCCCTGCTCCGCACCAAGTTTTCCCCGCCCTCCCCCTGCACCCCCGCGAGCGCGAGCAGCCTCCTTTTCTCCTCCGCTCCGTATATCGGCCATCCCCCTCCCCCGCCCCTCCCGGGCGCGACGAACCCGGCGAAAAGCCAGCTGCCCCCGCACATCACCCCCGCCAGCCTCACGCGCGTCTCGCCGCGGGGGCTCCACGCGCCGTCGGACCACTCCTCGTACGGCCCGGCGCCGACGCTGGGCGAGTGGAACGCGGAGGGGCCGGGGGGAGGGGGGTCGGTGAAGCGGTGCAGGAGGAGGAAGTCGGACGCGGCGGGGTGCAGCCGGAGGGAGTGCGGGGGGTGGGAGAGGAGGGAGTTTGACCAGGAGGGGTCGGGGGTGGGGAGGTCTGCGGAACGTTTGGGGCGGGCGGTCAGATCCGGCATCGGGAACGCGGGCGGCGGCGCCCACCAAAGGAAATGGCCCTGTCGTACGACACGAGCACCTTCCTCGACGTCCTTTCCCCCCTCGGCACCCCCCGATGAGGCACCCCCTCGCGCTCGAGCCAGTACCACCACTCGCTCCTCGACTTGTGCTTGCTCCTCGCGGCCGAGAACAGCCCCTCCTCGTCGTCGAACGCGTCCGCGCGGGGCGCGAACCGCCACACCCCCGAGGGCGAAACGGAGAGCAGCTCCATCCGCACGGGGCGGTTGCGCGCCGCCCGGTGGTTGGGCCGGGTCTCGACGACGAGCGACCAGCGGCCGTCGCGGAAGCGCGCGAGGAGGGCCGAGGGGGCGAGGGCGGAGAAGAGGCGCGAGAGGCGGCGGAGGCGGCATATCTCGGGGAAGGGGAGGAGCGGGAGGATGTGCAGGGAGAGGAGCTCGCCTGGGAGGGTGGCGAGCGTGGGGGGTGCGGGAGCCGGGGCGTCGGCAGCAGGCTGGTCGACGCCCCCCGATGCGTCCGACGGGCACTCTGTTGCGCCGGAGGACAGCGAGTCGGGCGATGCGGGGGCCGCCAAGGTGCAGCGGGCGACTGCGCGGCGGAGCAGCGTCGCGGCGTCGTCGGCCTCTTCTTCCCCGTCCTGCTCCCCGTCCTGCTCCCCGTCCTGCTCCCCGTCCTGCTCCCCGCCCGGGTCCTCTGCATGCTCCTTCCCCGCATCAGAGTCATCCAGCCTGCTGCCTCTGCCCACAGCATGCCCATCGCCAGCGTGGGCGCCCCACGGGTTTTTGCCCTCCAGCACCTTTGCCCAGTCCTCCGCCCTGCGCGGCCGCGGGGCGACGGCGGTCCGCGGGCTGTCCTCGCCGGGTGACGCCACGGAGAGCGGCAGCCACGCGGTCCGCGGCGAGTCCTCCGGCGACGGCGATGCGGCGGGCGACACGGCGGGCGAGACGGCGTCGGAGAGCGTCAGCAGCGGCGGCACGCCCGCCGACTCGAGCGGGCCCAGGCCGAAGCCGGTGCGGGCGCTGTGCCACGCGGGCTGCGGGCCCGCCATCGGCCTCCGCGGAAAAGGGAGGGGGTGGAGGGCGTCGGAGTCGCGTGCGCCGCAGCACTCTGCTGATCCGCGGAAAATCGGGACTCTAAGCGGGATCTTAGGTCGGGCACTGCCCACGGCTTTGGGGCGGTTAGCGCTCCCTTTTCTTGGCCTTAACGCCTAAACCAAACCGACCGCCACCTCACCCTCCACTCCATGGCCATCAGGCTTTCATAGACAGCGTGGCCCCCTCCCGGCTGACGATGAACGGCGTCGCAGCGCCGCCCGGCGTCGACGCGCTGCTCGTCCCGTCCGCGGCGCCCGGCGCGATCCCGCAGCCGCCGTCGCTGCCGCCAACACCCCGCCGCGCGTCCGCCGTCGTCGAGTCGATCCTCCGCGAGAGCCTGCGCGACGGCGACACGCTGCTGGAGGACGTCGCCGCGTCGGGCGCCGACGCGAGCAGCTCCGACGACGACGGCGAGGCGGCGCCGGTGAGGGCGCGCGGCGAGCTGCCGGGCGCCGCCGAGGAGGCCGGCCGCTTCACAAAGTGGGGGTTGGGCGGCTTCGAGTTCGTGTCGCGCGAGTCGACGTGGAACCGCGTGCTGCGGTGGCCGCTGCTGGGCTTCATCTTCGCCATGCTGCTCGCAGACGCCGTGCTGTACCTGCTCGTGCGGCTGGCCGTGGTGGTCTACGAGGACCTCATCGTGTGGCGCGGCAAGTCGCGCCGGCTGCGGGACGCGGTGCATTCCGCCCGCACCTACGCCGAGTTCAAGGCCGCCGCCCGCGAGCTGGACGCCCACCTGGGCAACGAGGCGTGGAAGCGCCGCGTGGACTCGCTGGACCACGACGCGGACACGGTGATCCGCACCGCCAGGCGGCTGGACAAGTACCGCGCGCGGGGGGACCTGCGCCGCCTGCGCGAGGTCCTCCTGCACGGCGCGCTCAAGCCGAACCACGGCGGCGTCGAGAACCCGGGCCTGTACTCGCACACCTACTGGGGCACCAAGCACGGCGTGGAGCGGTTCGTCGCGTCGACCATCGCCGCGCTGGACTACGTCTCGGCGACGCCGTACCTGTCGGCGGCCGAGAAGCGCGATTTCTTCAGGAAGGCGGCGCACCAGTACGGCCGCTCCGCGCTGCTCCTCTCGGGCGGCGCCGGCCTCGGTTACTATCAGTAAGCCTCCCGTTGCCGCCTTCTTGTCGTTCGCTGACCCCCCGGTTTAGCCTCGGCGTCCTCGACGCCCTCATCTCCAACGACTGCCTCCCCGACGTCATCACCGGCACCTCTGCCGGCTCCCTCATCGCCGCCATGGTCGGCGTCCGCACCCTCGACGAGATCCGCCGCGACATTCTGACCCCGGAGCTGCACCGCATCCTCACCGCCTGCTCGGAACCCTGGACCGTCCGCATCCGCCGCTACTTCCGCGAGGGGGCGCTGTTCGACATCAACGACTGGTACTCCAAGATGTCCGTCGTCACGGGGCACATCACCTTCCTCGAGGCGTTCCAGAAGACGGGCCGGGTGCTCAACGTCTCGGTCGTCCCCGAGGAACCCGGCGCGCCCCCGAAGCTGCTCAACTACGTCACCGCGCCCGACGTGCTCGTCGCCTCGGCCGTGCTCGCCTCCTCCGCCGTGCCGGGGATCCTCAAGCCCGTGGAGCTGCAGCGCAAGACGGCCAGCGGGAGGGTGGTCCCCTTCAAGGGCGCGGGCAAGTGGTGGCGCGACGGGTCGCTGAGGGTGGACATTCCGGGGGAGCAGCTGCACAGGCTGTTCAACGTAAACTACTCGGTCGTGTCGCAGGTGAACCCGCACGTGGGACTGTTCTTCTACGAGCGGAGGGGGGCGGCGGGGGTGCCGACGGCACACAGGGGCGGGAGGGGGTGGCGGGGCGGGTTCATCCTCGGTGAGCCGTGCCGTCGGCGGTGCCGTCGGCGCGAGACTGACGCGGTGCGGCGGGGACAGCGACGCTGGAGCACCACCTCAAGCTGGACATGATCAAGTGGGCCAACCTGCTGCGCGACATGAGCCTCCTGCCGCGGTACATGGGCGTCGACCCGTCGCTTTTTTTCCTTCAGAACTTCGAGGGCAACCTGACGATCGTGCCGCGGAGCACGCTGACCGGTGACGCCGACCCTTCCCCGCCTTGCGGCCCCGCTGATCACGCCCGCCGCAGACTACCTCTTCCTCCTGGACGACCCCTCGCGGGACCGCCTCGTGAGCTTCTTCCGCGGCGGCCAGCGCGCCGCCTTCCCCAAGGTCCACGCGGTCTCGAACCGCCTCCGGATCGAGCAGGCCGTCGCGCGCGGGCGCGCCGCCGCGCGGCGCGAAGCGCGCGAGGAGCGGCGCGCGGCGCGGACGCGGGGGAGCGACGTGGCGGGCGTCACGAGCGACGGGGAGCGGTCCGTGGATGCCGGGCCGGGGTGGGCGGCGATGACCGGGGGGCCGGGGGGCGAGGCGCAGGCGGCGGATGGGGAGGAGGAGAGCGAGGCGTGGAGCGCGGAGAGCGTGAGCGGGGGGTCGGGGGACGAGGGCGAGCGGTTGTGAGTCGGCGACGGGGGGTTGGGGATACCAGGTGGACGTGAGATTGAATCCAATTGCATTCAGTTTACAAGTGCCACGTGACGCGTCCGCGCCGTTGTCTCAAGTGAAATAGCATCAGTTTACAGCCAAAGACAATGCGAGAAGTGGGATGGATGGATGGATGGAGAAGGTGGCAAAATGGCCGCAGTGAGTCAGATGGCGACGGCCACCACTGATCCATCCCCACGCGTCGGGATCGCGTCCATCAGATCCCGGCAAACAGCTCGTCACCCAGCATGCTCAGCTCCGCAGCCTGGGCCTTGATTTCTTCCTCGGATGGCGCGTCGGCCACGAGGGGCAGGTCCGTTGTCGGGCCGGCGGATGGCTGCTGCGGGGCGTGCGCCTGCGCCAGCATCGAGCACGCGGCCAGCAGCTGCGCGAGCGTGCGCGCGTCGACGAGCGCGTACGGCGTGCCGGGCAGCAAAAACGCCGGGAATCCGGGCGCGGGGAACGGCGCCATCGCGGGGAACGGGAACGGCATCCCCGCGGGCGGCGCGCCGGGATGGCCCATCTCGGGCATCGCAAACTCGATGGGCGACGCGCAGACCGTGGCGGTGTCGGAGGACGCGTCGGAGGGCGGCGGCGCGTCGTCGGCGCCCGTCCCCTGCGCCCCCGCGGCGCCGCGCTCCCAGCTGCCCCGCTGCCCGGCCTTGCGCCGCGCGCCTCGCGTGCATGCCGATGCCTTCTTGACGCAGCGGCCGCACGGGATCTTGCCGTCGCACTTGCGCCTGAACCAGAGCGAGTCAGCTGTGTCCCCACCGGAGCCCTGGGCTGCCCACCGCACGCCGCGGCAACCGTCGCAGCTGGTCCGCATGAGCAGGAACGGCGCGCCTTTCATCGCCCCCGCCGCGTCGCTGCCGGCCCCGTCCGACATCATCAACTGGTTTTTGAGTCAGAGAGGGGAAGGGGAAGGGCAGGCGATTGTTCCCGACCTTGCTCCCTGTCCAGCCAGGCCAGCCCCAGCCGGTTCTTCCCACCGGATCGCCGGGGATCGGACGCAACCGGCTGCATCCGCGGAGACCGGCCGGTTCGGATTCAGCCGCGATGGATCGTCCGGGAATTTGCTGGGCGGAGGAAGCGCGCGAGACGCCTCGTTACTCGGGAGTTTGGGTCTCTTCGCTCTTTCATCATCCGACGGATCGCAATCCATTCTTCGATAATCTATGGATTTGGTTCAACCGCCCTTTGTGCCTTTGCATCTGATATGTTCCCCGGTCACGGTGCTCTGCAGATCGGGCCGCGCCAACCTCCGTGGCAGGGAGGCGAGCGGATCGGCCACGCTGCCTCTCCCCTTTTTGGGTTACGCCAATCGCAATCTCTTCATGCCGGCCGCCGGTCGACAACCCCTGTAGCCGCAGCTCGGGCACCTCTCCGGCGCGGGCATTCATTTCCACCCTCCATCGCGCTGGGCCAGGGGGCCGTTGCCCAGCAGAGGATCGCTCCTCCTTGTTGTCCTCATCCGCATCGCCGCATTCAAGGCACCGCCCTCCCCGCGCGAGACGCCAGACCGGATTTCCGCCGGTTCGGGACCCGGACAATCGCCGGCAAACATCTCCGCGCCTCGGCGGCCCGGCGGGGCCACGAGTCGCGTCGGGTTGGACGCGCTGCCCCCTGGGATCATTCGATCGTCATCCCTTGATCGGTTCCCGTCGGCCACCGAGCGGCCACCTGCGGCCACTTCCGGGGCGGCGGCGGCGGGCGAGGATTGTGTAAAGCGCCCGAGGGTCTCGAAGGAAACTCGGATCGCGTTGCCCGGCCCGCGCCCGGGCGGGAACTTCGGCTGTGGCGGACTTCGGGCGCCACACCGGCGGCCCCGACGGCGGCGATAACGGCCCGTCCGAACCTCCAAGATGGCCGGGAGGTCCGTCGGCCTCCGGATGGGGATCCGCAGCAGAGTTGCTTGGTGTTCCGTTCCTCCGGGTTCGCCAACCATGCCGCCCGCCCTGATCGCGGCCGCCCTGGCCTCCCTGCAAGAAGACCAACGTGTAAAAGACACAAACCAGTCTCTTGAGCAGGGACGTTTATATCCAGACCAGGTCTTTGGGGCACGTCACAGTGGATTGATGACGGATGGACGGCATTCTGGGACAGCGGATGCGCAAATAGGCGATCACGTGGGCGCAACAGGGTCGCCGATGCAAGACATGTACACCACTAAAGCTCTCCGGGGCGGCAACATCGCTACGCCTCCGAGTCGTGCGCTTTGCCCCCCGAGCTCCTCAGGTCGGCGGCCGAAAATCCACCGAATCGCCCAAGTCGCCGAAGTCGCCCACCGACTCGCCAAAGTCGTTCCCAGGGCTGTGGCATGCGATAAGTCAAGCCCCAAATACGAAATCTCGTGAAGGAGTACTGTCTGCGACGTCTGGTGGAGGCTGCTGAGAAAGTCATCAACGACTTGCGTTGCAAATCAATCAGCGGCCCCGTCCGGCTGCAGCTGTTCCCGATGGAATGACTGCAATCAACGTGCCGATGGCCTGGCCGCTGCCGTCAAAGGGAGATCCGGATCCCGTTGCCGAGCTCGGCATCAAGCTCCATGAGGACCTTCGGCCACTGCGAAAGTGTCGTCAGTTCAGGAACTGATCAGGTCGCGCAAAACACCCACATATTTCTCGAAGGTCGCCGAGTGGTTGATCCGCCTCTGGATGAGGATGCGCCGCGCGGTGTCCTTGGTGTTCCACGCCTTGAGGTTCTCCGCCGACGCCGCGATCGCCGCCTTGGCCTCGGGGCTGAGCTCCTTGGCCCTGAGCTCCGGCAGCGGGTGCATCGGTCGGTCGGGATCCGGAGAAAGGAAGCACGGGATGCTGATCCGCCGTTTAGGCGCCTTGTTTGCGTTGACCCGGTGCATCGTTGCCAGCAGGTAGCCGGAGGTGACGTTCATCAGCGGCATGCCGACGTTGACGATCACATGGCCCGGCAAGGGCGGCGCGGCGATCCATTTCCCAGAGTGGTTCAGCACCTCGAGCCCGTCCGAGTCATTGATCAGCACGGTGAGGAAGGCCGTGGCATCCCTGTGTGCGTTGAGAGACAGCGGGGAGCCGTCGTCGGCGGCGCGGGGAAGGAGCGCCTTCCTCTCCTCGCTGGCCTCTTCGAGCGGGGTGTAGTGCAGGATGCGAACGCTGGCGAACCCGCGCCGCTCGCCAGCGGGGCCCCAGAACCAGGGATCGAAGGCGGTTTCGGGCAGTCCCAGCATCTCGGCCGTCAGGTGCTGCAGAGTCTTGTTGAGCCGATCGCACGATGCCAGGTGGGCTTCGAAGGCTTCTTTGAAATCTGGAAGGTCCGGCCACACATTCGGGCCATAAAGCACACGACGATGGAGTGGAATCCGCTCGTCGTGTGGCGGCTGCTCGGGATGGTCATAGCTGTAGTGGAACTCCTGCAGCAGCTCGGTCTTCTTTGGCGGCTGCAGGACACGATTTTTCAGAACACGGACGCTGCCAAGCAGTCGAACCCACCTGGTAGCCGAAGAAGTTCCGGTTCTCCTCGAACTTGAGCAGCCTCTCGTAGGGCAAGTCGTAAACTGGTGGCCGAGCTCAAACAGCCTCTGCTGCGTAGCGTCGTCGACTGCGCGAAACCGGTCAATGGCGTCCGTGGGAGACGACAAGACCACCGACATCCTTCCGCGTTCTTGACGTAACAAAACCCCACGTCTGCCAAAGCGTGCCTGAGGTCCGCTATAAGGCCCTTCCGATCGGTCTTCAACTTCGCCAGGTCGACGATGGGGATGGTCGTGAAGTCCTGAACAGGAGCAACTTCAGGGGCGGCTCCCGACCAAAAGCACGCGGTGGCCACCACCTTCCGACCCGCCCCGTCGCCAGTGCTCGACGATGCCATGACAGCTTGAGGCTGCTTTGTCCTTCGGGAGTATTCACCTCCGTTCGGAGGTCCGGAGTTGTCGGCGGAAGCAGCGCAGCGTTTCTGAGAATCGCGCGCAATCAATCGCGCCGTTCAGGCCCGCGATGGAGGCCTTCGGCAGCCTCTCGCCGACTAATAGACCAGTTCTTCTCGATTCAGAGACGCTCCTTGCCACGCAGTCAAACGTTGGGCTCTACCAGGGGTGGGAAGCGGTCGTGGAGCCTCGGTATCGACTTTCCCGCCTCACTCCCTGGCGACAAACAGGAAGCAGCGAGACGTGGAGCACGATACAGGCATCGCGTATTGCACCTCACACCGCATCATCTGGATCGATGAGCAGCGGCCAAAGGACAACTCGCTGCAGCTGCCGCTGGATCGCGTGTCGGCCATCGAGCCCATCGTCGGTATTCCGGACGCGTTTGCTGGTCCCGGACGCGTCTGACTTTGGTTTCCGGTTGTCTTGGGCGCGCAGCAAGGGCTCTTCAAGTCCTCGCCCAAACTCCGCCTCATGGTGCAGGCCCGCTCAGCCGTTCTGGCGCCACAGCAGTCGCGCCTTGCCTCTCCCACCTCCCCCACCTTGCCAATCGTCAAGCCAGCCGTCCCCTCCTGGAAATGTTCCATCTGCTCCCACCTCAATCCCCCCACTGCCGCCAGCAAGTGCGAGCTGTGCGGGGTGCCGCGGAGCGCGTCTGCGTCCGCGGAACTGTTCCTCGCGTGCCCGGCCTGCACGTTCCTGAATCGCGTTGTTGCGGGCACCGCACGTGCCTGCGAAGTGTGCGGGACGCAGCTTCCCGTCGTGCCGAACGCGCCAGGACGACCCGAGCCCGGGCCCCCGGCTACTCCGGCGGAAGTGTCATGCCCGGCCTGCACTTTCGTGAATCCTGCCTCGGCGGACAAGTGCGACATGTGCGGGACGAAGCTGGCCAAAGCGACGGCTGCCCCGCCGCCGCAGTTGGTCTCTGAAGGGGATAATTCGCCGCGCCGGTCGTGGTCGAGCAGCTCGCTGCCGGCAGCAGCACCTGACGGTCCTTCCGGTGCGACCGAAACCGTGGAGATCAAGCTTTCCTTCCGCGGGGGCGGTCAGGCGGCATTTTTGGACAAGCTACGGCAGGCCATGTCAGGCCGAGCCTGGGAGAAGAAGCTGCCGCCGACCCCGCCGGCACCGGGGTCGAGCAAATCCGCTCCCCTGCCCCAGAAACCCGAGCCGCCTTCCGCGGGCATTTCCGGCATCATCCGGACAATGGACAGGCAGCAGTTTGAAACCACGGCGACGATGGACCGCGCCTTCCGAGATCTTGACGCTCTCATGAGGGAGGCCGGGGAGATGGTCAAGCTGGCGGAGCAGATTTCGTCCAAGCTGTCGCGCGACGAGGCGAATTCGGACAGCAAGGAAGCTATCGCCTTCCGTTCGTACCTCGCCGAGCTCGGCATCTCGAATCCCGTCACCAGGTGAGGCCGGGCCGCCCCAAATGGTTTACCTATCTTGATCGCCTTGGATTTGCAGGGAATCGGCGGGCGACATCTTCCACCAGGAACTGGCCAAGCAGCTCGCCGATTTCCTCGTTCCCGTGCTCACTTCCCCGACGTCCCCGGGGATGATGTCCCTGGTGGACGCCTACACGCTCTTCAACCGCGCCCGGGGCGTCGCCCTCATCTCCCCCGACGACATGCGACGCTCGGCGTCTCTCTTCGAGAAGCTTGGGCTGCCGCTGCGGCTGCGTACCTTCCCGAAATCGGGGCTGGTGGTGGTGGAGAGCGAGGATGTGAGCGAGGAGAGGATCAGCGAGAGGGTCTGGAGCCTGGCGAGCTCCAAGGCGAAAGGCCTCACGGCTTTCGGCGTGGCGGGGACGCTGGGCACCAGTGTTGCCCTGGCGGGCGAGTGGCTTCTGGTGCGTGCCGTCTGGAACGATTTTGGTGTGTGGCTGACAGTCGCGGCAACGGCAGATGACCGAGGCGCGCGGTCTGATCTGCAGGGACGAGACGGTGGAGGGCTTGCGGTTCCACGACAATCTAATCAAATTCTTCGAGATGCCGCAAGACTACCGGGTGGCGTGAAGCCCGGCTATGTACAGCAATACCAGAGATACCCCCGAACCTCAGTGCCCGTTGGCCTGGCCGGTCTTGGACAGTTTCTCCTTGAGGAGGCCGCGGAGCTTCTCGGCATCCTGTTCCGAAAACGTGAGATCGAGCGCACGACCGGCAAACAGCGCGGCGACAGACCTTGTGGAAGTTCCGGATGCCCTCGCTCAGCTTCTCCGTGGCCATCGCGTCCTCGTTCATGTCCCAGCGGAACTTGCGTTCGTCGTCGATGTACGAGACCTTTTCGATGTCGAGCCCCTTGGCCTTGTCGGCGCTCAGCTTGGGCTCGAGCTCCTTGGCGTCGGCCGCGAGCTCGCCCAGGAGCGCGGGCGAGATGGTGAGGAAGTCGCACCCGGCGAGCTCTGTGATCTCGCCCGTGTTGCGGAACGAGGCGCCCATGACGATGGTCTTGTAGCCGTGCTTCTTGTAGTAGTTATAGATCTTCTGCACGGAGAGGACGCCGGGGTCGGCGTCGGCGGCGTAGTTCTGGCCCGTGGACTTCTTGTACCAGTCGAGGATGCGGCCGACGAACGGCGAGATCAGGGTGACCTGGGCCTCGGCGCAGGCAACGGCCTGGCAATCCGGTGCGTCAGCACAAGCCAATACACTTCAGAGACATGTTTGAAGTCACCTGAGGGAAACCGAAGAGGAGGGTGAGGTTGCAGTGGATCCCGTGGTCCCGCTCCAGCTCCTTGGCGGCCTGGATGCCCTCCCAGGTGGAGGCGAGCTTGATGAGCACGCGCTCCTTGTCGATTCCGACCTCCTTGTACAGCGCGATGATGGACTGGGCCTTGGCAATCGACCCTTCCTTGTCGAAGGACAGCCTGTCCGAGATCGTGAGCTGGACTCGGGGACAAGCTCCATGGCGGCACCCACGCGGCGTCGACCTCGGTGGACACCCGGCCGGGGATGACCTTGAGGATCTCGGTGCCAAAGTTGACGCAGACCTTGTCGAAGGCCAGGGCGACCTGCTCCTTGATGCTGCCCCCCTTCTTGGCCGCGTACTCCACCGCGGCGTCGATCAGGTGGGCATACTGCCGGCGATGGGCGGCAAGCGAGGCGCTCGTGAGGAATGCAGCCGCGCAAGAGGGGGCCGGGAGCCACCTTGGCGTTCTGCGAAGCCTGCAGGATGAGCGACGGGTTGGTGGTCGCGTCCTGCGGCTTGTACTGCGCGATGGCCTCGAAATCGCCGGTGTCGGCCACCACGGTGGTGTACTTCTTCAGCGACTCGAGCGCCGAGACGGTCATCGCGGTGTCTGGGTGGCAACTGGTGTTTCGGAAGTAACGGAGCCGTCGGCTGAACGGCGGAAGCACTCGTCGCGCACTCGCGCGCGCGGGCCGTGTGCCCATCACGATCGGCGGTGCGCAAAACCGGCCAGCCGCGCGGCTCCCGCGGCGGGCGAAAGCGCCTGCGATGGCGATGGCTGCGTCGCGGGCGCCGCCGGGCGCGCTCTCCGCGGCGGCGTGGGCCGTTCGGACGAGTCCCCCGCGTCCCCCGAACGCCCCCCAGCGCCGCACCGCCTTCGTGGTGCCGATGGCCGACCTGCCGCTTTACTCGCCCAACTCGCACCGGCCCCGGAACACCGCCGGCCCGCGCGCGCAGGTGCCGCGGCCCGCGCCGGCGCAGAAGGCCCAGGCGCAGCCGCGCCTCCTGGAGAGCATCCCCGCCTTCGTGGCGCGAACGGAGAAACGCAATGCGGCCGCCGAGGAGCACGCCAGGATTCCCCTCTTGTTCCACTGCTCGACGCTGCTTTTCCTCCTGCTCGGCGTGGCACGCCGCGAAGCGAGCTCCCGAACCGCCGTGCCAGTGGAGGTGGTAACTGCTACAGCGGTTGCGGCCGTCGCTCCTGTCATTCCGGCGGTTCCTTGTGCGGCAGAGCGTGCTGATTGCCCAGCAGAACCGGGAAACTAGTGTGCCGCGCTTCGGAAACGAACGGGAAACCGTGGACACTTCTTGGACTCGAACCCTTGAATCCCAATACCTCCATACTCTCCACTGTCAATCTCTCCTTGCCTTGGAAGCTCTCTCGAATCTACGCATCACTGTAATCTTCATCTGACTTGACTGGAATTGGCTTCGGGGCCCGTGCGGCGCGCACGCGGACTGAACTTGGGATGGCGACCCGTGGCGACGGACTTGGATTGACACTGCGTTAGGGAGCGAGCTTGGCGTAGTCGTTGATGAAGATCGCTCACAGCCGCTCGGAAGGAACATGTAGGCGGTGAAGATTATTCAAAAGGCCCCTTTCGTATCATCGGATGGTAGCTCATCCACATGCGCTGCTTTTTTGCGTGCGATAGGGCCCGAGCTGGATGGTTTTTTCGTGTTCTTGTTGTGATTGGGATTCCTGGGGACACCGACATTGCGGACCTCAAATGACATTGCTCAATCCGCTGTCAAGTTCTTCTCAAACCATGTGGAGGGTGCCGCTGTGGAATTTGCCCAAGAACATGTATAAAGTTGGGCTGCTTGTGGGTTAGCTCGCGTTCTTTCCCGTTTTCCCTGACGCTGAGTTGGCGCAGTGAGACGCCTAGCCGAGCGAGACTCCCCCTCCAGCGGCGCGATCCCGATGTTCAAGCTGCCTTGGATGCCCGGCTTCAAGGAAGGCTTCGAGCAGTTCAGTTCGTGCCGCTCGGGCACGACGTTCCACAGCGCTGATATTTCGACCAGGGACCGCCGCCAGGGAAGCCGGGCGGCGAGGACAACGACTTCCGGATCAAGTTCGGCGAGTCGCTCTACCTCAGCTGCTCGACCACAATCGGGGTCTTTAGCCGCAAGGCCGCCCCCTGCGTGTTTGCCGACAAGGCGCAGGGACCATGTTCATGAGTGCGCCCGAGCCCAGCGGGAAGCAGTCATTCCGCGCCGGCAAATACTGCCTCGCGGTCGACCGCAAGTCCAACGTCGTACTCACGCCGTGCTTCGTCGACCAGCCCAACGGTGTGTGGATCTACGACGGCGTCACAGGCCAGCTCTCCTCCAAGGGCTCGGGCGTGGCACGGGCGTCCGATCCCCGCACCGAGATCACGAGGGCCGACGTTGAGTATGCGTCGCTCGCCAGCGACGGCAAGTGCATCACGGTCACCAAGAGCAAGAAGGTCAGGGTGATGCGCTCCAACGTCGATTCAATCGCGAGCATGAAAGTGCAGCGATTCACCATGCGGATCAATGTCGAGTCCATCAACCTCGGCGACCTCGTCACATTCCATGCTACGGGCCTCTACGAGCACTCGTACATCGCCGCGGATCCTGCGGACGGCAGCGTCGCCCTCAAACCCGGCGACCTGGACGTGCAGCAAGCTGACAACCTCGCCGCCTTCAAGGTCGTCGAGCAGCTGTGCGGGGCCAACTACCACTCCACCCTCGAGAGCGTGGCAAAGCCGGGCTTCTACCTCTCGAGCGTGCCCGGAAAGCAGCCCGGGCTCGTGCTCACGGACAAGCCGGCGAACAAGAACCACGCGTGCTGGCTGCCGACGCCGGGCCCGGCGAGGCCCAAGTACGCATCGGGCTGCCCGGGCATCATCTTCGGGCTGCGGTCGCGCGGGGTGGAGGGCACCTTCCTGCGGGCGACGGAAAAGGGGCAACCTGATGCTCTCAGGCGCACCGAACGAGTTCATGCTCTCGTGCTGGCGGCCGGTCCCGCCGCTGGGGGCGCCGTCGGCGGCGAACCCGTTCCCCGATGCCGGGGGCGAGCCGGAGGACAGCCCCGTCGGCGGGATGCAGGAGGAGGACATTGCGTCGGCTGGCATGGAGGACGAAGAGGAGTCCGGGGAGTTTGGCTCGCGGTGCCTCGATCCGCGCCGGAAGCTTTAGGACTTTAGGACGAGTTTGTGCAAACATTTGGTTTTGGCATAGGATTGGTCATCTCGTTTGATTGAAACATGGACGCTTGCGGTGGCTCGGCCGGCGTTTTGGCGCTCGCGGTGAGCGGCGGACGCTGCGGAGCCACGACGACTCGGCGGCGGCGCTCGGCGGTCGACTACCCCCGTCGCGTGCGCATCAGACGCGTCGGTGGCGAAGAAGGGGATTTCCGCAGCCCAAGGCCCTTGAAATGACGTGGTGCCGCAGCAAGCTTTTGGGAACGGATTGGGGTGTTTTGCGTGTGGAGGCTGAGGAGGGTCCCGGTCTGCCGCACCGCACCGCCGCCGCTTGACAGCAAGTGGCCGTAACCGTCTCTGAAACGGCAAACAGCCGGATCTGAAACTCCGCAGCGGGCTCCGCTGCCCGAAGCCGAACCTCGCTCCGCCGGAGACCAGCTTCGGCACAGCCCATGGGGACGGGCGTCAGCGCCATCCCCCGATGACTCCGCGACCGCCGGGCCGCAGCGACGCCCGGGGACTGCCCATCGCGGCCTCCGCCGGCGTCGGCGCACTCTCACGCGCGAGACCTGGCGCGATGCGGGGCTGCCGGGCCTCCGAGGGCCGCCAGACCGGCGCACCGCTCCCGCGCGGCCGCCATGGACTCCCGGCACCCCCGCCGGCGCCGCGTCGCTCGCGCGTCGCCGCATCCGCCGCCGCTCTTTCTCTGCTCTTAGGACTCGCGATCGCGGTGCTTGCTCGTGCCGTCGGTGCCCAGGTGGCCCCAGGGCGCCCGGCCGGTCTCATCGCCTCCAAGCTGGCCGTCGAACGCAGCTCCAACATGTCGGCCATCGCCCAAACCCTGCACGGCAACGTGCCTCTTCTGATCCCTCTCGAGCCGGATCCGGCCGCCACCGCCACCCGCCGCGCGGCCGTCGCGCCGAACGCCATTGCCTCGAAGTTGCCGCAACGCACGACCACCAGGCGCGGCGGCGTGGTACGGATCGCCAACGGGCGCCGGTGCTCGGTCAACAGCCAGTGCTTTTCCCGGTGCTGCACGAGGCAAAGGTCGACCGACGGCCTGCTGCGGTGCCAGCCGGTGGCCGCGTGCGCCGTCAAGAAGACCACCACCAGGAAGGCCGTGCGCAAGACGACCAAGCGCGTTCGGATCACGACCAAGCGCGTCCGAATCACGACCCAGCGCCCAGCAGCAGCCGTAAAACCGGAGTGGGAACAGTGCGAAGCGTCGACCGAATGCGCCTCGGGTTGTTGCTCGGTGCAATGGTCCAACGACGGGGTGTTTAAGTGCCACCCCGTGGGCTCGACGGGCTGCGTCGCCCGGGTGACGCGGCCGACGACCACCAAGCAAACGGGATCTGCCCCCACGAGCGACCTCCTGGACCTATGGATCCCGTGCTACGCTGCCTCCGACTGCCAGTCGAACTGCTGTTCCGTCGTGTACTCGAGCGACGGCATCTGGAAGTGCCACCACTCCGCCGTCTGCGCCATCCCGACCACCAACACCCCACCCGCCGTGCCCACGCGGACGGCCAAGAGCGTGGGCGGGACCGCCGAGTTCGGCGTCCACGTTTCGTGGGGCAACGAGCCGGGCGTGGTGCAGGAAGCCGACGGCAGCCTCGCTGCGATCGCCGCCAGGATCGGCCGCACCCCCTCCTTCGTCGGCGATTTCTTCTCCTTCGGGACGAGCGACGTGCCCAACGGCCTCGGAACGCAGTGGATCGTCGACCACGCCACTCTCACCCGGCCGGTGCCCAACGGGTTCCTCATCACGCTGATGCCGTGGGACGGCCTCGCGTCCATCACCGACGCCCACCTTGCCGAGCTGCAGCGGGCCATCCGACTGGTTTTCGCGGCGGGAGTGAGGATCGTGCAGGTCAGATTCGCGCCTGGTACGTCAGCTGAACACTTTCACCTTGGCGAGGAGATTGATTGCCTTCTTCTCAGAGATGAACGGGAACTGGTACCCGGCCTGGAGCATGCAGCCTGAACGCTACCGAGGTATGCTTGGCAGGCCGCTGATCGTCGAGAAGATTCTGACTTCGGTGCTTTAGCTACCTTCATCCGGGTGGCGAAGGCCGTTCAGGCCGCAGGAGCTCTGTCGGTTTGGGCACCAAATGTCCTCGGTATGTCCTGTGCCTGATACGGCCGATTCATTCAATTGACTCCATTTTGGCAGACTGCTGGCGGTCGAGCGACGACCCGTACGGTCCCTACTTCCCGGCCGAAGATCCGTCCTCGGTGGACATCGTCGGCCTCTCCTTCTACCACATCGACAACACCTACAACGGCACCAACGACGTGCCGCCCCCCGACAAGCTCGTGCGCACCCTCACGGGCTGGAACCTCCGCACGCGGATCCACTGGCCCAACTGCGACTACGTCGGGCGGTTCGCGGACCGGTACAGCAAGCCGTTCCACCTCACCGAGACCGGCGCGATCTACCGGCCCGGGCGCGGCGGGGCGTCGGAGCTGGACATCAAGCGCGCGTGGTGGAGGCAGCTGTACAACGGCACGGCGATCGACCTCCTCGGCATGGGGTTCGTGGGGTGGTTCGAGTTCTTCAAGTTCGAGTACGGCGAATGGCGGGATTTCCGCTTCACGTCGCCGGGAATGCTGAGGAGCTTCATCGCTGACCTGCCTTTCGATCGCTTCCTGTTTACTGCTTGAGGCGAAGGACACATCATTGAGCGAGGAGTGGGACACAACATCCATACCACGGCATCATCTTGTTCGATAGACACATATGCATGTATTGGCTATATCCTAGTTGATCATCTTTGTCCTTCGAGTTCCAGTTGTGCTTTCGACCTGACGGGGTGTCGGCCGCTGGTGTGCGTGGCGCGAAGCAAAGAACCAAGCGCGTCGGAACGCTTCCGATGCTGCCATTCAGCATCGGCGGACGGCGACGGCGGCTCTTTGCCACCGTCCTCGTCTCTCTCGCGGCGGGCATCGCGTTTGCGTCCCTGACGGCATGGCCATCGGACTGGTTCGGGGACAAGGACAGCGCGCTCGAGCACCGGCTGCAGCGGGAACTCCAGGCCGCCGAGGGACCGCGAAAGTGCTACGTGGCCGGCGCAGAGGATGCTGACGGGACAGTTGCGGCCGAAAAAGGAGCCCTCAAGGCATGTCCGCCGCTGCAGGACCTGCCCAAGGGATGCCCGCTCCCTCCCGACGATTTGCGCCGGGATCTGGACCGCCAACCGGTGACTTTCTGCGGGGTTGATGGCTCCCGCACGGACATGGATCCCAAGGACCACAAGTGCCCCGTGCCGATGAGGAACGTTGCCCGGGACAGGTGCGGGCAGGCGGACATCAAATCCTGGGAGGTGCTCCGCTCGGCGTCCTATTCGCCCGGATTCAGCCTACCGTACGGATGCCCGCACCAGCTGTATGCCGCGTTCAGCGGCGAGAGCGCGGCCTACTACCCGGAGTTCGTCAACGGCAAGGAGCGGGGCGCGTACAACCTCTCGGTCAACTACCGCTTCGATTCCGACGTGCCAGTCACCTACTTTGACCCGCCGGTCTATACACTAAGGGCTGCCCCCGAGCCCTATGCGGAGAAGAAGGCGCGGCCGGCGGTGGCGACGGCCTTCGTGTCCAACTGCGGCTCGCACAACAACCGCGAGTTCTGGCTCTCCGAAATGATCCGCCTGCTCAAGGTGGAATCGTACGGGCGCTGCCACAACAACGCGCAGATCGACAAGGACATCCAGACGCGCTTCCGGAACGACCAGTGGCGCCTCAAGGTGGAGGTCTCGCGGCGGTACTTGTTCCAGCTCGTCTTTGAAAACAGCGACGAGCCCGACTACGTCACCGAGAAGTTGTACCAGGCACTCGAGGCCGGCACGGTGCCGGTCTACATGGGCGCCAAGGGCCAGGCATGGCGGCACGTGCCCAACCGGACGTCGATCATCTACGTGGCCGACTTCAAGGACCCCGAGGCGCTCGCCGCCCACATCACCAAAGTGGCCGAAAACCGGACTCTCTACGAGTCGTACCTCGAGTGGAAGAAGTACCCGTTCTCGAAGGAATGGAAGGAGCTGGAACGGATAGCGTTTGTGGGTTGGCGGTGCCGCGCGGCGCACCTGATCGCGGGGATCCCGTTCCGCTGGCGGGGCGCGTTCGACGACCAACCCGAGGGGATATGGGATTACGGATCAGCTTGGGATTTGCGGGAGAACACAACTCTTCCGCGGACTGGCAAGTCGCCGCCGGGATCTTCCTTCAAAGATCCCTGGGAGGACGGCGCGGTCGGGTGGAAGGCGCTGCGGAGGGATGCCTGGCTCGCACGGCGGAGAGAGCAGCTGTTACGCGGGCAGTCGGTTGCGGACGTCGCTGCGTTGAACGAGGGGGAGGGGATTACCTCCCTGATCGCGGGGATCGCGACCATGGGCATGTTTGTCGGTGTTTCGGCGCTGGTGCTGGTCGGTATCGTCCTGTATAGGGCCAAGCTGCGGCGCCAGCGGTCCGAACGGATCCGGGTGCGGCGGCGCGGACGCTCAATGTCGCCGCCGATGACGCTGCCCATCTTGATTGGTGGGCCGGACGTGGACGTACCGCCAGGGCGCCTGCCGGCGCCGTAGCGATGTACAGGGTGCAATGGAATGATTGCGGAAGATTCCATTAATTCCATGTCCAAAATCTCGGCTACTGCCTTGTGACTGCCCACCAGATGACCTAAAGAAGAAGATGGCATGATGATCAGCAGCAGATATTGAATAATCTAGGATTGAGCACCTACCAAAGGCAAAACGATGACCTGCAACGGCAGGATAACGAGCCAGACGCAAATCATCCATCGTCGAACCTTCTTTCGGAACACAGGATCATCTGGGCAAACGGCACACGGTAAGCGACAAAGCTTCGAAAAGTCCGTGTCCAGAAACCCACAGTATTCGGGTGGGAATCGCGTAAACTGGTTGTTGGACGCAGCGCCGTCCCGGCTTGGTCTCCCGGCAGAGGTCGGAGACAGGCACGCCGCGTCGGTCAGGCTCGTCCTCGGCACGGCATCAAAGTGCAGCGGTGGCCCCGTCACGGTCACCGACGACGCGACCGCAACGATGTTCGGGCGCGTAAGCGATCCGATGGTTAGTTCCGCCACGGGTATCCTCGCGCCCTGCGACCGCAAGGGGAGGCGGGACGCGGTCGCACGGCTCGCGACGGGTCCGTGGACCTGCTGCGCCGCCAGAAACGCCTCCAAGTTCTCCACGGGCCGCAGGAGGAAGTTGATGTCCGTTGGCGGCCTCTGTGCCGCCGCGTCCGCGTACGAGGGAAGTTCCCCCGCGGCGGGCGGCTCAATGTCAAACGGAGAAAGCACAGCGTCCAGAGGATCTGGGCCTGCTATCGCAGGCGGTGGAGGAGCAGGAGCTCCATCGTCCGATTCAGGCTCCGATCCGTCCGCTAAAGATTCCTCGTCCGCGGTATGTCGGGTGTGGCGAGCAACCAGCTCTGCCGGTGACGCAAAAGACGAATACGATGGCGGAGGGCTTTGTCCGATATCGTCTCCCGTGCCATCAGGGCTCGTCACGGGCGACACAGGTACCGGCACGGCGGTGATAGATTGCGAGACCTCGGGCCGCTCCGGGCCGGCTCCACCGCCGCTGCCCGGCGTAATGTCCATCTCCGCGTAGAGCCGGTTATTTAGACGAGCTCAAACGGAACTCCGGTCGGCAGTAGAGCCGCAGATCGTCACATGACTCCTGAGAAGGCGCGTCGCAATTTCGCGGTGCACCGAACAATCGGTGCGATGGGGCTCCTCTCCCTGCTGTGGACTGTTCTCGGGCTCCTGCCATCGCTTATGTGGCACGTGTGCTTCACGCTGCCGTGGCGATGGCTCTCGGACCGGTTCCGCGGGGCGGCGGAGCGCCAACGCCGGGCGGCCCGCGCCAGGCGCAAGAGCGTCGCCGAGGCCGGCAGCGGCCTGTACGGCCTCGCCCACCGCGCGCTCAACTTCGAGGACCCGATGCACGAGTCGATGTGGCTGAACATGGGCCTGTGGCGCGGGGCGCACACCTTTGTCGGCGCCTGCGAGGACCTGGCGGACCTGGTGGCCCGAGCGGCCCGCGTCGGCCCCGGCTCCAGGGTCTTTGAGGCCGGCTCGGGCTGCGGCGACTCTAGTTTCCACATTCTCACGGCGTTCCGCGCCCGGAGTGTGTTTGCAGTCACGCTCGAGCCCGTGCAGCACTACGTCGCCGTCAACCGGTCGCGGAAGCTGGGCCTCGAGGCCGGGACCAACTTCCTGTTTGGCGACGCTGCCGATCCCAACGACTGGACACCGACGCCCATCGAGGCGTGGGAAAACACTTTCGATGCCGCGATCTCTGTCGACGCGGCCTACCACTTCGAGACGCGGCAAAAGTTCCTGCAGCTCGTGTTCGACCGCATCCTCCGGCCCGGCGGCCGCTTCGCCGCGGCGGACATCGTCGCCGGCCCCGGATTCCGGGACTACCTCGGCGACGGGACCGCGGGCCACCCCGTGTTCAGGGACGCGCTGCAGTACGCCTTCCGCGCGGCGCACCTGCCCTACGAGAACCTGTGGGATGGCCCGCGGGAGTACGAAGAGCGGCTCCGGCGGATCGGCTTCGCGGAGGTGCGGGCCGAGGATATTTCCGAGGACGTCTTCCCGGGCTTCGTCAGGTTCCTGGACAGGTTCGCCGAGGCGTGGTCGCCGTCCGGGTTCGAGGAGAGGCTCGAGGTGCTCTACTTTGCCGCGGTCAGGGAGCTCATCCGCTTCCTGCACCAGAAGCGGGTGCTGGCCTTCGTTCTGGTCAGCGGCAGGAAGCCCGTCGAGGCGGCTTGACCAAAAAAGAATCAATTATGATACCTCGGTTACGTGTCTCCTTTTCTAGTTCCGCCTTCCGACTCCACAAAGAATACCTTTCGCCTCTGCCCGCCCCAGCCCCGCCCGCCTTCACGCCGCCGGCTTTCGCAGGAGCATGAAGAACATCGGCGTGAAGATCTCGCGCCGGCCCCCCTCCACGAGGTTCCGCGCCGCGAGTTCCAGCACCTCGTGCGCCTTGACGGTGCCCGCCGGCGCGATGCGGAGGAGCTCGAGCGCCCGGGAAAGCTTGTCGGTCGCGGCGCTGCGGGACCGGATCAGCCTCGATCGGAACAACGGCGAGGCGACGACGACCCACCGTCCCCAAGGCGCCATCAGAGCGCACTTGAAAAAGCCGTCAAAAGTCCTCTGGTACGAGTACTCGCCCGCCAGCACGGACCACCAGGGCTCCTGATCCCCGCGCGCGATCAGCCACCCAACGCCGCCCCACGCAGAAGCGGCACACCCACCTGCCCCGGCCCCATCTCCGCGAGATCCTCCGTCTCCACCACCTCGAACCCCGCCTCGATCGCCGCCTTCACGGCGTCCTCCGTGCTCACCAGCTTGGGCAGCGAGTCCCCCTCCTCGATCCCCCTGATGATCGCCGCCTGCTCCGCGTCCGCGGGATCGTACCGCGCCGTCGTGCACCACTCGTAGTTGGCGTACAGCGCGCCGGGCTTGAGCACCCTGTGGATCTCCCTGAACACGCGGACGAGCGCGGGCGCGTGGCAGGTGGCCTCGATCGAGTATGCCGCGTCGAAGGAGCATTCGGCAAAGGGCATGGCGAGGAAGTCGCCGTGCTGCGCCGCGCACAAGGGGGAGAGGCCCGTCTGCGAGGCGTAGGCGTTTGTGCGGGCGACCTGGGCGCGGTTGTTGTTGATGCCGAGGATGGAGGCCGAGGTGAGGCGGGCGATGTTGCGCATGGGGCCGCCTGCCGGAAACGAGGGGTCAGAAGGGGCGGGGTGGGGTGAAGGAGGGGGAGACGCACCGACGCCGCAGCCAACGTCCAGAACCTTGGCTCCCTGTCGGCGGTGATCCCGGTCAGAACCGGCCCGCGGGCACCACCACAACAAAATCAAGCACCTTCTTGAGCCCCAGCTTCAGCGCGAGGTAGTCCTCGTGCCGCAGGATGCAGTTGCCGAAGCTGTCCCCCGTGAAAAGCCGGCAAAAGTGGAACGACTGGCCCCATCCGTATTCGTAGAAGCTGGTCGGGCGTAAAGGGGGGAGGGGAAGCGTCAGCGAGGCCGAATGGAGCTCGCGGAGGGGCAGACGCACTCGGTTACGAGATCGTAGACTTTGGTGGCAAACGCGGGGGGACGAAACGCGCCCGCGGGCGGCGGTCAGCTCGGTCCGCTCGCCGCGGTCGGAAATGCCTCACAGTGGTTCACCATGTCCCGCGATTTTTCCATGCGGAGCTCCTCCCCGTGCCCGTTGGCGGTGGACCACATCTCCGAGTACGCGTCGGCGGTCTTCTTGTGCGTCTCCCCGGCATCGCCGGCTTTCTTCGAGGCGAACGACGAGAGGATGTTGGAGTAGGTCACCGCGCCGGCCGCGGAGCCGTTGCCGTCGGGCGCCATGGTGGGTGCGGTGCGGCGCGTCGTTTCTCCGCCACCGTGGCCGGCGGTCGGGAATCAAACGATCAGACCACCCACCAGCCCGCAAATCCCCCCTTGAAAATCGCTCCAGGGAAGCACCGTCCGCAACGAGGCACGATCAGAACGGCATTTTTGCCTCTCGTTGTTGCTGGATGCAGAGATGCGCCTTTTCGTCGTCCGCATCGCCGCGAGGGCTCTGGTGATTTAGCCGGTGTCACTCGCGCAGCCTAAATGCCCGGCGCGCGGACGCGCACTTCCCGTCCCCATGGCGCGCGGAAAAAGAATGATGCAGCTCAGCTGCAAGCGATCCGTGGGATTTGGCTGCGAATTCGGAGCAGGACGCTGATGGAGCGATCTCACGGCGTCGACGAACAAGCGCGGCCCGGCAGCGCGGCAAAGCACCCTTCCCAGATGCAGTCGGAACTTATACGAACTGGTTGAGCGGTCCTAATTCTCCTGGCGTTGAATTCATTCGGGGAGAAGCCGCCCGTCGCCGCCTTGCGTGGCCGCTATACATATGCCAGTCGATCAGAGCCAAGAAACGCGCTGTTGAACAACGCGTCGCTCACACAATCCGCGATGCGCCTCGCTGAAGTCGAGTCCGGGCCCGAGCACGGCGCGCTCGCATCGCTGCTGGGCGCGTCGCTGCTGCGGGCCGATGGCGCGGCGGAGCCCACCGCCGCAGCACTCGGCCACGCGTCGTTCGTGCTCCTCCTCTTCACCGCCGACCATTCCGTGTCGGGCCGCCGCATAGCGCCCGCCGTCGCCGCGTTCGCCCAGCGCCACGCCGAAAAATCCATCGCCGTCGTCGTCGCGCCCACCGACGCCGAGCCCGCCGCCGCGCTCTCCTCGCTCGCCGCGCTCGACCCGCCCGGCGCACACGCTGTGCCGCTGGAAGCGACCCCCCGCCTCGAGGCGCGCTTCGGCATCCGTGGCGTGCCCGCGCTCGTGGTCATCGACGCCGGCGGGGACGCGCTGTGCACCGACGCGCTGCCGAGGCTGCTCGAGGACCCCGCGGGCGAGGGCTTCCCGTGGGCTCGGAGAACGGTGTGGGAGGCAGTGGCGTCGGCAGGGCTGGCGAAGAAGATGGCCGACGGGAGCGAGGCCGAGGCCACCGTGGAGGAGCTGCGGGCCGCGGACACGATCGCCGTGCTCTTCTCCGCCGACTGGTGCGCCCTGTGCCCGCCCCTCCACGCCCTCCACTCACCCGGTTCCCACCAACATTACAGGTCCCCGCCGTGCCGCGCCCTCCTCCCCTACCTCGCCCCCCTCCTCTCCCTCCCCTCCCCCCCGGCCCTCCTCCTCGTCCCCTCGGACGCCGACCCCCCCGGCCGCGCGCAGCAGCTCGCCCTCCTCCCCGCGGGAACCTTCTCCCTCCCGTGCGACCCCGACGCCGAAGCCGAGCTCGCCGACCTCCTCGGGGTCACCGGCATCCCCGCCCTCGTCGTCCTCCGCTCCGACGACGGCGCCGCGATCTCGCGGGACGGCGCCGAAAGGATCAAGCGCGACCCCGCAGGCTTCCCGTGGCCCCCCCGCGCCGTCGTGCGGATGGCCGACGCGTTCGCCGCCGACTCGCGCGGCGTCGTCGCGGCGTTCGAGGAGCTCCTGTCCCCCTCGGAGCTCGACGCGTTCGAATCCGTCGCCGCCTCGCGGCTGGGCGGCGCGTGGGTGTTTGCCCGCGCATCGGAGCCGGCGCACGACTGGGACGCCCAGGAAGGCGAGCCCGACGACGAGGCGGACGCGGTCAGGTCGCTGCACAGCTTCCTCACCCGCGCGTACGGGTACGCCGTCGCGCACGGCTCGGCGGTGGTCGCCATCGGGCCCGGCAGGAGGGAGGTCTGGGCGTGGCCGGTGGAGGGCACCGCGGGCGCCGTGCTGGGTGTCGCCGGGGAGGCGCAGAGGCCCGGGACGGGGGAAGTGACGGCCGAGAGCTTGGAGGGGTGGCTGGCGGGGATCGAGGACGGGGAGGTGGAGCCCGAGGCGCCGAGGGCGCTCGATACGGGCACGTCGTCGGAAGAAGAGGAGGAGGAGGTGGAAGGGAGCGGGGACGAGGACTCGATGTGGGAGTCGGAGGGGGACGAGGACGACGAGTACCCGCTCTCGGCGGCGGACCTGCAGCAGCAGATCTCCGCCTTGATTCTCGCGCAGGCCGCGCGGGACTTTGAAGAAGCCGGCGGGGAGGGGGGCGAAGCGCCCGGCGGGCCGGTCGGGGGCATGCAGGGGCTGATGGAGATGCTCGGGTCGCGGCCGGGGGCGGTGATCGACCTGCGGGAGCTGCTGGCGGGCATGGAGCACGCCGGGATCGCCGGGGACGACGACGAGGATGATCCCGAGGGCGAGGGCGTGCATTGGGAGATCGAGGTCGGGAGCGACGGAGGCGGAGAGGGAACGTGGGAGGTGCGGCGGGAGGACGGGATGTGGGAGGAGGTTCCTCAGGCGGACCGGCCGGCCGCGGGAAATGCTGGCGCGACGAAGCCCGACATGGGGGACGAATAGGTCCTTGCTGCCGCAGGTCGGCATCTTTCTCGGACACGTGGGACGCCTGGGACGTGTGGCATCTCTAGCGGATCTCTTCATGGCGAACAATAGCACTGAATCAACGTCGTCGACGCCCTCGCTCGAGCCCAACATCCTTCCCATCAGGTCACCATATCATCAGATCCCCCGGGCTTCCTCAGACCGTCAGATCCCCCCCGGCTCCATGAATCCCCCGCTGTCCTCCGTCTCCCCCACCACCAACCACCCCCCCTCCTCCTTGTCCTCCCTCCCGTCGTCCATCACCACCGCCCCCCTCCCCCCGTCCTGCCTGTACCGCCTGTCCGCGATCCTGCGCGTGTACACCGCCGAGCTCGCGGCGAGGTAGGCCAGCACCGAGGCCAGCGTGCCGGGCAGGTTGTAGATCCCCGCCACGAGCCCCGGGGGCAGGTCCGAGGTCGCGAGCAGGCGGACCAGCTTCCTTGCCAACGGCGGGCCGTGTGCGGCCGCGAGGGAAGCGAAGGCCACCGCGGCGCGCCCCGCGAGCCGGCCGGCGCCCAGCGCCGCGTCGGCGGCGGCGTGGGCGGCGGTGTGCGCGAGCGAGTCCCGGGGTTCCGCGGCGATGGGGGGGTAGGTGGTGCCGTCGGATGCGGATAGAGGGGTTTGGGAGGTGGAGGGGGTGGGGCCGGCGGCGAGCGAGGCCAGGGCCGAGATTGAAATGGCGGTCGCATTGCGGAGCTGCGGGTAGGCCTGGAAAGGAACGGGGCGGATGGGCCCGGATCAGATAAGACCGTTGCTGGCTGCAGCATAGGAAGGTTACCTCGCGCACGAGCCCCTCGACGGCGCCCCGCACCGCGTCCACGCGCGCCCGCACGTCGTCGGACCACTCCTCCTCCCTGAATCCCCTGACCGCCTGCCACACGGACCGCGCCAGATCGGCCGCGAGCGGCGGCAGCCTCGACGCCGCCGCCGCGGCCGCCGAAGCGAGCGTCGACAGCTGCGCCAGCGCCGTCGGCGGGTCCTGCACCGCCTGGCGCGCCTCGTGCTCGGCCCACGCGTCCGGCCACCTGTGCACCGAGTTGGCCATGCCGTAGTACTCCTCGTAGTGCTTTGCCACGTCGTAGAAGTCGTCCCAGTCCATCTCGGGTGCCGAGGGCGCGGTGTCGACGCGCGGAGGCGGCTCGCGGGGGACCACCTGCGGTGCGGCGGCCACCGAGGGCACCGACGGCACCGCCGGGTAGGCGGAGAAGGCGTACGGCAGCGGCGGGAAGTCCGCACGGTCCGCGAAGGAGCGCACGCTGTCGCCGTTCAGGGTGCCGTTCATGTCGCCGAACGAGAATGCGGGGTCGGCGGGGTACAGCCGCGACGCCGCCGCCGACGCCGCGCCGCCGTCGGCCGACTCGGAGAGCAGCAGCGGGCGCGGGGCTGAGAGCTGCGCGGAAACGTCCCTCCCATCGCCCACGTCGGTCGCCGCCGGGGGCTCCTCCACCGCGACCTGCCCCCGCTCCTCCCGCCCGGCCTCCGCGCCGCCGACTTCGGCCGCCTCGGCGCGCTCGCGTCGCCGCTCCTTCTTGCGCTCGCGCTCACGCGGCCGCACGGCAACCGCTTCCATGTCTGGTTGGTTTGGACAGTTCGGAGGTCACATGAGCGGCGGGACGCAAGCCCCGCGCCCTCCTCGCCATACCGCGCAGATGCGAAACAAAGGCGGCTTCAGCATAAAGCATTGTAAAGGAGATCCTCATATGCACATATGTACATCCGGCACCCGACCGCCAGCGGCCTCTACACCCACTCGACAAAGCCCACGTCTCCCTTCCCCGAGTCACCAACTCGTTCCAAAACATCAGCTCACGAAACGACGGGTGGGATCCGCTGCCGGCCAGTACATCTTGAGGTCTGGCAGCTCGACGCAGGCATCTGCAGCGCCATTCCCGCCCCGGGCGGCCCAGCAGCTCAACCCAACAGCTTCCCCCTCGGCGTCGACAACCTCGTGCATCTCGGTTTCCGCAAACATCGACCTCCCCCGGTAATCGTCCTTGTGGTACGTCTCCCCGATTTTGACCTCGGAGCTGAAGGTGACCGCACGCTGCCTGCCAGACCCCGTCACGGATCGCAGCTTCGAGGCCGAAGGCACCGGCGACCCGTCGTACGCCGTCGGTCCCTCGCTTCCGCCCTGCCACAAGTCCGACTCCCGGTCCCCGATCCCGGCCGCCAGCGAGTCGTCGTGGAACACCTTCCCCGGAAACGCCTGCGCGCGGCGGTCGGGCACCTCGGTCGCGCAGGCCCAGCACCCGCCCTCGGCCGCGTCCCCGTGCGGGCACACCCTCGCCACCACGCGGGCCATGCGCAGGCCGAGGAGGTCCGTGCGGGAAATGGCTGTCCGCTCCCCATCGAGGAAGGCCGCGATCGTGTCGGCCGTGGCAGCGCAGTGCGGCATCCCCGAGGCGCGAAGCACCGCGACGCACGCAGAAACATCGTCCAGCAGGGATGCGCAGCGCTCGAGGTCGGCGCTCGATTGGGCGCCGCTGCGGCAGGCGTGCCGGAGTTCGAGCAGGCGGATCCACGAGCCGTGCGTCGCGGCGATGCAGAAGATGATCGTGTACACACTCCCCTTGATCTGCTCCGGGGTTGAGCTGCGCAGGAAAGTGCGTATCCCCGTGCAAACCGCGTCCGCGGCCCGCGTGGCCGTCGCGTAGTTAGTCGAGGAGAACCAAACGCTCAGCTGCAGCGCGTTAAGGGCGCTCTCAACCGTGTCCGGGTCGCTTTCCGTGTTCGTCACCAAGGCGCTGCTCATCACCGACGATCCACTGTCCTCGGAATGCCTCTCGGGATGAGAGTGTTCGTACTCGACCTCCTCTGCGAGGTCGACGAAAGGCTCGGGCGAGACGCCGAGCATCCGGAGCATCTGCATGTGTGTGAGGAACCCGAGCGCCTCGTGCAGCCTGAAACCCTCCCCGAACATCGCTCGGAGTCCCGCCAGGTCCCCAGCACGGAACGGAGCGGCGACCGTGCGCGGCACCGCCGCCTCGAGCCCCGCCATGGCCTCCCGCAGGCGCGCCATCCTGTGCACTGCGCGCTTTGCCAGGCCCCTCGTCGGCGCGGGCATTCGCCCCGCACACTCGGCCGCGAGCACCTCCGTCGTCGACATGCCGGCCTCCGCGGCGCACCACCTCGCCTGGCGGCCGTGCTCGAGGCCGGCAATGTGCACGAGCAGCTCGAGGTGCGGAACGCCGGTGTCGGGCAGGCCTCCGACCATCTGACGGAGCATGTCGTAGCCGTCGGGCGTGTCGAAGGAGTCCATCCAGCGGAAGGCGTCCGCGCAGGTGAATGGCAGGATGAGTTCGAGAGTGTGCTTGGGGATAGGGCCGTTCTGCCTGCTCAGGGCGGGACTTGGGAGATTGCGGTGATGGCACCCAACGGGCACCGTGGGGAATTCGATGGACGGGTCCAGGAGGGGTTCCGTCCTTGTTTGCGAGGCGAGGACGCTGCGTGACGGGAGGGACGGGCCTGGTCAGGAGAGAACCGTGCCCGCAATTCACGTCGCTGTACCCACAGCATGAAGCTGACGCCGACCCAGAACAGATCGAGCCACAATAACCAGACCAGGAGGTCGTCCACGGTCTCGAGCCGCGGCGGGGTCACGCCCCCCTCGCCCGGCACGCGGTCCCGGCGCCAGAGGCTCACCAGGACGCCCAGCAGGTTCCGCGAGGCGCCCGGCCGTGCCATCGTGGTCTCCACAAAAACGAGGGCGAGCACCACGGCGAGCTGCAGCGCCAGGGCGTCCTCGGTGTGGCCGGTGGCCAGTCGCGCGAGGCCGCGGCGGACTTCCTCGTCGAACAGCTCCTCGAGCACCGCCTTCTCGGGCGCCCCGAGCGTGAGGGCTCCCAGCCACCGCGCGGCTGCGACGACGGGGGCCGAGTTGTAGATTCTGTGGAAGGGCGAGCTGTCCGGGCCGTGCGGCGAGGCGCGTGCGGCCGCGAACAGCTCGGCACGTAGCAGCCGGCGGACGGGCGCCACCGCCGCCACAAAGGCCTCCTCGAAGGCAGCTGCTTTCGCAGGCATTGCTCCGGTCTTGGCGACGTGAAGCCGGTTAGGGACAGATTCGATTGGGCGGGTGGGGGTCCCGAGGGAGATCGTGGAGACCGTGGTCTGGACAACCGGCGGCAATCACTTTTTCAGGGCAGTCCGGGTGGTTCCCGATTCCCGACACACCAATTTTTCCCATCGAACCGGTCCATACCGCATCGCGGGGCACCGGCAACGCAGATCGTTGCCCGGGCGCCTTCGGAGAGCTAGGTGTCGCATCGTCACCCTGGTCCCGCCGGAAGCTTTCATTGACACCGGCACCTACGGTTCCCGCCGCCTGGACTCTTCTCTTTGGCCCCAACGGAGTCCGACCTTCGGAAACCGTGCGCAAACACCCTGAAACAAGCTCTGACTCCCAGAATCTCGGGTTGCTTTGCCATCTCGTCACCCCCCACCGGCCGATGACCGCCTCGCAGCCGGCGCAGTCCGACCGCCGCGCGCAGGCGTTTCCGGGGAAGGTGACCGCCGCGCGCAGGCGTTTCCGGGGAAGGTGTTCCACGACGACTCGCTGGCGGCCGGGATCGGGGACCGGGAGTCGGACTTGTGGCAGGGCGGGAGCGAGGGACCGACGGCGTACGACGGGTCGCCAGTGCCTTCGGTCTCGGAGCTGCGATCGGTGACGGGGTCTGGCAGGCCGCGCGCGGTAACCTTCAGCTCCGAGGTCAAAATCGGGGAGACGTACCACAAGGACGATTACCGAGGGAGGTCGATGTTTGCGGAAACTGAGGTGCGAGACGGCTTTGATGCCGTCGACAGCGGCTTCGGGTGCACAAATCTTGCGGCGTCGCCTCTGGGCCGCAGGGATGCAGATACCTGCGGCCTCCCGGACCTTAGACCTTTCTGGTCTGACTTCGGATCTGCTTTGGTGTAAGCTTTCGCCGGTACCCCGTGCGCTGTGGTGGCGGGAGCGGGGCTCGGCAGCGGGCTGCACTCGAGGATCGGCGGACCGAAGAGTGCCGCGTCGGCATGCGGCACCGGCACCGGCCCCGGCGGGGGGAACATGGGCGCCGCCAGGCGCTCGGCGAGGCACGGGGTCGGGTCGTGCGCCGGGCGGCCCGGGATAGTGCGGGGCGGCGGCGAAGGTGACGGGTACGGCCCGAGGAGGGGCTCTGGTGCGTTGTATGTGCCCGGTGGATCGGATGGATGCAGCGCGAGGACGGGTCAGTTCCGACTGCCACGGGGTGGGCGGCACGCAGACACGCACCCCAGAAGTCCGCCGCGCCAAATGGAAGCAGCCAGCCTGCGCCGTCCCGCGTCCATGCGCCGGCGGCAAACGGGTCGGCGGCGCCGTCGGCGGAGGGCGACTCGCCGCCCGTGGCCAGCATCGGGCCGTCGCGCCGCACGGGCGGCAGGCCGCACTCGGAAGGGTCAGGGGGCTTCGGCTGCGTGGTAACAGGTGGCATCGTTGGGCGGCCCGGACGGCGCCGGGGGCCGTGAGCTGCTCGAACAGGGTCGGGATCCGGAAGCAAAGCTGACAATGAAAGCTACCGACCGGATGGCATGGGCGAGGAACACTGAGCTATCTCAAGGTCGTCAGACAGTAATGCGAGGATCGGGTATCCAGCGATGCGGTGTTCGTTGCTCTGTTGAGCCATCGTGGAGCGGGAGTGGCGGGAACCACCCAATACGAAGACTCATAAGGGGAAAAGAAGTTTCCAAGGAGTTTCGGGGGGCCTTGGCGCCATATTCGTTGATGGAATGAGGTCACAATGCAGGTCCGAAACATGAGACCGTGTCTCCAGACCGTGGTAAGACCTGGCGTCGGAGACGACGTTGTGGGTTCACGAGCCCGAATCCCGGCGCCGCCGAGCACGCGGCGGCCACAGCGAGACAGCCTTGCCGCGGCGCTGTTGGAAGCAAGCGAGGCAAAGCGAGAGCTTCGGCCGCCCGATGGCATTCGCACACGGTTCCGGGAATCGCGCGGTGGCGGGGTCCAGACTCTGGGGATTCCATGCCGAGGGCAGGCGGCGAGGGACGATAGCGATCGGATGGAGCCAACGATACGGCAGCTGGGTATCCGAAGAAGACCGATAGAAGTCCGCCGGCTCCGGCGTCCCGGGATGCGCTAGCAGTGGCCGCTCTGTCGGAGCGGCGGTGCCCCGATTCACCCCCGCGGCCCGAACCCGAAAACAGTTTGGGTCTTGCCCACACCTGGAGGTCGTCAGGGCTCTACATCGCGTGGCACGTTGGGCTGCGGGCACAGCCGTGTGCTGCCGCCCGGGAGGAAAGCAAAAGGGATGGCGATGTGATCGGGTCATGGTTGATTGCCAGTTTCATCGGCGTTTCATCGGCGCCCGTAGCAGCATGCGGCCGGAACTGAATAGGATTCGACCGCAGAACTAGCTGCTGATTTGATTTCGACCCCGAATCCCCTTTGCCTTGGCTTTGGTCGCCGTCTACTGCCGCTCCTGGCGGCCGGATCGCAGCCCGCGATCTCTCGGTGCATGTGCGCGAGTCCAGACCCAGGCTCCCCGACCGCAACCCACCGAGGGGTGCGTTCAGGTCTGTTGCACTGCCGTCACTCGGACTACTCTGCCGGCGATGATGGCCGCCGCGGCGTTCGAGGCGGCTTTTGTGGCCGCGCTGGCGCCGGTGCGCCGGCTGCTCCGCGCGGACGAGTTCGCTGCCGCCCGCGGCTCCCCGCCGGGGCCGGAAAGCTCGCCCTTCCACCCCATATACAACTCGCCACCCGTCGTGGCTGCCGCTCGATGGCTGGGTGCCCTCGCGCTCAAGGCACCGGAGACGGAGGCGCTCGAGGCCCTGTTTGACGAGGCTGTCCGGGACGGCCTTGCGGCACCCGCCGCGGGACACACCGAGGACGCGCTGGCGCTGCAGCTCGCCGTCGTGTTCGCGCTCGTCTTTGTGGAGTCCACCACAGCCCGGCCCGGTGCGTCCCGTAACCTGTTGGCGGTGCTGGTGGCCCTGTGGCGGCGCGACCGGGTGCCTGGCGAGGCCCGGACGCCGCCACAGCAGCTGGAGACCGTGGACGACCTCCTGCTTTGGCTGCTTTGGCTCGACTTGTTTTGGGTCGGCATCGGATTCCTGCTGTGAGTGTACTGCGCAGGCGTCTCTGACTTCACGGGACATACAATGAGTTTAACGTCTCCGCATCCAGCGCTCTCGCTTCGCAGACGAGGACGGAGCCGATGCTGGACCCGGCCGTTGAGTTCCCTACGGTACCGGTCGGATGCCACCATCGCGACCTGCCCAGGCGTGGGGTGCGCCGGCAGGACGGCCCGATTCCGCAGAGCACCCTGGACCTCATCCTGCCCTTTACCTGCGCCGACGTCTTTCGCTGGACTGACGCCTTCGACGAGCCCGCAACCTCGGAAATGCTGCGCCGCATGGTCGGCAGCCTGCCCCGCGCAGGCTTCGCGCATTTTGAGATGCTCCTCCACGTCGCCAGCCTCGAAAACGTGCGCCTCGCAGCATGGTGCGCGGAGGAGGCGGGTATGTCGGCGCTAGACGTGCTGGCCGCCGGATGCGCCGCACGCGGAGCCCCGGGGCAAGGGAGGGGGCTGGCCGGCCGCGCCGTGCAGAGAATGTGGCGCTTCCACGGGGCCATGGCCAGACTAGCGGCGGAAGTGCCCCCTCCCGTGACGGCGGCGTTCGCGGCTGGAGATGCCGCGGCATTGCGGGCCATTTTGGGGGACGGCCGCGGGCCCGAGAAGGCTATATCCTTCCTCACGTACCTGGAAATGCAACGGATGCTCGGCGTGGCGCCTGAGCCGTTTGTGGGCCTCGGCACGGACAACGTCGGGGCATCTGACGGACCGGAAGACGACATTTCCTCCGTGGGGAGTGGCTACAACGACTTGGACCTGAACGGTGGCGCCCACCAGGACCTCAAGTTGGAGGTCTGGTTCGCGTCTGCCCTGAGCAGGACAGCAGCACGTGCCGCCGACTCCATCTGCACGGGGATCCGCTCCTTCCTGCGCGGGCAAACCCCGGAGATGGTCGGTAAAAACCTGTACACGATCATCTTCTGCATCGCCGCGACCCACGCCGCGTGGATACGCCTCCTCGAGCTGCGGCACATCTGGCGGCATGGCCGGCGGCTGTACTTCTCCCTCACGGATCGCAGCTCGAAGCTGCTCGCCGACGTTTCGCTGTGCATCACTCTCCTCCGAGTCTCGGAAATCCCGCACTGCGCCGGCACTGCGGACATGATCACCGCTTTCCTAGATGGCGAACGGACCGCACTGTCGCGCACGGATCTGCTCGGCCTGCGCATGGCCCGGACGGTGGAGGGGCGTTGCACCCATGGTGGGGACGCTGCGGATGGCGGGGTCTGCTGGCAGTGTGCGACCGACACCCCCGGTCCTGGACCGCAGAGCTTTGGGGGGGAAGTGTTTCCGGAGGACACGCTGGCGAACGGCGCCGCGCCGGACTCGTGGTCGTTTGGGAGCTTCGACGGCATCACCTTGGCGGAGGAGAGCTTTCCGGCGGGCTCGGGTTCGGACCGGGGAACGCTCGCTGAAGGTAGTTCTTGGTTCACCGCGAATGTCGACTTGGTTGAGGCCTCGGGCGGAGGGAACGACGGTGGGCAGGCGAGAACCAGCAGCATGGAGGCCGTCCTTCGGCCCAGTGTGAAAGAGCTCCCAGACCTCAGGATGTATTGGCCCGTGAGGCACAGCTTGGGAGCCCGTGTTTAGGCCGCCGCCACGCATTCCTTGTCAGCAGCCGCAAAGAGCACAAATAAATGCTTCGGCGGCGCCCAGCTGGAACGCCCCAAGATCCGGGTCTCGGCTCCGCGCAACTACCACAGCTCCCACGAGGCAACGCATCTCATCTTTGCCTCAACGGAGAGGTTTAGAGCTATTCCATGTTGGCCTTGAGCATCGAGGTCCCATCGACCTCGTAGTCGTCCGAGCCGCAGTCCGAATCCGAATCGTCACCGGCGCTGCGTGCCAGGTAAGCAATTGAGCACGGCCTGCACGGCGCGCCGCGGGCCACGCCGTGCGCGCATGTAGCGAAGCCGTGTCCGCAGCGGTGCGGTTCGGGGAACAGCCCTGCGAGAGGCGTGCGGGCGGCGTCTGCACCATTGCGGATGCGCGGGGGAAGCGTCTTCGCGGCGAGGGTGAGCAAGTTCACGTCGGCCGCCTGCGAGGGGCCACCAATGGGGAGCGACATAATCGCCGCGAGGGCGGCGGCGCGAGAGGCAACTCGGGCACCTCGGTCGCGCAGGCCCAGCACCCGCCCTCGGCCGCGTCCCCGTGCGGGCACACCCTCGTCACTATGCGGGCCATGCGCAGGCCGAGGAGGTCCGTGCGGGAAATGGCTGTCCGCTCCCCATCGAGGAAGGCCGCGATCGTGTCGGCCGTGGCAGCGCAGTGCGGCATCCCCGAGGCGCGAAGCACCGCGACGCACGCAGAAACATCGTCCAGCAGGGATGCGCAGCGCTCGAGTTTGGCGCTCGATTGGGCGCCGCGGCGGCACGCGTGCCGGAGTTCGAGCAGGCGGATCCATGAGCCGTGCGTCGCGGCGATGCAGAAGATGATGGTGTACACACTCCTCTTGATCTGATCCGGGGTTGAGCTGCGCAGGAAAGTGCGTATCCCCGTGCAAACGGCGTCCGCGGCTCGCGCGGCCGTCGCGTAGTTAGTCGAGGAGAACCAAACGCTCAGCTGCAGCGAGTTGGATATGCTCTCGACCGTATCCAGGTCGCTTTGGGTGTTCGTCACCAGGGCGCTGCTCATCATTGACGATCCATCGTCCTCGGAATGCCTCTCGGGTTGGAAGTATTCGGACTCGACCTCCTCTGCGAGGTCCACGAAAGGTTCGGGCGAGACGCTGAGCATCCTCACCAGATGCACGTTCGTGAGGAACCCCAGCGCCTCGTGCAGCCCAAATTCCTCCCCGAACATCACCCGCAGTCCCGCCAGGTCCCCGGCAAGGAACGGAGTGGCGACCCTGCGCGGCACCGCCGCCTCGTGCCCCGCCATGGCCTCCTTCAGGGTCCAGGAGGGGTTCTGTCCTTGTTGGCGAGGCGAGGATGCTGCGTGACGGGGGGGGTCCGGGTCAGGGAGAGAGCCGCGGCTGCGATGCACATCGCTGTACGTACAGCATGAACTGATGCCGATCCAGAACAGATCGAGCCACAACAGCCAGACCAGGAGGTCGTCCACAGTTTCGAGCCGCGGCGGGGCCACGCCCGCCTCGCCGGGCACCCGGACCCTGCGCCAGAGGCTCACCAGGACGCCCAGCAGGTTCCGCGAGGCGCCCGGCCGGGCCATCGTAGCCTCGACAAAGACAAGGGCGGGCACAACAGCGAGTTGTAGCGCCAGGGCATCCTCGGTGTGGCCGGCGGCGGGGCGGGAAAGTCCGCGCCGGATTTCGTCGTCGAACAGCTCCTCGAGCACCTCGGTCTCGGGCGCCCCGAGCGCCCTGGCGCCCAGCTATCGCGCCGCCGCGACGACGGGCGCCGAGTTGTGTATCCTGTGGAAGGGTGAGCTTTCCGGCCCCTGCGGCGAGGCGCGCGCGGCCGCGAACTCCTCGGCGCGATAAGCCTGCTCAACGGAGCCAACGACGCCACAAAGGCAGCTTCGAAGCCGGCGGCGGTCGTGCTCATCGCGAGATCGCTCTGGACGACGAGGACACTCTCCAATCGGGTGGTTTGGTCTGGCCGTGCGGCACTTCTGACTCGAGCCGGTCGGCAATCCCCGATTCGTCAGGAACTCTGCCGCTCGCGCATCGCCATGCAAAAGAATCCAACGGCATCGAATGGTTTTCGTTTGATTCCATTTCGAACTCGGAACGGCGGTGCGCGGTAGTCCGCCATTGCAACGGGCTGGGAGGGAGTAAAGCGCATGGCAAAAGCAAGACCCGCCCGGCCGACTCCTAGGTCTTCCTCTCCAGGGCGAGCATAGCCCGCGTTGCGACCGGCATGCGCCGGATAATCAGAATGAGCACCGGTGCCTTTTTGATCTTGTTTCATGCTTTAAGCTTTATAATCGGCGGTGGGGTAATTGACGGAAGAACCACCGGAAGACACGGAAACCATTCGGCTATTGCCCCGTGCGGAGCAAATCGTGTTCGGCTATCCCGGGTCGCCCGCGGCGGCTGTGTTTGGGAAAGACATTCTCTACAGCTCTCTCGCGGCTCCTTGGCATGCAACCTGACTGTTCCGGAATCCGACCGCCTGGTCGGCGGCGAGGCGCGTGCCCGATGCGGGCGGCTTTCAACTCCTTTCCGGCCATTTTTTGAGTCGGTGGTGGTTTCAATGTCTGACGGATCTAATGCGGGTGAACGTCTACAATACATTAGGCCGCATCGGTGGTGGTTTCTGTACCCATGCGGCCGCACCGACAATCGTTTCCGATCGACAAGGCTCGCCGGACACCGGAATGCACGTCATTCGGAGGCCTTTGAAAAGGACAAAGAAGGACGTCGGGTGCGGGTCGCCCCCTCTAGTCAAGGGCCCTCAAACCGGCTGAGAAAACCGGAGGAAAGTCACGGCTGCACCGGGTCGAACCGCTGTGGAATTTGCTCCTGGCCCGCATCCATACGCATCCATCACCGTCCGAGGTTCGCCGCCGGGCAGCAGACCCGCTCCACCATCGGCGTGCTCGCCCCGCGGTCCTACGCCCCCTCCCCGTCCCCGTCCTCGTCCGCCGCCTCCCCCGCCATCAGCACCACCTCCCTCCCCATCTCCACCTCCCGCCCCGCCGCCAGCCCCTCCAGCGCCTCCGCGGCCTCGGCGGCCCCCGGCCACCCGCTGGCCCTCAGCACCCCGATGCACGCCGCGAACTCCTCCTCCGGCCCGCCGGCCCCCCTGCGCAGGAGCAGCGCGTGGAACGCCGCGGCGTGCGAGGCGGCGGAGCACACCGAGGGGAGCTGCAGGTCGCGCGCGTGCTCCGCGCGGGAGAACCGGGAGAGCAGCGCGCGCATGGTCGCCGAGACGCGGAGCGCGCGGTCGGTGGCGGCGGAAAAGGCGGGGAGGGCGGACCACGCGGCGAGGACGGCCGGGGGGGCGTGGAGGGCGAGCTGGTCCGGGGGGCCGGGGGAGTTGAGCAGCATCCCCGCGAGGCGCACGGAGGCGAGGTGCGCGAGGAGGCGGTGCTTTTGCATGGAGTCGAACGAGGCGGGGAGGGGGCAGGCGAGGGGGTCCGGGGCGAGGAGGGGGGCGGAGAGCGCGGATTCGTGGGCGGCGAGGGCACCGCGGAGGAAGAGCAGGCGTGAGACGGCGGCGGGGAGGTGCGGGTGCGAGAGCAGGCGGGCCGCGTCGGCCTCGGAGATGCCCGCGGCGCGGAGCGGCAACGGCACCGAAGAAGCGGTGGCGCCCAGCGAGAGCAGGTGCTCGCCCACGAGCACATCCAGCGGGCTCAGGGACGCCGACTCGGAGGCCCACTTCCAGAAGGCGTGGACCTGCGAGAGGAGGTAGCACGCCAGGCTGGGCATGAAGGTCGTGCGGCTGCGGTCCAGGTCCGCGACGCATCGCGCGAGCACGGCGGTACGGGCCCCGGGAGGGAAAGACGGGCCGTCCTTGGGGTCCATCCAGACAAAGAATTCGCGCGCGCGGAAGGGCGGCGCCTGCGCCAGCAGTTCCGCCATCGGCGGGTCCCCCGCGCGCGGTGACGGCATCACCGAGTGGAACGCCTCGTCCGTGGCCGGCAGCGGCACGTCCGGAAAGTGCAGCACGTCGAACGACGGCGGTGTTTCGGAGCCCGCGGCCAGCGTGAGCTCGAAGGTCGCGGCGACCCAGAACAGGCGCACCCAGTGCTCGCGCCGGAGCCAGTCCTGCGGGGTGAGGTTGAATGCACCGCCGCCGCGCCCGCCGCCCTCGATTCCCGTGTGCTCCCACATGCGCGCCACGTGCGCCAGCGTGTGCCTTGCGGTGACCACCTGGCCCATGGGCCAGAAGGCGAGGATGGCGCAGACGGTGAGAGAGAGCATCAGCGCGAGGTTCTCTGGCGTCCGCAGGCGCTCGCCCGTGACTGCACCGGTGGACACGATGGCGTCGGCGGCCTCGGCCCAGAAGCGCCCGAGGCCCTCGGCGATGCGGCGCTGCACCCGCCGCTGCAGCGCCCGCACTGTGCCGTTCAGGTCGTGCGCGTGGCTGTAGCTGCCCACGAAGGTGCCGGGGTAGATGCCCGCCCGGACCAGTCTGGCGCCGATCCAGCACAGGGCGTCCATGAGCAGCGGGTCTGCGTGCGTGCGGGCGAACCAGCCGTCCGCGGGCGCCGAGCCGGGGCCGGACCCGCGCAGGAAGAAGGCACGGAAGGCCGGTGGGTGGAATGGGGCGGCCGAATGGCGGGGCACCAGGTCGGAGAAGGCGCGCACGAAGAGGAGGCGGGCGTCAGCGGTGAGCCGCGGGTCGTCTGCGGCGGGCGGCAGCGGGCGCGGCGGCGCCGGGACGAGCGGGAGCGGCTGCGCGGGGAGCCCGAGCTTGGCGGCGAGGTCGGCGGCGAGCGCGGCGTCGAAGTGCAGCCCGAAGAGCGCGGCGTCGGCGTCGCCGTCGGAGCTCCACGCGGGCGGCGTGCCGGGCGAGTCCGAGAGGCGGCCGCGCAGCAGCGGCGGCCCCGCCGCGACCCGCCGCGCGAGCGACGCCTCCGCCGCGCCCGCCGCACCCCCGCCGGCCGCCTCCCGCGCCACGCGCGCCCCGCACCGGCCGCAGCCCGGCGTGCCCACCGCGACGGCCGCCCAGCACAGCGAGCACACCTCCGGCGGCCGCCCCGTCGCCGCGGGCATCGGGTGGCGGTCGAGTTCTTCTGCGCGCGGCGAGAACAGAGAGTGCCCGCCGCACTTGCCACTCCGCCACCTCGATGCCCCCACTCTGCAGCGTAGGCCATTCATCGTGGCCAGCTCCGACAAATCGGATCGGCAAGCCTGTGCCGCGTCGGTTGCATCCGACAGGCGGGCGCTCACCGACGTGTCTCCCGAAGGCTCTTGGATGGGTCGTCTCGTTGACGCGGGCCATCGTGGTCTCGACGTACACCAGTGCGAGCACGACGGCGAGTTGCAGCGCCAGGGCGTCCTCGGTGTGGCCGTTGGCGGGGAGCGAGAGGCCGCGGCGGACTTCCTCGTCGAACGCCGTTTCGAGTGCCGCCGCCTCGGGCGCCCCGAGCGCGAGGGCACCCAGCCACCGCGCTGCCGCGAGAACGGGCGCAGAGGTGTAGATTCTGAGGAAAGGAGAGCTTTCCGGCCCGTGCGGCGAGGCGCGCGCAGTGAAGAGCGCCTCGGGCGGGAGGAGCCGGCGCACCGGTGCCAGCGCAAGCGCGAATGCGTCTTCAAAGGCAGCTTCGGCCTCGGTGGATGTCGCTCTGTCGGGCATAGCTCAAGATGGTGGCAGGGAGTGTAGTGCAACTTCCGCCCCTGGGTCCGGGCGCTCAATCACCTTGCAATTTCGGCTGTTCGGGATCGGTTCGGGGCCCAAACGAAAACGAAACCACCGCCCCGGAGATCGCCGGCTGGTGCGCGGCTTGCTTGCAAACAGGATGCCCAAGGAAATCGTAAATCACTGCTCGACCAGGCATTACTGATCGCGGTGCCTTGGTATGCGACTGCGCGAGATACGGAAATTTGCGCCTTGTCCCCTAGCCGCCCGCAACACGGCGGGCACGTGCCGGCGCAAGGCGCCGGGCGGCCGCGAGCGGTATCCGTGTGCAACATCTTTCCGGTTATCGCGCGTGGGTCCAACTGGGAACTGGCAGGTCTGGGGGCTGTTGGAGCGGGGTTTCACTGCTATGGGCCTGGACCGCGGGCCGGCCGCCCCCGGACACCGACCAGACGAGTTAGGCGGCCTTGTCTAGCACGCGAAACATGGCATCGCCATCACAGGGGTCAAAGGCAAAGTGATCCCATGCTTCTCGCGTGCCTCGTACCGACCCAGCTGCGGCCTGCGCGGCCTTCCACGCCAGAAACGTAGGCCGCTCGCTCCTGCAGCCGGACTCGCCTCTGCGCCGCGGCGACAGCTCAAGGTCGTCGACACATACCGATGCACCAGTGCCCCTCGCCTGCCCTTACCCGTCGCCGCTGTCGCCGCCCCGGACCTCCCTGCCCGCACCCTCTGTGCCCGCGCACGACCTGGCCCAGTTCCCGCCACCGCGCCTCGCCGCGCACCTTGCCTCACCCATGTTCCCGCCGCTGGCGCCGTTGATGCCCTTGATGCCACCAGCCGATGCCCCCGTCTCTGCCCCGTCGGCTCCAGCGCTCTGCCGGCCGCCGCACCCGACCCGCCCCGGCGACGCCTCGACTATTGCCCCGAAGGTGCTCGCCAACGCAGCCTCTCGCCTCTTTTCGCTGCGACCGGCGAAGCTATCCCCCGCACAGCGCAAGCAGTGCGTTGCGCACATCCTCAAGAGGCGCTCGCGCAACACGGCCGCCGCGCGCCGCGGCCGGGATCGGCGGAGAGCTCACGAGGAGGAGCTCAAACTCAGGGTCGCGGAGCTCGAGGCCGAGAACAGCGAGCTGAGGGTGCGCGCAGACCTGCTGGCTGCGATGGTGGCCGCCTCACCATGACTGACCGTCCGGGAGCCCCGGGCGGAGGTACAATCCGGAGGCGGGGAGGACCACCAAAGATCTTCTTGGTCGCCTTAGTCCATGTGTTCCGCAATATGGCAAAGTGTTCAGTGGTGGCCACCCTCACCATTCGAACAACCCGGGGGCTTCGGTGCGGTGCGGAAGAGCGGATTGAACTACTTGCTCACCCGATGCCTTTCACGGCGTCGCTTGCTCATATCTGGTGAGCAACACCATATGGTCAGGCACTTCCTAGCTTGCCACTCTGACGACGACCCAGAAGATTGTCCATCTACTGTAAGCTCTCCCTCGGATCCGTGTCCTGGCGCGGGAGCTCCGCACATTCGCATACACACGGTGAATCGTATGTTCCCGAGCCCTTAAACGTTGTAGCTCCAATATTCCAGGAAGTCCACCGCCGTGTCCGCGGTAGGGCCCAAGCGGCCGTTGTGTTTAGTTGTTTGGGCGCGCTGTTCGCGATGTGGACGCGTTCGTTGCGACGACCCGCGGTGCACCGCAGTGCCCGTGGCCTGACCGTATGGATCGCACCGTTGACGGGCACTCGCCAGCCCGCTGGGAACGCGGTGCCGCTGCCGCTCCCCGCGAACGCTGTGGTCGGTGACGTGTCCCGCGGGGCCCGCCGCGCGCTGGCGCCCAGCAGCTTGGACGCCGTGCCGCCCTCGCGCGTCTTGGTACTCGGCATGCCGGGTGGGCGGCCGTTGGATCCGGCGTCGCCGGTGGACGGGCTGGCAGAAGCGCCGACCGGTCCCGGCACCTCGTCCTCGAACCCGCTGTTCGTGGCGCCGGCCGCCAAGACGTTCATTGTGCCGATGGACTACGAGGAGGCCGGAGCTGCCGTTCCGGGCCGCTTCCGTACCTGCACCGTGGCGTCGGACGCCGAGCTGCGCGCCGTGCTGGCTACCTTCAAGTCGTCAGGCCTCGACTTGCTTGACCCCGACGGATCCGGCGGCGTCAGGTTCGCCTGCACCTACGATCAGCTCGTTGATGGGGCGACCTACCTCCCGGCGTCACCCTTCGCGCGAGCCCTCGCGGCGCAAGACAGGTGGACCCAACTAGAGGACAAGGCAATGGAGGACGAGACTAGGAAGCGCATGATCGGTGCACTTGTGGACGAGCTGGGGGATACGGTTGAGCTGCCCCGGGAGGTCAAGGGCCTCGATGGCGGCGTCCGTCAGGAATGGGAAGGAATTTTCTTCTCTCCGAGCCGCAACACTCTCTTTCTCCTTGAGGCAAAGCACGCGGTCGATGCGGTCAGTCGTGGCCCGCTCGCGGAACTTTTGCGCGTTTGCCAACTAATCCATGGTCGCAGGCAAAGATCGACAAGATCGCTTCTCGCGTCCTCGAGTACCAGAACATCATCCGGCATTCTCGCCACGGCGGCAGGTCCCCATATGATCCCTCGTTGCGCTTGGTAGTGGTTGTTGCCGGGACCTTCTTCCCGCAGGCGGCACAGGACTACGCTCGCGGCCGCGGGATGGTGCCCATGGTGCCGACGGGCAGCAGGTACGGTTTGGTGGACTCCCTGGACGGCGGGCCTTAGTGGAGCCCGGCGGGATGCTCGGGCCGGGTGCTTGCTCTTGGTCGACGTGGGGACGGTACTGTGGCTTGTTTTTTTTTCGTTGCGCGGACGTGTAGGCAAGGAGGTCAAAGGAAGCAGTGGTCACGGGCTGTGGGCATCTGCTTCGGGGCTTGGGGCTTGACTGGTCGATTCCGCGGTAATGTCGGACGCGTCCTTGGCCTCGCTGCCGACCGAGATCCTCGATGCCGTGCTCGCCCGGCTCGTTCTCTCCTCCTCTTCCGCATTTCCGGACGCGTCGCAGTGGGACGTGCGGTCCGCGGCGCGTCTGGCTGCCTCCAACCGCGCGTGGTTCTCCGCGGTTCGGGCGCGCCTGGACGCGCTGCTGCCGCTGTGGGCGCCCGGGCTCGCCGCTTCTTTTGCCGAACACTGCGTGGAACGCGACTATGCGGTCGGACGGAGGGCGTGGGCGGCGATGCGCCGGGGGACGCATTCGGCCACAGCGGAGGACGCGCCCGGGGCCGACCACGACATCCCGGCCCCGCAATACTCGCTCTCGCTGCTCGTGCGCTTCGCCGTCGCCACGCGTTTCCGCGTGCGGTGGGCCGAGCTCTCCCTCGAGGCCTTCCTGCTCCCTTCCTTCCACCCGCCGCGGCAGGCCGACCCGCACCGCGCGCCAACGCTAGCCATGCAGCTGGTCAGGGCGCTGGTCACCGCCCTGCCGCTCCTCCCCCGACCGGCGTTGCACACGGACACGTACCAGCCTCCCATCTGGACGCGGGCTCCCTGGGAAGAGGCCGCTCGAGAGGACGAGTTTGCCGCCCTGGATGCCCTCGGAACACCAGTGGACAGCCGCCCGCAGTGGGACGCGTGCATCATCGTCGAGTGGCCCCTGCGCTTCTGCGTACCGGAAGGGATTGGCGGCGACTCGCACGCGAGCGACATATCTCTGCTCGCCGTCGTCGGCATTTCTGGCCGCGTCCGGCTCGCCAACTCGTGGCGCACCCTGCCGCACGCCTGGCTCTCCTTCCCCCCGGACCCGGAACACCCGGACCGCCTCCCCTCGGGGACTTTGGACGCCGCGCGCCGCCTCGCGGCGCCCCTCCTGGACCCGTTTGCGCGGGGCGACCTCGACGCCTCCTTCCTACCCCGGGTGCACAAGGCCTTCCGCCCGCGGCTCACCGAATACCCCGACCCGTCATACCAGGTCTTCAGGCTCAACTGCTTCCCAGCCGCGGGCGCGGAAGCGCTGCTCTTTGCCCTCGAGGAATCCGCGCGCCTGGTCGCCCTCTCGCTCCTCTCTCACCTGATCGCAGATGCCGCATCCCGCCTCGCCGCGCGCTTCCCCCTCCCGTCTTCGGTGCTCATCCGCTCCGCCGACTCGTTCCCCTCGCCTTCCCCCTCCCGCAAACCCAGCGCGCGCCCGCACCCCGCCCTCTCCCGCGCCCTGCGCCGCGTGCTCCCCGCCCTCGTCCTCACCCCCCCGCTCTCCGCCCTCCTCGCGTCCCCGCCGTACCTCTCCGCGCGCACCCGCCGCACCGCGCTCGCACTCTCCGCGCTCTCGCGCGCGCAGCATCCCCCGGAGGAAGGCTGGCCGGAGCGGTTGTGCCCGCGGGACGGCGATCCGGGGGAGGTGCGCAGGCGCTTCCACGGGTTCCTCTCCTCGCTGCATTCCCCGGGGGGCCCCGGGGTGGGGACAGCCGAGTGGCCGCTGTTCCTCCTGGACCGCGCCGCGGGCGTTGTTGAGGACGCGGAGGCGCAATTGGGCGAGGCACTGCGCGCCGCCATGCATGGGCAGGACGGCAGCGGGCTCGTGCACGTGCTGGAGCGGATGCGCGTATATTGACACCCCGCCTGCGAGCGCGTTTGGAGGGTCACCGCCGGCCATGGCTGCCTGCTGGGCCGGGCGATATGCGTGCGTAGCTGCGCGGAGGTGTGAGACAGCGGTGAAGCAGGAAGCGGCGAAGCTGTCACGGCCTTCATCGCTTCGGAAATCGATGACAGTACCGAGTTTGCATTGACGCGAATACATCGATCTTTCTGACTTGCGCTTCGTTGTGAGATGCATCTCCGGCCGGCTTCTCGGTCGGCACATGTTCAGCTCTGACTGTTGATAGACCCGTCTCCGACATCTGCTTTTCCCGCAAGTTCTACGAGACCGGGATCGGAGCATTCAGCTGACGTTCAGGGTCCCGTCCGACTGCCCCGCGTTGGTGCCGGACGAACCCGGGTGGCTGGCGCGGTAGGACTGCCTCCCCCTGGGGAAGTGCGACGGGTACCTGTACCTCACGGTCGCAACGCCCTGGTGGTTGGTGGTCGCGCTCCCGGCCCCGGCGCCGCGCACGGTGAAGTTGATCCGCACGTTCCGCGCGGCCTGATTGTTGTCCGCCCGCCTGACGGTGGCCCGGAGGGTGACCTGCTGGCCTCTGCGCACGGAGGCGTGGGTGACGGTGATGTAGAGGTCGACCTTGCGGGAGCATCCGGAGCGGGAGGGGCAGGTTCCGAGGTTGCGAGCGCTCAGCTGCCAGTGCCCGCCTTCCCTGCGGCTGGAGCACGACGCGAAGAGCACGCATTCGCCGCCGGCGGCGTCGTTGCCCTGGAACGCGATGTGCGTGCATCGGCCGTCGTCATCGCAGTAGGTCTCGCACTCCCGGTGCGTCGCCACAGAGAAGCGCCCCAGGGGTTCGCCGCAGCACTGGGAACCGTAGCGGCAGTACTCGTACTGCAGGGGGTCGAGAATCTCGGTGCAGTCGCCAAGCACGCCGGTGCCTTCGTAGCCGGAGTTGCAGGAGCAGTACTCGCTTCCGTAGTGGTACACGCACTGCGCGTTGATGTCGCACTGCGTGCCCAGAGGCCCGCAGGGAAATTGGGCGTTCGCGCTTGAGCAGGCCAAGGTCAACGCGGCCAAGATAAGGAGGGGGAGTGTGCGGACGGACATCTGGCGAGGCGGCACACGGTCAGACGTTGCAGGTCGAGGCGTCCCATACTCCCCGCCGTGAGCCCCGAGTCTCTGGCTCCACGGAAACGGATCGAAGCTTTCCCACCTTGAAATTTCGTCTGTGCGTCGCGGGATCGGACGGGGCTGGAGCCTTGACGTGGCGCGAGGCTGCGGTGGGCGCGGCGTCGGGCGTGAACGGGCGCTCCGTGAAGCCCAATAACCGATGGTAGGGGGCAGCGAGACGGCGGGCCCGATGCGTTGGAGCAGCGCAACGGCACAGCGCAACGGCAGCAGCTCCGTGACTGACTGACTCTCTGACGGACTTTTCCAAACAACGATCTTTAACTTGCAACACCTGAGATGGCGAAAGGAGGACCGAAATCGAGCTGTGCAGTCTACGGACTATCTCCTGGGAAGGTACGGGGCCGGCCCATGCATGTCCAACGGCGGACCCTGTGTCGGTCGGTCCGTCAGGTTACCGGCACCAGCCGCCGCTCCCGGGGAAAGCGTACTCGCGGATCTTGCGATTTGGCGATGGCCGTCGGGGACGGGGACTGGCAAGCGACCGGAGAGATAAGCCACGGTCCCATCTTCCGGCCCCTTTGCTCTGCGCGATACCGAAAGGCCGAAAGGAACTCACCCCGAAAGCAGTCAATGACCGATCGACGGATCGGTGCCGTTGCACTTCGCGTCGATCAATCCGAGGGCCTCCGCATCGCGTATCGCGATCGGAACCACCCAGTCACGGTGTCGCCTTGGGGCACGCTGCACTCCGGAAATACCAACGGGCCCCAGGACGGCCGAGCTTGCTCGGGGAACGGAGCAGCTCCGTCTGTACTGAACCGCTGCGCAACACCGCTCCCCCTCCCTCGACGTCCAATCACAGCTTGGCCCCCTCCCCCTCCCCCAACACCACCCACCCATTCTCCACCCTCCCCTCCACCCCCGCATCGCTCCAACCCCCCTGCCCCGCCGCGCGGACCCACACCCTCCCCCCCACGCCCTTCGCCGCCGCGTTCGTGAGCACCCTGAACCTCCTCCCCGGCTCGTCCGAGGTGGCAAAGAGCGGCACGCCGGCGCAGCCGAGATCCGTGCGAACACGCACCGCGCGCCCGTCGTCCTTCTTCAGCTCCGACGGGAGGGAAGGGAACGAGGGCGGGAGGCCGGGGGCGCAGTACGCCAGGGCGCGGATTTCTTCCACGCATCCGGGGAGCGGAAAGCCCAGCTCCGCCCCGGGAAGCAGGCAGACGGTCTCGATGCCCTCCCTGCTCACCAGCTCCTTGGTCTTTTCCGGGGACAGCGGGCGGGAAAGGAGGTGCAGCGCCCTCCCGGCTAGCGCGCATTCCAGGGCGAGCACGAGCAGCGCGTGCGCGCCGGCACCCGGATGCGCCTCCCGCGGGAACACGGCGAGCAAGGCCCCGCGCTTGTTCCCCGCGAACCCGCCCGGGGTGGGGAGGAACCCCGACGCAGGCTCGCACGGCGCCCTCTGCGCGCGCGCGAGGTGCGCCAGGTCCGCGTAGAGCGCGGAGAAGGCGTGCTGGCCCAGTTCCGCGTGAGAGACGGAGAGGGGGAGGGCGAGAGGGCGGGCGCGGTCGTCTTTCTGCGCGGCGGCGTGGATGAGGGCGGGGGAGGGGCCGGGGGGTGGGTGGGGAGAGGGGAAGGCGAGGTCGGTCCAGAAGGGGTTGTTGCCGGATTCGTGGCGGACTTGTCGCGAAAGCGGACGGGTCAGCAAAGGCAGAAGTGGGCGGCAGCTGGCGAGGGACCCACATTCCGGCCAAGGCGTGAAGCTCGGTGCCGGCTTGCCCGGCTTGTCGCCCTCGTCCTTGCCCGCGTGGTAGGCCGACGGGTACGCCGAGTAGGGCTTGTTCCCCGGCGGTGGCAGCAGCACCGTCGCCACGGGCCTGATGATCTCGAACGACGCCGACGGATGCTCCTGGGCCTCCTCGCCCTCCTTGGCCTCCTTGGGCTTGGCCCCCGATCCCGCCAATCCCAGCGCGACCAGCCTCTCCGCGCCCACGAACTGGCACCTGGCCCCGCTCCCGAGCTCCATCGCCGCCTCCGATGCGCTGTCCCCGCCGGCGGCCAGCACCCCCTCGTCCAGAATGGCCACCTCCCTCCCCAGCGCCGCCGCGGCCCAGAACGCGTGCAGCCATTCCGATCCCACCGGCGCGCAGCCCGGCACGTGCGACGCGTGGAGCACGACCCTGCCGCGGCCGGAGCCGTACTTTGGCATCAGCAGCGCGCGCAGGGCCGACGCGACGGCGGCCAGCGAGTCGTGGAACTGCGACCTGGCGGGGGCGCCCGAGTCGCCGTGGACCGCGATGCAGACGGTGCCCGACGCGGCGCGGTCGCGCAGCGCGAGTTCGAGCAGCGCGCGGGCGTCGCGCGGCGCGCCGGAGAAGGCGCGCGGGGCGGACTGGTCCGCGCCGGCGGGCGCGAGCGCAAACAGTCCGGCGGCGGAGAGCGCGGCGTCGACCTTCGGCCACGTCGGCGGGTCGCCGGACACGATGCGGCGCGATGGCATGGCGGGATGCGGGGCGGGGAGACAATCGGATCGCGCGAGTCGGTGCGGACGGGTCGCGCCCGGAACACGCTGCGAAGTGCCGTGCTCCCTGACTGCATCAATCGCGCGAGCGAGAAGTGAGATCCGCTCTTCCGCACCGAACCCATCTGTCGTATGCGGAACACGTGCACAAGGCGACCAAGCTGCTCTCGGTCCTCGCTCTGGGTCCTTCCCGCCTTCGTGTTCTCCCTCTCGGTCCCCAGGCCGGTGCGATCGATCGCTCACGGTGAGGCGGCCACCATCGCGGCAAGCATGTCTGCGTGCACCCTCAGCTCGCTGTTCTCGGCCTCGAGTTCGGCCACCCTGAGTCCCAGCGCCTCCTTGTAATCGCTCCGCCTGTCGCGGCTGCGGCGCGCGGCGGCGGTGTTGCGAGAGCGTTTCTTTAGGATGTCCGCAACGCACTGCTTGCGCTGTGCTGGGGAGAGCTTCGCGGGGCGCAGCGAAAAGAGGCGTGAAGCTGCGTGGGCGAGCACCTTCGGGGCAATAGTGGAGGCGTCGCCGGCCGGAGTCGGGCGCGGTGGCCGGCAGAGCGCCGGAGCCGGCGGGGCAGAGACGGTGGCGTCGGCCAGCGGGCTCAGAGGCATCAGCGGCGCCTGGAACATAGGGGCGGCGAGGCGCGCCGCAAGGGGCGGTGGCCGGAACTGGGCCAGGTCGTGCGCGGGCAAAGGCGGTGCGGGCAGGGAGGTCCGCGGCGGCGACAGCAGCGACGGGTACGGGCCGGTGAGGGGCACGGGTGCATCTGGGTGCATGTTCGACGACGCAGGACGGAGGAGCTGGCGGTCAGAACTCTTACTGCGGGGCTAGTGGCCTTCGCGGCGCACGCATGCACGCACCCCACGCGTCGGCCGCGTTCCAAAGCAGCTCCAAGCCGGCGTCGTTCGGTGACACGGCGTCGCCAGCAAGCAGGTCGGCGAGCAAGTTGGCAAACAAGGGGTACTCGTCGGGCTCGCCCGCGACCAGCGGCTGGCCTCCGCGGCGGACCGGGTGCAGGCCCCACTCTGTCGGGTCATAAGGCTCTTTCATCGTGCGGTGTGGGAACGAAAACAGCGGCAAGGTGCCAGGTGATTCGGAAGTTCCAGGCGGCGGGAACTAAGTCAGGCCGGGTGACAAAGCAAAAGGCCCGACGTTCATCGCGCACTCAATGACGGACGGAGCCGCCGGAGTTGGCCCATTAGAAGCTAACCTGAGACTGCGATGTCGTGCCAAGCGGAAAGCGTAGATTCCGGTTGTGTGTGAACCGACGAAAACCACCAGAGCGGGTTGAGGGTCCAGACCGTAGTGGAAGCCCCCCTCGCGTGGGCGCGCGCTTCGCCCGGACCTTTGACGTCGACGCCAGGACTTTGCCAATGCACGGCGGCACGATGCAATCGCGCTATGGACTGCTCCATGCCAAGGGCGGTCATTCCGGGCCGCCATTGCTTCCTGGCCTGGCCAGTTGTCAGCATGTCTCGGCTGCTCGGCCGGCAGCATCAAACGATGCAGCGAAATGCCTGCTCAGAGATTCGCGTGCCCGTGCGCATCACCCATGAGCCGTCGCCGCGGCGCAGAGGCGAGTCTCGCAGCAGGAACAAACAGCAATCGCGGCGCTGGGCGGAAGTCTTCGCAGGCCACGGTAAGAGGCACGCGAGAAGCATAGTATCGCTTTGCTGGTGACCGTCGCGACGGCGATGCGGTATTTTGGGTGCTAGACGAGGCCGCCAAGTCGTCCGGATCGGGACTCCAAGGGCAGCCGCCGCCCCGCGGTCCAGACCCAGAGAGAAGCCTTGCTCCCAGGCAACGGACCTGCCAGTTCCCAGGTGGACCCACGTGCGATAACCGGGAAGAGGCTCCACACGGATACCGCTCGTGACCGCCCCATGCCTTGCGCCGGCACGTGCCCGCTGTACTGCGGGCGGCTATGGGACAAGGCGCGATTCCGTATCTAGCGCAGTCACATATCAAGGCACCGCGACTGTGAATGCCTGGTCGACGGGTGGTTTACGATCTCCGTGGGCATGCCGCCCGGGGGCGGCGTTTTGATTTTTTCCCTTGGGTCCGGAACCATCCCGAACAGCCGCGATTGCGAGTGAGTTCCCGGACTCAGGTGAACCACATTCCCTGCAGCTATGCCCGACAGCGCGACAACCACCGAGGCCGAAGCTGCCTCCGCAGGCGCATTCGCGCTTGCGCTGGCGCCGGTGCGCCGGCTGCTCCCGCCCGAGGCGTTCTCGGCCGCGCGTGCCCGCCCGCACGGGCCGGAAAGCTCGCCTTTCCACAGAATCTACACCTCTGCGCCCGTCCTCGCGGTGGCGCGGTGGCTGGGCGCCCTCGCGCTCGGGGCGCCCGAGGCCGGGGCGCTCGAGGTGGCGTTCGACGAGGAAATCCGCCGCGGCCTTTCCCGCCCCTCCACCGGCCACACTGAGGACGCCCTGGCGCTGCAGCTGGCTGTCGTGCTTGCACTGGTGTACGTCGAGACCACGATGGCCCGGCCGGCCGCGTCAAGGAACCTGCTGGCGGTCCTTGTGGACCTCTGGCGGCGCGACCGCGTGCCGGGCGAGGCAGGGGTGCCACTACCGCAGCTGCAGACTGTGGACAACCTCCTCATCTGGCTGCTGTGGCTGGACGTGTTCTGGGTCGGTGTCAGCTTTCTACTGTGGGTTCTAAATCTTGAGCGCCAATTTGCCGATTTTTTTGACCAGGCTTTCCCACTGACTACAGCGTGTTCGCATGGCACACAAAGACTGAACCCATTGTTGACCCTGCCATCGAATTCTCCACCGTGCCAGTAGGATCCGCCCACTGCGGCCTCCCCCGGCCAGCCCTGCATCGCCAGGGCGGCCCGATTCCCCAGAACACCGTCGACCTCATCTTGCCCTACACATGCGCCGACGTCTTCCGCTGGATGGAAGACTTCGACCATCCCGGCGGCTTGGAAATGCTGCGCCGCATGATTGGGGGCTTACCTGACGCCGGCTTCCTGCATCTCGAGCTGCTCCTGCAAGTCGCCGGACTTGAACAGGGCCGCCAGGCGAAGTGGTGTGCCGAGCAGGCAGGCATGTCGACGACCGAGGTTCTCGCCGCCGAGTGCGCAGGTGGCATCCCCGGGCCGGCGAGGGGCCTGGCCAGACACGCCGTCAAGAGGATGGTGCGCCTGAGGGAAGCCATGGCGGCGCTCGAGGCTGTGGTGCCACGCAGTATCGCCTTTGCGTTCCTTGCCGGGGACCTCGAGAAGCTATGCGCCATGCTCAATGACCACGCCGAGCTGCACGAGGCACTTTCGTTCCTCACCATCATGCAAGTGCTCAAGATGCTCGGGGTCGCGCCCGAGCCGTTCGTGGACCTCGCGGAGGAGGTAGTGACTGCGCTATACTCCGAGACACCTTTGCCGGACAACGCATCCTCCGTTACGAGCAGAGACAGCGACGTTGATACCGCCACCAGCAGATCAAACACCCTGAAGCTCAGTGTCTGGTTCTCCTCGGCCAACTACACGACGGCAGCTAGCGCCGCGGATGCCGTTTGCACGGGGATCCGCAGTTTCTTGCGCAGCTCGACCCCGGAGCAGATTAAGAGCAGCGTGTACGCCACCACCTTCTGCATCGCGGCCACGCACGCCGCGTGGATCCGGCTGCTCGAGTTGCGGCACCTCTGCCGCAGCGGCCCGCAGTCAAGTGCAGACTTTGGGCGTTGCACTGCTTTGCTGGGCGACGTCTCGGTCTGCACCGCAGTACTGCGCGCTTCGGGGATCCCGCGCTGCGCCGGCATCGCCGACATGGTCGCCGGCTTCCTAGACGGCCAGCGCACCGCCATTTCCCGCACGGACCTCCTCGGCCTTCGCATGGCCCGCGTCGTCACCAGGGTGTGCCCGCACGGGGATGCGGCCGAGGGCGGATGCTGGGCGTGCGCGACCGAGGTGCCTGATAACAGCCCCCAGGTGTTCCCGGGCAGGGTGTTCTTCGACGACGCGCTGGCGGCCGGTATCGGACGCCGAGAACCGGACTCGTGTCAGGGCAGGAGCGAAGGGCCGAATGTGTAGCCGGCAAACCGGCCTCGGAGCTGTGTGTCTCGGGGTCGGCATGATCACAGTCACCTCCGTGGTCGAGGTCGGCGAGACGCAACAAAGAAAGGAGGACGATCGGGCGACGTCTGTGTTTGCCGAGAATGCGCGCGGGGGCATGGATGAAGGACAAGAGTCCTTGAACCCGAGCAGCTTAGCAGCGACGGGTGGTGAAGGAGCTGCACAGAGCTACCGGACCTTCGGATGCAATGTCCCTTACCGACCCCCTGTCTTCGTGATGGGATAACTTGGTGGCTTCGGGAGGGAAGGAGGTGGCTTATCGCGCGTGTGTGTGTTTGGGGGGGCGGGGGTTGGTTCTTGAATCTCTCTAGTTCTCTGAAACGCCGATCACCCGCCTCCGCCTGCCTTCCCCGAGGTCGGATCTACCGCTGCCGTACCCCGCGCCGCCCTTTCGCTGGATCGCGCATCTCCAGCACAGTCTCATAGCGGCGCGCGGACCCCAGTCGACTCGTCTTCTGCTCTTGTCAACGTTTTCTCGCGCCTGCCTCCCGTTCCGCCCCGATCCGTTGTCTCGCACCGACTTGGATCTCTCTGGACGCGGATCTTGGATTATCTTGGGATTTCTCAAGTGAGCAATCGTCAACGTCGACGTCGACCGGCCGCCCCTCGCCAGAGACCCATAAGGCGTCGGTTCGGAGTTGGCAGACCCCATGCAACTGGGCCTTCGGGCTCAGGGTAATGCAGTGACCTCGAGCACTGCGGCACTGCTCGCTTTGGGGCGCGTTGTTTTCTTCACGCGCGGGTAGTCGGCAACTTGCGTCGAGTGTCTGGAAGTTTGGAAGCAAATCCGTGGGCGAAGGTGCAAGTCTCCCAGAATAGAAAGACATCTAGCGTATGCACACGGTGGCGGAAGACCATCGTCTGGTTTCAGGCCATATCGGGCCTCGGAGGCGCCGAGACGCGAGCCATGATGACCGCGGGGCCTCTTGGCGTCCCAACGCTGCCATCGGAGGCCCCGCCGGGCAGAAGAGGCCCCCGGCCTGGCCCGAGCGTGACAGAGGAGCCCGACACCACGCTGGCGGACGTGTCCGTCGTCGCCCCGGCCTTGTAGCCGCGCTCGTCGTCGTCCGAGCCATCGTCCGAGTCCGAATCGTCCGCGTCGCGGTGCGCCGAGTACGCAGCGGAACACGGGGCGCACAGCGCCCCACGGGGCACGCCGTGGATGCACAGCGCTTCACCCTCGCCCCGGCGGTGCGGCCGGGGGAACAGGCCGGCCAGCGGCGTGCGGCCGACGTCGGCGCCGTTGCGGGTGCGCGGCGGGAGCGTGTGTGCCGCGAGAATGCAGAAGTCTGCGGCGGCCTCGGAGGGGCGGCCGGCGGGGAGTGAGAAGACGGCGGCGAGGGCGGCGGGGCGCACGGCGGCTGCGGACTGCGGAGGTTGCTGGGCGGTCATCGGCCGTTGCTAGGCTGGCAAAGCGACAAAAGGCGAGATGATGGGAACCAGAGCTTTCGTCCTGGGGTTCGCGCACGGTTTCCGGAGGACGCTCTGTGGGGCAAAGCTGAGGGCAGGCGGCGGGAATCAAGCAAGTGTCCGGGGTTGCCGACGACCTACATGCGATCGATCCCCGCCATGCGACAGCAAGCTCCGGAAAACCACCGGACAGCGCTCTGCTTTGCCGGTGTTCCGCCATGCGCCATGGACCGCTCCATCGGATGCATTGGTCGGCGGCCGCATGGTCGGGAAACGGGAACCACCCAGCAGCGGCTCAAAAAAGAGAGGGTCCCCAATGAGTTTAGCCGCGCCGACGCGCGCCTCGCCGACCTCAGATCATCGGGCCCAGGAGCTTGCGGTTGCATGCTTGTGGGGCGCGAGAACCCCGCGTGGACTGCTCCGCGCCGCCTTGTCGGGCAGATGTCGCCGGGTGACCGACGTGACCGAGGTCGTTCGTCACGCTTCCAACCGAAACCAGTCGCCTCCGCTCGGCAGTCTGGCGGATGGATTTCCGGACCGTTCGATAGTTGATCTCACTTGTTGCCGGCCCGCCAGGAGACATTTGGGCCCCTCGCGCACTCCGACCTCTGGCCGTTGGGGGTCTGGATTCGAGTGGTTCTTCCGTTCTTTCCGTTCCGACCGCACGATCCCGAGCACAGAGCAGACCTAAACATGCACCGGTGTCCTTCGGTGAGACTATCCGGGACAATTCAATATCAATGCCTTCCTGCTGTCCATCGTGGAAGCAAGGCGCGAGACGTCCCGCGGGGTCGACTTTGCCACGCAAGTCAAGCTCCCTTTTGGCTTTGGCAGACGGCAGCTTTCGCTTCAGACGTCCTGAGGCCTAAGGTGTATCAGCCGCGGACTACCTTACGCTTCACCCGGGCGGTGGACGCTTCAATCTTCCTTTGGTCTTGACCGGGCGGCAACTTGGGATTCCCATTGGGCAGGGAGTGCAGACAATCCCGCGCCTTCAAGGTCCAGGCGGGGGGTGATCCCACCAACCACCGACGGATCCTCAACCGGACATCGCCGTCAACAGATCCCACGATGCCCGCGAAAGCGGCCGCCTTCGAGGAGGCCTTTGTGGCGGCGCTGGCGCCCGTCCGCCGGCTGCTATGCGCCGAGCTTTTCGCGGCCGCGCGCGCGTCGCCGCATGGGCCGGAAAGCTCGCCCTTCCACCGAATCTACAACTCGGGCCCCGTCGTGGCAGCCGCGCGGTGGCTGGGAGCCCTCACGCTCGGGGCGCCCGAGACGGCGGTGCTCGAGGAGCTGTTCGACGAGGAAGTCCGCCGGGGACTTTCCCGCCCCGCCACCGGTCACACCGAGGACGCCCTGGCGCTGCAGCTCGCCGTGGTGCTCGCCCTCGTCTTTGTGGAGACCACGATGGCCCGGCCGGGCGCCTCGCGGAACCTGCTGGGCGTCCTAGTGAGCCTCTGGCGCCGCGACCGCGTGCCCGGCGAGGCGGGCGTTACCCCGCCGCGGCTCGAGACCGTGGACGACCTCCTGGTCTGGCTATTGTGGCTCGATCTGTTCTGGGTCGGCGTCAGCTTCATGCTGTGCGTACAGCGACGTGAATTGCGGCCGCGGCTCTCTCCTGACCAGGCCCCACCCGTCACGCAGCGTCCTCGCCTTGCAAACAAGGACGGAACCCCTCCTGGACCCGTCCATCGAGTTACCCACGGCACCCGTTGGGTGCCATCACCGCGATATCCCAAGTCCCGCACTGATCAGGCAGAACGGCCCTATGCCCCGGCACACTCTCGACCTCATCCTGCCGTTCACATGCGCGGACGCCTTCCGCTGGATGGACTCCTTCGACACGGCCGACGGCTCCGACATGCTCCGTCAGATGGTCGGAGGCCTGCCCGACGCCGGCTTCCCGCACCTCGAGCTGCTCGTGCACATTGCCGGCCTCGAGCACGGCCGCCAGGCGAGGTGGTGCGCCGCGGAGGCCGGCATGTCGACGACCGAGGTGCTCGCGGCCGAGTGCGCGGGGCGAATGCCCGGGCCGACGAGGGGCCTGGCAAAGCGCGCAGTGCAGAGGATGGCGCGCCTGCGGGAGGCCATGGCGGGGCTCGAGGCGGCGGTGCCGCGCACGGTCGCCGCTCCGTTCCGTGCTGGGGACCTGGCGGGACTCCGAGCGATGTTCGGGGAAGGTTTCAGGCTGCACGAGGCGCTCGGGTTCCTCACACACATGCAGGTGCTCCGAATGCTCGGCGTCTCGCCCGAGCCTTTCGTCGACCTCGCAGAGGAGGTCGAGTACGAACACTCTCATCCCGAGAGGCATTCCGAGGACAGTGGATCGTCGGTGATGAGCAGCACCTTGGTGACGAACACGGAAAGCGACCCGGACACGGTTGAGAGCGCCCTTAACGCGCTGCAGCTGAGCGTTTGGTTCTCCTCGACTAACTACGCGACGGCCACGCGGGCCGCGGACGCGGTTTGCACGGGGATACGCACTTTCCTGCGCAGCTCAACCCCGGAGCAGATCAAGAGGAGTGTGTACACGATCATCTTCTGCATCGCCGCGACGCACGGCTCGTGGATCCGCCTGCTCGAACTCCGGCACGCCTGCCGCCGCGGCGCCCAATCGAGCGCCGACCTCGAGCGCTGCGCGTCCCTGCTGGACGATGTTTCTGCGTGCGTCGCGGTGCTTCGCGCCTCGGGGATGCCGCACTGCGCTGCCACGGCCGACACGATCGCGGCCTTCCTCGATGGCGAGCGGACAGCCATTTCCCGCACGGACCTGCTCGGCCTGCGCATGGCCCGCGCGGTGGCAAGGGTGTGCCCGCACGGGGACGCCTTCGAGGGCGGGTGCTGGGCCTGCGCGACCGAAGTGCCCGACCGCGGTGCGCAGGCGTTCCCGGGGAAGGTGTTTCCCGACGACTCGCTGGCGGCCGGGATCGGGGACCGGGAGTCGGATCCGTGGCTGGGCAGGAGCGAGGGGACGACGGCGTACGACGGGTCGCCGGCGGCTTCGGTCTCGAAGCTGCGATCCGTGACGAGGTCTGGCAGGCAGCGTGCGGTCACCTTCAGCTCCGAGGTCAAGATCGGGGAAACGTACCGCAAGCACGATTACCGAGGGAGGTCGATGTTTGCGGAAACCGAGATGCACGAGGTCGTCGGCGCCGAGGGGGAGGCTTTTGGGATGAGCTGCTGGGCCGCCCGGGGCGGGAACGGCGTTGCGGATGCCCGCGTCGAGCTGCCGAATCTCAAGATGTACTGGCCAGCCGCCGACCAAGTCGCTTCGTGAGTAGATGCGTGATTGTTCTGATTGGGGGGCCCACAAGTGTGACGCCGGTTCACGGGCCGGATTGGCAAGCCCGCAATGTCCGCCGCCCCTCCGGACAGCGATGCCTCCCCGCCCCCCGCGGGAACCCCCTCCGGTGACGACGCCCCGCCCGTCCCCGTGGACGCCGACCCTCCGGACCCCTCCCTGGCGCCCGAGGACACGGCCACGTGCCGCATCTGCCTCGACGACGCCCCGCTCTCCCTCCTCGTCTCACCGTGCGCCTGCCGCGGCTCGATGAAACACGTGCACCGCGCTTGCTTGGACCGGTGGCGCCTCCGGAGCCGCAAGGCGTCGTCCTTCTCGAAATGCGACTACTGCGGCACCCCGTACCGCGTTCGGAAAACGTGGTGGGCCCCCTTCGCCCGGGCGTGGGCGTGCAGGGCCGCCGTGTCGCTGCTGATCATCGCGCTGGCGGTGATGGGGCTGGGGTACGCGGCGAGGCTGGCGGTGTGGTGCGCGAGCGCGGCGGGGTGGCTGCCGTCGTGGTGGGGCGCCGGGCTGGTCGCGGAGCTGCTCCCCGCGCTGGGTCTCGTCGATTCCGAGGAGGACTATGCCGACGGGGATCGGCACGGCGGGGACCGGAACGCGGTTGCGGGGACCGGGACCGAGTACGACGTGTTGACGCCGCCGGCATCGGCGGCGGACCTGCTCTCCCCCTGGTCCTCGCTCCTCCTGGGCGCCTGCGCCTTTGCCGCCTGCGGGATATGGCTGCTCGTCTCGGACCTCGCCCGCGCCGTCGGCGCGCGGGAACCCCCGCCGCGCGCGCGCCCGGCCGGCGACCCCGCCGGCGGCGGCGTGCCGGGCGCCGGATTCCCGCAGGACAACATCCCCGGCGACCCCGCGCCCGCCGCGGGCGCGGGGGGCGGGTGGCTCGGCGGGCTGGCGGTCACGGGCAGCGCCGGGATGACGGTCTTTGTGCTGCTGATCGTCGGAGCGATCAGGGCGGGGTTGGTGGTGTGGGAGGCGGTGAGGGAGCGGTGCGAGAGGATGCTGCTGGGGCTGGATGTGGACTACTTGGAGTGACGGCCGGGTCGTGGGTTTGGGGAAGCGGGGGGGAACTCTGGCAGGGCTGTGCTGCGTCTTGGGGTAGTTTGGGGAATTGTACTGCTGATGCGGCATCCGGATCGTCGTCGTCTGTAGCAACTGATTGGATCGCTGAGAATACGCGTCTACGACTCGCCGCCCTGCGGTTTGGCGCCCCGGATTCGTGGCAAAGAAGCCCGTCCGATTGGTCCCTTCTGATGCGAAGGGCCGCCCGCCTTGCTGCAGCGACACTGCGGCCCCTGGAACCCGGCCGCACGCAGCTCCCTTCACAAAGAGCTTAGTCCGAGGCCGACCGAGGGAACATCCCGCCCGATCGCGCGGTGCCGTCGTCGGCCCATCCGGTCGGGCACCGACGTCATCCCCAGCCCCAGGCATCCGCCCGCCCAAATCACCCCGAACCGGCCATGCTCTCCCTCCCGCGCAGCTTCACCCGGGCGCCGTCGCCCCTCGCCCCGCCGTCGCCGTCGCTCGCGCCCTCCGCGGCGCCGGGCCCGCCGCGCGGGCTGTCCGCGTCGTGCGGCTCGGGCGCGTCGTCCTCGTCGGGCGGCTGCGCGCACTCGGACGCGGGCGGCGACGACGACGGCGCGTGTTTCCTGTGCCTCGTCGAGCGCGGCTCGATGTCGGGCGGCGCGGCGCCCTCCGCCCCGCGCGGCCGCGAACCGCGCTACAACTCGCTCCCGCGCCCGTCCTCCTCCGCCCGCGCCGCGTCCCCCGGCCCCGCCTCCCTCCGCGACCTCAAAAGGGCGCAGACCTCCCCGCCGGCGCAGGAGCCGTCCCGCGGCGGCGGATTCGTCGCCGCCATCGCGTCGCTCCCCCGCGAGGCGGCCAGGGAGGTGCGGTGGACGCTGGAGGACCTGGACATCGCGGCGCCGCGGCGGCCCGCGACACCCTCCGTCGCGGACGATCCGGGGCCGAGGAGGACTGCGGTGCCCGCGGTGTACGAGAACTCGCTGCAGGAGGCCGTGCTCGCCGCGCGGAGGAGGGAGCTGGCCAAGGGGCAAACGGCGCAGCAGGCCAAGTACGGGGCATTGTGAGAGTCGTGTGGGCGGGATAGTTGCGTGGATCTGTCGCGATTCTTTGTCCTTCATTGCGGCGGCGCGGTCGGTCGATGGACGGGCGATTCCGCGCTGGCTTGCCAGGGACGGGCGACTGCAACGATGGTCCAATACGCACACCCAACAGATGGCCGGACCCGTGGCACGCTTCTCCGCCCCGGCGCACCCCTCCGGCTTGCACACCCTCTTCCCCGACGCCGGGAACCTCTCCAGCGCCGCCGCAGACCTGACGGGCCGCCTCCGCAGCTCTCCCCCGCTGTTCCCGGCCATCCTGTCCGCGCAGGACCCGCGGAAGGTGCACGCTCGAATCACATCGGAATCACATGGCCTCGATCGAAGCCGGCAGGGGCGCCGAGGAATAAAGCACTTTAAGCTCATCGAGATTGCGCCTGAATTAGCTACATCGTTGGACAAGGCTGGTGCACGCCACGGCATGGGCGCCACGCCGGCGTGAGGGGAGAGGGAGCCGCCAGCGGTCCGCCGCGGGCTCCTGCTATCCGCCGACGAGAAGCATGCCGGGTTCCAGCAAGGTGAAAGCGTTCAGGTCCATGACCGGGAAGACGAGCGAAGCCCCCGCTCTATCCGCAGTCGCCGCTTGGAGCGCAGCCGCGCGAAACGGCTTTGGAAATGAGCGCCACACCACCTCACAGAAATGCTCCATCGTCCCATTTCGCTGCCCGCCAACGCGTTGGTGCGGGGGAGTTTGATCCGCCCTCGCCCGGGTCTCGGCCGCTGCCCGGATCCGAGTTGACGGCCAAACCCAGACGCTTGTCCAACGGCCCCAGCTCGGATTCCCAGGCCTTGCTCGGGTACCGCTGCGCGCGTGGGAGTTGCTACCCGCCAACCAACCCGCGCGATAGGTGGCCCCGGATCGAGAATTGCGGGACTGCCGAGAACACTCCGGACATCGGCCGCCACGAGAGGCAATGCACGATTCGGTGCTCAGGCCGCGCTCCGCTGCAACAGTTGGAATACAGCCACGTGCCGCTGTGCTGGCCGCCAACGCTTTGGTGCGGGGGAGTTTGATCCGCCGCCCGCGTCTCGGCCGTCCTCCCATAGTAAAGAGGAATAGGAAAGCTAATCCGAAGGAGCAAATCCGGGCGTCGGGGGAGGAGGGGCGGGCGAGGTCGCAGCATTCGCAGGTGGGGCGGAGCTCGAGCATCGCGGGCGGCGGTGTTGGCTTGGAGGGAGGAAGATGGACGGAGGGGGAGCAGGCAGCAGGACGGAGGATAGTAGCCCTCTACATGAAGCGTAGCATCCATTGCGAGCACCGGGCCTTCCACGGCGGGCCACCCCGTGTTAGATCAGTCGAGTGGGACGCAGCCGAGCTGCTTGTCCGAGCTCCGGCTGCGCGACGGCAGTGCAACTTCCGGCAGCAGCTAGGCCACCACAACCGCCACCCCCGGGTCGCCGTTGATGATCTTGCCCGCCGCCTGCTGCGCGATCCTGGGCGTTGCCGCGCCGAACCCCGACACCGTGTTGAGCCCCCACTTGAGCTGCCCCCTGCCGACGCCCGGCCCGGCCCAGACCAGGGGCACCGCCGGCGACGCGGCCGGACTCCCCCCCCGGTGGAAGTTGTTGGCGACGAAGAGCACCTGGCGGCCGCCCGCCACGTGCACGTGGGCGCGGTTGGCTGCGGCGCCGCCGCGCCCGCGGGCGGGGGCCGCCATGGCGCCCTTGAAGGAGCAGCCGACGAAGCGGATGCCCTCGCCGCCCGAGACGCGGACCTGCGCGCCGAAGGTGGGTTCCTCGTCCAGGGTGTCGAACGCGGCGCCGTCGACGATGAGCGCCTCGCCGCCCTCCACCGAGAGCGCGACCTGCGCCAGCTTGGTGGTGATCATCACCTTGCCGATGCGGGATTTGCTCATCACGCTGCGGATCACGGGGAGGCCGCGGGCGACGGCGGGGTAGCTGGGGGACGGGAGGTCAGGCCGGGCGGGCTGCGGCGGCGGGGCGCTCCCACGCGGCGGCGGCGTCGATGAAAGCGTGGCCGGCGCTGGAGAACACGTCGTTCTCGCTGCCGCCGAGGAAGAACGGGGTGTCGTAGAAGCCCTGCACGTGCACGGTGCCGCTGACGGTGACGCCGTCCCACCAGCCCCACGCGACGGTGTCGAAGTTGGACCAGCCGACGTTGTGGAAGTTGCTCATCCACAGCACCCTGCCGCGGCCGAAGCGGTCGTACGAGCCGGGGTCGAAGCGCGGCAGGAAGTGCGTGCCCTGGCGGCCGACGAAGAATATGCTCTCCATCTGCACGTCGCGCGGGCTGCCGTCGGCGGGGTACTCCTGCTCGGGGCCCTGGCGCAGCGTGAACGCGAGCAGCGACGAGCCGGGCGGGCCGTTCCACCGCAGCGTGGTGCCTGTGTGGTACTCGCGCGCGGCGCGGCCCGTGACCCCGCGCAGGTGCAGGCCCGACCACAGCTCGATCGGCCGCGAGAGGTCGTAGAAGCCCGCGTCGAACACGATCGTGGCGCGCGGCGCGACGGGGCCGCGCGCCGCCGCCCACGCGTTCAGTTGCGCCACGCGGTCGTCGGTCGTCGGGCCCGCAAAGAAGGCGTCGAAGAGCACCTCGCCGGCCGCCAGCGCGAGCGTGCCGTCGCAGAGCGCACCCGGCAGCGCACACAGCACGGCCAGTGCAACGAGGCGCATCGCCTGGTGGGGCCTCGGAATCGCGCGCGGCATCGGACAATAAGCAATTAGCAGGGATGCCGCTCAGGCACCATCGGAACGGATCGATCAGCCACACACGCAGGGCATGCGCTTCCCGCGGACGGCACGGCAAGATGGGCCGCAGCCAAGATGAATCGCGGCCGGCGGAGATCCCTCACAAGTCCGTCAGTCGAGCGGCACGTACCCGGGATGCGTCGGATCGAGCCACAGCGCGGCCTCGTCGGCCGGCGACAGCGTCGCCCACCACCTCCAGCACCTCCATCCACCACCACCCCCAGGCTCCGCCTTGTCCGGCCCGTTCAGCAGCTCCCTCATCACCAACTCCCTCAGCCCCGATGCCTGCCACCCGATACCGAATCCCATCCACACGTGGGCGAAACCATGCGGATCGATCCCCGGGGTTTTCATGATTGTATTTGACATCGCAGTACAGCTTCATCTCGCAAAGAGATGCACCAAACGCGGCTGAGCTGCTGACCGTCGAGCAGCAGCCCAAAGAGTCCAATGAAACCAGTACAACACCCAAAGAGTCCAACGAAACCAGTACAACGCTCCCGAAAAGCTGTCATCCGCACTCAAACGTCATCTTGGCGGCGGAAGGGGTCAGCTGGATTAGATCTCGAGCGAAGCCGAGCGCCTCGCACCCTTCGCAGGCCTCCCGCGACGCCTGCCTCCCCCCCGCGCCGTCGGCTCGTACTCGTCCTCGGACGAGTCGTCCGCGTCCACCTCGGGCTCCTCCTCGTCCTCGTCGTCATCGTCCCCTTCGCCTCCCTCCCCCTCGAACTCCCCGTCCTGCTCGCTGTCCTCCACCTCGTCGCTCACCCCTCCGTGCCTCCCCACCCCGCCCGACCCTTGCTCCCCGGCCTCCGACAGCTGCTCGATGGGCCCTTCGGACGACACGCGCCCGCCCTGAGGGATGTTGAGCCGGATCGGCAGCGGCGGGTGCCGCGGCGCGGCCGGCGACGCCTCCACCGCCCTCCCCGCCTGGCGCCTGACGGTCGGCCGCGCGGGCTCCGTTTCCTCCTCCTCGTGCGCACCGCCGGCCTTGGACCGGGTGCGACCCGCCGGGGTCTCCTGCGCAGGCGCGAGGCGCGCACCGCCGGTCCCGAGGATCGGCTCGGGCTTCGTGCGCCGCGTGCGCGTATGCGGGTAGGGCGGGGGCGCTTGGAGCTCGTCACCGTGCAGGGAAGGGGACGTCGAGCGGAGGCGGGGGATGCCCGATGCGTTGGTGAGGACGCCAGCGGCGGAGTGCGGGGTGGGCTGGTCGATCGGCGAGGCGGGCTTGTCGATCGGGGAGGCGGGCTTGTCGGTCGGCGAGGCGGGAGGGGCGGGCTTGGGCTTGGGCGGCCGGCCGACCTTGCGCTTGGGCTGCGCCTCGACCTCCTTGGAACCGTTGCCGGGGGCTGCCTTGGGCCCGCTGGCCGGCTCCGGGGCGGGCGCGGCGTTCTTGGGCGGCCGGCCGCGGGGCCTCTTCGCAGCAGGTGCCCGATCGTCCGCGTACAATGCATCCGCGCGTTCGTCCCCGCTGCCCACATGCATGAGTGCGGGTAGCGGGAGCGTCTCGGAGCCTTGGCCGTGCTTGGTGCCGGCGAGCGGAGCGGGCGTCGCGGGGGGAGCCTTGGCGACCTTGGCGCGGCCACCGGGACCGCGCGGCTCCGGCGGGCGGACCTCGGCTTGCTGGGGCGGGACCGGGTTCTTCCGAGGCCGACCGGGACCGCGCTTGGCGGGCGCTGCCGGCAAGTCGTCGCCCTGGATGCATCGGTGATCAGTTTGATCAGTGAGTGATCAGCGCACGGACAGCCTCCGCCTTGCGCCGCGACGCACCTGGAGCAGTTCAGCAATGTCCTCCACATTCCCCAATGCGAGCCCGTCGGCGCCGGAGGCCGCAGGCCCTTTCCCCGGCAGGGTGTACGCGGCGGGCTGATCGGCGTGAGCCGCGGGCCCCGGCCCCACGGCGACCGTCACGGCGGGGGCCAACGCAAACACGGGAGGCGCCTGGTGCTGCTGTTGCGGGCCAGGTGCGACCTGGGTTGCCGGGGCGGGGGGCGGGGGCGGCGGGGGCGCGGGGGCGACGAGCCGTCCGTCGGGATACGAGGCGTAGACGGCCTGCAGCACCTCGTTCGCGGCCCTGGAGCCGTCGCGGGTCGCCTGGAACCAGCCCTGGAAGAACAGCTGGGGCGAAAGGGCGATCTGGTCCGCAATCTGGGCCCCGGTGAAGCTCTGGCGCAGCGACGCGGCGGCGCCCGCGAGCTCGGGGTTGAGAGGGTCGCGGGAGATGAGAGCGTAGTACGCCTCGTCGGCCGAAAGGTCGCGGAAGCGGCGCGGCATGGTTGGAGTGTCGGTGGGGTGAGTCGGAGGAGTGATGTCGTGGCGGTCGGTCGAGTGCAGCCGTGTCACTCGAAATCGAAAATCGGCAACACCCGGTACACAAACATATCTCGCGACAAAATAGAATGGATAATATGTCCGCTATCTTCAAGTCCTGGATGGATTATTCCGGGGGATCGGAACCGCGCTGGCGCCCGGCCCGGATTTTGCCGCGGCAACCCATGAACCCCTGCTTTTGAATCAATTTTAGGCCAAGGAGGAAGCCGTTCGATGATTGTCTCGATGCCATAAGGTCATGATTAATGTTGTTGCCAATTCGAACGGACTGTTAGCGGTCACCTTCGATTTTGAGGCACTGACTTGCCGGACGCAGCCCTCCTATCATGAAGTAGAGGAAACTGCTCAGAGCGACTTGCTGCTATGCAAAGCATGTTTCCGAACGGTTTCTCCGTTTTCAATAAGGAGAAAGCCTCGTGGAAGAATCTGGAGATGTATATGTGAAGAGGACGAGCAACCCCTTTCATCTAGTCTTTTTCTTAGCATCACCTGCAGCAAATTCGACACATTGTTGCTGATTGATCATTGCGTCGACACCTGGGGGTCCAATGTCGGAGTGACCCCGACCTGCATCAGGTGGCATCGGGCGGACCTGGATACGCCCAAACGAGCGCAAAACTCCGAGCAGATTTAGAAGTTCTCTTCACCGTCGCTTTTGGGAGTGGCAGATTGTCGGTCGTTTTCCTTTTGCCATTTCCGCGCCAAGTCGCACAGTCCCCACCCGTTGATCCCCTTATCCCAAGTTCCTACAACGTGTCCGGCACGCACGAAATGATTTCCTGTCATTCCACCCTCACCCCCTCGCTGCCATCCAACCTCCGTCCACGACCTTGCCGAAAAAGTACGGCGCCATCCTCAACCAGGTCGGCCAATCATGGTCCATATCTTTCCCCCACTCGTCCAACCACGAGTCGACGCCCTTGGAACGCAGCACCGAGTGGATGAAGTACGAGTCGCGCCGGGCTTCCTCCTCCCAGCGACCACCGCCAATGGCGAGGATGGGGAACGTCCGTCGGAGGCGTGCCAGCACAGCCTCGTCGGTCAAGTTGGGGAGGTACTGCGACACGGGCAGGTTAGCACTGTGGCCGAAGGCGGCCGAGGAACCCACCCTGGAGGGATCGTTGAAATAAATCGAGTCGTTGACGAAGTCGGTCCCGAGCACTTCGGTCAGCGAGAGCACGCTCGACATTCCCACGGCGTAGGAAAAGAGGTGCGGGTGCTTCAGCAGCGAATTGACGGCGTGGTAGCCTTCCCGTCCAAGAGTCAGAGTCAGCTCGGGTCCATGACCGCACCGGCGCGGACCCACCTCCCCACGAGACGCCCGTGGTCCCGAGCACCCTCCCTGGCCCGCACTTCTCCACGTACGGAACCACCTCCTCCGCCACGTACTTGTCGTACTGCACGTGCCTTCCCGCGCGCTCCTCGGCCGGTTTCCAGTGCGGACCAAAGAACGACTCGGAGTCTACCGAGTCCACGCAGAAAAGCTGGAGCTTCCCGCCCTCCACGAAAGGCCACAACGACGAGACCATTCCCCTGTCCTCGAAATCGTAGAAGCGGCCCTCGCTGGAGGGGAACACGACGCACGCGAACGGCGCCGAGTCGGAGCCCCCTGCGCGGCGAATCAGCGGCGCATCCCGGAAACGGAGGCTCGGAAGGGGACGTACAGATATTCATGGCCATCGTGCGGTCCAGATTCGGCGAGTGCCACGAGACATGGCGCTTGTGCTCGGACATTTCGGCGGTGAATGACGGTTTGGGGCCTCCGTCACGCCTCGGACCCTGACGTTGACTTCCGCCGATCAGTGAACTTTCCCAGCGAATGGCAGTGTTGAATGAAGAAATGATCAATCATTCGATTTGCCTTACTGGCGCACTACTGCCGGATGCCGGTGATCTCCTTGGTAGATACCATGTATGTCACTCAGGTCACAACGCGCCCCCAACAAGATCCGCCACCAGAAAGCTCGAGTACGGCTATGACAGTGCCAGAACTGAGCCAGCTGGATCCGTCGGATAGCTGAAGCGAGCTTGGCGCGGCGGGGGCGTACAGACGTCCTGGCTCTCAAACGCCTCACCACAACAACCAACCATGGCCTTCCTGCGGACGCCCAAGGCCGACAGCGACCTCCTCCGCTCGCTGTCGCTCGAGGACCAGTCCGAGGCCCCCGCCGTGGGCGATGCCGCGCGACCGGAGCCTTCCCCCGCGGTGCCGCCGGCCTCCGCGCCGGGCCCCTCCGTACCTCGCCCCGCGCCCTCGAAACCCGCCGAACCGCCCCAGCGGGAATGGGCGCACGTGGTCAAGCTCGACGAGGACCCGCCCGACTACTCCGAGACGGTGACCAACGCGATGGAGTTCCCCTTCTCGCTGGACCCGTTCCAGCGCCAGGCCGTGTACCGCCTGGAGCGGCACGAGTCGGTGTTCGTGGCCGCGCACACGTCGGCGGGCAAAACGGTGGTGGCGGACTACGCGATCGCGCTGTCGAGGAAGCACACGACGAGGTCGGCGGGCCCGTGCGGCGCGGGGAACGCAGCCTGACGTCCCGGGGCGCCAGATCCATCTACACCTCCCCCATAAAAGCCCTTTCCAACCAGAAATTCCGCGACTTCCGGGAGACTTTTGGCGACGAGTCCGTCGGCATCCTCACCGGCGACGTGCAGATCCGCCCCGAGGCCCCCTGCCTGGTCATGACGACGGAGATTTTGCGGTCGATGCTGTACCGCGGCGCGGACCTCATCCGGGACGTCGAGTTTGTCGTCTTTGACGAGGTGCACTACATCAACGACATCGAGGTGGGTTTTCGTGGCGCCTGCCCCCCTGCTGGCCTGACCTCGGCCGGCGCGTCGTGCAGCGCGGCGTGGTCTGGGAGGAGGTCATCATCATGCTCCCCGCCCACATCACCCTCATCCTCCTGTCCGCGACCGTTCCCAACACCAAAGAGTTTGCCGACTGGGTCGGCCGGACGAAGGAGAAGGACATCTACGTCATCACCACCCCCCGGCGCCCCGTCCCGCTGGAGCACAGCCTCTTCGTCTCGCGCGCCGGCACGGCGGGGCAGGGAGAGCTGTTCATGGTTGTGGACGCGCAGAAGAACTTCAGCTCCCCGAACTGGAAGAAGGCCTACGACGCGGCGTCGGGTGCCAAGAAGGAGGCCGAGAAGCGGGAGCGGCTGGCCAACGAGCAGCGCGGGCGGGGCGGGTACGCGACCCGCGGGGTGCAGGCGCGTCCCGGGGGCGCGCCGTCGAGGTCGGGCCCGGCGTCGAGCGTGGACAAGAACACCTACACGCACCTCATCTCCCTGTTGCGGAAGAAGGACCTGCTCCCCGCGGTGGTCTTCACCTTCTCCAAGCGCAAGTGCGAGGAGTACGCAGAGAACCTCTCCAACACGGACCTGACCGTCGGCGCGGCCGAGAAATCCGAGGTCCACCTCTTCATCGAAAAGTCGCTGGCCAAGCTCTCGGACGCGGACCGGCAGCTCCCCCAGATCCTCCGCATGCGCGGGCTGCTGTCGCGCGGGATCGCGGTGCACCACGGCGGCCTGCTCCCGCTCATGAAGGAGATCGTCGAGATCCTCTTTGCGCGCGGCCTGGTGCGCGTGCTGTTCGCCACCGAGACGTTTGCGATGGGGGTCAACATGCCCGCGAGGACGGTGGTCTTTTCCAGCGTGCGCAAGCACGACGGGCGCTCCTTCCGCGACCTGCTCCCGGGCGAGTACACGCAGATGGCCGGTCGGGCGGGGCGGCGCGGGCTCGACACGGCGGGGACGGTGATCATCGCGTGCAACGACCAGATACCCGAGGTGGGCCACCACCGCCTCTCTGCGGTGCGGGCATGGCTGACGGAGCGCGCGGCGGCAGAGCACGGACCTGCAGAACATGATCCTGGGCCAGCCGACCAAGCTCGAGTCGCAGTTCCGGCTCACGTACGGCATGATCCTCAACCTGCTGCGGATCGAGTCGATGAAGGTCGAGGACATGATCAAGCAGAGCTTCTTCGAGAACGCGATGCAGAAGTGGGTCCCCCCTTTGCCGCCCTCCTCGTTTCCGCTCACGGGGACGCCGCGGAAAGGGCCCTGCCGGCGCAACGCCTCCGATTCGAGGAGCTCTCCGTGGCCGTCGGCGAGCTGCCCCCACTCTCGTGCGCCATCTGCGAGTCCGACCTCGCGCGGTTCCACGCGGCGTCCAAGGAGTGCGAGCGCGACTGGGCGCGGCTGCGGGACGGGTGGATCCTCAAGAACCCCCTTGGGACCAAGGCGCTCGTCCCCGGCAGGGTGCTGGTGCTGTCGTCGCCGCAGGCGCCCCCGAACACGGTGGCTGTGTTGGTGAAGAGGGACGGGGAAGCGGCGGTGGTGCTGGCGCTGTGGGACCGCGCGTGGCACCCGCCGACGCCGGAGGCGCCGGGGCTGCTGGCGGCTTCGCTGCCCGCGAACCGGGTGCACGTGCCGGCGGAGCGGGATCCGCCCGAGGGCAAGCTGCTCACGGTCCCGCAGACCGAGATCGCGTGCATAACCTCGGCGACAGTCAAACCCGACTTTGATGCGTTGGCGGCGAACAAGCCCGCCGAGGTCGCCAAGGCCGCGGGCACGCTGCTGCAGCAGGCCGAGGCGACCAACCGCGGGCCTGCGATCGCCGAGGTGGACTTTGCAAAGATCAAGGACCTGGATTTCCAGCTGCTGTACGGGGACAGGCGGAGCACGATCAAGGGGCTGGCGAGGTACAAGTGCATGCAGTGCCCCGACCTCCTCGAGCACGTGAGTCCCTCGCTCCCCTTCTCGGGCGGCGTACCGTGCTGACCGCTCTTCCCCTCCGGGGACGCAGTTCGCGATCGTGGACCGGCAGGAGCTCTACCACGCGCAGCTCTCCCAGCTGGCGCACGAGCTCTCGGACGGCAACCTCGCCCTCCTGCCGGACTACCACCAGCGGATCGAGGTGCTCCGGCGGAAGGAGTACATCGCCGAGGACGGCACGGTGGGGCTCAAGGGGAGGGTGGCGTGCGAGGTGGGTCCCGGTCGGCGGGCGGAGAGGGACGGGTCCTGATCTGTGGAGCAGATCAACACGGCCGACGCGCTGGCGCTCACGGAGCTCGTGCTGGACAACTTCTTCGCCGACTTCGAGCCCGCCGAGGCGGTCGCGCTGCTTTCGGCTTTCGTCTTCCAGGAGAAATCCGACAGCGAGCCGCAGCTGACGCCCAAGCTCGCCGAGGGCGTGCAGCGGATGAAGGCCAACAGCCAGCGGCTCGGGGAGCTGCAAAAGTCGTGCGGCCTCGACATCAGCGTCGAGGACTATTTGAAGGAAACGCTCAACTTTGGCCTGGTGGAGGTGGTGTACGAGTGGGCGCGCGCGGTGCCGTTCAAGGACGTGGTGGAGCTCACGGACGTGCTCGAGGGGACCATCGTGCGGACCATCGTGCGGCTGGACGAGACGTGCAGGGAGGTGCAGGGGGCCGCCAAGGCGGTGGGCGACGCGGGGCTGGTGGCAAAGATGGAGGCGGCGTCGGCGTCGATACGGAGGGACGTGGTGTTTGCGACCTCGCTGTACTTTGGCTAGACGCGGGGCGCACAATGGAATGCCCGGGCTCTTTGTCAAGACCGCCCGCGGTGCTTCCAAGCCTTCCAAGAACCCCATCCTCGCCTCTCTCCCGGTCCTCTCCCCTGTCCCGGCTAAGTCGCGGAAAACGCGTCCCTCCGGGACGGATCCCCGTTCGGCACCGGCGTCCCCGCGCGGTACTTTTCCCCCTTCCCCATGCCCGAATGGTGCTTGCAGTACGGCCCGTGGACGTGCTCCTTTTCCCTCTCCGCCCTCGGCATGCGCGCCGGGGCGCCCCTGGGCGCGGCCGGGTCCGCGGGGGGTTCGGGGGCGGCGCGCGCGGTCCTCGCGTAGGGTCGGAGACCAAAGCACTGCTCGAGGATGCAGAAGAAGCACACCCAGTCGTCCGGCAGCGCGCCCGGGCGGACGGGGTTGCCGAGGTCGTCGAAGGCGTCGGCGCCGCCGAGGTCCCTGAACCTTGCCCTGCGCTGCGCCCTTGACGCGCGCGGCAGCACGACCTGCCTCAAGAAGAGGTCCACCTTGGAGGGCGGCGGGGCGTCCCTCCTGCGCGGCGGCGGGGGGGCGGGGGTGCCGGGGGGCGGCGGCGCGCGCGGCGCGGGCAGCGGCGCGATCTTGCGCGACGCGATGTGCGGCGGCAGCGGGCGGTCTGTGCGGCGCTCCGCGCGGCGGCGGTCGAGCGCGGTCTCGACGGCGAGCTCCGGCAGCTCGGCGAGGCAGTGCGGGCGGAAGGGTGTGTGCTCCCCGCCGAGCCCCCCAACACCCCCCCCTTGCGGCAGTGCGGATGTCGGCACGTCCAGCAGCGCGCCGCCCAGCCGCGCGACGAGCGCCTTTGCCGGCGGCGGTGGCCGCGCCGCGCCCGCGACCGCCGGGAACGCGAACGGCGGCGGCGCGCCAAACAGGAACGGCGGCGGCGGCGACCGCGCGGCAGGCGCAGGCGTCACAGGCAGCTCGAAGGTGATGCCGCGCACGAGCGCCTCCCACGGCGGAGCCGGCGCCGGGGACTCCATCGCGCGGGTTTGTTGGCGGCAGTGGCAGAGTGACAGATCGATCACGCGCTCCCCGGCCCGCCGAATCCCAACGCGATCGCCGGCCAGAGGCACCGGCACGGCAGGGCAGTTGCACTCGATGTGGTTAGTCGGTTCCGGCGCTGGGCGGCGCGGGATGGCGCTGGCGGGACCGGGACGGGCACCTGGCCCACCGGGAGCGGACCGTCGCGCTCCTCAGCGAGTACGCCGATGTCATCCCCGCATTCTCCGCCATCCTGGCCGGCACCCTTCTACGCCGCTATGCTGGGCCGTGATCGGCGCTCCCCCGTGGAGCGGACCCCCTCCCGGCCCGGGCGCGCGCTAACCTCCCGCGTCGGGCGGACCCGGTCCACCGGCCCGAGATCCGGGAGCACAAACTGTCCCACGAAACGTGAGATCCGCAAGATCCAGTTTGCCAGGGTGCCGTAAGTGCGGGAGATCCGGCTCGCCAGGGAGCGCGGAATAGCTCCTGCACTACAAAGTTACTAGAGCTCGTGTGAACCGTATCCGCCGGATCTTGCATAGGGGCAGATGGGCGACCGCGGAGGTTAAAGCGGGCGCCGCAGGCCCGGGCCGCGGCCGCATTTTTCAGGGGCCACATGGGCCGGACGCCGAACGGCGTCAGGCGCTGGAAGCGCGCGCCTCCTTGGCCGTGCGGGAAGCTTCGTGCAGTGACGCTGTTGGCTAGTCTCTGTGCACGGTAGTTCGATGTTGCGTTGGTTTCCCGAGCTCGAATGGGCGGCCTGATTGATGCCGCCACGGGCTTTCCCGCCCGTCCCGGCCGATCGGCAGCCGATTGCCGCGAAGCGCCCCGAATCGGAGCACGTCGTCGCCGCCGAACGCGTCGCCCAGCCTCCAAGGTTATTGCGGCCTTGTCGGACTCGATAATCCGGGCTGCGCGGGGCATCGGTGTCGTTCCGCTTGGGGTCCCGCATGCGGCCGCACGGCCTCGCACCGGGTCTGCGCAAAAGCTCCCTCCTTCGACCCGCCGTGCATGTCCTAATAATCATCCATGGTGATCTCCTGAGTAAGATCGGAGACCGCGGGGAAGGCCGACCGTCAGCATTGCCGTTTGCGGGAAGTTCGGGCCCTTCTTTGGCGTCGGCTGGCGGTCCACGCCCGCCCCTCATTTCCGCCCTCGCGGCATTGCCCGCCCCGGCCGACCCGCGTGCGGCCGCGCCTCGGCGGCCGCGGCCCCGCCATGTTCCGCCCGCCCGCCCCCGCGCCCCGCGTGCTCTCGCTGCTCCTCCTCCTCTCCGCGGCGCTCCTTTCCGGGCAGCGCTTCGCCGCACCGCCCGCCGACGCCCCGCCCCCCGTCCCCGCATGCGCCCCTACGCTGCCCCGCCCCTTCGTCTTCCTCCACATCGAGAAGTGCGGCGGCTCCACCGTCCGCGCGCAGCTAGCGTCGTACGCCGCAAAGAACGGCGTTCTGGCCTACATCCCCTGCTTCTTCGGGGTGCCCTGCACCAGCCGCCTGGACCAGCTGACCGTGGAGGAGCTCGTGGGGGGCGCGAGGATATGGGCGAACCACCACGAGTTCTGGCGGATGGAAAGGCTGCTGGGCCCGGGGGCGGAGTTCGACTGCTTCGCGCTGCTCCGCGACCCGGACGAACGGACCGTGTCGCATTTCCTCTTCTTCGAGGACCTCTCGCGCTTCGCCAACATGTCCGACGCGCGGTTCGCCGCCGAGCTGGACTCGGGAATCTTCCCCCCCGAATCGGGCAACCTCCTGACGATGAAGCTGCACCGCACCGAGGTGCCCTGGGAGGTCCGCAACGCGACACTGGCCAAGGAAACGCTCGACCGGTGCGCCGTGGGCATCCGAGAGCGGTGGAACGAGACGATGCTGGTGCTGGGGCAGCGCTTCCCGTGGCTGCGGCCGCACGTCTCGCACGCTGTGGAGAACGCGCAGGCCTATTCCGGGGAGAAGAAGCGGCTCGCAAGGGTGCTGATGGACAAGATAAAGGAGAGAAACATGAACGCGGTCGACAGGGAGGTGTACGAGTACGCCGTGGGGAGGTTCGAGCAACAGCTAAAGGAGCTTGGCCGATGATCGGAGCTCGGCCTGGGGTTGGGGCCAATGTACGAACTTGTAGGGGCAAAGAAGGGGTCGCGACGGACTGGGATCTTTCGCATGGGCTTTGTCTGGAATCAATCTGCGCACTGGGTGATGCCGACGACGGCTTTTTCTCCCTCGGGTTCACGATCGGTACACGATCGCCTGGTCCGCTTTCCCGCGCTCAGAGCGCCTCGTCGTCGCCAAACGCGTCGCCGAACCGCCACAGGTTCCTGCGCCCCTTGCGCGCCTCCTCCTGCGCCTCGTCCAGCACCTCGAGCTCCGACTTGGGCCCGCCGCCGTTCCACGCCGCCTGGCCCGCCTTGGCAGCCTGCTGCTGCTTGCGCCGCTCCTCCTGCAGCAACGGACGGTCAGATGCCGGCAAGATGCCGTCCCTGCCGAACCACGAACCTGAAGGCGCCGGTTGGCATCCTTGCTCAGCGTCCCCAGCCCCTCGCGGAGCACCTCGGCATTGACGCTCTTCTTTACCGCCGCGTCCAGCGGCGCCCCCGCCGACTTGACCCGCGCAGGGTCGTACAGCACCACCTCGTGCACCTTGGCCCCCGGCCGGCCGAACGCCACGGCAGCGAGCTCCTTGCCCTCGGTCTGCGAGCGGAACAGGTCGTACGCGTCCTCGCCGTAGTCCTCGTCCGGCCCCGGGACGCGGATGAAGGCGAGGCGGCACTCGCGCGCCATGGCGGCGCGCGAGGAGAGGTCCGCGGGGAGCTTGCGGACCGTGGCGGGCGAGACGGGAAGCTCCTCGGCGTTGCCAAAGTCGACGTAGAGCAGGCTGACGGTCTTGCCGGGGTTGACCTTGCGCACCCTGGCGCGGTACCTGCGGAGCGCGCGTCAGCGATCGCCGGTCCTGTCCACGCAAAGTGCCACCCACCACTGCCCGTCGCCCGAGAACTTGGCCGCCACCAGATCCCCCGCCCTCGGCATCCACGCCGCCGCCACCCCCTCGGCCTCCTCGGCGCACGCCACCTTGAGCTTCCCCATGAGCTCGTTCAGCTCGCGCTCGTAGTCGCCCTCGACGACCTGGCAGAAGAACTCGGAGCCCGAGACGATCTCGCTGACCACCACGCGGGGCCAGCGGTGCTGCTCCAGCTCGCCGCCGGCGGGGTCGGCGGGCTCCTCTTCGTCGAGCGCGCCCTCGAGGCTCCAGATGCCGGCCTTGGCGGCCTTGGCGGCTTTTTCGGCGTCGAAGTACTCGCGCGCGTGCGTGCTCTGGTTGGCAGAGTACTCGTTGACTGGAACCGGGCGAGCAGTCAGAGCAAGCAGAGCACCCTCGGCACAGCAAAACGCACCGGAAGCAAGACCCTCGCGCAGCAGCGCCACGCCGATGTTGAGCGCCGGCTCGCCCGACTTGGGGTCCGCGGGCGGCACCTTGAGCACGCCGATGAACCCGCCGACCTTGTCTGTGCCCTCGACCTCGATCTCGACGTCGCGCTGCAGGCACCTCCGCGAGACGAACTCTAGCGCCTCCTTGCCGAACGGCTCGGTCTTTTCCGTCGTCCCGGCGCGGGCCACCCGTGGGGCGCGGATGCCCCCCAGCACGAGCGTGAGCCGCGTCGACTCCTTGGGCACCAGGATGCGGAACCTCCCCGCGTTGGCCACGTGCTCCACCACGGCGGGGATGCTCTTGGACCTCGACAAGAAGGGGAGGAACTGCTTGGCCTTGGCCGCCGACTCGGAGGCGTCGCTCCAGCGGGTCTGTGGCGGCTCCTTGCCCCCGTGTGCGCCCTTGCCGGCCTCCTTGGCCTTGGCCTCGGCGACCAGCAGCGCGTCGTAGGCCGAGGACCGGTCCTCGTCGTCGCGACGGTGCCTGATCACGGTCGCGAGACCCCGCGCGACGAGCGCCTCGGCGACGTTGGTTGACCCGGCGGTGACGGTGGCCGCCTCGCGCTCCTCGGCGGGGCCGGCGCCCTCCTGGGGCTGCTTGGTGTAGTCCAGCTTGACGTGGACATTCTTGCCGATGAGCCGCGTGCGGAGGTACTCCTTTGCCTCGGCCGCCCAACCAGTGGGCTCCCTCCCGCGGGCTTCCGGTCCCGGCGGCGGCGCGCCCTCGGGCCTCGGGATCCGCACGCTGGCCAGCCACACCTTTCGCTCCTTGCCGTCCGGCCCCTCGACGATGATGCACTCGCCCGAGACCACGCGCAGGACCGTCCCCGAGAACTCGCCGCGGCTGGCACGGGGAACGTGGTCCTTCCAGATCCTGACGCGGCGCTCCTTGGCCTTGGCCTCGGCCTGTCGCAGCTTGGCCGGCTCCTTGGTCATGGCGATGGTCCAGTCCACGGTGCGCGCGAGGCCTTCGGAGACGAGGGCCTCGGCGATGTCGCCCCGCGGGTGGATCACCTCGCAAACGAGCACGCTGCCCTGAGGCGGCGCGCCGGCGATGCGGACCTTGACGTCGCGCTGCAGCAGCCTGATCTCGAAAAACTGCTGCGCCTCCTCGCCGAAGGGCTCGACGAGGTCCTCCACGTTGGGCACGCCGCGGCGGAACGCGGGGCAGCGGATCCCGGCGAGCTGCACGGCGCAGACCTGGTACTCGCCCGGGCCCAGCTGCAGCGTCATCCGCGCCGTGGACCCGTCGCGGACCTGCTCAATCACGGCATCGAGCTCCTTGCCCTTCCACGTGTCGGCAAACTCCTTTGCCGAAGGGAGCTCGTAGTTGACGGTGCGCCGGCCGGCCTCGGCGTCGCCCCACACGCCGAGCTTGGCTGCCTGCGCGGCGGCTTCGAGCTCCGCAAGCTTTTGCTGTTCCCTGGACGACCGGCGGCGCGGAATTAATTCCCCTGCCCCGTCCGCAAGAGCGCCATTGCGACCCACTCTGTCTTTGCCCTCGCGCCCTCGGCCCGCGTCTTGAGCCACCCCTGCTTGACCAGGATCCGCGCCACCGACCGCTCGCCGTCGATCGCGGCCGCCGGCGCCAGCTCGATCCTGCCGAAGTCGCGTCCCGAGGGCACGGTGTACTCGACGGCGTACGCGACCTCGCGGCCCACGAGCAGCTTCCGCAGCTGCTCCCTGCACGCGTACGCGAACGGCTGCGGGCGGGGCGTCAGCGCGGGATGCGCCGGGCGCGCGCCGCCGCACCTCCTCGCGGCCGGGCTCCTTGGCGTTGCCGAGCCGCGGCGCGGTGACGCCGGCGAGCGACAGCAGCGCGCCGCCCTTGAGGACGACGGTGCTGCCGTCGAGCACGCTGCGGATAAACGTCCGCTGCGGGGGCGCCGCCATGATTGGCTTCGGGGACGCGAGGGGACGGGAAGGATCCCGCGGTGTTTGTTCAGCGGACCGAGCGGCGAGGCCGCCGAACTTGTCACTCGCGTGTCATTCCGGAGCTCGATTTCGCGATCACTTGCTCCCGCCCACGTGCTGCGACCACACAGCGTACGGGACGAACGGCCGCTGCTTGCCGCCCGTCCAGTTTCCCACGACCGGCATCCCGCCCCGCGCCGCCAGCGCCTCCGCGTACGCCTCCTCGATCGCCTCCCAGTCGAGCCCTTCCTGGAGCTCCGCCAGCCTCCTCCATATCTGGAGGATGTAGCACAATGTCGGACGGAGGGTCAGGTTCCTCGCAGCGAACCGCATGGCGCGCAGCGCGATCCTTCGCGCGAGGCCGTCCCGGCGCCGGAGGAACGAGACGGCCTCATGGAGCCTCCAGCTCGCAGAGGGAACGAAGTGCACCCAGGGCTTGAGCAGGGCATAGTAGTGTTCTCGATAGACGTTGTCCGACGGCAGCATGGGCGTCATGCCGGACGAAAGCACCATGAAGAAGCGGAAGGCCGCGGCGAAGCCGTCCACGTTGACGGCGTACCGGAATCTGTTTGCCTGGTCCTCAAGCGAGATGAAGGACGAGTTCCTGCAGTACTTGTGGAGGATGTGCTGCTTCATTTCGTCGCTGAAGATGTCGACGGCCATCCCCGGGTCGGCGAGGTCGCACGAGGCATCAACCAAGTCGGGATACGTGGAGCCCTGATGCAACACGCTGACCCGGATCTGCTGCAGCGGCACGATGCCGTTGGGCCCAAAGTCGTACCCAGTCATGCCCCCCCGCCAGACCGCCTTGGCCTGCCTCTTTTCCCAAGGCTCGGTGCCGACCCACGTGTTCGCATCCCGCTTCCTCCCGAGGTCGATGACAAAGTTGAAGTTTGGGAGGAGGATGTCCTTCAGCCCGGCCGCCTTGGAGGCGACGGTGATGGGGTACGTCGGCGCGAGCGACGATGCCCCGTCCACGCATTCGAAAAGGATTCTCACGTCCGGCAGCGCGATTCCCGACGCGTTTGCCATGTCGATTATGCGCTGCAGCAGCGGCAGGTACTTTGGCCCTGCTTGCACGCCGCGAGTGCATTTAAAGCAGTTGCGGACGGACAGCTCGTTGCCGACGACTCGGAAAAGGTCAATGTCCGCGTTCTCCTTCATCACTTCCCGGAACAGGGTTTGTCGCAAGGTCCGCTCGTGGCTCGCATAGTTGATCCAGGCGCCGAACTCGCTGTCGGCGTGCCGTCCCCCTTCGAAGTCCGAGCCCCGGCACAGGAACGACTCGAGGTCGTCCGCCGAGGCCGCCTTTCCGGGCGTCTGGCCCGTGATATTCCCGTACAGAGCAGGCTCGTCGAAACCGAACGCCAGGGTCGCGTTCCGTAACAATGTCCGCAGGAGTTCGTACTCCTCGGAATCCGCGGCCGTCCACTCGCTGTCCGGGTATCCGTCCTCCGCGAGGGGGTCGGGAGCCACGTCCGGTATCGCAGCCGTTGCCGCCGATGGGCATGTTTCGTTCCCCGCGTCCCCGACGAGCGCGTCTGTGGCGAGTTGGACCTCGGTCCCGCCGGAGCGTCCCCTCTCCACGGCGTCCGAGGCCGGCCGGAGCAGCACGGCGGCATTCCACGCAAAGAACCAGGCAAACCCCGCGGCAAGGAAAACATAGTAGATTGGTATTCGCTCTCGGCAGGGCAGCCGCATTTCGCCCCGTCTCTGAGAGTCAATCAGCGCGCACGACCTTACTGTAATCGCGGTACGCCATGTCGGCCGTCTACTCGACGGAGCCGGCGCCGAGCGGCAAGGTCGTCGTCAAGACCACGGTCGGGGACCTGGAAGTGGAGCTCTTTGCCAAGGAGACGCCAAAGACATGCCGGAACTTCATCCAGCTCGCGCTCGAAGGTTACTACGACGGCTGCCTCTTCCACCGCGTGGTGCCCGGCTTCATCGTGCAGACCGGGGACCCCACGGGCACGGGGGAGGGCGGCGAGTCGGTGTACGGGAGGCCGTTCCCGGACGAGCTCCACAGCAGGCTCCGGTTCAACCGGCGCGGGCTCCTGGGCATGGCCACGGTGAAGCAGGGGGAGAACGGGTCCCAGTTTTTCTTTACGCTGGACAAGACAGAGGAGCTGAACAGGAAGCACACCATGTTCGGGCGCGTGGTGGGCGACACGGTGTTCAACCTGCTGCGGATCGGGGAGGTCGAGACCGACGACAACGAGCGCCCCGTGAACCCGGTCAAGGTCGTCGCGATCGAGGTGCTCAACAACCCTTTCGATGACATTGTCCCGCGGACGACGGCGTTGGAGCGCCGTGCCGAGGAGGAGGCTCGCGCGATGGCCGAGCGGAGGAAGGCCGAGTCGGAGGAGCGGAAGCGCACTGCAAAGATATCCACCAAGTGGGGCTTGCACGCTGTCGCTTTCGCGGCTCCGTCTGTTGACCGCTCTCGTTGTCTGCACGGCTCTTAGGAACAAGAACCTGCTGTCTTTCGAGGACGAGGAAGAGCCCTTGGTGGCTCCACTGGTCAAGAGTGCGCACGACATTGCCGACGACGGAAGGCTGAGCAAGAAAGCGATCGCGATCGAAGCCGATTCCAAAGGTCCCAAAGGAGCAGACACGGATTCCGACGATTCGGATGAGAGCAGCGAGGATGAAGCGGCGGTTCGGCGGAAAACAGTCGCCAAGGTGCAAGCTTCGCGCGACGCAGAGTCCGGGCGCACGTCGGACGCAAAGCGGCAAACGCTTCAGGAGATGAAAGACGAGAAGCTGTAAGGCCTCTGGGCTTGCCCGGTGGTCCTTGTTTCTGACCTTGATCACCACGCAGCAAGACGCTCGAGGCCGAAATCGCCAGCGTAGAAAACTCGCTCCGGTCAAAGCCTGCAAAGGAAGCGCAGGCTCCCGCGCCGAAAAAGCCTCGTTCTTTCGTCGAGCAGCAGAGAGCACTTTACCTGAACTCGAAAAAGTCGGTGCCGGGAAAGAAGGACAAGAGAAAGATCGACGAGGATGCGGTGCTGGCGCAGCTCCAGAGCTTCTCGAAGCGGATACGTACGACGCAGGAGCCAGCGACAGGGAACGGACAAGCGGCGAAGGCGAGTTCCGCCAACGGCGACGATGATGACGGGGAGAGGTGCAGCCTCCACAACCGTGCCAACTGCGCATCTTGCCGCCGCGAGGACGTGGCCGTGGCAGACATGGAGGATGAGGATGCGGGCGACGACGAGGGCTGGTTGGGGCATGCCCTGCACTTTGACAAGGAGACGGGCGTTCGAGACGTGTTCAAACCCGAGGACTACGAGGTGCTGGACCCGAGGGAAGACCGGTGAGCGGCTCGGACAGGTTGACGCCGTGCCTACTGACGAAGACCTCCAGGGTCGGCGAGAAGCAGCACATCTCGGGACATCGCGCCGATCGATCGCGGTCGGACCGCAATTCTGTGTACGGATCGCAGTATGCTCCTCCGGTGCGCGGCAGGGATCGCGCGCCGGACAGGCGAAGATGAGACTGGCTCCCATTGGCCGTGCGAAGACATCGTGGCAGTCGCCGCTCGTCCGCATATGCTGACTCCACGTTCCGGGGCGGGCGTCCCAAACCGCAAACCCTGCCGAAGGCATGATTGGCTCGGCCGCGGACGGCTCCGCGATGCAGGCCGCCGGCGATGGCTCTGCCGGCGCCGGGCCCTCGTCGGCGGCGGGTGGCTCCTCCGGCGCGGCCGCGGGGACGCCCGCCGGCGCAGTGCCCGTTCTGAGCGTTCCCCTCACGGCGGACGACCTCACGTGGATCGCGCAAGTCGGAGCAACTACCGTGGAACGTGTCCGCTCTTTCCTAGCGTCGCAGTACCACTTGCACAATGCCACCGTGCCGCAGCTCCAGGCAATCGCGCGCTGCCTGGAACAGCGCCATGGCCAAAGGTGCCCCCACAAGGGCCGGAAGGCAGCGATCATCGAGAACATTGTCTCCATTCTGTTTCCTCGGCCCGCGCCCCGAGCAGCAGCGGCTGCGCCCGCAACGGTCGCGCCTGCGACGGCCCCCGCACCCCTGCCTGCGCCTGCGCCGCCGGTTCCCGTCGCCCCGGTCGTCGTGGCCCCCGTTGCTGCCGCACCTGCTGCCCAGGCCGTGACCGAAGTGCGGCTAGACACCGTCCTGGTGAAGCGTCTCGAGTCGGCCATACCCTCCGGCCACAGCTTGGGATTCTTCCGCCGAACGCCGCTGCACGTGCAGGAGATTTCCGCCGTGGTCGGCCACAATCCCTCTTCCCAACTCACACATGCCGTGCGGTTCAAGGTCCCCGCGAGGAATCCGCCGGATGCTAGGCTCCTGCTCTATCTCTTCACTCTCGGAAACGAGAACCGAACGGTCCTTTACCCGGCGAGGCAGTTTACGATGAACCGAATCAGCGTGAGAAGCGGCGGGCGCCTGATGCCGACGTATTCGACGGATGTTGCTGTCGACATCACGCCGATGGCATGGAATCCTGAGCAGCAAACGTACCTCACGATCGACCTTCCGCGCTATGCTGTTAACAGGGGATGGTTGATGGTGACCATGGCATCGAGGACCACCGATACTCAGGTACAGACGCCCAACGGGTAGTTTCGCGTGCTCATCGGCGTCGCAGATCGTCGAGGAACTGTACCGGCGCGCGTTCTCGGCCAAGAGCCTTCTCTTGCCCGATGGCGCCCTCGACAGCTTCCGTGCCAGTCTCGGAAGCACGACTCCGACGAGACCCGGGATTTCTGGCCCAGGATCCGACGATATCGAGGTCACGGAAGCCCTGGTCAAGTTTATCTGCCCGCTCAGCCTCCAAGTCCCAAAACATCCTGCCAAGGGCTCCCATTGCCCGCACATCGAATGCTTCGACGCCCTCAGCTTCATCAGCTTGAACCTGTCGAGCTCGTCCCCTCTCAAGTGTTCCGTCTGCAACCGGCCGCTTGGGATTGAAGTACGTCTTCCTTCGTGCAGCCTGATTGCAGTTGCGCTCACCATTTGCATCAAGGATCTGACCATAGACCCCTTTTACTGCCATCTGCTGACCGTCTACGGTGGATCGAGTGCGTCCTGCGTGGTTCGCGCCGACGGGACCCACGCGCTTCCCGCAAGAGCCTCGGCTGCGGCGATCGATCTGGAAGACACGTCGAACGGGCAGCAGGCGGACCTCAAGCGAAAGGCTTCTCTGGTGATCGATTTGGACGACGTCGAGGACGATGGGCCGGTTGCTCCGGCGGCCAAGAAGGCCAAGGTTCCTTCCCTTGTGATTGAGATTGATTGACGAGTTGTCGGTGTCACACCGTCGATACCACGACACCCTGATACCCATATGATGATACGCCATGTGGCGACAAGCACTGTTCAGCAGCAAATGTACAATCGCAGCATGACCTCCTTCCAAAGCTCTATCCCTGGCTCAGCTCCGTTCGTCCGTTCTAGCTCCCTCTTCCCATGATGACTTCAGCCCCAATAGACGCAAGCCGGCGATTACATGTCTGCGGTCGAGTCCGGAAGCAGTAAGGAACGGCGGATCTCACGAAGGCGGGGAACACGTACCCAGCCCGCCGTTGACTCCCCAGACCTGGCCGGTGATGTATCCGGACGCGTCGGCCGCCAAGAAGTGGATCACGCGGGCGATCTCCTCCGGCGTGCCCATCCGTTTGCACGGGATCTGCGACAGGATCCGATCCTTGACCTTCTCCGGGATGTGATCCACCATCTCGGTCGCGATGAAGCCGGGCGCACAACAGTTGACGGTGACGCCGACTGTGTTGCCCTGCAGGAGGCCCGCCTTCTCCAGCATGAAGTTGGCTTCCCTCGCGAGCGTCTTGGTCAGACCGAACAGGCCCGACTTGGAGGCGGCGTCTGACGTGGAAGGCCGGGCTCAACGTTCGGCGACGCCGCAGTGGGAGCGATCACACTCACAGTTGCTCTGCCCGATGTTGCCGATTTCGCCAATGACGGAGGAAACAAAAATGATGCGGCCGTTGCCCTGCTCCACCATGTGCTTGAGGGCCTCCTGCGAGCAGAAGAAGGCGCCGGACAGGTTGACGCTGATGACGCGGTTCCAGTCCAGGTCGGTCATCTTGGCGACGGTCTTGTCGATCGTCAAACCGGCATTATTCACAAGAATGTCGATGCGACCGTGCTGCTCGACGACCTCGCCCACGACGCGGCGGCAGTCGTCGGGGTTGCCGATGTCGCCCTGGTGGAGTGAAATGGTGCTCCGCGGGAACTCGTGCTGGAACTCGGTCTGGAACTGGACCGCGCGCTCCTTGTTGCCCCCGTAGCCGGCAGCGACGATGCAGCCCTGAGCGGCGAGCGACTTAACGATGGCGGCGCCGATTCCGCGGGTGCCTCCGGTGCTGCCCGAGCACTCAGTGGCGCCACAGGGTCCGAGCACGGGGGAACTCACACGAGCGCCACGCGGCCGCGGAGCTTGGTTCCGTTCGCCACCTCCACGATGGGCACAACCGAGCTCCGGCGCGAGCGGAGCATGGGCATCGGGGTACCCTCGACGGTCGCGTCGGTCGAGATGTTGCTGGCCTGGGGAGACAGCATTCCGTCGTTGGCAGGCATGCTCAGCAGCTTCGAATCTCCTGCAACGGTGGGCTCCGCGGACGTTGGTTGCTGTGGCCGGGCCGGTCGCTGCGATTCGTCGCGAGAATTGCCGTTGGGGTGGTGGTGACGAAGCGGACTCGATCAGCCCGCGGAACGATCCGGGCGCACCCGGTCTCCAAAATCTCATCAGTGGCTTTCCGGGAGCGATGCTCACTATGCATTCAGATCAACAGATCAACAATACATCCATGACCGTAGATTCAGCTCCCCGCAGTCCTGCGTTCAGTCCGCGACCGTGAAAGTTCTCGGCGGCGCCTTGGCCTGCCGGCTCGCCAGGATGCTCTCGATGTTGTCGTCCTCCAGCTCCGGTACCTCGAACTCCGCCGGAACTTCCACAAGCGCGGGCGCGGCGGCAGCTCGGGTCGGCTTGGGGGCAAAGAGGCCCTGCAGCCTGGCCGACAGCGACTGCCTCGATTCCTCGGGATTCGCGGACCCGCGGCCGTTGCGGATCGTCCTTCCGTTCCCCAAGCCGCGTTCGCTCACGGTCGGGCTCCGTCTCTCTTCCGCGTCTTGCTTTGGACGGCGTGCGATGAGCGGGATCGCCTGCTAGCCCCGGCCGCGCGGACGCACCAGGAGACGGTCCGTGTCCCTGTCCCGGGCGTAGCCGACCGAGCCGTTCGCCGGGCTGTTATTGCGCCGTTGCCTCTCCTCGGCCGCCCGGGCCTGGTCGATGTAGCTCTTGCCTTCCTGCACGATAGGGCCGTCCGCCCGATCCTCGCCCGTGAAGAAGTCGGTCCAGCCGCACATCGCCAGGAGCCGCGAGTGAAAGTGAAAGAAGGTGGCGAGGCAGATAAGGCCAATGGAAAGGGGCACGTAGACCTGGAAAGAGCCCAGGAGGGGCAAGAGATCGATCTTGCCCATGATGGCCACAAACATGGTGTCCTCCTGGTCCGTCAGCAAGTTTAAGAAGTTGTAACACAGCGGGAAAGTGAGGCGGCTGCGCCCTTCGTCAGTCTCCTAGCACCATGGTGGACTGTGACCGTCCCTCACCAGAGGTAGGCGGCAACAAAGAGGAGGGAGCCCTCGTCCGTGTGGTGATTCGGAACCAAGGCGTAGACGTCGAAGATGCGAACCTTGAACAGGCTCGAGTAGGCGCAGATGCACATGTAGCTCACGGTGATGATGCACATGGCCTGCGCAACGGGTGGCCAGCAGGAACGACATGAGCCACACTCACCAACGCGGCTCCGCTGAATCCCACCTCGATCCACTCGTAGGAGATGCCGGGTATATGGAACAGAAGCCCAAGAATGGTGAGCATCGGCTTCTGAATCTGAAAAGTCATCTCGGACCAAATGAGCGCGGCCGAAAGGAGCGCGCAGCAGGATGCCAGCGCGCGCTGCAGTGCAGGGCGTATTCGCAGGTACCACCACCAATCTGGTCGCATCGACACCCCGATCAGCTCGTTCCCTGGGGAAGGCGGCGCGCACTAACCGAGCGACATCCTCCACCCCGGCACGGTGCCGGACCTCGTGACAGCCGTCACCAGCTTCTTCTCCGGGTTCCGCTCCGACTCGACCAGATCCTCGAAGAAAAAGGCTTCGCGCAGGAGATTGCTCCACTGAGCCTCCCTGCGCTCCTTGGCACGCACCGCCGCCTTCAGGCGAAGATGGAGCTGCACAAGGTGGGCCGACGTGACCCCCGAAGCAGGGAGGGACGATGCCTGGCCCAAATTCCTGTCCGTGAGGGCCATGGGGCACTTTTCCAACAGCCTGTCCACAAAGGGCCTGAGCGGGTCCGCATCCCCGACCCTCCTTGCGGCGGCCGCAACGTCGTTTGCGACGTCGTAAAACTCGATTTCGGCATCGTTTGCAGCCTCTTTCATCCCCGGAGCGAGGTACTGAAGATGCTTCAGATACAAGTGGTAGTCCGCGCGTCGCCAGAGCTCCCGGGGAACGGAGACGAGGCCATGTCCGAGGAAAAGGACGATAAGCAAAAGACCCCAGCCGTTTGCCATGGCGATCAAGAAGCTGAGCAGGGCTTGCCTGGCCCCAGGAAAGAATGTTGGCGATTAGACCACATGAAACGGCCGGCTCGGAGCGCAAACCCACCCCGTCAGGCCCTTTGCCACGGCAATATAGACGATAAAGGCGACGCCGAGCGCCCCGGCAACGGCGTAGTAGATCAAATTCGCGCGGACGGCCTCCTTGATCTTGTCCACCGCGGAGAACCGGCCCGAGCGCACGTACGACGTCATTGTGGGGATGACGGCCCACGTGAGCACGAACGAGGTCCAGTAGATGGCGGTCCAGAACGCGTAGAGGAACGACTCGGAGACGAGCACGAGCGGCGGGGCCGGGCAGTCGCCGCCTTCGGAGCACCGGCGCCGGTACAGCGTCTGCGCGGGTTCAGCGGGCGCGAAACGGGAGAGCGCGGGCAAACGCACCGAGGTGAGGTCGATAGGCAGCAGGAAGACGATGCAGAACGGGCCGAGCCAGCCGACGTACGTCGTCGCGGTCACGTACCAGCGGTGCCGCCGCACGTTGCCGTAGCGGTGGACGAGCGCCGCGACGACGACGCCCGTCGCCAGCGCCGCGAGCAGCACCGGCCACAGCATGGCGTTTGGCCCGCCGGCGCGGGGGGGAGACGGGAGTGCCGGAGCTAGGGGTGTCGTTTTTGGGACAGCAGACTGGCACGCACGAGCCGGGTAGTGTCCTCATAGGCCGAGCGGCCTTAGCGGTCGGTCGCGCGGACATAGGGCTGGCGGGTCGTGCGGACATAGGCGACCAAACGCCTAACGGGTCGTGCGGACACCGCTTCCCCGCGGCGCAATTGGACTTGGAGCCCCGATTGCCGGCCGCAGAGTGCGCCATAGTACTCGGGAGAGTCGCTGGGCCGGCGGTCCGGGCGCGCGGAGCTCGTTTGAGGCTGCTGGAGCGCGCTGAAGAGCCTCCCGCCGGAGGGGTCATCGGGACATCGGGGCACCGCTCTCAATTGAGGGGACTGGAGGCTCCGACGCGACGAGCACTTTTGGTGGTCTATGGACTGCCGCTGAACGGCGTGTCGGTTTTCCGGAAGACTTCGTGCTGGACCGGACGAGGAGGGATCCGGGTGACCAACGGGCGCGCCGAACCCGTCGGTTTGGCCAGGAAAGCCCGTAAAAGTTGGATCGGCGACGCTTTTGTCAATCGTCATCGTGATTTGCTACTCGGACGGGCACCTCGCGTCGTCGTACCAGCGTGGGCGGCCCGCCGATACAGCACCTGTCGACCAGACATCGCGGACGCGCTTGTCCCCATTCTCTTCATCTTCGGATGCTGCTTTTTGCTTCCAGGAACTTCTCTTTCGAAATGCTCGCGAGCATGGGTCGATGCCAGCATCACTGGGCCCGTCGGCCCGATTTCAGGTGGGGTATCGAGCGCGACGCTTCTCTTGTCGCTGCATTTCGTCAACATCAACAGCTTCGCTTACGCTTGATTCTGCGTCGGTCGTGTGATGGCAAACCGGCTCGGAAGAACCACAGTGGAGGACTTCGGCGGGAAACTTCGGTGCTGCCAGGGATCTGGGCCAGCGGCCTCCAATGCCTCCACGAAAGGATGGTAACCCAACGAAGCTTCCACTGAATCCGTGGGACGGACGATCGGGCAACAAAGGAGGCTGCTGCCTACATTCGGGGCAGCATTCGCGAGATCGATCGCGAAATACGTTGGGATTTCGGCTCCGGGCTCCGCAGGCAAGCTTTGGGGTCAATTGCGCACGCCACGCATCGTCCCTAGTCGGTTCTGGCTCTACCTGATGTAGAATGAGTGCCCGTGACGGTCTACCGCAGCGGCTCCGACCCGAGACATCTGTAGCGCCGCGCACCTCCCCCACGGACCGCGGCGATAAATCAAAGTTGTCAAAGCTCGAAACATAGCTGGAAATGAAGAATCCCGGGGCCCGCCCCCCGGACCCCCCGGAAATTATTCAAAGTTTGTCACTCGGCCTATGGGTACAAGGCCACGAGCCGCGCACGCCCGCCGCCGTCCGGCTGCTGTCGTATCTAGCTGGCGGGCACCAAAAGTATCATTCGTATCTAGCTGGCGGGCACCAAAAGTATCATTCACTTGCCCATGGACACCAACGGATTCCCTGCCCACCGTGCCCATCCCTTCACGGCGCCCGGTTTTGATTGAAGCGGGTCATTTAGTTGTTCCATGGCGCTCAACAAAAATTTCTCCCGAACCGGGAATTGAACCCGGGTTGCCGCCGGACAGCGTGTCGAAGATGCAAAGTCTTGACAGGGCGGAGTACTAGCCACTATACGATTCGGGACTGCTAATCGCTGAAGGTATCGGGAACGAGGGCTCCAGAAATGGTCCACATGAGGAGTTCATGGACCGCTCGCAGCGTGTCCGTCTTGGACGATCGGCATCCTCTGGGGACGGTGGCGCAGGGCGGGGTCAGGATGTGAGGAGCAGGCCGTCCAGGACGTGGGGCTGGCGACGCTCGGTGGAGCTCGATGGTCGTCAGATGCCCTTTGGCCACCGTTTATGGGCAGGGTCTGTCTTCACCGGGTCCTGTCCGTGCTCAACATCGCCTGCGCAATAGCTTCCGCCGCGAGTCAATCCCTAGCTGCCATCCGCTTGCACAAGTCCGCCACCTTCAATGAGCGGAGACGAACGGTCCTCGATCTGCGTCCCTCTGTGCCGTGCCCAAGATTATGCGCTTTCTGATGAGGATAACAAGCCATTCACTGGTCGATCCATCATTCGACTTGGCAGATAGTAGCGTCAGTTTCTTTTAATCACCGTTTCGGACGTCGGACAATTCGTTGTTCAATCCGTACGAAGAGACAAATCCAGAAATAAAGGATCCGGTGGGCATAAAGGATCCGGTGGTCGTCCGGGGCCCGGCGGGGGAGTTCGTCAACCTGGGTGAGGGTTTGCTGTTGCGGTTGCTTTTCGGAGGGCGGTGGAATGAGCTCCCGGTAATAGAGGGGATCGAGTCCGATTGGGACCTGGATTATTGAGCTCCCGGTAGGGGATCGAGTCCGCCGATTGGGACGGACCTGGATTATTGGGACGCGAGTCATCCCCGGGCTTGGCGCCGAAATCCCCGTCAGGCCGTGTCCTTTGGGCCACCATGTCCCCTCGCAGAACACTTCTCGCTGCGGTGGTGCTGCTCACCCTCGCGGGCGCGGGAACGCTGTGCGCGGCGCCCTCCCCTCCGCGGGCCCTGCTTATCATCAGCACCGACTGCAAAGCGAATCATGATTCCCGCGACGCCTTTTTCGCGTCCAAGGCGCCGCTGTTGGTGCCGCGCAGCCGCCGGACCTTCGATATCGCAGCCGTGGATTGGTCGCCCGGTGCGCGGTGTACGGGCCTCCCAGTGGACCGAATCTTCAGGATGCCAATGACGTACAAATACCCGGGGGTTTACCGGCTTGCGAACGAACTCTGGCCGGGCATGCTAGACGCGTACGACCTTTTCTTGCTCCTGGACGACGACACGGATTTTGTCGGCGGGGCCGCCGCGGCGGACGCGCTCTTTGCCCTGCACAGGGCCGCAAACTGGACCATCTCCCAGCCAACCCTGACGGCGACATCGGTTGCAAATCACAGACAGTTCCTGGTCCGACCGAATGTTCTGGCCCACGGGGCCGTAGGCCGGCGCATGTCTTTCATTGAGCAGCAGGCACCGGTGTTTACGCGGGCCGCGCTGCAGAGATACCTGCCCCTGTTCCGCAATGTGACGCACGCATGGGGCCTGGATGTATACTGGAGCTGGGATTCGGCGACGCGCCACCTCGCCCCGGGCGACTGGGAGGCGGGCAGGGGCGAAATTGCAGCGGCCGTCGACGCCATTGTCGTCTCCCACTACAAGAAGATCTCTGCGGCCAACGCGCCTTACAGGGAGGGGGGTATCGAGGGTGCGAACATGGACATGGCCAAGCTCTTGAACCGTCTCACGGGGAAAACCGGCCAGGAGCTCACAGACTTCATTGCAGGGGTTTTCACGCAGTGGGGACACCCCGACGTGGAGCTTTTTGTTCCGGGGGCGGAGGAGATCCTGGCTAAAGTGCCGGGGTGGAGGAACCCGTCCGCAGCCGTGTCCGCGGATGTGGGGAACGGTCTGACCGCCAAAGGCGCCGAAAAACCGGCGAAGGGGGGCGGGGCTGTGAGCCAGCAGCCCGCTATGCGATGATCGGTGCAGTCCCGTTGGGCGCCGATTAGATTCCCGTCCTCAACGTGCCACGGCACAGCGCTTCCTCAGTGACACCAAGGTCAGGCAATGGGTAGATGCGCCGGCCGAGAAATCTAGGATCGATGCACCTAACCTACACTTAAGTTAGTTCCCCGCTCTGGACTTTGGGCCGGGTTGGGATCCGTCCAGATTCGAGCCGGTGCCCGCTGCCATGTGACCGTATGAAAGACCCCTAGATCCCCGCCGCCCGCATCACGTTGTACAGCGCCACCGTCCAATGGCTTGCCGGTCCGCAACCCCCAAGTGCGTAGTGCAGGCAGTCGGAATCATCCGGCACCACCTTCTCGGCCGCGCTGCGATGCAAATCCCCCCTCAGGGCGGTCGCGGTCGCCACGTCCATGTAAACGACCCCGGGGAATTCCCGCTCCACCATCTCCGCGATCTTCGCGTTCTGCCCCGCGAACTTGCCCCATGCGAAGGGCAAGGCCCACGCTGGCTCCTGCGGAGCCGAAAGGGGTTCGAAGATTCGGCTGCAGTTTGCGTGCCCAGGTGGGGTATCCCGCCAGACCACCAGCGCCCGGGGGCGGAGCCGCACCGCCGCGGCAATCGCCTTGCGCGCCCAAGGGATCCGCAGGTTGTCGGGTTGGTAGTGCGCTCCGGCGTTGAGCACCACGACGGCGGGGTCGAGCCCGATCGCGTCGGCCCACGTCCCGAGGAACTCGTCGATGCCCAGGAATCGGTCGTCGGAGCTACCCGCGACCAGCGAGGGAGACACGCCGGCGCAACCCCGGGCCGAGGCATTGAACAGCGGGCCGAGGCGGCACAGCTGCGAGACGTGCCGGAAGGGGAGGTCGGCGGCGACGCGCAGCTGGCCGTCGTTGAAGTTGCGGAGGGCCACCACGCGGGCCGGGCCGGCGGGCGAGGCGCCGCAGATGTGCAGCGGGGGCAGCACGGGCCGATCGAACGGGAAGCGCGCGGCGTCGGGCGGGTCGGCGGCGCCGCGGGCCCGCGCCGCAAGCGCCTCGCGCATGTGCAGCTGCAACGAGTCGCCTGCGAGGAGGACGTCGCGGCCGCCGAGCAGCCGGCAGAAGTCGGCGGCGTCGAAGGCGCGGAACGGCCGCGCCGCGCACGCCGCGGACTGCCACCGCCAGTCGTCGGCGGGCCGCGTCGGCGCGCGCGCGCACGGCCCGGCGTTGCGGCGCGCGCGCGCCTCCGCGTCGAGGCGCACCCACGCGCCGTGCGCCCAGCAGCGCTGCCACCGCCGCCACGGGGGGGCGGGCGGCACCGCGTGGAGGAACGGCAGCAGCGCAAGGCCGCCGAGGGCGCACGTGGCCGCGACAAACGCCTGCCGCATCCACTGGGTAGGCGGCTCGCTCCCGGGCCGAGAATTCGAGTGGGGGTTCGTCAGCCGGTATAGGGTTCACGCGGTGTAACACAGCGTTCGCAGAACTGCATCAGAGGAAAGAAACCCTCGGCTCGGTATCGTCCATGGTGTCTGGGACCGAGGAAGATACTGCTTGCTCATTCTCATTGGACAGGTGCACGACAAGTCGAGGAACCGCGGCACGCAGAGACCCATCCTGTGGCGGCTGGACCGTGGCCGGATCGGCGCCGTCATTGAGGCTCCGCTCATTGAAGGTGGCGGACTTGTGCAAGCGGATGGCAGCTAGGGATTGACTCGCGGCGGAAGCTATTGCGCAGGCGATGTTGAGCACGGACAGGACCCGGTGAAGACAGACCCTGCCCATAAACGGTGGCCAAAGGGCATCTGACGACCATCGAGCTCCACCGAGCGTCGCCAGCCCCACGTCCTGGACGGCCTGCTCCTCACATCCTGACCCCGCCCTGCGCCACCGTCCCCAGAGGATGCCGATCGTCCAAGACGGACACGCTGCGAGCGGTCCATGAACTCCTCATGTGGACCATTTCTGGAGCCCTCGTTCCCGATACCTTCAGCGATTAGCAGTCCCGAATCGTATAGTGGCTAGTACTCCGCCCTGTCAAGACTTTGCATCTTCGACACGCTGTCCGGCGGCAACCCGGGTTCAATACATTTGGTCGTGCTGCCAGGTAACGTATTCCGGATGTCCCAACTGTTTACAGGTAGTACGCAGGCGCGATCTCTTGATTGCATTCGACGTTGAGGAACTTCAAGCTCAGTCACGCGCAGCGCCGTCTCGCAACGGATGTACTCGTTTGCAAAAGGAGACACTAAACATGGACGAACCCGCGTCCAATCCCGCCGACGCGGGAGCTGACGCACCTCTCGCCGATGCATCGCCGCCTTCCGTGCCGGTACCGCCGACGCGCGTGCTGAAGGACGTGTTGTACTGCGGGGTCTGCACGCTGCCGCCCGAGTTCTGCGAGTTCGACGCCAAGACCCTGCCGCGGTGTAAAGCGTGGCTAAAAGAGCATCATGGCGACGTGTACGATGTGCTGTACGCGGCCGATGGTGTGTGCTTTGGCCATTGGCCGGATTGCTTCTTCAGTTCCGCTGAACGCGTCCCTTCGGACATCTCTCTACCGCTGCCGTTGCCGCTGCCGCAATCAGCCGCAGCGGAGCAATTGAGCCGGGCCTCCTTGGCGGAGGGCGAGGAGCCTTCCGGACCGGCACCCGAGCAGGCCACGGCGGAGCCCAAGAAGGATTCCGGAAAGTCCAAGGACAAGAAGAAGAAAACGGTTGGGAATGCCACGCCTGCCTCCATTGGAGTTCATTGACGTGTTTGCGGCCACATGCTCGGCTCTGATTCGCCTCCTTATCGTTCCACCGTCTCGCGTGGCGGCGGGCTCGCAACAGCCAAAGGTCGTCATCGAGACCGTTTCGCGGAACAAGCGGAAACATGTCACTATTGTAGTTGGCCTTGATGCTTTTGGTGGGTTCCACCGCCCTCCGTAGCCTCGTAGACCGTTCATGGGACCAATCTCGTTTTGCCAGACATCGATTTGAAGAAGGCTGCCAAGACCTTTGCCAACAAGTTCGCGTGCGGCTCCAGCGTAACCAAGAACGCAGAGGGCAAGGATGAGATTGTCGTCCAGGGCGAGTTTGCCGTGGAGATTGCCGAGATGCTCGAGGACCTGTACTCGAACGTGGGTATTCTGCAGCCGATCCAATGTACTGTACTCGAACGTCCCTTCCGCTAGGTCCCACCCGAGGCGATTACGATCAAGGAACCGAAAACAAAGTAGACGGGCGGTGAACGACAACTGGTGCTAAGTCTTGGCATGATACCCCTCCATGGAAATAAGGCACTTGAACTACATTCAGGCCTCTTCATCGGCCCTATCCCGCTTCTTCTTCTCCTTTTTTGCCTTCTTCAGCGCCTTGCGCGACGCCTTGTCCAAAAGCTCGTCCGCGGACGCTCCAGATCCGAGAGCAGCCTCCGCTTCGTCCCGCAAGGATGTCTCAAGCTTCCGTGCTTCGCGCTTCTGCCGCTTCTCCTCCTTCCGAGCCCGTTTTTCGGCTTTCCGGCGCGCCTTCTCGCTGTCGCCACCGTTAGCGACCCCGTCCGAGACCGAAGAAAGGGGTCCAGCAACATTCTCCGCCTTGCGCCGCTTCTTGGCCTCCTTCCGATCCACACCTTCGAAGCCGTCATCGGAGCCTTCTCGCAGCCCGCCAAACCCCAGGCCGGCGGTTGCCTGGTAGCTCGCGGCGTCGGAGGTCGAGACCGAGCCGACGCGGCCCAGGCGCTTCATCTTGTCCGCAAAGTACTCCGCCGACGTCATCTTCTGGACGACGGTTTTGGGCTCAAACTCTTCGACCGGGGTCGCCGGCCGCGAGTCGTCGGACGCAGCCGCTGGCGACGCCGCGCCGGCATCCGACCGCTCGTCGCCGGCTTTCCGCTTTCCGAGGATCATGGTGATGTCCTTGGAGTCGTAGTTGGACACCTGCTTGTTCCGGACGAACTTCTTCCGGTGCAGCAACCGGTGGCCCCCGACGGAAGGGTTGGAGCCCGTCCCCGAGCCCGTCTCGGTGTCGGCGTCGCTCTCTGCGCCCTTCTCCGAGCTCCCCGCGGCGTCCTGGTTCAGAGATTTCAGGAGGGCGTCGAACGCGTCCGTATTGTCAAGCCAGGCGTCCACGGTCTTCTTGGTCGCGCCGACGCCTTTTGGGAGGAGGTGATCAGCGAACTTTGGCCGGCAGCAGCTCCTCGCATTTCGGCCTACCGAGGCTGTCCTCCTTCTTCCACAGCTTAATGTGCTCCTTCATGCCCTCCCCGTTCTTGCCGAGGCCGCGCTCGGCGGACCAGCCCATCTTCTGCATCAGCACGTAGCCGAACTTGCTCTTGTCCCGCGCCCAAGTCTGGTTCTGCGGGTCCGCGCTGATGCGCTGCCGTCTTCGAGGCTCCGCGAGGCCCATTTTGCGGCGCCCTTCCTGCTCCGCGGGGGAGGGAGCTGCCGAAAGGTTTCCTTTGTTTTGACGGCGTCGGCAGGAGTTCCTAGCATTTTCGGCGGCGTCGCAATAAATTTTGGTAGCACGGCTGTCGGCAACAACCAGTGCCGAGTCCGGTCCGCGCCGGGCGCATTCGCCGCCATGGTCGGCCAGGCAAACGGCACGATGGATCCGGCATCGAAAGGCGCCGTGAGACCGCCCGGCTCCGCAACCCCGGCGTCCTCGGGCGCGCCCGATGTCGGGTCTCCCGCGGGACGCGCCGGCGCCCAAACGGACGGCGCGGGGGTCAAGCGGCTCGTGGACTTTGGCGTCATCGAGCGCGAGGTGGTGGAGCTGATCGTCGGGCGGGACGACCGCCTGAGCGAGAAGGTGGCCAAGAGCCTCAAGGTGCTCGAGGAAGCCTACGAGCGATACGGGTGGGCAGGCCGCGGAGGAGGCTCGCCGAGCCCGTGCTGATCCCGCGCTTTCATGCAGGCCCGACGGATTCGCGCTTTCGTTCAACGGCGGCAAGGATTGCACAGTCCTCCTGCACCTCCAGGCCGCCGCGTTGTACCTTTACGAGCGGAAGCGGCACCCGGACTATCTCGGGGTCGGCCTCGCCGGCGCGCCGATTAAGACCGTCTACGTGACGGTCCCGCACTCTTTCCCCGACGTGGACGAGTTCGTGGACGAGTGCCAGGCGCGGTACGGGCTGGACCTGATCCGGTTGCCCAGCCCGATGAAGTCGGCGCTGCAAAGCTACCTGGACCACGATGCGGGCGTCAAGGCCGTATGCGTGGGCACGCGCAGGACGGATCCGTACGGGTCCGGGCTCAAGCCCTTCCTGCCGACGGACAACGGCTGGCCGGACCTGATGCGGGTCCACGCCATCGTCGATTGGGACTACAGCGACGTTTGGGACTTTCTGCTGAGCCTCAAGGTGTCGTATTGCAAGCTCTATGACCAGGGGTATACGTCGCTGGGGGGCACCAACAACACGGAGCCGAACCCCGCCCTCCGGAGGCCGGACGGCACCTACGAGCCCGCGTACAAGCTCAAGGATGGGGGGCTGGAGAGGGAGGGCCGGCTATGAGCCGCAAGCGGGGTGATTGGATGGCGCTGGGTAGTGGCGCAGCTTCGGGATATGCGGCGCGCGGTTCCCGCCCCGTTGCGATGGGATCGGCCGGGATCGCAGCTTCCGGGTAGCGATCCGAGGGTATCCGGGCTTATTTCGGCGGGATTTTGTCCTCGCTGAATATGGCCAATAGAGCAAAGATGCTGGAATCGCCATAGAGTCAGCGCGGCGGAGGACGGGCAGCGACTGCGATCACCTGTAGAGGAGTCCGACCGGATACGCCACCAGGGCGCGCTGGTGGTTCATGGAAAGCACGGTGACGAACATTGTCGACGCCGAATACGTGCACCACACCACCGAAAGCCCGGCTAGGACCAGCGAAATGGGACCACCTCTGCGGGGCGCGAGGACCGGGGATCAGTCGTAGTTCTGGCAGGCGACGCGCGCCTGTCGACCCACCCTAATCGAAGCACCGAGCTGATGAGGCTGAGGATCACCATTGGCAAAAGGCAGTAGCCCAGCACGCTCGCCGTCCTCCACCCGTCTATGGAGACGTCCGCCATGAGGTTCAGGATCGCGTAGATCCCGATGGTGCCCATGAAAGCCACCCCGTAGATGTAGCCGAAGTGGATCTTGCCCGACTGGAGCCCCGAGGTCAGTGCACGGCCGGCGACACGTCGGACGCGCCCGAACCAGGAGGAGGAACCCGCCAAAGAGCAGGCAGAAGATGAGCGGCCCGGCCAGATCCGTGTCGTTCATGATGTCCTTGTCGACGGCGGTGAAGGGGTTCAGCACGGTGAGGCTCTTTTTGAAGATGTGCGAGAAGTTGATCCCCAGCTCTGCACGCGGTGAGCCGGGTGCCGGGGCGGCGACGGGGCCGCCCACCTTCCAGCAGCGGCGGCTCGTTCGCGAAGCCGCCCGTGCCGAACGCGGCGCGCCAGTCGACGCGGCCGTCGAAGCCGCCCGCGTCCTTTGCGAAGTCCGCGCCATACGCGTTCGCGTCGGCGCCGTCGCGGCCGGCGAAGCTGTAGAACTGCAGGCCGTCGCCGGCGGCCGGCTGCCCGTAGCCGTACGCGCCCGCACCCGCGCCCTGGTCGAACAGCACCGACGAGTGCACGCCGTCCATCTCCTCTTGCTGCAGCAGTGGAGTCAGTGGACACGTCGTTGATCGGCAGAAGGGACAACCAAACACTCCCCCGGGCGCCCCCTCCCGATGTCGCTGTACGCGCCGCTGCCCGACTACGCGGCCGACGCCGGCGCGAAGCCGCCGCCCGACGACTTTGCGCAGCGGCTCGTGCGCGCCGTCGCCCCCGGCCGCGCCTTCGAGGAGCGCGTGCAGGGCAAGCAGGTGGTGCTCGAGAACAGGCGCACCACCGCGGAGGCGCGCGAGGAGCGCAGGAAGCGCAAGGCGGAGCGGCGAAAGTCGGCGCGGGGGAGGATGCCCGCGAAGGAGCGGAGGGCGGCGGCGGTCTGGGACGTGCTCTCGAAGGACCAGCAGTGCGTTGGCTCCGGACCGGAAATGAACACCGGAACTGACTCTTCCGATCGTTTCGGAGGTACGACGCGTTCCTGCCGCTCCACGAGCTGTGGAACTCGTACATCGGCGAGCTCGTGGGTACCCGCGTCGACGCCAACGCCCCCGCCAAGCTCATGAAAGCGGACTACCACGGTGCCATCCTGACTGGTCGGTGGCTGCCTGCTTGCGCGGTGTGGTTGGTCTGATGCCTGTTGCGGCAGTGGTCAAGGCCACGGCGCCGTCACTCGTCGGGCTCTCGGGGATCGTGATAAAGGAGACGGAAAACACCTTCCAGATTGTCACGCGGCACAACCGGCTCAAAGGTAGGGATGCTCGGCGCCGGCGGACCGCTGGGAGTTCACCGTGGCGCCGACCCACAGTCGTACCAAAGGCCAACGCCGTCTTCCGCTGCACCCTGCCCATGCCTCCGCACGAAGCCGTGCTCTACGGCAACCAGCTCCAGTCGCGGCCCGCGGAAAGATCGTCGCGCAAGGCCAAGTACGCCAAAAAGGGCACCGTCGACCTGTGACCGCCGCAAAGGTTGCTTCCGCCCCACGTTGGACCTGCCACGCTGCTGCTCATCGCCATTCACCTATACCCGACGAAGTTCTGTCATTCTTCATACCGAAAAGGCTCTAGCTATGCCTTTGTATCATCGGCCCGATCCAATACCAGGCACACGTGCACGAAGCTATCGGGGTAGCCCAGGTTTTCGGCCACCCACGGCAGCGGCGCGTCCAGCGGCACCCGCAGCCCGTGTACGAGGGCCCACGGCGGGGGCCCGGGCGATCCGTCGGGGGGGAAGAGGTCGGGGACGAGCTGCCGGAGCGCGTCGCCGAGCGTTAGCTCTGGAGGCCGGGAAGGCGGTGTGCGGGGAGAGCGATCAGCTTTGGCTGCGGCAAGGCAGGTTGGGGAAGACGCACCAGGCTGCCCTTCGGCCGGTTTGGGCACGAGGTCCTGCACGACGCTGCGGTCCGGGAAATGGACCCGGAGCGGGATCCCCCTGCTCTGGCCGTCCTGTTCGCTGACCAGTTTGGAACTGACCGACCAATAGAGGTCGTGGTCGCCTGTAGACGGTGCCGGCAGGAATGGAAAGGTGTCCAGACGCCGCCAGACCGCTGCTTCCAGCAATGAAGCCCACCAGAGACCACGCCCCGCCAGATGTCGTCCTGCTCCTGCTTCCCCAGGGTCATGAGCCGCCGCACCGTGCCGTGCCGCATGAACTCCGCCTCCTTGAGCGCGTTCCTGAACAGGTCCTCGGCCACGTCCTTGACCAGCGGCGCGTGCGGTCTCACGAGGCGGTCCGCGGGGAAGCCCGAGAAGCGCACGCGCAGCGCCCACGGCAGCGGCGGCGCGGCACCGGCGGCTGCCGTCAGCTGGTCGTACAGCAGGCCGGCGGGCACGTGCCACCTGAGCGGCGCGCCGGCGAACTCGAACCACGCGTCGCGCTCGGCGTCGGCGGGCGGCAGCGCGCCGCACGCGGCGAGATGCGCGCGCAGCGCGGGCAGCAACAGCGACAGCGCGCCGCACCGCCGCGCGAGCGCGAAGAACGGCGGCGCGGCCGGCCCGTCGTCCGCCGCGACCGCAATCTCGACCGGCAGCACCGCGTGCCACGTGCGGCGCGTGACGGCCGCATCGGGCATCTCTCGGCCGACGTGGTCGTGCCGCGGAGTCAGTGCGGGACGTCGATCCCGCCACACTCGCCCTACCCGCGGACACTGGCAGCGTCCAGCACTGTTCCTCTCGATCATCGCGCTCGCGGCGGTCGCCTTTGGTGCCGTGCCGCGGCGCCGACATGTTCGCCGTCCAAAGGACTCTGCACCGGCTCCGAGTTCCGGCGCGTTGATTCTGGAGATGGGCTGGCCCGTCTTCCGGACTTCCTTTCTCAAGGCGTTCCTGGGCCGTTACTCCCCCGTCCTCCCCTCGTACGGGACGGACCTGTGGTACTCCCGCCTGGCCGCGGACATGGGCCTGGAGCTTACCTCGCGGACCACGTCGCGGTCCGCAACCCGAAACCGGCGGACAAGGGCCTCGGCGGGGGCGGCGAAATGCGGCAGAAGTTCCCGTACCGCGAGAGGGCGTGGGAGATGCTGCTCAATGCGACGGCTGCGGGCAAGGGGGGCGCGTGAAGGTGCCGGGGACCAGGGATGAGTACTGGAAGGCCATGGAGAGGGCGATGAGCTGGAAGGGGGCCTGCTGCGAGGCCGAACGATCGCCAAAACCTGAAAAGGCTGTCAAGCAGATCCCTGGATAGACGAGATTACGAAGTACTGGTCGTTTTCGCCGCATCGGATATTGACGCCTCGATAATTTGGAGGTCAGGTCGGGCGGCTCTCCCTTCCCTGCGTCTAATGTCCTCCTCGCGCGGCAAGTACTTCGCCGCCTCCCTACAGCTTCACCCCGCCCATCCCCGCCCAGTACGCGCTCTCGTGCCTCACGTACCGCGGCGCGATCTCCGCGATGCTCCTGCACCCGGCCAGCGCCATGGTGTTGGTCAGCTCCTCGGCAAAGATCCTGAGCAAAAGGCCATGAGCTTCGGCGCGACGGACCGGCGACGACGATCGGGGCACCCACGCAAAAAGCTGCTCCACGCCCGCCTGCCCGCCGCACGTCAGGGACCACAGGCTCGGCCTCCCAACAAAGACGAAGGACGCGCCCAGCGCGAGCGCTTTGAACACGTCCCCGCCCGAGCGGATGCCGCCGTCGAACAGCACGGGGCATCGCCCCGCCACGGCGGCGACCACCTCGGACAGGGCCTCGATGGTCGCGGGCGCCGAGTCGAGCTGGCGGCCGCCGTGGTTGCTGACGACGATGCCGTCGACACCCAGCCGCGCGGCCAGGTCGGCGTCCTCGGCGGTGAGGATGCCCTTGAGGAGGATGGGCATCTTGGTCAGGGAGCGCAGCCAGGGCAAGGTGTCGGACCAAGTGAGCGACGAGTCGTTCTCGGTGAGCAGCGCGGCGCCCTTTTGCACGCCGGTGATCTCGTTGTGGGCTGTGAAGTTGGCGTGGTTGATGCCGGGAGGGAGCATGAAGCGGTCCCGCACGCTGGAAACATTGCTTCCCGTCAGGATCGGCCGGCAGAGGCGGCAAAGCACGCGAGAACCCACTTGTGAAGGCGCCGTCCGAGCTGCGGGGTGTCCACCGTGACGACGAGCGCCTTGTACCCCGCCTTTTCCGCGCGCCGCACCACGTCCTCGCTCTTTGCCCTGTCCTTGAGGATGTAGAGCTGCATCCACAGCTCGCCCAGCCCGCGGCCGTCGAGCGGCTTAGGCAGCGCGTCCACGCCCTCCTTGACTTCCTCCAGGCTCTGCGACGCAAAGGTCGAGAGGCACAACACGGTGTTGTTGCGCGCCGCCGCGCGGGCGCAGCCGACCTCGCCGTCCTCGTGGCAGAATTTCACTGGTAACGAGGGGAAAGGGAAGCGAATGAGAGGGAGGCGCGCGGGCGGGGTGAGAAGCGGCATCAGCGGCCTCCCGGTCGCGCCCACTCATTGCGGTCGGCGAGATTCCGACGGGCAGATTGAACGAGGTCCCGAACACGGTTGTGAAAAGGCTCACGGAGCTGACGTTGACCATGTAGCGCGGCCTGATCCGGATGCTCTCGAAGGCGCGCACGTTGGCGCGCTTGGTGATCTCGTCCATCGCACCCGAGGCAAAGTACTGCCATGCCGACTTGTTTCGCCGCACCATGATCTTCTCGGCCTGGGCCTCCATGTCCTTGATGCAGACCAGCTTGGGCTGGGTGTCTCCCGCGTCCTCGTCTTCGGCGGCCACGGAAGCCGGGACGCGGGCAGCGGCCGCCGCAGCGGTGCCGCCGGGCAGGTTAAAGACGAGCTGCAGGGAGACCGGCGCGGCGCCGGCATTCTTGGCCGCCATCGCGAGCTAGAGGCGTGCGAAAGTGTAAACAATAAAGCGCCGGCGTCGGGCGCGAGGGGCCGGTTGGATCAGCAGCCCGGAATCCCCCGCCTGAGCACCGCCGCCCATGCGCCGCCGTCGTCGCCCGCGGGCGCGCACCGACCTCCGCTGACATGGACGCGCACGCTGCGCAGGGCGACCCCGGCGATGCGGGCGGCGGGCGCGACGGCTTTCCCCCGACGCCGGCGGCCACGCCCCGCGCGCCGCTCTCCGCGTCCGCCGCCGCCGCCCGGCTCGCGCGCAGGAAGCGGGCCGACCCGCTCCCCGGCGCAGACAGCTTGCACGGCGAGGATTCGCCAGACGGGCGCGGGACGCCCAGCCCGCCGCACACCCCGTTCGCACGCCCCCCCGCGGCCCTGCAGGAGCGCTCGCCAGAGCTGGACCCGGCGTCGCCGCTGTCGCGCAAGTACCTGGCGTCGCTGCGGCGCCTGGCAGACGTCGAGCGCAACCTGGACGCGTCGGAGGACCACGTGGGCCAGGTCACCAGGGAGCTGCAGAGTCTGAAGGTGCGTCGGGCTCCCAGTCCAACTCGACGTCTGCTCCATCATCGGCATACCTCATCTCCAGGGAGACCTGGCGAGGAAGCGCAAGGAGATTGCGGAGCTCACGGCGGCAAAGGACGAGCTGGCCGCACGGACCGTTGAGGTGTGCCTTTCACCGGGGCACGCTGCTCCTCTTCCCTGACCGTTCGCGCCATGTGCTTGGGCAGCTGGAGCATTTGGTAGCGGAACTGCAGTCCTCCAAGAGCGCAGCGCACCAGCAGCTCGCCTCGTCCCGCGCGCAGCTGCGGAGCGCCGCCGGTGGGTCCTCCCAACCCTGTTTCCTATCATACGACCGCTGATCATTTCCATTTCGGCAGAGCGGCTGGCTGCTTCGGACGCCGAGGTACAGAGCAGCAGGGCGGAGCTGGACTGTCTGCGGACTCGGGTCGCCTCGCTTGAGCGCGGCAACGACGAGGTACAGCTTCCTACCTGGCTCCCAGGGCCCCAGCGCTCACTCACAACCGCCTTTCAAACAGGCCGTCAAGCAGATCCAGGAGTTTTCCGACCTTTTCCGCGACGTGCAGGCCGAGCGGAACCACAAGGACGCCGTCATCGCGGGCCTCAACGACTCGGTCGCTCGGCTCACGGAGGAGATCGGGCTGCTGAGGCGCTCGACGGCCGCGGTCGAGGACCCGGCGCTGCTCGAGGCGCAGGCCACGCAGGGACCTCCCGTAGGTCCCCGCCGCCGCTGGTCTTTGCGCGATCCGCTCACGTGCTTGGTGCAGATCGAAGAACGCGTGCCTGTGCCGCCGTCGGCGCCGCAGACCCTTGTTCCCGCAGCCCCAGCGGAGGAGCTCCCCGCCGCTGAGGTCCTCGCAGACGCCTCCGGGCTGGACGAGCACTCGTGGCTGCCCGAGCTCTCCTTCGAACTACCTCCCCGTGTCTCCGACTCGGTGCTGGGCGACGCGAGCTTCGCGCACCGCCGCCGCACGAGCGCTGCTTTCGTGCTCGCCGCGTCGCCCGTCGAGGCTCTGGAGCTTTCCCCCGACGTCCCGCTGGACGACATTATCGACGAGCTGACGCTCGAGGACGCGGGCGAACCGCTCGTGCGGACTTGGACGGCCTCTTCGCTCGGCGATGACGAGACAGAGGGCGTGGTTGGCGGTTTGGAGGGGAAGGACGGCCCGCTGGAGCTGCTGCTAGTCGACAGGGGCCGGACTTCCGGCGACGCGCGCCTCCGAGATCGGCCCGTGGCCCTGATCCGTGAGCTCCTTCCTTCGGCCCACTCACGCTTCATTTCCTCATCGTCACACAAACTGCAGGCCAGGACAGCATCGTCGTCGACTCCCGGGCCCTCCTCCCCGCCGGCGGCGACACCCTCCTCCTCTACACCCTCCTGTGCGTCTCCGTCTCGCTCCTCAGCATCCTGGCCGCCGCCCTGGCCGCCGACGAGCCCACCGCCGAGCACGGATACCACGGGCTGCCGCCGCTGCTGGTTGCGGCAAGGCACGCTCTGCGGCTGGTGAACTGGGCAGAGGGGTGGGTGCTGCCGGCGCGGGAGGAGGGCTAGGACGCGGGCCGGCCCCGCAGTCCGCACGTGTATGTATAGCAGATACCCCCATGTTGTATATTCAATCACGCTTCGTCGCCTGAAAACGTGCTTGGAGGCTCCCACGGAGCGACTATTTGATTGCCACTCTTCCACTCGGACTCTGCACCTTCACTTTTCGCCTTCATCAATTCGCCCGCATCCCGCGCTGCCCTCCTCTCCGCACCCGAGCGCGCGATGGCGCTCCCGCGGCAGCTCCGGCAGGGCTTCTCCCCCGCGGAAATCGAGTTCATCGCCGGCTCCGAGATGGTGACGGTGGTCCCCAACGAGAAGATCAGCAAGCTGGACTGCATCTCGGTCCGTTCCCGCTGCTTCCGGCCGTGCGACGTGGACTGAATCGCGCTCTGCTGCGTGACGCGGGATTTCGCCGGGGACAGGGGCAGTACGGCCCGTTCCGCCCGCCCATCCGGACAAAGGTCCCCGTGTGGCTGGCAATCACCCTGAAGCGGCGGAACAAGTGCCGGATAGAGCCGCCGGCGTGGCTCGATTACGGTGGGCTGCGTCGCCGCGCGGACGGCGCCGATTGGACGCTGAGGACGCGCTCCGCGGGGCAGAGCACCTCAAGGGGAAGCTTGCCAAGGAGGAGGAGTCGCAGGAGCTGTTCAGCGACCTGCCGTTCCACTACTACGAGATTTCGAGGATGCTGCTCGAGTGGTCGGTGCCTTGTCGCGGCACAGGACGCGCAGCGGCGGCTCTGACATGGTCTGGATCCCCGGTCGCTGCCGTGTCCCCCAGTGCCAGCGACGATATCCAGAACGTGGACAAAATTCGCACGGTCCTCAAGGACCTGCAGGAACGGCGGCATAGCAAGGCCCGGCAAGGTCTCGCCAACCTCGACGGAAACGTGCTCCAGGTGGGTCCCCTCCCTGCTTCGCCGGGCGGGAGGCCGATTCCAAGGCGACTTCCGCGCAGATGGACAACCTCGGCCTCATGGAAATCAACGAGATCCGGCCCTTCTTCTCCGAAGCCTTCAACAACGTCCGCCGAATGAACGACATCGCCGACCAGGACGAGTAGCAGCACCGCCGGGATCCGCCTCCTCTCCCGCACGTGCCCGCGGAACCGACGCGGTGAAGGCGCGTCACGCAAACTCCATGATGCTCTTGAGCCACGATAGCGTCACTGTTGCGCGGTTGGGCACGGCATCAGCGTTGGCGCGCGACGCGTGGGGCAGGGGATCCCACCGTGCCTGCCGAGCATGCGGGCCACAATCGGCACGATTACGGGGAGTATGACCTTGTTCCACTGCTCCGAGAAGCTCGCTATATTGGGCGAAGGGGTGTCAAGTCATGGTGGCCGCGAGGCCGCGAATGTCACCGACCGGAACCGTCTCCGCGCCCGTCCTGCTCGTCATCGTCGATGTCGGAAATGTCATCTTCGGCATCGCCGACGTCCGGTGGTGCCGGCTCGACGGAATCCGCCATTGTTGTGGCCGGGGAGGAGGACGCGCGACGCTGGCGACGTAAACACGCCGGCGGCGTGGACTCGACTCTGCCCAGTGTCCTCCGACTCCTCCCGCCTTTCTCTTCCGATTCTTTTACTCTCTGGCACACCATGCTGGCCATACCGGCCTTGCGGCGCCTCCCGCTCCGCATCCCCGGCCGGCGCCATCTCTTCGTCGCCGTCGACTCCCCGCCCGTCGATCTGCAGGCGGCGATCGCGTACCCGTACCCCGCGTGGGTCGTCCGCGTCGGGGACGCGAGCGCCGTCACCTTCCTCCCGCCCTCGGATCTCGTCGCGCGCGACGCCCCCGAGGAGGCCTTCCTGCTGCTCGGCCCGCGCGCCGAGGCCGCTTCCTCCCAACCGCGGCTGTCGGCGTTCCGGGAGAACCGCGCTTTCCGCGCGTTCCTCAACGCGTACCTGCGCGCACACGCGTGTGAGGAGCCGCTTCTGGTCGGCATGGCGCGGACGCTTTCCCGGCACGGGTTCGGTGGCCACGTGCACCTCCACGACCAGCGGAACCCGCCCCCGCCCAACCGCGTCGGGGACCCGGACGATTTGATCGGGATGGTCGCGTTCGATCGGAAGGGGAGGCTGGAGGAGGGCAGCTTCGAGCCCGTGGCCGAGCACAGGCTGTACCGCGAGATCGAGGGGATGCAGGGGCTCATGGTGCTGCCGGACCACACGCACAGGGGCCTAGTGGAGGCGCTGAGGAAGAGGGTCCTGGGGCAGACGTAGAATGTCTCTCGCAGCGTGCCTCGGCTCCAATCAACGTCTTCTTGCCTGCCTCGGCTCCAATCAACGTCTTCTCCCCCGCGACTTTCGCGGTGGGGGCGGCGGCGTCGGCTCCCGCTCCTCCTCCTCCTGTTCCTCGGGTTCTTCCGGCACCTCTGGCACCTCTTCCGGCTCCACCGGCTCGTCCTCCTCGCGGAAATCCCCGTCGCCTCCATCACCCGCCTCCGACCGCCCCAACCGCTCGTCGCCCGCGAACGCCAGCAGGTGGTCCATCGCATCCAGCTGCAACCCCGTCAGCTCCTCGAACCGCGCCGGCTCGCACCGCGCGCGCTTGGCGACGGCTTCGCGGACCCGGCCCGGGTTCGACTTTTCCTCGCGCTGGTACTTGAGCTTGATCTGCTTGTGCGGCCGCTGCGGGAAGCACTTGCTGACCATGGTCAAGTCGGTTCCCCAGTACGTCAGGCACTGCAATAGTGACGGGTGACCGAATGCCGGGGCGAGTGAGCGAGCTGTTAGCGCAGAAGCGTCGCCTGGAAGCCGGGCCGGCGTACCTCGTAGAAGGTCTCGGTCTCCTTCGGCGTCCACTTCTCGGCGTGGTTCTTCCTCCTCATGTACGTGTACGACGTGACGTGGTGGCGCTTGCCCTCGTCGGCCGCCACCCGGTCCATGTCGTTGTCCACGCCGCGGAACGGGTCCAGGAACAGCGAGCTCTCGTCGATCTGGATCTGGCCGTCGACGATCCGCAGCTGGGGCGCCGCCGAGCCCGACGGCACAGGCCGGTCGGGGAGGTCCAGCAGCGAGGTCCGCTTCCGCTTCCTGGCGGCGTCCTTGCCGCCGCCCTCCTCTTCGTCCTCCTCTTTGTCGCTCTCGGGCGGCAGGTTCTGCAGGTGCGCGGGCAGGCTGATGCCCAGCGACAGCAGCTCGTCGCGCCTCAGGCGCAGCCGCTTGAGCTTGGCCTTTTCTGCCCGGGCCTTTGCCCTGTCCTTGTGCGATTTGCTCGGGATGGAGCCCTCAAAGTCGTCGATGAGCTCCGTCAGGGTCAGCGTGGAGATGACCTCGTGCGGGTTGGGCGGCGGCTCCGCGGGGTCGGCGCCCTCTGCACCCTCGCCAGCGTGGTCCGCGGGAAACTGCTCCGCGTCGGCCGGCAGCGGCGCGACCCGGATCTTCTTCTTCTTCGGCTTGCGCGCGCGGGCGGCGGCGGGGTCGCCCTCGTCTCCCAGCGCGCCGGCCTCGACGGTCTCCTCCCGCTCGGTCCTGCCGCCGTCCGCGTCGTGCTCGACGGGCGGCAGCTCCTCCGCAGCCGGTGCCGCGGGAGCCGCCTGCGCCTGCCCGCGCCGCGCCCGGCCCTCGCGCGGCCGCGCACTCTGCGGCTCCCCGCCGTCCTCGTCCCTCGCGGGCGCCTCCCGCGGCGCGGCCTGCGCGTCTGCCGCCCCGGCGCCGCGCGGCACCGACGGGGCCCGCTGCGGCGGCGCGCGCGGCTCCTCCTCCGCCGCGGCCGCGCCGTCCCTCTCGCGCTCGCGCGGCGCCGGCGTCCTCTCGCGCTGCGGCGGCGCGCCCCCGCGGCGGCCCAGCACGGGCGCGAACCGCGCAGTGCGCTTCTCGACGCGGACGTTCGTCAGGTCCATTGGAGCGCGGAGGACCAAGACGTCGAGGTTGTGTGGGGTGTAATCGAATGCAGGTTGCAGGATCGATCGTCACAGAGTTGCCGCCGCTACTTGGAGAGGGCATCCGTTTCGCTTCGTCGTCACGCCCGGGTGGATGCGTGCGAAATGGCGCTCGGAGGCATGGAACGCGCTGCGCGTCACCGCGATCCTGGCCGCCGTCGGGCTCCTCGCGCTGTACACTTCGCTGTCCGCGTCGCCGCAGGTGCGCAAAGACACTTTCCATGCCGCGGAGCGCGTCTTCCGGCCGCATGCAATTCGCCCGGCCGAAACAAATCCTCCGAATGCGGAGGACTATGCGGCGCGCACGCTGGCCGAGAACCTGCGGCGCGTCGGGCCGTGCCTCGCGCGCGTGGCCGCCGCTGCCGCCGTGCGGAACAGCACCGCAGGCGCCGGCGCCGGTACGCCGGGCTGCATGTCGCTCTTCGACGTTGGTCCCGGTGGCGCCGAGATCCGCGCGTCGACCGCCGGCTGCGAGATCGAGGGACGCAGGGCGTGCGCCGTTCTGGCCGTGATCCGGGGACTCTTCGACGGAAACCCGCCGCGCCTGCACGTGAGCCGCAACTTCTCCTTCTGGCTTTCGACGGCAGACTCCACGATCCTGTCGACCGAACAGTACGACGACCTCGGGCTGCCGACGCTGGTGCCGGGAAAGCCCGAGACGGACGTTTGCGGGATACCCGTGCCGGAATCCTACGCCGTCTTTGCCCTCGTGGGTTCGGATCCGGACCTCCACGCGGGTCTGCAGAGGATGTGCCCGAAGGCGAGCGACACGGGCGGGCCGATCACCTTCCAGGCGGACCTGTTCCGCAGCTTTCCCAGCCTGGCCGAAGTGCCGTGGGATTCGAAACAAAACAAGGCCGTGTTCGTGGCGCGCTGCTACTCCACCTACACTGTCGACAACGTGACGCTCACCGCCAAACCGTTTCCCACGCGGGGCTACGTGTGTCGCGAAGCCTGGTCGGCACCAAACCGCGCCGACCTCGACGTCGGCCTCCTCGTGGAACCTGCGCTGCTGACCGGGGCGAACAAGACCTGCGCCCCCGACGGCCCGGGAGATCTGTGCAGAATGTGCTTGCCCTGCCGCCGAAAACGCCTCTTGGACCGCCCCGAGCAGGCGCGCGGTTACCGTTTCCAGGTCGCAGTGGACGGCTACGGGCCGACGTGGGACGCGATCTACTGGAAGCTGGCCAGCAACAGCACCGTATTTGCCGTGCAGCACCAAGGGGGGGTGCGTTACGCGCAGTGGTTCGGGCCCCTGCTCGAGGAGGGCGCAAACTACATCGCGACGACCGCGCGGGATTTGCCCCGGGCAGTCGCGGCATGCGTGCGGGATCCGGAGCGGTGCAGGCGGATCGCCATGGCGGCGGCCCGGACCTTCCGAGCGGCGTTCGATCTCGGCCAGATCGAGCGGTACTGGACGCTGCTGCTTCAGAAGCTGCATGACGGCGACCTTGCCGGGGAGCCGCCCTGAAGGAAGGCCGCGTTGGAATGGCACCCGCTGCTCTAGGCCGGCTCGGTGTGATAGGCAATGACAGGGAAGCAGGAAAGTGGATGGTCGCATGAACACTTGTCCACGTCGGAGGCACAAAGTGCTATGTCGGTCGGTGTCCGTCGCATAGTCTTATACATATTTCAGGGACCGCACTCTTTGCCCGTGATCACACGTTCCGGTGCGGTTGAAGCGCCGCCTCCGTCTACGAGTGATTGGACGAGCGCAGGCCAGCGCACAGACAGCGTTCCTTTTCCGAGAAAGGTCGCCCTCCCGATGGCCGCGCTGCTCGACCGGGCGACGGCCGACGGCGATGCGCACATACAGCCCCAGCTTCTTGATTGCACCCCGGCCGCGCAGGAAAACTTCGACGCCGGTGTATCTCGGCGGTGGCTTAATAGCCTTTGGCGGAGGCAACTCCCGCGGCCAAAGCAAGCGGTCTTTCCACCTCTTTTCCATCGGCGCCGCACGGACCGTCTGCAACTGGCAGCTGCGTCAGGTGAGGTGGACATCTCTGTTTCCATGGAGTTCAAAGAAAGCGAAAGGAGACAGGCGGCGCACTCACACTCTCCGTAATTCGTACTGAAGCACCTGTTGGCCCCGACTTTTCATCTTTGCTGCCTTCTTTGTCGCTTTGTTGAAGGCCTTTCGCGCCGCTTGGAACGCTTTTGATTCCTGAAAACCTTTGGTGATTTTGAATACGTCGCGAATGAGTGGCGCAATGTCATGGGCAGTGCATAGTGCATAATCCCTCGCTGAAGCCGTTGCAGCATGTCCCATCTTGTTTCCGATAAGGACCTCCAGATTTTGCTGGAAAGAAAGACCAGTCGGCGTCGGGAATGTCAGAATGAACTCGGCCTCTTCTGCCGTGAAGTAGGTCGAAGACATGTAGAAGGGCGCGGCGAGGTCTGATTCAAGCCTCTGTTGGGCTTCATCGTCAGCCGCATAGCTCATCAGGTCCACAAGAAAGAATTTCAGCCTGTTGAACAGATCGGTGTTGTTCTGCAAAGCATGGTGTGCCCCCTCTACGGTTCGGAAACGTGAGCACATGTCAACAAAAAGTGAAACAAATCGATCGGCATCTACAGCGGATCAACGGCGTTAGCAAAGCTATCTGACGCGCGTGCGGTTATCGTGATATCTTACATTTCTTCTGTCGAAGCAAGCTGGAAGTCCAAACACAAGTGGTGAGGACGAGATTCGCCACCTGAATGTGATCCAGTGCTTTCCCATTTGCGATTTCGCTCTTCACAAAATCAAAAAGGCGCTCGCCGTGGACTCTTAAGCGAACTGTTCCGTCTGTCAGTTCGACAGCTTCGTCACCAAGCGCGTCTACGTCCTCGAGTCTGAAAGGGTCGACGGTGTTGTCACAGTCTCGGACATCGAGATTCGCAAAAGAGTGTGCCAGTTCGGCTGGAGATTCAGGAGGGGTGGTGTTCGGCGAGGAACGCCCCTTGGGTCTGAAGAGAACCTCGTAGGAGAGCGAATCGCTCGACCAAACCTCCAGTAGGTAGCCCAGCATATCATCGTCTGCTGCCACAACCCAGGGTTCGTTCCTCTTGGTGCCATCGAGAGTGCGAATCCAGCAGCGGACGTTTCTGTCGAGCGTGACCTCTTCTGCCAGCTTGTGAAGCGAGACGCTTCGTTTGTCCTCATAGGACGTGTTCCTCGAAGACAGTGGAAGTCCCATGTCACAACGAATGAAGAAATCGACCATTTGGAAGCGAACGACCGCCGACTACCGACGGAACAGCTACGGTACGGTGAAGGGCGTAGAGAGCGATTTTGCGGTCGTCCTTGTGGAGCAGTTGGCGGAAATGGAGGCGGATTTCAGTCAACAACGGAGCTGTAGGAAGGAATGTCGAGGAATATGGCCGTTTGGGCAAAGCTTGCCCACCCCAATTTCCGCGAACGAAACGCTTGCCTAACTGCAACCGCACTCACCCCGTAACCGTTGGAGCGAGAACCAGCTAACCGGCGCGAAAGTTTCATATTTGCCGCTTTCTTTCTGCCGCCGTGGGGTGTGTGGGACGAAACACAGTGGTTTGCTGCTGGGTCTCGTTGACCGGGTGCCCCTCAGCGACGGCCAGGAAGACTGCTCAAGGCGCTGCTCAGCAGGCCTGGGTACGGCGAATGCAGTCTGCACATTGTTTTGGGATATGTACGCGGACCAGTGAGGCGCTGTAATCCGAGAACCGCGGGTTGAGCCCAGCACGGTGCTTTGGGCCTCCCGCCCTCGGCAGTTTTGCAAGCAGACAACGGAACAGATACATAGAGCGCATCAAATATGAAACATTTCCGGGTATTTCCTATTGGTTCCTGCTTTTGCCGTGGCCTGGGGGATGGGAGATTCGGCGCCCAGTTTTGTGTGCGGGGTGGGGCCGGGTGGGCAAGCTTTGGAGAAACGGCAATGGCCGGTGTGGTTGGGCTGCTGGAGAAGTAGTTTTGCCTCCCCTTTCCCTTCCCACCCACTTCCCTGTCTCAACCATGATAACAGCGACCTGTCCTTTGCCTGCGTTCCGGGGCTGCCAAGCTTTGCGTGCCGCGAAGCTCCGAGCGCCAAACTCGTCGCCTCGCAACAGAGGCAACGCGACGTCGACGAAGCAGCCTCTTTCCACGCTTCCGGGGCCCGTTGCTGCGTCTGCCGAAGCCCTTGCACGCGTACTAAAATCGCAGAACGTGCCGTACGCGATCGCTGGGCCTGTGGCATGCCACGCGCATGGATATCGGCGGGCAACATACGGCGTCGACGTGCTTGTGAACCGGACAGATCTCAACAAGCTGGTGGCGGCCATCTCGGGCCGCGGGTGGGTGCGGCGCTACGCCGGAGCCATGCGGTCATTCAAGGACGGTGAGAACGGCGTCAATCTTGACGTGCTCGTCAGCGGCGACTTCCCCGGCGACGGAATGCCCAAGCCGGTCTCTTTCCCGGCAATCCAAGCCCCTGTCGAGAATGCCGTCGGTGACACGAAGACCGTTGCCGTCGAGCCCGTCATTGTACCGCCCGGGATTGCCGTACTTCCCCTCCCGAATCTTATTGAACTGAAACTTGCATCGTCCACCTCCGCCCCGGCGCGGCAGAAGGATGCCGCGGACGTTCAGGAGCTCATACGAGCGAACAATCTGCCCTACGAGTTCGTCGTGGAGCTCGACCCAAGCGTCAAGGCCGAATACGTGCGACTATGGGACATTGTCGAAGCGGCACGCAAGGCGGGACGAGGCTTTAGGACTCGACTCTCACGGAACAGGAATCCTCACTCCGCTACGCTCGAAACGCACTGAACCTTACCGGCGACGCTGAACGCGAATCGCAAGAGGGCATTCTGACCGTGATCCGAGGACTCCTCGGCGGAGACCCGCCGCGTCTGCGCATGAGCCGCAACTTCTCCTGGCTTTCGACGGCAGACTCCACGATCCTGTCGACCGAACAGTACGACGACCTCGGGCTGCCGACGCTGGTGCCGGGAAAGCCCGAGACGGACGTTTGCGGCATACCCGTGCCGAAGTCCTACGCCGGATTCGCCCTCGTGGGCTCGGATCCGGACCTCCACGCGGATACAGAGGATGTGCCCGAACGCGAGCGACACATGCGGCCCGAGCCTTCCAGGCGGACCTGTTCCGCAGCTTCTCAGCCTGGCTGACGTGCTGTGGGATTCGAAAAAGAACAAGGCCGTGTTTGTGGCGCGCTGCTCCTACACCTACACGGTCGACAACGTGACCCTCGCCGCCAAACCGTATCCCACGCGGGGCCACGTGTGTCGCGAAGCCTCGTCAGCACCGAACCGCGCCGACCTCGACGTCGGCCTCCTCGTGGAACCTGCGCTGCTGACCGGGCCGAACGGGACCTGCCCCCCCGACGGCCCCGGAAATCTGTGCAGAATGTGCTGGCCGTGCCGGCGAAAACGCCTCCCGGACCGCCCCGAGCAGGCGCGCGGTTACCGCTTCCAGGTCGCCGTGGATGGCTACGGGCCGACGTGGGACGCGATCTACTGGAAGCTGGCCAGCAATAGCACCGTGTTTGCCGTGCAGCACGAAGTGCGTTACGCGCAGTGGTTCGGGCCCCTGCTCGAGGACGGCGCAAACTACATCGCGACGAGCGCGCCGGATTTGGCACACGCAGTCGCCGGATGCGTGCGGGATCCGGAGTGGTGCAGGCGGATCGCCATGGCGGCGGCCCGGACCTTCCGATCGGCGTTCGATCTCGGCCAGATCGAGCGGGACTGGACGCTGCTACTTCAGAAGCTGCATGACGGCGGCGTTTTGGGAGGGACACGCTGGGCGAAGGCCGCCCAACAACGGCACCCGCTGCACTTGTGCCGGGCCCGGCGTGTTCGGCAATAGCATCGGAACCTGCGGTCGCAAGAGGCTAGTCGACCCAACGCTCTGCCCGCGTCAGAGGCACAAAGGTCTATCTTGGTCCGTGTCCGTCGGATAGTCTTATACATATGTCAGGGACCGCACTCTTTGCCCGTGATCACACGTTCCGGTGCGGTTGAAGCGCCGCCTCCGTCCACGAGTGATTGGACGAGCGCAGGCCAGCGCACAAACAGCGTTCCTTTTCCGAGAAAGGTCGCCCTCCCGATGGCCGCGCTGCTCGACCGGGCGACGGCCGACGGCGATGTCGGCGATCGCGTCGCGTCGCTCGACGCATTTATCGGGGCCATTCGGGCAGACAAGGCGATGCTCGTCGCCGAGCCCGGGCTCGCTGCGCGCGTCGCCGCGACCGCGCAGCCGCCCGCCGGCCCGCCGCTGCTGCCGCCTGAGATCGTCGCCGCGTCGCTCTTCATTGCCGAGGAGGTCGCGTGCCGGCTGCAGGGCCTGGGCGACGCGCGTTGGGCCGCGCTGGCCGACGTGGCCCGCGCCGTGGAAAAGTGGCTCAAGCCCGGCATGCCCGAGGAGCTGTACCCCGCTGGTGCCCACATCGTCGTCCGCCAGGCGATCCAGTGGGCCGCAAACGCGTATTCCGTGGCGTTCCAGCGAATGTGGGTGACCTCGACTGTCGGACCCCTCGTACCGAATTGCTCATATTCCTAATCTCGCGAACCGGATTCCGCCGTGTCGCCCTTTCCAGAGCCAGCACGCATCCCGATGGGGCGGACCTATGGGCAGCCTTCGAGTCCATTCGGCGGAGCATCCTGGCGCGGTGGGAGGCTGCGTCGGACACGGGCGAGCTGCTTGCCATCAGCAGATGGGCCTGCGAGGCGGTGCAGGTCGAGAGCTGGGCAAAGCGCAACGTCAACGATGTCGGTAGGCCGTCGACGCGGCACCGGGCTGTCGCTGACCGTCCCGGCAGCAACCTATACCGGGCGAGGTTCCGGGTGGCGGGGACGTATCGCTGGACATTGCGCCGACCGAGGCGTCATACTTTTCGACCGACGAGCTCGCGTCGCGGTCCACGCAGCTCCTCGAGATGCTCCTGCACCGATTGCAGGAGTCGGACCGGGTCCCGGTCGTGGCATCCATCGTCAACTCGATGCTGCTCCTCGTGCGCGGTCGGTACCAGTTCGCCAACATGGTGGCCTTGGGCATCGTGGAGTACTGGGCGGCGGAGGAGGAGCGCGCGGCAAAGGCCAATTCGCGGTGGACGACGACACAGTACCGCAGCCTAGAGAGGACGATCCGGAACGCGCTCCTGGGCGTGTTCAGATTCGTCCCGGACCTGGAGTTGCCGCATCCGGCGTCGAGTATGCTGCTGGACAGGCTGGGCGCCAGGCCCAGCGAGTTTCCGCATCCGTACTATGTGCGGCTGCGCGAGCTGCGGTTCGGGGAGCGACCGGTGCAGAAACGGGCAGGGACGCCCGACGCGGACGCTTCTGCCGCCAAGCGGCAGCGGATGGACTTGGACATGAGGGCACAGGCGATGCCCGTCCCGGGACCCTCGCCCGCGGTGCCCGTGCCGACAGTGTCGCCGGTGCAGGCCATCATGAACCTCCTCCAGTTCGATACCTCCCAGATCCCGTTGGCGTCCGTGATCGAGATGACGCTGCACGTCATGCGAACCACCCCGGATCCGATCTGGAACCAGACCATGACGGTAATCGACGAAAGGCCGCTTCTGCGAGCTGGCTTGACGCGCCTCCAATCCACAGGCCGCCCGCCAGATCCCGCAGCTCATCCAGCAGGAGCTGTCCGCACAGGCAGCGCCGAACGGCCCGCAGGCCCATGCTCCGGGCTACCGCGATCCCCGGCTCGGCGGCCCCGCTGCCGCCCGCGTAGAGGGCCTCTCCGCCGGCGAATCCGCGGCGGCCCTCGAGGACGCCGACGAGGAAGCCGACGAAGCGGAGGACCTTTCCGCGATGCCTCTGACGGGCCGCGTCATGGAGCCCGAGGAGTTGGACGAGGCGCAGCTCGCGGAGCTGTGGACGGACATCCTGCAGAAGATGCTGCGGGCGGAATCGGTGCTCGGGGGCCGGTTCAAGGGGGCGAGGAACGGGTGGGAGGCGCTCGTGGGGCGATTGGTGGCGCACAGCAGCTTGGCCAAGGTGGAGGACGGGGCGGACGAGGGCGCGTCGGCGGAGACGGATGCCGTGGTGGATTACGTCGCGGAGGACTTCAGATCGAGGTAAGCTCATTGCGGGCTCGCTGGTGGACGTCGCTGATACCCCGCAGGGCGGAGCTCGCGGTGGCGTACCTATACCAGCTGTGGTGGCAGGAGACCTCGGGCTCGGACGAGTCGCGCAAGCGGTACTTTTACTGCCTGCACAGGCTCCTTGACCGGATCAGCACGGCCATCGATCCGCGCGATCGCAACTTTACCAAGTTCCTCCTCGACGCCCCCGCGCTGGACGAGTCGTGCATCGACGACTACGTCCTGAAGCGGTTCGTCGAGGACAAGGACAGGATGCAGCTCGGGGTCACGACCCTGCGCGACATCATAAACCTCCGCCCCGCAATGCGCGAGCGGTGCATCGAGCTACTGCTGGAATGCTGTGTCCATCCGGGTAAGTTGCTGGCCGGCGGCCTGAGGAAGCGGTGCTGACACGAAGACCGGCTTCCAGACAAGGCGACGCGCCAGTTCTCCATTCAAATGTCCCGACGCTGGGTTCCGGACAACGAGCCCCTCACCGCGCGCCTGGAGAAGCACGCGCTCGACTCCTTCCTCTCCATCGCAGAACTGGACCTGGTCGCGGACGAGGCCGGGGCCGAGGACATGGAGGACGACCTCTGGGGCATCGATACCGGCTTCCTTGGCATCACCGACGTCACGCAACGCGTGGAGTTTTTCTTTGCCCTGTGCAGCAAGGACCACGAGATGCTGCGGGAGTGGGTCTTGCCGGCGCTCTTCTCGCGCGCTATCTGATGATATTCACGCAGGATCTTCCGCGTCTACGCAACGCTCACCCCTTTGGCGCAGCGCGCGGTGCGCCATGACGTCTATCCCCTTGTCCGCAACGTGGGCATGCACTCTCCCATCCTCCTTAACCTGCTGCGCGACTTTCCCGAGGGCTCCGAGGGGCTGGCGCTCAAGTGCGTCCTGGACCTCCTTGACCGCGGAGGTTTGTTGTTGCCGCGCTCTCCATAGCAGCAGCAAGCTGACGCCGCGCCGCAGCGAAACCCACCAAGGAGCTCCTCGCGACGTGGCGTGCGGCGTACTCGCAGCGGAACATGGAACCGCGCGCAATCATCCCCGTCCTCCCCTTCCTCGAAAAGGTTCGTTTGAGGATTCTACCCCACCGCCGCCGTAGCTGACCCGTCCGTCCTGCAGTCCGAAGCCCTCGGCTACCTGCCCGACGTGTTCGGCCTCCTACCCGCGGACGCGCCCGAGAAATCCAAGCAGTACGGCGTGATTCAGAGCCTCATCGCTCGCCTCGTCACGCCTCCGAGCGAGGAGGAGAAGCCGGTGATGACGCCGGCGGAGCTCATGATCGCTCTGCACAATATGGAGGACCGGGTCGGGGTCAAGAAGCTCATTTCTCGTGGGAGCGCGCGCCGTTGCCCGCCCCAGGCCGTCTATTGACCCCCGCGCCGCCGCAGTGACCCAGATTTGCTTCAACATGTCGGAGCAGTTCAAATCGGAGCAGCTCGCCATCGTTCTGCAGCAGCTCGTGGACCAGCCCAAGCTGCCGACCATCATGATGCGCACGGTGCTGCAGTGCGTCACGCTCCACAAGGGCATGATCGGCTTCCTGCAGAGCATCCTCACGCGGCTCATAAACAAGCGCATATGGCAGAACAAGCAGCTCTGGGAGGGGTTCATCCGCGCGTGCAAGGTGCGCCGCGGCCTCGACGACATCCGGAGAGCCTGGCTGACACTGCTCCGCAACCGCAGATGACGCAGCCGCAGTCTTCGCAGGTCATCCTGCAGCTCCCCAGGCCGCAGATGGAGGAGATCCTGGCCAAGCACCTCGAGCTCCGCAAGGCCGTCGCGGGCTACATACAGCAGCTCCCGCCCTCGCAGCGCAACACCCCCCGCATGCAGGGCATCCTCGCGGTCGCGTCCCAGGCATAGCGCCTGCCACAGTGTACCCTCAAACTCAGAATTCCAGCCCAGATCACATGGATGTACATGGTTCAGCCATTTCCACGTCCTGTCCCTGGCCTCCGTCACCGGGGGGCGGAGCGCCGGTCGCCGGCGTCGGCATCTAGCCGGACGACGCCGCACACAACCGTCGTGTCGTCCTGCTTGCCGCCCTCGTAAAAGAGGCCCTCTTCCGAGGCCTTGACCTGGAAGGGGCTGGCGCTGGCCATCGGGTCCTCTTGCACTGCAGGGGCGGGGGGCGTTAGGCCGAACGGCGCTGATCGCGGGACAGGCGGCGCCAACCTTCCCGGCACCGCACCGCCAGCGTGTCGGCAAACTTTTGCGGGTCAAGACCCGCGGCCCCGCGCGGCGGCTCGGTCATGGCGACGGCGATGTCGAGTATCTCGTCGTCGAACAGGTTGTCGAACAGGCCGTCCGACGCGACAATCACCACGTCGCCCTCTTTCACCTTGACGGTGAAGGTCTCGGCGTCGCCCGGCGAGTCCTTGCTGCCGGTGCCGAGCTGGAAGGGGAAGTTGAACGAGTGCTGCTGCTCCGCGGTCCGGAAGATGATCTCGGCGCCGCGGATGACGAGCACGCCGCAGTCGCCCAGGTTTGCTATGCGGAGCTCGTCGTCGCGCAGGATGACGAGGCAGGCGGTGGTGGAGCCCACGAGGTTCTGGCGGGGCGGCGGTTCGGCGCGCGTCGCGGATGGGCGGCTGTGGGGCCCCACCTCCTTGTCGATGTCGTCCAGCACGGCGGCGTAGCTCCGCTCCAGCACGACGCGCGGGTCGACCGCGTAGTACTCTTCCGGGTCGTACGAGCTGTCGTCCTCGAACCGCGAGAGGTCCTTGTTGGAGTAGTGCATGAGCTTCCGCGAGTAGAGGGCCGGGTTCGCGCCTGCGGGGGTGTCAGGGGACGCGCCGGTGCGGGCAGCGCGGACGCACCCTTTATCCTGCTCCAGCCGCCGACGCCTGTGCCGATGCGGGGAGGCGGTGAGCGCGGGCGCGGGTTGGGGCGTCGCGAGCCTGCCACGCACCGTCCGCGACGCCGATTGCGTCGTGCCTGCGGAAGTACGCGTCCTCGCCGACGCCGACCGACAGGTAGTCGCCGTCGCCGGCGATCGCGGCCGCGGCGGCCTTCCTGCTCGCGCCCGACAGCGCGGTCTTCGGGTACGCGGCGACGCCGAGGTCGAGGCGCAGCGACGGGCGCGCGACGGCGTGCTTTCCGATGTCGTCGAAGAACGAGAAGATGTTCGGCGGCGGCGCGCGCGGCGGCGGGGCGGGCGGCGACGCGCTGAGCGGCCGCGCGGTGTGGCGCACCGGCGCGCCGCGGAGGTGCAGCAGGACGAGCTCGTCGGGCAGCCGCCACGCGTCCGCCGCCGGCCACAAAGGCGCGCCGCGCCGAATGCCCGCCGCCAGCGCCGCCATCGCGGCTGCGGGCGCGCCGCGGGGCCGCATGATCCGGGGTCCGATACGGGTCTGCTGTCTAAGGCCGAAATGGTATTCAACCTTTCAACTTTTAAACGATCGAGGCCGCCTCATAGTCTGCCCGATCGTGATCGGCGTCCCCCACGCTCCCCTCCCGCGATGGCCTGACATGGCGGCGCCGCCGACGTACTGCGCGCTGCTCAGCGAGGTGTGCCGCCCGGCCCGCCCCGCCGCCGCGCTGACCCCTCGCAGGTCGCCGCGGCATTCCGCGCGCGGGTGCCGACCGGCACGCTGCTCAAGGACTCGCTGCAGTACGCGGACGCCTTCACCGGAAAGGCCGCCGTCGATGCGCTGGCGCAGGTGCTGCAGACCACGGACCGCAACCTGGCCCTGCTCGTCGGCCGCGCGCTCGACGCCCAGGACTTCTTCCACGATGTGGCCTACGCGCACAGGCTGCGCGACACGCCCAACGAGATCTACGTGTTCGACAACCTGGCGCCGCTGCCGCTGTTGCCCGGGGGCCAGCAGCAGCGGAGGCCGCAGCCCGAGGGCAGCTACCCGAACGGCGTGTTTACGCTGCTCACGGACTGCTACTCGAGCACCTGCAGCAGGGACAAGCTCTGCTACTCCATCAGCTGCCCGCGGAGACTGGAGCAGGTGGGCGGCACTCTGTCGGGACGTCGACGGAATCGGTTGACACCGTCCTCCGGCGCCCGTCCCAGCAAACGCGCAACAGCGCCATGACAAAGGCGGCAACGCGCGCCTCCGAGGTCGATGTCGACCGCAAGGTTCGTCGTATCGCGCTGGCAGCGTGGTTTCCGTGACGCAGCCCGCCGCACAGAGGCAGAAGCTCTGGAGCACGTCCGTGGCACCCGAGATCGTCGCCATGGTCTCGGATGAGGAGAAGAAGCGACAGGAGGCCATCTTCGAGGTGATCCAGAAGGAGAAGGAGTACGTGGACGACCTGGACCTGGTCCACAAGGTGAGCATCGCGGTGAGGGCTTGGTGATCCACCTGATGCCCCCCAACCCCTCAGCTCTACATCCAGCCCCTCCGCCTCTCCAACATCATCGAGGAGACGCGCTGCGAGCGCTTCATCCGTGATGTCTTCCTTAACATCGGCCAGCTGTACCAGATCAACCTGCGGCTCTCTCGGCGCCTCAACATGAGGCGCAAAGAGAACCCCGTGGTCGCGCAGATCGGCGACGTCTTCCTTGGCGTGGTCCATGAGTTCTACCCGTACGTCGAGTACGGTGCGCGGCAGATCTACGCCAAGCACTTCCTGGCGATGGAGAAGCTCAACAACCCGGAGTTTGAGCACTTTCTCGAGGTCGGCCTGGAATGCTCGCCCGCCGCTAGGCCTCCTCCTTACCGCCCGTGTTTCGCCAGGAACGCGAGCGGATGGCCGAATGCCGCAAGCTCCCCCTCGAATCCTTCCTGGCGCGCCCCACCACCCACATGGGCCGCTACCCCCTCCTCCTCGAGGCCGTCCTCAAGCGAACGGACCCCAGCAACCCCGACCGCGCCAACATACCCCAGGCCATCGCGGTGATCAAGGACGTCCTGGGCCGGATCAACGCCGAGGCGGGCAGGGCAGACAACCTGCTGAAGCTGAACCAGCTGAACCAGCACCTGGTGTTTGCCGAGGGGGAGTGGCAGGACCTGCGCTTGACGGACGAGGGGCGGACGATCCTCCGGCAGGGCACGCTCATCGCCCGCAAGACGACCACGGACTCGGAGGTCGTCTGCTTCCTCTTCGACCACCTGTTCCTGATGGCCAAGGAGAAGAAGGCCAACTTCTTCAAGGTCCACAAGCGGGTGCGGGTGCTGCGCTGGCCTTCGTTGACGGCCCGTGATCTAACGCACGTCCCGGCAGCCTATACCACTAGAACTCCTCGTTCTCTCCTCCGCCGCGGCCGATTCTGCGAAGCTGAACGGGACCGCGGACCGTGGCGGCAGCACGGGCTCGCGCGGCGTCGCCGCCGTCACCTCCCCAAAGAACGCGCAGCCGTCCAAGCTCCTCCCTGTTGCCACCGAGCCCACAAAGTACCCCCTCACCCTCACCCACCTCGGCCGCTACGGCGGCACCTTCACCCTGTACGCCAACTCCCAGGCGGACCGGAGATCGTGGCAGGACGCGATCGCGGAGCAGAAGCGCGTTACGGCGGAGCGCAAGAGGCGCTTCGAAACGGTCGTGCTCGCCAACAACCCCGTTCCGGGTGGGTCCCGGATCAACTGCTCCTGCGCGCTCGGGAGCCGGATCTTCCTGGGGTGCGACGCGGGCGTGTTTGTCAGCGATCCGCTGGGGAGCCACTATACCCAGGTGCTGGATCTCGAGCGGATTGTGCAGATCGACGTGCTGCGGCAGTACGGGCTCCTCATTCTCCTCGCCGGTGGGCTCTTTCGTCCGGAACCTAAGTGCGATTTGCTGATCTCCCCTGGCGGTGATCCATTCAGACCGCACCCTCTACACCTTTCCCCTGGAGGCCATGGACCCCACCGAGGCCGATTTCTCCGCGGCCATGCGCAAGGGCCGGCGGGTCAGCTCCCACGTGTCCTTCTTCAAGGTCGGCACGTGCAACGACCGGACCCTCATCTGCGCCGTCAAATCGACCTCGCTTTCGAGCACTGTCAAGGCCTTCGAGCCCGTGGCGCCGGGCGGGCCGTCGGCGAAGAAGACGTCCCTCCTGCGTCTTCTCAAAGGATCGCCGGATTCCGTCAGGGTGTTCAAGGTGCGGCCCTTCCCTTTAGTTCAGGGACCCTACTGACTCGATCACTCTTCGGCAATCAGGAGTTCTACATCCCCTCCGAATCCACCTCCATCCACTTTCTCAAAACGAAGCTCTGTGTGGGCTGCGCAAAGGGGTTCGAGATCGTCGACCTGGAATCCCTGAACACACAGGGTGCGCCGTCCCCCCGCGACCGCCGCGACCGCGCTCATTTCCAATCACGCAGGACTCTTGGATCCGAAGGACGAGTCCCTCGAGTTTGTCATGAAGCGCGAGAACCTTCGGCCCATAGCCATCTATCGGCTACCCGACGGTTGCTTCCTTCTCTGCTACGACGGTGAGCCGCTGCGACAGTTATTCTCCGTCGGCCTTTTAACGCTCATGACGTTGTGTCCAGAGTTTGGTTTCTACGTGGACAAATTCGGACGCCGGACGCGGCACGAGCAACTGATTCAATGGACGGGCTCGCCGTCGTCCTTTTGTGAGCACGAGCTGCCATCCTCGACCACTGCCGAGCCCTGATCCACCGTCCCTTCCAGCGCTCGTGTATCCCTACGTGATCGCGTTCGATTCGTCGCTGATAGAGATTCGGAACGCGGAGACGGGCGACCTGCAGCAGGTGATCGCGACGACGAACCTGCGCAACGTCAGCACGGACCCCGAGCTCCTGCACTGCGTGATGGACTCGCCCGCCGGGGAGACGCAGCAGCTTGTGAAGCTCAAGCCGTGCTATAGCGGCCCGGAGCAGGCTCCGGGTGGGCTAGATGGGGGCGATTTTGTGATGGGCCAGGCCGCGGGGCGCCAGGCTCTGGCAGTGAACGGGACGGTGGAATGAGGGTTTCTTGCTTTCGTGTTGCAGGTTCACTAATGACTGAGTCCGATCACCTTGCCCATGAAAGCCATGAGCTGGAGCTGCTCGTCTGCGCCGTCCGTCAGACACTTGTCGATGTGCCCCAGGTGCTGCGTCAGAGCGGCCTTCTGTCGTGTCGTCAGCCTCGGGTCCGAGATCACAGAGTCATGCAGCTGCGGTGGTAAGCTTAGGGCGCGAAGGTCGTGCGACGTGAGCACGGGCGCACCTGGGAGACGATCTGCCCGACGGAGTATCCGGCCACGGTGGCCGCATTGACCGCAGCCATCATTTTGTCGAAAGAGTTGCTCCACATGGAGAGCAGCAGGGTCTCGAGGACCGGGGCGGGAACGACCTGCGATCTGATCTGAGAAGCTTTCGACGGGACGGCGGAGCCGAGACCTACGCCGGCAATCTCAAACAGTGAATCAGCAGTAATCATGTCGGAGCCGTGAAGGCGATGAGCACTCTGTAGGAAAGTGATGGCTTTGCGCAGATCGCCGTCGGCCACTTTGATCAGCACTTCGATCGCCTGTCAATCCGCGGGCAGCGTCAAGGCGACGTGGCTAGCTTAAGGTAGCAGCAGCCCACCTGCTCCTCGATGTTGACATTCTCGGACGAGATGACGTGTTTCAATCTCGCGATCATGCTGGCATCGTCGAGCGGCCGGAACCGGAACTTGGCGCAACGCGAAGCAAGAGGCTCAATGATGCTGGTCGGTGCAGGTTCGCTCAGACGTGGAGGTGCGAGATTTAGGATCCCGCTACGCACCGGGAAACATAATTGCAGATGAGGCAGAATCGGGTGATCTTGGAGTAGGTCTCCATCGTTCGCCGCAACGCCGATTGTGCATCGCTGGTCATGGAGTCGGCTTCGTCAAGGATCACGATCTTGTACGGTGGGCAGGGGTGGCCCCCTTGCGACCTCTGGGTGACGGAGACGCGTGCAAAGTTCTTGACCTTTTCGCGCACGATCTCGATTCCGCGCTCGTCGGAAGCATTGAGCTCGAGCACCCTGCTCCTGATCTGCTCGGGACTGAGGAGCAGCCTGGGCGGTGAGCTTGGAAACGAACTACATGCAGGGCAACGCACCCGTAGAGATCATGGGCGAGGGCCAAAATGGTCGACGTCTTTCCGGTGCCTGGAGGTCCGTAGAACAGCAGATGCGGTAGCTTCGCGCAAGCATGAGGCAGAAAAACGAACTCCGTGCCAGAGCATGCCCACATTCTCCGACTCTATCGTGCGCTTCAGAACCGCGACGGTCTCTTCCTGTGACGAGACCTGGTCGATCTTCTTTGGCCGGTATTTTTCCACCCAGGGAATGGAGCGCTCCGGAGCGGCTCCAGTACGTTCCGGAGCGGCTCCAGTACGCTCCGGAGCGGCTCCAGTAACGCTCATCGCGATGCGGGACCACCGACCCCGGGGGTGTATGGGCAGTGGACGGCGCGTTTTCACGCGTCTCAGGCCCAGGGGAGCAAGTATCGCCTTTAGCGAATCGCTCCTTCCGGGGAGGAGTGACAAGGCTTCGAGAACGTGCTCGGAGGACGGCGGACGTCAGGTGTGGAGTGTACTGCCTGTACTTCGATCGTGATCGGCCCGCTTTGACGACTTTTTTCCGAGCGCACCGAGATGGACGACTGGGGTCGGTAGCCCTGGGTGCTGATCCATTGATGATGCGGTGTTTCCTGAGCAACGATTTCGGCGGCAGAGAGCGAAGACGTGAACGAGATCCCGGCCCCAAAGGCTTCCGCGGCAGCACCGCCGCCCAGACTCGCAGCACCTCCAAAGAAAGGAAAATGGGACGACGAAGACAAGGAGGAGGACGTCAAGGTCAGCCGAGGGAGGAGTGGGCGTTGTCAGCGGGCTCATGCTTTTCCGCAGGAATCCTGGGAGGAATCGGAAGATGAGGCACCAAAGCCGGCGGCGAAACCCGTCGGAGCGGGGGCTCCGAAGAAGGCTCCTGCAACTGCTGCTGCGAAGAAGGGTTCCGCCGCGGCCAAATCGGGGGCGAAAGCCGCCCCGCCGGACGAGCCCGAGGACGAGACGCCGGAGGAGCGGAAGCGACGTCTGCGGAAGCTCGAAACCGACGCGGACTTCGAGAACGTTCAGGATCTCTTCGCAAACGTGAAGTGTGGGCGTCGCCGTCTTGGTCCGTTCGTCTTCGGCGGCTTACTTAGCTGGACCAGTCACGAGCATCCTGGGGGAGGACGGCGAGCCTGTCGACCTTGGTTCCTACAAGCCGGCAGCCCGGGAGGAGTTTGATCTGCTGGCAAAGGCGGTGGTCCAGAGCTTTGCACGCTTCGAGAAGCACGGACTTTACGTGCACTTTGTCGAGACTCTGTCCCGGGAGCTGGCGACCACGCTCGCGGATCCGCTTGACGTGAAGAAAGTCGCGAGCACCCTGACGGCACTTGCCAACGAGAAGCAGAAGGTGATCAAGGAAAAGGAGTCGAAGAAGAAGAAGGGTGAGATCGGGCGCGGTCCGCCTGCACCTGTGCCTCATCGCCTGTTTCTCTGCAGCGCCAGCCAAGAAGTCCCTGAACCGATCAGAGGACATCTACGATGACGTGGCAACGGAAGGCGGGGGTGTCGGCGGGGCTTATGACGATGAATTTGACTTCATGTAGAGCTACCTTCTCAACAGAAGACGGAGAGGGCACTTGATCCGAGGGGCGAGTCCGATCAAGGAGGGCCCGCGGGACGACCCCGCCGAATCACCGAACAGGTCGAATGGGCCGGCCTGCGGCGCCGAGCCACAGTAGTTCCGATGCTCATTAAGCCGACCAAAGTCGATGCCTCGACGCCGCTGTGGTTCAACATCGAGCTCGATACCCGGGGGGGCGAAATCCCGAGCACCAATGTCGGGGAAGGCGCGTCGAAGCCGGACCTGGTCCTGCAGAAATCGCAGGCGTCTGGCAACAGCGTGCTCCGCACCATAGTCAACGTGTTTGAAACGAAGTTGTCGCCATACCGGATTCTGATGTGCTTTCGCGGCGGTTCCGTGCCCCGATACTTCCAAGTCGCCGTGGCTGACAGTCTGGAGGAGCTCCAGCGCAATCTCCAGTACTTGAACGACAACATCGTTTCCGGATTGAAGGCCTTGGACGAGGCGGACCGGGAAACGTGGGCGCTGGACAAACTGAATGCCCTCCTGGCGAGCGGAAAGAACTCGTCTCACGCGGGCGAGGCTTCGGACGATGCCAAGGTGGACAGCATTCGCGAGCTCTACCGCTCGGGCTCCTGAAACGCGACCGTGCCAGGTCCGGGCCGCCAGCAGGGCGTTCCACTCGCACTTCCAGCTCCCCGAATCGGAGAAGCTGCTCTACTTCTGCTCAGCAGCCTACCAACGGGTCACGAACCAGGGATGGCTCTACCTGTCGGCCAACCACCTTTGTTTCTATTCATTCATCCTCAACACCGAGACCAAGGTGGGACCCGAGTGTGGACCTGTCTGCCTTGTCCTCAACCCCGCGAATCAACCTACTAGGTCAAGATCGAGCTGAAGGATGTTGAGCATCTGAAGCGCGAAAAGTCAAAGGGCTTCTTTTCTGACTCGATCGTGGTGAGCACAAGGAACAACACGCAGCACTTCTTCAGCAACCTTTTGCGCCGCGACGAAACGTTCGACATCCTCGAGGACCTTACGAACCACGCAATGACCAGGATGTTGAAGAGCAGCGCGAATCAGCAGTTGGAGGATTCCCCTGTGGCGTCGACCGCCGCGGACGTCGCCGGATCGTCCAGGAAGGAGTTGCTCGAGGAGCAGAGGCACAACCAACAGTTTCAGCTCGTCTTCAGTCTCCCAGCCGGGGAAGAGATGTTGGAGTCGACCTACGCCGTCCTCGGTGAGGGTTGGCGCTCCGCAGCCCATCCTCTGCTCATACAGCGCCTGCAGCTCTCCCGGACAATCCAACGGAAATGCAAGCACAAGGGCGGCTCTTTATTTCAACCGGGGGATTCTTGTGCTTCTTGGTGCGTGTGCTTCGTCCATTCATCGCACCGAGGCCAACACCCGGCGCAGTCATCCACCAAGTATCAAGCCCAGTTCACCCTTCCTCTTTTCGTTGTATCGGTGCGTTTAACAAGACCTCTGCTATCTCAAGCGCCAGCTTATGATCATTTGGTGCGCAGAAAATGGAGAGGCTGGTCGACTCTGGCACTCCAACCATTTGCATCACGCTGTGAGTCTTCCCGGTGGTGGACACTCGGAGAAGGTTAATCAGCTAACGGTCGTGTGAGAAGGTGGCACAAGATGAAGATCATTTTGCAGCTCTTGACGGATGCAAAAGGAGCCGACAATATCTGCAACGTTCTGAAAAGGATGCTTCAGGACCAGATTTCGCGAATGAAAATGGTCAAATCGTTCACCAAGACATGCACGTCGGAGATGCTTCTGGCGGGGAACCAAGTGACCACGGGGGGGCTGAGTCTCACTTTCGGTGGCATTGAGGCTAAGGGGTGCGCTGCTTCCACCTTTCTCCCCTTCCGTGTACTCATCACGCGCACAGAGCAAAGCAACGAAACCGCCTAAAGCTTTGGCAGGTTGGGAGCAAGCACTCACGTCGGGTCGCCCTTGTTAACTCCCCGCGCAGGCATATTTTAAGGACCACGGGCGCAACCTGACCTTGATTCGGAACCCCCAGCTGATCAAGCTCTGTCGGATCGGGATTCCGGAGAGCGTGCGCGGGGAGTTGTGGGAAGTGTGTTCGGGCGCGATATACCAGCGCTTTCTCCATCAAGGGTAGGTCGTTGCGTGGCCTCCCCGCCTGTTGGGAGCCCTCTTACCTTGCTTGCAAGGTACTATAAAGACATACTTCAAGCGAACGAAGGGAAGACCTCGGTAGCTACGGAAGAGATCGAAAAGGATCTAAACAGGTAGATTACTTACTAGCCTGCTTTTGTCGGATGGCTCATTCGCCCCTGAGATCACTTCCGGAGTATCCTGCATTCCACGCAGAAGAGGGCATCGGTGGTGAGCACACCACTGTGTTTTGACGCTTTCGCAGCTTACGCCACGCCCCACCCTCAGCCCTGCGGAGGGTCTTGTATGCATATGTGCGTGCACATGGCCCTGCCATCTTTGTCGGCACTGACATGGGACGCCGTTTTGTCTGCAGTCCTTTCACGACCCGACTCTTGGGTACTGCCAAGCCATGAACATTCTAGTCAGCGCCTTGCTTGTCTATCTTGAAGGCGAGTTGAGGCTGCATGTCTGGCATTGTGCATACTAACGGCGTCTGTGCAGAGGAGCAAGCTTTCTGGATTTTGACCGTTCTTTGCGATCGCTTGCTGCCCCGGTACTATACCCCAACGATGGTAGGCAAGTCTCTGGTGCACGGGAGTTCTTGCCAACAGCCTGCAGATTGGCGCCGTCGTGGATTCTCGCGTGTTGGAGTCCATGGTCGAGAAGTTCATGCCTCTCTTGGACTCGCACTTCAAAGGCCTGGATCTCCAGCTCTCCATTGTCGCCCTACCATGGTGAAGGACTCGATCGCGGGCTTTCTGTCCTCGACTGACGAAGAATTGCACCCGGGATCAGGTTCCTGTCCCTGTTCATCAACGCCTTTCCGCTATCATTAGCATATCGGTGGGTCAATCTTGCACGGTAGGTTTGTGATCGACTCATTTCTCCTGGCAGGGTTGTGGACAACTTTTTTTTGGGTCAGAGCCCTGGCGCTCCAAACTCTTTTTGTAGGCCGCTAAAGCTCCCTGTTTCCCCACATTCTAGAAGGACCTCGCTTCTTGTTCCAGCTGGCTCTGGCAATCTTGAAAATCAATGGCAACGGTGAGTACGTTAGCTTTTGTGATGGTTTAGCTGATGCTAACCAGCGGTTGGACGTCACTGGTAGCTCTACTACAAGTAGGTTTCTAGTGGCTCGTTGCGCCGAGCTTGCACCGACGGGCTTCCCAGGCCAAGGAAGACGGAGAGGTCATGCAGATTCTCAAGGACTATTTTGCTACGCTGGAGCGACCAAGCGTTGACTCGGGGCCGGGTGCACGTCCCGTGCAACGCTTTACCACCCTGCTGTTGTGCGCATACAAGGAGTTTCAGGGCGTCACGAGCGATCTCGTTGCGGACATGCGTCGCAATCACCAGTACCGAGTCGTCCAGGCGTTGGATGTCTATTCGGTGGGCGATGGTGCTGGGCGTTACTGCCGCGACGCTACATTGTTCGAACCGCCCAGAAACGTTCCCGCATTCACGAGCTTTCAGAGTCGTCCAAGTTCTCGAAGCAGGAGGTAAGTCTGCCAAGGCTGCTTAGCCGTCGATTCTCATCCGTCGCACAGCTCTTCAGCATCTGTGACCTGTACTTTGACGCCATTTACCATGTTGGCAAGTTCAACGCAGCCGGCGGAAGCAAGATGGATTTGTCCGCTTTCCACAGGTTTCTTGGGAGGGTGGCCGCTTGGGCAGGTGAGATAAGTGCTCCTTGGGCGTCATAGTGCATCGTTGATCATCGCCACGGTCAGATTTGGAGCCAGACCGCCTCAAGAGGCGGACGCGCGGCATCGACAGCGGCAGCGGCGAAGTGCCCGGGCAGCAGATCATCGAGCTCCTCTTCCGATACTTTAACCGAAATGTGCGTGGCGTACCGAACGGGTATCCAAACCTCACGAACCGTTTTCCCAGTCGGACGATCCGACCCACGTCACCCTCCAGGAGGTCGTTCGCGGCTTGGGTGAGATCATCTTCAGTGATGCATCCGGCAATGCCGACCTGCTCTTCGCGCTCTTTGATGAGAAGCGCAAAGGGTACTTGGACCGCGACGACATCGTCAGGCTGTCCGAGTCGCTGCTGTTTGTTCACCGCGACGCCAGCGGAGACGCGTATCTTACGGCCGTGTCGGACTTTATGCGCAAGAGCTTGGCAGTAGGAGCCGAACTCGCACAAACCCCGCCGGATGGTGCACAGCAGCAATCGGCCGATGGATCAGCCGGTGTGGATGTGGATGTGCGTTTGTCGAGGGACAAGTTTCGGGCCCTGTTGCTTGCGGAGGCTTTCTTGGGCGAGCAGATGTCGCAGTTCGGACCCAGTTTCGTCATCAGGCCCCCTGAAAAGCAGGAAGCTGAGGTCCGTTTCGTTGGCGCGGCTGTGGACCGCGTGATCAGCGAAGGCGTGCGTTGGGCAACGGGATTCCGGACGTCGTCAGACACCAGCCCGACGTCAGCCGATGCGCGTGTTTCGGAACGTGCGCCGGAAAGCCCCGGAGAGGACGACGTAACGTTAAAGGACCCGGCCGTGGACGGTGCTGAGGCATTTCTGGAAAGCCTCGGGATCGATATCGATGGACCGGAAACCGCCTTGGACGAGGGTTCTTCAGACCTTGATGCCTTTCTCAACAGCCTCAATATTGAGCGATAGCTACTATCCGGTGAAGGCGCCAAAGGCAAGCGCGAGGTTGCGCCGGCTGAATGCCACGTGGAGGATCGGTGTCTTCTTTGTCGCATAGGCTCCGAGCTCGTTGGCGAACGCAGTCCTGGGCGAATCGCATTGGCCTCGTACCCGCGCCGTGCGCGAAACAAATAGACCTACCGTCCATTTAACCCGAGGCTCGAATACGCGGCGGCTTCCTTTGTTTCCGAATCCTTGGCGCTCCAGAAGCGGACCGTTCGGTCGGCTCCACCCGACATTAAGAGGTTGCCATCTTTGCTGAAGGCGAGGCAATTGATCGCATCGGTGTGCCCTCGCATCCGCTTTATGGGTTGCGCGCTGCCGAGGTCCCACAGCACGATGCTGGCATCATCACCTGCGACAAGCAGTTGCAACGGAATCTACCAGAAAGAGAATGACCGAGAACGCACCTCCGCTTGCCATAGTCCGTCCATCCGGCGAAATCGCGACAGATGACACGGGGCCCGAATGCTCCTTCATGATGCGAACACACTCCCCCTTCTGCACGTCCCACAGACGGCAGGTTTTATCACTCGATCCTGTGAGCACATAGTTCGAATTCGGGTGAAATCTGACGGTCTGTCGCAGAAGTGAGTTGAAAAAGCACGAGACACGCGGCGCAGAATCGCACATCAACGTCCGAGAGGTGCCCCACAAAGATGCGAAGCGGGTATATCTGGTCGCAGCTCCAAAGGCGGGCTGTTCGATCGTGGGAAGCTGTGGCGAAATAGAGGCCTTCGGGACCGAAATCGACGTCCCAGACAGGGTAGTTGTGACCCTTGTAGCACACAATGTTCGTTTGGGTCTCGAGGCTCCACAACCGTGCTGAGCGAAACGGAGGGAACGAGATCAATGGCAAACGAAACCGTCGGGATGGACTTGCTCCTACCGGTGCGGTCCGCGGACGAGGAAACCAAGTACTTTGCGTCCTGGCTCAGAGCTAGTCCGTAGACCGGCCCTCCATGCCCGACCAATTGGATACTGCCCGGGGCAGCAGCTCTCTTGGGATTGGATCCTGTGCGGGACCACCTCAGCTTCCTCCCCCGCGAGAAACGCGCTGGGGTCTCACCACGCTGCTGCTCTGTGCCCAGATTCCATACGCGGATGGTAGAATCTTGGAAGCCACCGGCGATGACATGCGTATCGGACGAAGTCGTGAGAGAGTTCAAGCTTCGACGGCCATGGGTCAGACCTCCCATGCATTTGAACACAGGTCAACAACTCACTTGCCGTAGGTGTTGTGAAAGGTATAGCAGCACACTGAAGGGAGCGACTGCGGACCGGTGTTGACCGCTTTGCTGGCTTCCACAAGGGCGGCAATTTTGGTCGAGATGTCCGAAAACTTGCTGGAATGGAATGACCGATTGACATGTGAACTGCAGGTGCCGGACGCCGGCTGACTCGCACCTCGCTGGAAGCGGGATTCGATCTCTGCTCGGACTCCGCAAGGCGGCTTCCGTTGCCCCCCCGCCAGCCGCTTCAGACTGAAGCAAACGCTGCGGATCAATCTGCTTGACGCGGTCCAGTACCTGCACGGTCATCTCCCCGGCATCAAGCTGATCTTGCATCAGATCGCGCACGCGCGGCCGTTTCCAGGACCCACTGCAGCCTGAACGCGCCTCTTCATCTCCTCGTGAACCGTTCGTTCAGGAGGCAGCTCCCCTAGCAACACGGCCTTCTGATTCGTGGTGCCAAACTGCAATGCAGTCTCCCCGATGAGTCCGTTGCCCACAGACGACGGCCCGAGGCTGGAATCGACATCCGCGATCACTGGCAACACGTACGGTCTCAAATCATCGTTCGGCGATTACCAAGAAGGTGCACAAACCGCGGATGCTAAGGTGCTGCTGGGTCAAACGGGTCAGTTGGAAGAGATTCTGGTCCGTGAGGAACTGAACGAAGAGAGTGTAGGCCATCCTCGACATCTTCAACATGTAACGCGTGGAGAGGAACCGCTGGCAGAGGTCGTTTTCCCGGACGTGTTGAACGTCGTGCACCGCCGCGAGCACCTTCAGCTCGTGTTCGTGGACGGCCGCGTGGTCGCCGCGGTGCGACTCGAAGAACTTCCTCGCTGTTTACCGGGCATGATCAATTAGGCCGCTCATTTGTAGTGAACTCCAGGCAAGCCGTACCGGTATCGGTCGTCCCCGGGTTTGCCATGAGGGAGAGGAACATGTACACGAACAGAGGGAAGAGGAGCGACTCCAAGTCCCCCTACGCGTCCACGGGCGCTCAGCGATGGGTTCTAGCCTTACGGAGGCTACACCGACCTTGTAAGCGTCAATGGAGCCGTCCACCCAGCGCCGTAATGCCATGTAGCTTTCATCGTACACTCGGAGGGACACCGAACCGTCTCCGTCGCCGTCCAGCAAGACAGCACGGGGAATCGGCAGTTCGCCATCAATGTCCAATTCGCTCCTGAGGCCTTCGATGGACTTGGTGCGCGCCTCCTTCCTGAGCGCTTCCTCGGCTTCGCTGAAGCCCCGCCGCCGAAGGTAACTCAGAACAGATTCCACGTCGGCCATCGCGATCCGTGGACCGCGTCCGAAGGTGCCGGGACCTTAGGTCTCCTTCATTCTGTGCAAGCCATTCCGCTCGCCCCGCAGACAGCGCTGGACGTGTTTGACAAAACGGATCAGTCACGCGCGCGGTCGTCGCGTCTGCCGGCCGGCATCGCGACAACATGGCGCAAGGAGTCATCAGCCGTACGATGGCAAGCTGGTCGGTTACTTATGCTTCTGTAACCATTGACCGTCGAGATTGACGCGTTCCTGGGCCGGCCGATGCGGATTGAAGGTTCGCCATAACAGCGATCGGCTTCGGATTCCTGGTGGTTGCCAGGCGGGACATTGACCGACGACGGCGCGAGCATGATAAGCTGCGTCGCGAGCAGCTTCGGAAAGAGAGGGACAAGGAGCGCGGGAGGCTCGATTGAGCCTCGCCGACGGATGGACCGGAACGCTGGTCATGGAGATACCCCGGATACTGTGTCTATCAAGCGCGCCTCTGGCGCTTCCTAAACGATTCTGCGTCGCCGCGATCGGAGCTCCGTCGGCGGCCATCGTCGCGACTGCGTGCCCGAGGGCTGGGGCTGCGATTGCGGTCCGCATGCCTGCTACGGGATCGATCCTGGCCAAAGCCTCTGTCCCGACTGCGATCCCGCAGTCCGCGATAATCCCTGCTCTCGCCCCGCGGAGACCGTTCGCCCCGGGGAGTGCTCTCGCGCCGCGACCGCCTCGCCTGGCCCCGGCTGCGAGACGACTCGGATCGGGAGTCCTCTGAGCTGTCGCTGGTGGAGCTCTCGCTGTCCGAATCGCTGTCCGAGTCGCTATCCGAATCGCTGGAATCATCCGAGCCCTCAATCTCCCTCTTCTGCTGGAGGATGAGCTTGGGCGCATTCCGCAGGTGCTCGCGCAGCTCGTCCGTCAGCCCTCCAAGACCGATGGAAGTAAAGTAGTTGATGGCGAATCGCGTGTCGCGCGGGTTCTCCTTCGGAAACAGGCCGTCAAACACACCGCGCGTGACGGTTCCGGTCGGCGTTTCGACCGCGATGACCATGTACGGGTCCTTGAGCCTCTCGTTCAGCTTCTGCAGGCCCAGAGCTTCCGCAAGCTCCTGGAACAGGATCTTGATGAAAATGCGCGAGGATGACGTGGTCGTCTGCTCCGTGAGCGTGATGAGGGACAGCACCTGCCACGACAGCGCGTCCGAGGCGAGCAGATGGGCGTAGTACTTCGCGACGTTGCGCAGACGGTTCGTTTCGAACCGGTGGATCGTCTTGAAGGTCTCCTCGAAGTTGCTGGCGAAGCACTCTGCCCAGGTCCGGTTGATCTTGCAGAAGCGCTCCCCGAGCAGTCCGTAAAAGTTGACGTAGGTCCTCTCCTGCGTGCAGCACTCGACGATCATGTTTGCCAGCTCAATCTCCTGGCCCTCGGGAATGTTCAGCTTGAGGAGTTTGTGCGCGCACTCCTCGAAGTTGAGCGACGACATGATGGTGAGGTAGATGACGCGCCGCAGCTCAACCACATCCCGGTTCGTCTTGTCCTGGATGGCTATTGCCTGCTGCGCCCGTTCGAGGCTCGCGGGTTGCTCATCGTCGTCGTCCGCGTCCTCGTCCGCGTCCTCGTCCCCGCCTTCTTCGTCGCTGCCCTCGTCATCCTCGTCGTCCCCGAGGATCTCCCTCTTGATCTCCTCGTATTTCCGCTCGTTCTCCAGAAAGTCCGTGTCAAACTGGAAGACGTTCAGCTTCTCCATCGGGTCCAGGCTTTCCTCGTCCAGGCTCAGGTAGTGCGTGATTTGGTCGTCCTCCTCCACCAGGTCCAGCTCCTCGGTGACGCTCGGATTGTCCTTGTACCGATCCTTTCGCACCTGGAACAGCACCTCCACCATGTACTGCGTGCGCTTGTCGATCTGGCCTTCGTGGAGGATCGCGCGGAAGCGCTCGTAGATGGCGTTGTTTGCTTTTGGCGAAACATCCCCGAGCAGAGCGCCGACTTCGCGCATGAATCCGACTGCGACCTCGACCGAATCGTCCGTCGGCTTCTCCAGCAGCAGCGTGAGGATCTGCAGCGCGATGATCTCGTGTGCGACCTTCTGGTTGACCAGGTGCGCGAGGAACTTGACCACGGCGAGACAGACGGTCTTGTCGTTCCTCTTGTAGGCGCGCCGCAGCTGAACAATGAGGCGGCTGAGGAGGAGCTCCCCGATTTGCGGGAACTTTGTATTTACGACCGCAATCACCGCCGCGTAGACTGCACGTGAGGGGTTCGTTAGGGCTCGGCAACGCGGTCCGGATCGCGGCACGTCACCTGCAGAAAAGGTCGGCGACGCCGCCTGTGCCTTCATGATGCTGCGGCAAAGGAGTCCCCTGCCCCTGATCAGATTCTCGGCGAAAAGCTCGGGGACGATGTTCTTGATGTTGGAAGAGTTGGCCTTGTTGATGAGGCCGTTTATGCTCTTCTTCAGCGCCTCCCACGACATCCGCTGGTACGCCTCCGAAGATTTGTCGGTAATGGCCTGCTGCATGGCACGCAGCTTGGCCGGAGGAATGTACGCCCCGCCCGCGCGCCCGAGCACGCCGGCCTGGCCCATTTTGTCCCCGCTGGGGGCCAGCGTCGCCACGGGGCTGCTGCGGATCCCGGAGCAAGATGTAACGTCAGGAAATAGAGGACACGGCTGGGCGAGACCCACTTGCTGTCCATTGCCGGTAGCTGCGCACTGCGAAAACAATGCGCGACGACGTACGCGGCCTCTAATCTCAGAGCGGGCTCCTACTACTGTCGCCGCTTCGCACCAATAATGTCCCGCCCTAAGAGTTCGGGAAAGAGGAAGCGGGCGCGGGACGGGAGCGATGATGACGAGGTTTACGAGGTGGAGACGCCGAAAGGTGGCTCTGCGCCGCTCGCGTGCATCGGCGTCGGACCTCGTCTGAGTGTGATCTGCTTCTCCCCCCGTTGCCAACGCAACGTTTGGAGGCCGGGACGCGGTTCCGTTGCCGCGGCGGGCCAAGATGCGTGTCGAAGAGCTGGAGCCGCCGGTACAGCACAAGGACGTCGTCGTGGACGCCGCCACGCTGCTGTTCTCGGGCGATGCCGGGGCCGTGGACTACACCTACCTACCGCTCAAGGCCGACAGCGAAAGCCGGCCGCTTTGGGTCTGCGAGGATGGCAAGATCATCCTGGAGGCCTTCTCCCCGATCGCCAGCCAGGCCGAGGACTTTCTCGTGGCGATTTCGGAGCCCGTCACCCGGCCCCAGCATGTCCACGAGTACAAAATGACGCCCTACTCGCTGTACGCGGCCGTGTCGGTCGGATTGGAGACGCAGGACATCATCTCCACCCTGAATCGGCTGTCGAAAGTCCCCATCCCCGAAAACATCGTGCGCTTCATCGAGGAGTGCACCACCTCCTTCGGCAAAGTGAAGCTTGTTTTGAAGCACAACCGGTACTTCATTGAGAGCCAGCATGCGGATGTTTTGCGGATGCTCTTGCGGGATGAGATCATAGGGGCTGCCAGGGTGGTCAGCGGAGGCGATGATCGCTCGACCGTCCTGACCATCAGCAAAGCACCGACCGGCAAAGATTTGCAAATCGCCGGGATCCGGCAACCAAACCAGGAGAAACAACCCGCACCGGCAGCAGCGGCGGTTGACGTGGCCCCTGATCCTGGGGCCGGGTCGGAGGGGGAGGGCAGCGAAAGAGCGGACCGTCTCATTGCGGAGAAGGCGGTCGATGTCGATCGAGGTGGGTCCGTCCGGCTCGTAGCGCTGTCGGCGCCGATCTCATGTCGTGCTGGCGCCGGCAGACGACGACGTGGCTTTGGACGAGGATGTCGTCCATTCGTTCGAGATCCACCGGGATCGCTTGGAAGCGGTTCGGCAGCGGTGCAACGAGCTCGACTACCCGCTCCAGGAGGAGTACGATTTCCGCAACGATACCGTGAACCCGAACTTGGAGATCGACCTGAAGCCGACCACTCTCATTCGGCCGTACCAGGAAAAGTCGCTGAGCAAAACGTTCGGCAACGGGAGGGCCAGATCCGGTATCATAGTGCTCCCGTGCGGCAGTGGGAAGACGTTGGTGGGCATCACCGCGGCCTGCACAATCAAGAAAAGCACGCTGGTCTTGTGCACGTCGGCCGTGTCCGTGGAGCAGTGGGCGCGGGAGTTCCGGCAGTGGTCGACGCTCAGGGAGAACCAGATTGCCAAGTTCACGTCCGACACCAAGGAGAAGTTCACGGGCGATGCCGGCGTCGTCATTTCAACCTACACCATGGTCACGCATTCCGGAAAGCGTGCTTACGACACGAAGAAGATGATGGACTTTCTCGAGAGCCGCGAATGGGGCTTTTTGCTGCTGGATGAAGTGCACGTCGTGCCTGCCAACGTTTTCCGGAAGGTCCTCACGACCGTGTCGTCGCACTGCAAGCTCGGGCTCACGGCCACACTGGTGCGCGAGGACGACAAGATCGACGATCTCAACTTCCTGATCGGGCCGAAGCTTTACGAGGCCAACTGGATGGACTTGGCCTCCAAAGGCCACATTGCCAACGTGCAGTGTGCGGAAGTGTGGTGCCCCATGACGGCCGCGTTTTACAAGGCGTACCTGGGCGAGCAATCGAGGTGAGCGGTCTCGTGGTGTCGGGGGAGCTGTGGTGACGGCGATTATCCGTTGGACAGGAAACGGAGGCTTCTGTGCGTGATGAACCCGAGGAAGTTCCAGATATGCCAGTACTTGATTCACTACCACGAATCCCGCGGCGACAAGATCATCGTCTTTTCGGACAACGTCTACGCGCTGCAGAGCTACGCAACGAAGCTGAAAAAGCCCTTTATCCACGGCGCAACGTCGCAGCAGGAGCGCCTGCGGGTCCTCCAGCAGTTCCAGCACAACCCCGTCATGAACACTCTCTTCCTGTCCAAAGTCGGCGATACATCCATAGATTTGCCCGAGGCCACGTGCCTCATCCAGATTTCGTCGCACTTTGGCAGCCGTCGCCAGGAAGCCCAGCGCTTGGGACGCATCCTGAGGGCAAAACGTCGGAACGACGAGGGCTTCAACGCCTTTTTCTACACGCTCGTGAGCAAGGATACGGAGGAAATGTACTACTCTACCAAGAGGCAGCAGTTCTTGATCGACCAGGGCTACTCTTTCAAGGTGCATTGGGCGGGCTCCGCTGCAAAAGCACGGTCGGTCTGACTCCTCTGCCCGCAGGTCATCACAAATCTCGAAGGCATGGATGCGACGCCGAACCTCGTCTACAACGACCTCAACTCGCAGCTGGATCTTCTCACCGACGTCATGGCCCAGGGGCTGCAAACGGCCGAGGAGGAGGACTTGGACGGCGGGGACGACATCTCCGAGTTCCGCAAGAGGCCGGACAAGGGCTTTGCCGTGACGAAGCTCGCCACGAGCATGAAGTCGCTCAGTGGCGCGGACAATATGGTGCGGAGCTTTGGAGTGGCCCGTCCTGCGCGAGATTGGCTGACGTGTTCCCATGACGTGTTCCCAGGCGTACCTCGAGTACAGCAAATCGAGCGCCGTCGTGAAGCGCAAATCACACAACCCTCTATACCGGGCCGCCTTTCGCGGAAGGAAATAGAGGAGGTGCCCGCGTGTCGGCGCGTCCGCAACGACGTTGCCCCCGAAGAGATCGAAGCCCTGAACGGGCCGGGCGCACCATGGAAGCGCTTCTGCTCCATCCAGTCACCGATGCCATTTCAGTCCTGTTGTCCATTGCCTTCACTTTTTGGTGCCCTGGCCAAGGAAGGTTACCACAGCTAGCAACGGAAATGGACCGTGCCACGCACTTTGAATATTGCCGGCTTCTTCGTCGCCGCGAACTCGCCCAGCTTCCGGCCGACCATGTCCTCCGAAACCGTCAGCGGAATGTAGTTCTTTCCGTTGTGCACCAGGAACTTCTTGCCCACGAAGGCGGGCAGGATGGTGCACGATCGCGCGTCCGTCTTTATCGGCTCCACCGCAGCCCGAGCGAGCTGCTGTGGCGAGAACGCCACGAAAAAGGGTCCTTTCCAGACTGCACGCCGGCCAACCATCGAGGGAAGAAGGTTCTCCGGCGAGTGTCTCCGGCGCAACCAGGCACGTGCCGACCCGAGAGCGCGATCAGAATCTCGCGCCCGCCGATTCTCGGGCAGATATGGAAGCGCCACGAAGGCAGAACTCGGGAACTCGGGATCAGGCGGAGCTAGAGGCGTGTTCAAGGTATGTTTGTTTCAATCACTGGCGCCGTCTGCGTCGGTCTTCACGCTGCGCCTTTGGGCCAAGCGCGCGCTCTTTCCTCTTGCGGATCCGTGGCACCGGATACAACGCGATATCCCCCAAAAGCTCAGATGGCAACTTGAGACCATGTCCGCTGGATCGGGAGGGGACGCGGCTCTGTCAAAGGGAAACGCGGGTGTGAACATGGATTTCGACTCGGCCGTGGACATGGAGCTGGATAACGTCGAGTTCTTTGAGATTCCGACGCCGTGGAGCACGCTCAAGGCCGGGCTCGCCGGCACTCCTCAACCGGTGGTCGCGAGGAGCACGGCCGCCGACTACTTTGACCGGCCTTCCGCGAAGCTCGTCGAGGACCGCGAGCTGAGCTACGTGATCCAAGTTTCCGACTCGGAAGACGAAGAACGTTCCGATCAGGCCTCGGAAGCGCCTTCGGCTGCGGCGACGGAAGCCTCGAGGTCGATGCCAGCAAAGGACGATGCCGCCTCTCGCCTCTCCAAGAAGAGAATCATTGAAATGGAGAAGAGACTCTTGGAGCAGAAAAGACTGGCGACGCTGAGCCTGCTCAACCTGGAGACCATGAAGCGGCAACGATCGCAGAAGGACGGGCAGAACGCGCGCAAGGAACCAGGACCCGTAGCGGCCGCGGGAAGTGCGCCAACGATCCGGAAGACTGCAGCTGGGAAGGGCAGTTCCGGTTCGAATTCCGGTGCCAAGCCCAAGATCGACAAACGGACGGATGCTGCTGCTAGGATGTCTGCTTTGCGTGCGGAACTGGAAGCGGCCGACAACGCCGGACGTGAGCTCCAGAGCCTTTTGGCCTCTCTCAGGAAGCAAGTACTCGACTGCGAGGAAGCAATGAGGCAGCAGCGGGCGTGGAAAGAGGAAATCGCCCAGCTTCTCGCATCGCTGGATCAGCCTGCATTGCCACGAGAGCCTCCAACCGCTATTCAGGGGACTTCCAGGAGCGGTGGCGCTTATCCCATGAACGTCGTCCCGGTCGGTGATGACGTACGCAGTGTCAAATTCCCTACGGACACAAGGAACCAAGATCGGGCCCGTGCTCAGCCTGTTCCGCTGCTGGCGGCTTTCGATGAGGCTTTGGCGGGCGCAGCCGGCCCAAGCGCCGGTGAGAAGGAGGAAGGACAGGCATTGATGCTTCAGCCACGCCCTGCGATCGTGCATGCTGTTCCCGACAAGGTTGACATTGAAGCGTTACGGGGCTTGGGCCTCGAGTTGAGCTTTGAGAATGTGCAAGACTCCCGATCCCCTGTTGTGAGCCAAGGCCGGGCTCGTTTCATCAATTCTTCTAACCGGGACAGGCCCTGCCCAACAAACAGGCTGATTTGATTAACCGATTTGCACCTTACGACCCGATCAGACCACCGTCAGCGAGGGCCGCTGCGCTATGGAAGATGGATCCGTTCCGGGCATGGTGCCCTTTTGAACAAGGAGGGACTTGCAGGGACACCTCCTGCAAGTTTCAGCACCAGAGAGACATTGCAGCTTCTGGTTGGAACGATGGTGCTCGCCCTATTGAGTTCGCCTGACCGTTGATTGATTTCAGATGACGCCGCACTGTTGGAGCATTTTCGACATCTAGAGGAGCGGATGCCTCCGCTGTCCCTTTCCGAAGTGCGGCACGAGCTGCACGGGCTGCGTGCGCGCAACTCGACCCCGCAGGCGATCGCTCGGATATTGCGACAAAGGATGCGACCCTGGGCGCAAGCTTCAGGAGTGTCAGCAACGGCTGCGGAGACCTTTTCGAGTCATGCCAAATCGTACCTCCTCTCAAGCCTCCAAAGCACCGGGACAAAGTCGCGCAGGAATGCCCGCTACTTCGAGGTTCGTCGACAGCGCTCCAGGCAACATGATCTCTCATGCCGAATACCAGAGTCGGCAGGATTCCGAGGAGTTTTTCGAGCAGGAGCTCGCCCGCAATCCGACAGACGAAGGCGCGTGGGTCGAATACGCGCTGAGCAAGATGCAATCAGCCGCAGTACCGGGCGACGCCGGCAGCGATCCTTCCATGCCAATTGCCGCCACGCTCCACGTGCTAGCTCGAGCCCTTGAGAACGTCCCAGGATCCGAGGTCCTCTGGCTGCATTACGTCGAGCTCTACACCAGAGTTGCTGCCGAAGAGGACATAAGGGCTGTCTTCGAATACGCGAGGCCTTTTGTGGAGTCTTCTATGAAGATGTTGGTCATGAATCTTCGTTGGGAGCGTTCGGAACCGGCTGCAAGAACCCTGCTCGACGCTCTTTGGAACCTTTTGGCGCGCCAGTCTACCGCTGGTCGGTGGCCATGGCGCAATCGCGGGTTCTCTGTTCTGATTCCGCGTTCAAGATACCCGTTGGCGGTCGCAAGTGCTCGTGGACATCGTTCTGTGGGAACTTCGGTGCGGCAATCTGCACGCTTCGGAGGAGCTGGCATCTCACCCTCCTCTGCGGCTGCAGACAACCGTTCGATCAACGCTTAGGCAACGTACTGCGACGCGTGTGGTCTCGACTGATGGCGCTGCTGCACCGCCCCAAGCGGGAGAACGGTGACGACGATGTTTTGCGAGGAGAAGGGCGGGAGTTTGACAAAGGGGCATTGTGCACTGAGGGCGATTTCGCCTTTCTCTTGCAGGTTTTCATGCACTGCCTGCTGTACCACAGCGCCCCCGAGGACCTTTTCTGCGACGCGCCAAGCAGCTTTGTTGCGACGCGGCAACCCATCCTCTTTGACCCCGTCGACGCCGATTATCTTCTTGGTGCATCTGGAACCGTTGAACCGTACTTGAGCGACATTGCGCAAGTTCTGTCCGACTGGAGCGCGTTGTCGTTGCACCGATCCGAAGACTGTTCAAAGCTCGAATCTCGTCACCTCCTCTTCCTCGCCTTGAATGCGAAGCGTTTGATGGACGGGATGCGGAGATTGGATCTGATCGATAGCGTTCGGAGCTTTTCCTCCCATCTGCGCGACCGCAAGCTGGCATTCTCGGTGGATCTCGCAAAGGTAGGGTGTTGATTGCAGACGCCAATATTCTGGAACTGCGCCAAACCAACGCACAAATCCAGGACCCTCAGGTTTTCTTTAGGCACCGACAGCCACATCCGTACAACTTCTTGGACAGCACTCCTCTGGCGAGCTTCGTCTCTCTGTCTTTTCTATCCGCCGATCGTCCAACCGCCGAAACCTCCTCAGTCGACGATTAGCATTGATGTACAACTCGCTCTACATCGAGCTTCCTTCCTCCCTACGATGCTATCCAGTCAGCATAGTCGAATCCAACCCCAGCGGGTGGAGGAAGAGGTTAACGAGCTCTAAGTCCCTGTCCGATCCGGATCGAGCGGCCTCGAGCACCTTTTCCCTGCATGGCAATCCATCCTAAGATACAGACCCGTGGTCCTCCCGCAAACACACGTACCTGACGTCCAGCACCAGCCCGCGCTGGTGCTCGACAGTCGAAGCCCCCATCGCCATCGCCGCCAAGAACTGCCAGACGGCAGCATCATCGCCTGCCTTCGCTTCCGCCGCTCGTCCGCCGCTCGTAGCAAAAAGAGTGGCAAGGTGCCCGCCCAGGGACGAAAAGACATAATCGTATAGTTCCGTCCAGGTTTGCTGATCCGCGTTGGCCGCAGATCCGTGCTCGGATTCTCCGGATGCGGGTTGCGACTTCATCAGCGCCGCGCCCCGGGCGAGCAGCATGGTCAGCACCGCCAGTCCGACGCGCGTCTTTGCAATCGACAGCAGCGTGTTTCGCTCCAAGTAGACCCGCAAGAGAGCGCTGATGATCCGAAGCGGTACCTCCCTGACTACCGCAACGAGCGGAGGCACACAGCACTCCATGAACATGTCGGCCTCCGGGTGCTTCGACGGGTCCTTGACGGCGTCGAGCTCGCCCATCCGCGACAACAGGATAGTGAGTACTGCCAGAGCGCGCTCGCTGGAGAGCTGGCGCATGACCCGGGGGAAAACTTTCTTGCCCTTGCCAACCGACAAGAACTGTACGAGCGGATGCGGTTCCCTAGCCGAGTTGCGCGTCAACAGCCTGCGGACGCATTCACGCGCCAGAAGCACCCACTCCGTGCCGACATCCGCGGTGACCTCCAGCTCATCCCAAAGACGCTGTCGGATCTCGTCGTTCCGTTCCCGGAAACTGACTTCGCTTTCGCCCTCACCCGGACCCAACCTCCGCCTCTGCTCGAGGTCGAGCACGTCGGCGTAGACGTTTTCGACCCGCCTCAAGACGCCGCGAGACGAAAGAGGCCCGACAAAAGTGCGCGTCCCAACAGGGCGGTCGCTGCTGGGAGACGTTGCGCCCTCCTGTTGACAAGTCAGCAATCCCGCTGACTGGGAGCAGGGGACGGTCGCACCCTGGTTGGCAACATGGAGGTAACCTGGAGGAGCTGGCGCGGTGTTTTGGAGGAGGAAAGCGAAACCCTGCCTAGCGCATGTTCCAACGGAGCTGAAGTCGTGTGGCGGTCAAAGGGAAATGAGACTCGCGCTGCTCTTGTCAAGACGAGCCATTCACCTGTCGCGGTCTTGGGCTTTGCCTGTCGTTCCTCGCGCTCCTTGATCCATTCAAGGACACGTCGCTGCATACTCTCTGTGACCTTGAAAGGTACGCCCCTTTTGCCACTACCCATGAGCATCTCCTGCTGCCACGTGAGGCCCTGCTCGTTCGAGTTCTCCTTCTCGACCACGTCCGTCGCTTCCTGTTTCTTGACGAGATTGTAGATTTGGCAGTAGAAGTCCGTGTTCATGGGGTCCGGCGTGTAGAGCTGCGATAGCTGGATCCTTGCGATGAGCTCCCTGTCGTGCGTGCTCATAATGTACCGGTAACGCTCCTGAAACGCAGGCGTGAGTTGCGCCCGAGCACGACCGAACCTCCTACTCACATCGCGCCTCCGTCTCTCCCAGTCCCGTCGTTCCTCCTCGCTCGCAAAGTGCTCGGGTCTGTCCGGCGCCCTCGGTCCCAAGTCGTTTCGGTGGTCCCTTTGTCCGTACGGCGGCATTGGCCGCATTCCCGACATGGGTTGCAGAAAGCGATCCGGCCTGTTGTCGAACCCTTGGCGCGGCCCTCCTCCCCCTCCGCCGAAACCGAAGCTCATCTTCTGAGGTGGCCTTGGCATTATCTGCACCTCTCCCGGGCGCATCATCGGTCGCATCTCCCCCATCGATGGTGCGGCAGGCCTCCCAGCTTGAGCCATTCCTGGTCGGGCCTCGCTGGGCGCGGGCCGAGCATTTGCAGCCAGTTCCAAGCGGGCCTGCTCTTGCTGCCGCAACGTCATGTCCGCTAGAGAACGCTGCATCATCTCCTTGGCGTACTCAGCCTCCTGCTGCGCGGCCCGGGCACGGTTGGCGAGATCCTGATCCACTTGGGCAAGCCTGGCCGCTTCGATCTGCCTCTGGACTTGCTGTTGCCGCATGGCGGCTTCGATCTGTTCCAGTGACATGACGGGCCCCATAGGCCCACCGGGCATGGGCCCGGTGGGGCCTAGTCCCATGCCCGGTGGGGGGCCTAACGTCGGGTAGAAGCCGGCGGGCATGACAGGAGGTCGCATCGCGACTCCCTGTGGCATTGGAGGGCGGGCAAGGAGTTGGGCTTCGACCTCAGCAGCCGAAAGCATTCGCGGCGCCTGAGAAACTCCGTGAAAGCTCGGGCCACTCTGCAGGAAGGGCCAGGGTGAGGCACGCGACGCAAGACGATATGAGCGCGGTGATCCACCTGCATCCTAGGCTCCGGTCCCCTCGCCGCATACTGGCTCGTATCGCGACCACGGTTATCGTCCCAAAGTGCCTTGATCGTGTTCTCGCGCGGCAAGGGCGATACCGATGTTCTGCCACTGAAGGCTCCGGGGCCGGCGGCTGCCGGCACGGGGGTTTCCCGTTGAACTTTGCGGTCGAATGTCTCATTTGCGGCCACGAAATCGAAATCCTTGCCTGGACTCGCCCGTCACTCTTGGAACCGCGCGGCGCGTTCGAGTCCAACGCACCGACTTTGGGGGCCGCCTCTGGCTTCCGCGACCAATCATCGCGGCCGCCAGAGGTGTCGGCCAATGTAGTTTCTCCGAAAGTGTCCGCGTTTGCAGCGTCCGCCTCCTGCTCCGTCTCGAGGAAATCCTGAACCTCTTCGTCTTCTCCACCAAAGCCCAGCTCGTCCTCGTACTCATAAGGTCCGAGCGAAGGTCCCTCGCGGAAAGCGTCATCGCCCGAAAGGCGCTCGCCCTTCGGCAACGCCGTGTCGAACCCGAAGAAGGACATTGAAACACGGTCACGCACCGCGGCGGTCGCGGTTGGTGATCACCCCATCACCCTTCTTTGCGTAAGACAGTCTCTATTGTCATTCCGAAAGCAGGATGTCCAGATCATGAGTAACAATCCAATGAGGCGTACCGGGTTCGCGCCCGATCGCCAAGTGCTCAATGCTGGCTCACTCCCAGTTGAGACGACTGGGGCCGACCTCGAATCCCACGCAGCGCAGCACGCGCATGATGTTCGTGCTCTGCAAATGAAGATTAGTCTTTGCAATTCAAGCAGCTGTCGAGCTACGTACCCCTGTTTGCTCGTCGAGGACACCGCTGGTGACAACGACCGGGTCGCCCGCCTGCGCCATTCCCATCTTGACGCCCCAAAGCATGGCCTTGTAGATGATGTTGTCCGGGTCCGACATGTTGGAAGCAAGGAGCGGGTAAATGCCTCTCAGGCACTGGCACTGTCTCGCTGGTGTGACCGAATGCGTGTCAGTCGCCTGCGGAGCGCCCAACAGAGAGCATTTATTACTTACCGACTTGGTCGTTCGTAGTGATTGCCAATACCGGTGCGATCGGTCGGTATTTGGCAATGTGCCGCGCGGTGTTCCCAGACTGCGACAGCACGATGATCAGAGCAGCGTGCACGTCCCACGACGTCTTGACTGCATTGGAAGGATAAATCAGTTCTCGTCGCAAGCGCCGGTGCCGTGCCCGTCTCAGTGATCGCACTCTCTATCCCCGGTCCATTATCCGAAAGGATCGCGCGGTGGGTATCAGCAATGCTGTCTCCCGCAGCGCACAGGACCTCCGAGGCTCCCTGGGCGATCCATCTCATCCCAGACAGGCGTCGATACCCAGATTGCGATGCATACCAGCACAGCTTGCAATTCCCTCCGTGATCGTCGTCGGAAGGCGGAGATGGCGCCGGAGAGTCGGGTACAGATCCGCGTAGTTGATGTCTGCCTCCGCCTCGCGGCAGATCTTGGCCATCACGGCCACAGCCTCGACCGGATGCGAACCCTTCGCCGTCTCGCCGCTGAGCATGACGCAGTCCGTCCCGTCCAGCACGGCGTTTGCGACGTCGGTGGCCTCGGCGCGGGTCGGCCGCGGGTTCACAACCATCGACTCCAGCATCTGGGTCGCGGTTATCACGCACTTTCCCGCAAAGTTGCACTTCCGGATCATCATCTTCTGCGCCCTCGCCACCTGCTCCACGGGGATTTCGACCCCCAGATCTGGAAGCGCAACGCCTCATTCCGAGCTCGAGGCGCTATCGGAAGCAAGCAAACCACGAACCTCCGCGGGCCACCATGATGCCGTCCGACACCTCGAGAATGTCATCGAAATTGTCCAGACCCTCTTGGTTCTCAATCTTGCTGATGATTTTGATGTTTGTGCCCCGAAGGAGTTCGCGGATAGCCAACACATCCTGGGGTTTGCGGATGAAGGACGCGGCAATAAAGTCGACGCCCATATCGATGCCAAACTGGATGTCGGAGGCGTCCTTCTCAGTGATTGCCGGGAGTTGGACAATAACGTTCGGCAGGTTAACGCCCTTGGTTTCCCCAAGCCAGCCTGAAGGCCTCTACAGCTCGCAAGATGGAAAGCGGGGGTCAAGAGCACCACACGCACCGTCGTTTTCTATCTTCGTCGTCACCTCGCCGGTCTTTTCGTTGACGTGGGTCACGGTAAAGCCGATAAGCCCGTCCCCCACAAGGATCCGATTTCCCGGTCGAACACTTTGCGACAAGGCCTTGTACGTGGTGCACACCTGGGTATCGTCGCCCAGCCGGCTCGTGTCGTTGTGGAAAGTAAAGACATTGCCAGCCTTGAGCTCCACCTCCTCCCCGTCCCGCAGCTTTCCCGTCCTGGAGAGCGAGCACCACGGCAGTAAATACATAGCGAAGGTCGCATCCGGGAATAGCTGCGGCTCACCGGATCTCGGGGCCTTTCGTGTCCAACAGGATAGCGACAAACTTGGGGTTCTTGGTCTCCGTCAAGTATTGGCGCAAGTTGTTGATGGTGCTGGCATGGAACTGGATTTCGGGTTGAGGGCACTTCACAGCGGCAAGCACAAGGAGCGAACCTCGTGCGTTCCGTGGGAAAAGTTCATGCGAACCACGTTCATCCCGGCCTCCACTAGCTTCCCGATATTCGCCACAGGCTGCGTCTTCGGGCCGATGGTACAGACGATCTTGGTCTTGATCTGAATGTTGCGGTCTGATCCGCCACGAACTCCGTTAGCGATTGGTTGCGACAGGGACCGCACGGCTTTCACCATCGCTGTTGATGTAGATCGAGGGTTGGTTCGACAGATCGGCAGGGAACTTTGGATTCGAAGATGGTGAAGACGGCGACGTGGCAGGATGACCGAGATCGGCTGACGGAGATTGCACGTGGCCGACAACGAAGGAGTCCCTGAGTGGAGGATTTAGGGAAACGGAGGGCGGAGCTTCGGGCCCGGTTGAACCTCGGAGTCGAAGGTCGCGGAGACAATGGCCGGACAGCGAGGTCAGAGAGCAACGATGACGAGAATGAGGCCTTTCGGCCGACTGAATCGTCCCGCGGGAAGGTGTCTAGATTAAGGGCTGGGAACGGGCTCATCGGGCCTGCGAAACACCCACGCGCGTCCATCGCGAGCGGAGATTGTCGGCAGCGCAATTCTATGGGCTACCGACGCGTGTCAAAAGTCCGATGAGGGTAAAACCAGGTTATCACCGCCGGTGATGACGGCGGGGCAGCCCGCGCGGGCGGGGAGCGCGCGTGCGCGCACAACCGCCTCCCGGTGCCCCGAAGACTCGCCCGTCCAGTGACTGAGCGGGCACGCGCCGCGAGTCGCGACCAGCCCTTGGTGCCGTCTTGTGGGCTGCTCGCCGGTGACCCTGAAGGGCTTCCGCCCCGCGCGTGCCATCCCGAACCGTCGAATCGGGTGCCCCCCCCGGTTCGGCCAATGGAGGGATCGGCTGCGGCTCCAGCCGCGCCGCATTTGGGGGACAATTGCTGTGCGGACCCTGCGGTCTTGCCTGCGGTACAGGAAGTCGGAGCGGCACGGATCGCGAAGGCTGCGGCCACGAAGTCCGCAGTGGCCGCGGTCCTGGAGCAGGAGGGGATTCCGGAGGAAGAAATCCAAGCCGTCGAACAGCGTGTCTCGGCACTCCAGCAGCAGTGGGCGATATTCCGAATCCCCGTGCCGAAAGTCGTCTGACCCTCAGGAACCGAACCGAAGGTTCCAGGAGCACGTCGAACGCCAACGGCGCCGCAGGATTGATGCAATTCGTACGGTTTATCCGAACATTACAGATGCTGAAGCAGAGCTGGCTTTGACTGTGAGTGCGCCTGGGCAGCGATGTGTGCCGCTCTGACCGCCTTGACTGAAAGGCTTGCGGCAACGACGACGCGGAGGTGCTGGCCCGCCTTGCTGGTCCGAATTCGGAGGCTCTCTGGCAGTTCATCTGCCCGGTATCAGCTGCCGAGAAGCTTACGGCTCGGAAACAGAACAACCGTTCTGGGAATCCAGAGGCAGGCGGAGGCGAGGGCAACGAGAGCCCGGCTTCCGGGACCGTTGCGGGCATGCGAACCAAAACACGGAAGAAGGCCAAAAGCGGAGCTGTCTCATCCGTTCGGCTCGGGATCACGCTCGACAAGGACGAGGACGAGTCACCTGCTCCGAGCCCAGTTACCACCACCACCCCTATTCTGGCGGAACTGGGCGATCTCGACGCCATCACAGAGGTCCCACCATTCGGAGAGAGTGGCTCACGTTCGGATGTGGGCCGTGTTGGGCTTGACGAGGGTCGCCGCCGCCCCCAAAAGAGAAAGAGGAATCTGGAGGACGACGCGACAGGAGGCTACGGTTCCAGTGGAGACTCCAATACGGCGGCAGCAGCGGATCCGGAGGGCGACCTGGACAACATCACCTACCCCTTGGAGCTGCCGTCGTGCAATACCGTGATACTGTCGCTCGGACGGTTGCACAAGATCGCTGACAACGATTGGTGGGCGAGCCCAACTAGGGTGAGTGAGCCAGCGGCCGTGGGCTTCCGACGTTCTCCAGCGACTTTGCACGACGCCAGAGCCTCTACTATCACCCATATCCGCTCGGATTTCACGCGCAAAAGATGGTGTGGGACAGGCTCTTTGACATGTTCATCGACGAGGTCAGCTGATTGCTGTTCTGGCGCTGCTTTCCTCACCGATAACATGCCCCAGTGTCCGCTCACGGGGAAGCCCGTCTTTCGCGTCGGGTTCGCCTCCACCGACAAGTGGTTTCAGGGATACACTCCGACCGATCCCTGGACCAAATGGTGTCTCGAGCAGAGCAAGAACGGCAACTCGCGGGCCAGGTGCGAGCTGGACCTTGGTCGTCGTCTCCGTGCTTCCTTTGACTGGCTTGTTCCAGCGGTCCGGCGTTCTACGGGTTTTCGGACAAGGTGTTGCAGTACGCCCTCCGCCGCCTCGTTATCCGCACCGACGTGCACGAGTACCGGTACCGCATGGGGGACTCGGGCATCACGGACTCGGAGTTTTCGCCGCCTTCCGTGAAGGTCGACGACTTTTCGCCCGACGAGCGCAGGATCCTCGTTGCGCAGGTCTCCCTGCTTGCCGCGGACTCAAAGGGACGCTTTCATTGGGGCGCCGTCGCTGCGGCGTTGCCCCGCCGGCCGGGCTATCTGTGCCAGCTGGAGTACAACCGCCTATGCAGGACCCGGGAGGTGGCCGCCTCCTTGCCCGTTCCGGGGGTGAACGTGAAGGATCCGTACGTCCCCGCGGACCAGCTCACAAAGGGCCTCGGCAACAGCGGTGGGGGCAGGAAGAAGAAGGGAGAGGCTCGAACCGTTGACCAGTCGGCGTCAAAGAAGCGCTCTTCCCGGGGCCGACCGCCGGGAAGAGTCAAGGGCCGGGCCCGGACAGGGGACAGTGACGATGGCGACGAAAGCGGGGTCGCGGGAGACGGCGGGCCGGATTCCGAACCCGACCCCGACAATCCCTGCCCAGACAAGCGGGACTCCGTTACGTTCTCCAGGATGCGGGTGCCGACCGTTTGTCCCTGCGGTAAGGTCGCTGTCGCTCGAGCGGGGACGAACTCTGAGTCCCGTACAGGTTACGTCTGCGACTACTCGACTTGGTTGCGTGTGCTCTCGGGAGGCACGACGCTTAACGAGAACCTACTGTTCGCTGAAGATCGCGAGAACCAGCCTCCCGAGGTTTGTGAGCACCCAGATTCTGTCCAGCTCCGTTCCGTTGACCGCTCTCGTGTACCTTTGCGATCGCAGGGTCCCAAGGACACTTGCCCATTCACCAAGCAGCACCACACGCGTCGGATGCTGGTCAAGCTGACGATCGACAACTGGGCCGAATGGGAAGGCAAAATCCGCGATGTTTGATGGATTGGTTGCAGAAACAATACAGAATCTTTGACTGAAAGCTACACTGCGACCGCCGCCGTCTCCGGCTCCACCGAAGCCACGGCCTCCAACTCCGGCTCCACCGAGGCCAGGGGTTCTGCCGGCGCCGCAGCCTCCTGGGGCGGCGGGTCCGAGCTCGGGTACTCGGAAAGCGGGACCTCGCCCCCAGGCCCGGGAACAGGGTGGGCCCTCGCGCGGCCCACGTGCGCATAGGCGCCATAGGCCTGCTGGAACGAGGCGATGGCGGACAGCAGCCTCGCCATCAGATCGCGGCTGCCCTCCTCCCCGGGGTTCGCGGGGGGGGCCGGATCCTCGGCGGGATCCGGCACGTCCAGGCCGAGCAGGGGTATGTGGTTGAGCTGCATCCGATGGGCCCATTCGGTCAGCATGCGGACGCGCTTGCACATCTCCCCGAGCGAGGCCTTGCTGCTGGGTGTCTTGGGCTTCACAGCTGGCAGCTCGGCGATGTTGACCGGGGCGCCCGGCGGGTGCGAGTGGTCCACGACGTGACGCGCCTGCTGCTGCTGCTGCTGCTCCTTTGCCGCGTTGTGGTGGGCGGCTGCCTTTTTGCCAAAGTTGGCCCCGCGTCCGGGCCCGCCCGCGCCGCCGGCTGGAGAATGGAAGAAGGATGTCAGTGATCCTACTTTGCTGGACGACCCTCTCGCGAAACACCCACGTCGCTTTTCGGGAACCGGGCGCGGCTTGGGCGCGGGCTTCTCCCACTGCGAAGGCGGCGTGCTGTCGGTCTCCGAGTCGCCCGCGTCGCCGTTGGGCGGGCTCTCGCCGACGGCCGCTTCCCCGGCCGCCGAGGCGTCGCCGTCCGGGCCGCCGCTGGTGCCGCCGGCGCCGTGCGAGGGCTTGCCCGGCTTCTTTGGCCGGATCTCTCCCACCGATTCGGCCTCGCTGTCTGACTTGAACTCGCTCTCGGCGACGCGGGAGCCGACGTTGTCGCGGCCCCCGCGGCCGGGACCGCCGTAGCGGCCGCGCTTCGCGCCGCGGCCGCCGCCACCCGACGCGGGGCGGGGGGCGTACTCGTCCGCCTGGGACGAGTCCTCGTCCTCGGGGCTGGAGCCGTCGGCGTCGCGCTTCCTGGGACCCGTGCCGCGCTTCCGCTTGCGTGGCTTTGCCGATCCCGAGCCACCTCCGTCCGATTCGGCTTCCCGCGAGCCCTCATTTGTAGACAGCTGGAACAGTTCCGTGAAGGACTGCGACGCTTCCATCGAGTTCATTGTCTTGCGCTTGGACGGGGCCGCGCGGTCCGTTTTGAGGTTGGAGGCGCCCAACCCTAGGAGGTCGCGAGACGGCTTGCGGCGCCAGGCAGTAGCGGCCAGCAGGTGTCTGTTGTAAGGGTGCAAGTCCGGGCGGCAGTTTGAGCAGTAGTAATGCTTGGGAGTCAGCTGCACCACCACGGTCACCACATTGGGCCTGCCCCCAGCAGACGAGAAGCAACTCACAGACCGGGTCGGGATGTTCACACACTCTCCATGCTGCCACGTAAGACATGTAGGTACTTCGCATTGAATCATGAAGCCCTCGGAGTCGGTCCTGCCGCAGACGCAGTTGACGGCGCCGTCGTCCGAGTGTTCGGAGAGTTCTGAGAGCGGCGCGCCCGACCCCGCGGGCGACGGCGGGCCGGGCGGCGCGTCCGCGTCAGATCCAACATGCTGCGCGTCCTCCATTTAAGCGGAGGGCAGCGGAGCGGTGGGAGGGTGTGGGGGAAGTGGAAAAGGTGGTGCAAGCGGCGTGATGGGAGCACTTCCCCGCCGGCCCGTCCCCGCCCCGCCCCAAAGATGGCCTCCGCGGACGCAGCGGCCGAGCACCTGCGCGGGCTGCTGCCGCCCGACCTGCGCGCGGTCGAGATCGGCGTGATCTGCGGAAGCGGGCTCGCGGGGCTCGCGGCGCTGGTCGACCCCGCCGCGCGCGTCGCGATCCCCTACGCCGACATCCCCGGCTTCGCGGTGCCGCGCGTCGCCGGCCACCCCGGCCAGCTGGTCGTCGGCCGCCTCGGCGACCGCGTGTGCGCGCTGCTCGTCGGCCGCTTCCACTGGTACGAGGGCCACCCGCTCGCCGTAAACACCTTCCCCGTGCGCGTGCTGCGGCGGCTGGGCGCGTCCACGCTGGTCGTCACGAACGCGGCAGGGGCTCTGAACCCGTCCTTCGCGCCCGGGACCCTCATGGTCATCAAGGACCACCTCAATCTGCCCGGGCTCGCTGGCGCCTCGCCGCTCACCGGCCCCAACGACGACTCGTTCGGGCCGCGATTCCCGGCAATGTCGGACGCGTACGACCCGGAGCTGCGCAAGGCCTTCTTCCGGGCCGCGATCGGCTCGGAGCTCGCCGTCGAGGAGGGCACGTACGTCTTTGTCGCGGGACCTTCCTATGAGACGCGCGCAGAGTGCAGGATGCTGCGGAGCATGGGTGCGGACGCCGTAGGTGGGCGCACATCTATTGCCGTGGCACGGGGGACGCGGCTCGAGCGCGCCGCCGCCAGGCATGAGCACCGTCCCCGAAGTGGTCGTCGCGCGGCACTGCGGCATGCGGGTCTTTGGGTACGCCATGCTGCCCGCGATCCGGTGGCCGCGTTTGACCGCGGCACCCCCAGGCTGTCTCTCCTCACGAACCCCGTCGACACTACCGAGGTGCCCGGAGTCAAGGAGCTGGTCCTCGCCGAGAGCAGGGGCCAGCCGGTGCCCGAGGAGCCCAAGCACCAGACCGTGAACCACGAGGAGGTCCTGGACACGGCCAACAAGGTGGCCGTCGCTCTGCAGGCGCTGATGAAAAAGGTACGCGGGTCGCGATCTGGTTCGGCCGATCGCCGCCTGACGTGACCATCCCGCGGAACAGGCGATCCTCGCGTTCCCCCGGCAATAGCGACTCGCGTGTTTACGTCGCCGAAAGGCCAATGTAGCGCCGAACGATCGCGGAGCACACAGATGCGATCGTGGCCACCAAAGCCGGCCTCACCGCGGTTCCGAGGACGAATCCCCGCCTGCGATCTGCCACGTCGTCCTCCGAAAGGCGCAGAAACGCGTCCTCCGCCATCCTTGCCGCGTGTATTGTCGTCCAGAAGGCCCCGAGAAAGAGCGGCGGGAGCGTCACTGCCGCGAGGGTCGACGTCGGGGTTGCGGCTCCCAAGAAGACGGCTGCGACGTCGAGCGCGGACTGGAAGGCACGGGTGGGAAGCGTAATGCTCCGCACTTGCTCAAACAAGGGCATCGAAGGCCGTGCGACGACGAAGCTTGACCAACGAGAGTGATCGACCGCCGCCGACGACCAAGCAAAGAATCGCGCGCCAGATGGCGCTCGCGAGCAAGGTCAAGAGCCTTCCGGACAGCTACGATGAGCACGAGATCTGCGCGTGCTGCCGCAACTCGCTCAAGCGGAGCGGCGCGGTGCCGGCCGGGAGCGCAAACCGCGGCCGGCACGGCGCCGCCGAATCCTCCGCGACCCCCGCGGCGCCCCGGCTCGTTGTCCCGGCGTCGCCGACGCTGACGCCGACAGCGGACAAGGCGGAATCAAAGGCGGACCTGCAGAACCAATGGGTCCGGAGGGGGAACGACCTCAAGGACGTCGGCCGCTACGAGGATTCCATCGCGGCCTACTCCAACGCCATCGGGTGCGATCCCTCGAACCCTTTCCTCTACTATCTCCGCGCCGTGGCGTGCGAGAACCTGCCGGACTGGAAGGCCGCCACGGACGACCTGGAGACGCTCATGGGGCTCATCGAGACGGGCCAGGCCACGGCCCGGGTGTCGATGAGCTTCAAGGCCGCGGGGAGCCAGGGGGACATGCAGGTGTCCCAGGAGTACCTTTGGCTCATGTCGATGGGCTTCAGGGCAGTGTGCCGCGAGGAATGCGTCTCGGCGGCTCACAAGCGCGGGGATCCGATCGACTACGCCATGGTCGAGAGCGCGCTCGAGGACGTCCGGCTGTTCCTCGCGGCCTTTCGCGCCCTGCCGGCCGAGGGCTCGAGCATCTTCAGCACCTACCTGGGCGCGTACCGCCGGGGCCGCGTGCTGCTCTCGCGCCAGAAGCTGCGCGCCCTGTGCGGCAAGTACTCGGCTGCCCTGGACGACGCGCTCGAGGTGCTCAAGAAGGAGACCAGGGCCGATTTCTGCGAGGTCGCGGGGGACATGTACCGGATGTGCAACATGCCGGGGGACGCGAGCCGCATGTACGCGCTCGCGGCCTCCAAAACGAGGGCGTCGAACCAGCTCAGGTTCAAGCAGGCCGTCACGAGCGCGGCCGCGGAGAAATGGAGGGAAGCCTGGTGCGTCGGTGCCGCGCGGAACGGGTGGCTTGCGACTGACGCGACTTCACGTTAGGTACATCTACGAGGACATCCAGCGGCGGTACCTCCGCGGCGACTACGCCAAGGACCTGGCCGGGGAAATGGACGACTTTTATGAGTTTGTCGCCGATGCATACCCGGCCATCGACAGCTCGGCGAGCGTGGCCGACAGCCTGCAGATCATCATCGCCGATCTGCACAAGAAGGTGAACGGGAGCGGGACCACGCTGGGTGAACCGGTGCAGCCTGCCGATAAGCCATCGGCGGGTAAGAAATCTAGGAAGAAGATTGCTGCTCCGTCGGAAGACTGAAATTGAGTGAGGAATGAACCGGCAGCATTTCCGCGCCTCACTCGGCCGATATCATCAGGGCCGGAGGGTCGTCTCCCACCTCTCGTCCGGCCACGACCATCATGCAGCCCTCAGCGCCCGCGCTGAACAGAAAGAGCTCCCGGAATGCCGCAGTCCTCTCGCTGCTCCGGGACCGAGAACTTTCGTTGTCTCCGCCGCGCGGCCAGTTTGCGAACGCGTTCTTCCCGGACGTCGGGCGCCAGATCGCCGAGTTCGACAGCCGAGCGTACATCGGCTCGTTCTCCCATGACGGTGGCCTGTTCTATAGCGCAACACAGGACTGGCAGCTGCACGTCTTTGATGGCCACACGTTCGAGAAGAAGCTGGCGATTCGGGCCGTGCCTGGGCAATGGACGATCACCGACGCGGACCTCGAGTCGACGGGCACCTGGCTCGCGTACAGCTCCATCACGCCCATCGTCCACATCACGCGTTTGGACAGCCAGAGCGTGCAAATGCCCCTCAACTTTGACGAGACCGGCATGGGACGTTTCGGGCTGTGGTCACTGCGGTGGTCCAACGACGGCGGACAGCTCGCGGTCGGGACCTCGGATTATTCGATCCTGGTGATGGACGCCGTCACGGGGCAGCTGATCAATAGGGTAGCGGCCCATCAAGACGACGTCAACGCCGTGCAGTACGCCGACACCTCAACAAACGTCCTCTGTTCTGCGAGCGATGATTGTCTCATCAAGATCTGGGATCGGAGGGCGCTGTCCAACAGGCCGCAGGGGCTCCTGGTGGGCCACACGGAAGGAATTAGTTATCTCGCGGCAAAGGACGGCCGGCACCTGGCGTCGAACGGGAAGGACCAAGTGTTGAAGCTCTGGGACTTGCGGCGCATGGCCCCGGCGGACATCCTGGGGAGCGCTCAAGCGGCCTGCAACCGCGTGCGCCAAGATTTTGACTACAGATTCCAAGCTTATCCTGCGATCCCAGGTCGGATCCGGCATCCCATGGACGCCTCCGTGCGGAGCTTCACTGGCCACTCGGTTCTCAAAACCCTCATCCGGTGCCATTTCTCGCCCCAACACGCCACGGGACAGCGCTACGTGTACAGCGGTTCGGCCGACGGCATGATCCACATCTTCGACACGCTGGGCGACGACGTGAGGATCCTCGACGTGAACGACGTCCTGAGAAAGGCGCGGGGCCCCGGAGAAAGGGATCCGAATCAGGACGCCCTTTCACTATTTCTCATGCGCTACCTCGGCGGTCGCGGCATGGGCGAGATGAGCCGCAGGAGCGTGTGCGTCCGGGACGTCAGCTGGCATCCCCATGCGCCCGTGCTCGCATCAACTTCTTGGACCGCTGATGGAGGTGCGCTTGCAGTCCACGAGCGTTGAGCCTCATCGCTGGAAAGCTGTCGAGAGCGCTTGCGGTCCGTCCGCTAAAAGCTATCATTGGAACGCGACCCCTCGCTTGACCGCTTGACTCTGCCCCACGGAACTGAACCCGGTGCCCTCAGCGGATGCCAGCTTGATAATGCTCTTGTCTGCAGAGGGTTTTGCAGGTTCAGAGCGTTTGCTTGAACGGGGCCCGGTAGAAACCAACACGTGACGGAGCAGACAAAGCAAACACTGCCGCCGCTGATGAACTTGTCCATGCATTCGGAGCAGAGGACGTGCCCGCACGGCGAGAGCACTGAAGGAAGGAATTCTAGCTTTCTGTGGCTGCACAAACAAGCACACGCACACGATATCTTGGAGCCATTTGTGAAAGATTTTGTGCAAGATGGGCATGAGTTCTACAGTCCCATCTCCACCATCGACAATGTTGAATTTGATGGCGGCCGGTTTCTTCACGCTGTGCCGAGCGTGCCGAGCACACTTGTACGCCAGCAGTGAAATCGAAGCTGCAGTACACCGACCTGATCGCGGGGTGCAGCGGAGAGCCGCACCGTTTCCTTGTTGGCCTCTTTGGTTCCGTGCGACTTACGCGGTCAATGTTGTGCATCGACAAGAAGTTTGGCATCTTCTAATGCTTCAGAATCTCACCCAAACAGTCGCGTATAGTACCGAAGTCAGGTCTATCCTCCGCAAAGTGAGACCAACATCTCTCAACGAGGGCCCAGATCTTGTCGTCTACTCCTTCAGGCCTTTGCGGCCGGCGTTTCAGGGAGCCAACTTGGTAGATGAGGACGGCTGGATTAGGCACATCAACAAATGGGTACCGTCCCTTGCTCAAGACCTCGTAGCAGGTCATTGCAAAGGCATACACGTCTGCAGGCCGTTGTGGTGGATCGCCATTTAGCAGTTCTGGGGCCATAAAGACGAGCGTTCCCGCCAGCCCATGTGTCGAACTTGTGGTCATGCCAATTTCCTGCCGAACCTTTGCAAGACCGAAATCGGCGATCAGGGCCTTATTCTCATCGACCATTACGTTGACTGCCTTCAGGTCACCATGTACGATTCCATGTGCATGCAAGTAGGCCATTCCAGATGCAACATCATGAAGGAGCTTTAGACCAATACTCTGATCCCATGAGCGGCTATGCAGGTACTGCCTAAGATTGCCCTGTTCCATCAAGTCCGTAACCAACATGGGCGGGTCAATGCAATATGCCATCAAGGGCAGCACTATAAAATGAGGTGCATATGTCAGACAGCTGTCGCACTGGCGCACGGTATGGACAAACCATTCTTTTGCACCAAGCCCTCCCAAGCTGTTACCTCCTTAGTAAAGGCTTTCAAAATGCATGCGTTGATTTCTGCCTTGAACTTCTTGACTGCCACTGGCACTGTCTTCCTGAAGAGCCCAACATAAACCACACCAAAGGAGCCTTCGCCAAGAGGTGGCTTTGTAGTATCAATCTCAATGTCAGAGGCACTGATGAGGAGCTTTGCCGAGGAAGTAGGTGACCGAAACAGCGAAGGACGTGCAGAACCAGGCTTTTGCAGAGAGTTGTCAGTGGCAATTGCCGTAGTGCCTGTGCTCTCGCCCTTAAGTCCAACAATTGTAACTGCTGGTGATGATGATATGTTACATGCTGCCACCATGGTTTCTGAGCCAGTTTGCATTGGTGGTGATAACATCAGTTCATCCTCCAACACCGATAGTGGCTCTTCAATGGATGGAGCATTTGCGCCCAGACCTTGCTTCTCCAATTGTCCTGGTTCCAACGCCGCTTCAGATTCAATTTTCTTATTGCGGTTCCTACGTCGGAAAAGCAAGAAGCCACCACCAACAGCAAAAGCGAGGAACACAACTCCCCCAACAATGCTACCCACAATTACGCCGATGGGAACACTTGAGGAGACCTCAGAAGTTGGGGCAAAGGTAGGCACCCAGAGCTGTCCCTGTGTGTTGTTTCCAAAAGCAATGACAGTACCATTCTCAATGAGTGCTAAGGTATGTGTGTCTCCTGCTGCAACCTGAGCCACATTGTTGAGGCCAGGTGGTGCTGTGGCCTGGCCATTGCTATTGTCTCCCCAAATTTTGACGGTTCCGTTGTTTAGAACAGCTAGACTGTGCATGTAGCCTGCTGCAATTTGCTTGACATTGGCCAAATCTTCAGGGACGCTTGCTTGACCATTACTGTTTAAACCCCATGCTCTAACAGTGCCGTCTTCAAGGAGCACTAAGGAATGTGAGCCTCCGGCAGCAATTTGTTTGGCCCTTGCAAGTCCGGTTGGCACGCTAGATTGCTGAGATTGATCGGATCCCCAAGCCCGTACCGTACCATCATTCAGGAGAGCAAGGCTGTGCTTCTCTCCTGCTGCTACCTGCTTCACATTCGCGAGTCCAGTAGGAATCGCTGTCTGTCCGAATTGATTTTGGCCCCATGCCCTGACAGTTCCGTCGGAGAGCGCAGCGAGGCTATGCCAGCCACCCGCAGCTACTTGGTTGACGCTCCTGAGTCCAGAGGGCACCGAGGCCTGCCCGTCGCTGTTTGAACCAAATGCCACCACTGTTCCATCGTTTAGCAGTGCGAGACTGTGCCAGTAACCACCGGCAACTTGTTTGGCATTCACGAGGCCCGAGGGAACGCTTGTCTGGCCGTAGAAGTTGTAACCCCACGCGCGTATAGTGGCATCATCTAGGAGCGCCAGAGAGTGCCAATGTCCCGCCGCAACTTGTACAACCGCTGCTTCGGCCATTCCGCAGACGAGTAGTCCGAACAGCAGGAGAGGAACCGCAGCGCCAACGTGGACATCAGTAGCGCGTCCGGTAGAGGCTTTCGGCGGAAGAACGCTCATCATCTCCCAATGATCGGACGTTGAAATGGAGGGAGGAAGCAAGGTCCCAATGGTGCTTGGGACTGGGACTGCACTGCGATGTAGTCAGCGCAAAGGGGCGCGCCACACTACTGCGCCACTCGGGACATTACTCATGTGCACGTGAAGTCTTGGGAGCGACCAAGCTTTATTCCCTGCTCCGTCCGCTTCTTTTCCCACTCAAATCCACGAAACTAGCCAGCATCCAAAGAATTGACAGCAATGGTAGGCTTCCAGCTGCCCCTTTAATGCTCGGCAGCAACTGTCAGGAGCGCTAAGCGAGGACGATCGATAACCATGTGCGCTCGTGCGCAACGGCATCACGATGTCCCTTGTAAGACCACCGAAACTCGGGAATTTACTCTGGGTTGATTGGTGAACCGATGGGTGAAACGGAAAAGTTTCAGGGCGGACAGCTCGGTACTCGCTCTCGGAAGGAAAGGAGATGGCCATTCTGCTGTAGGCTTTAAGCAACATTTCACGAAACGGGATTGGTACTTGGAGACAAAACTTCCAATGCACAGCAAACGCGACAGCTGGTGTTAGAAGGACAGACTGCCGAGTGGACGACTCTATCCTGACGTTTGTAGCAATCACGACCAGCTAAGTCCTTTGCTTCCAAAGTGTGGAAGATTTGAGGCTCAATTGCGTAGCCCCAAATGCGAGCGGACCGTCGGCCACTAGCAAGACTCGTTGACGCCCCTGTGCATCCGGGACGTCAGCTGGCATCCCCACGCCCCCGTGCTCGCATCAACTTCTTGGACCGCTGACGGAGGAGCGCTCGCAGTCCACGAGCGTTGAGCCTCATCGCTGGAAAGCTGCGGCAGTGGACCGCTCGCTGGAAAGCTGCGGCAGAGAACGCTCGCGGTCCACAAGCGCTGCTCCCATCATTGGAACGCCACCCCTCGCTTGACCGCTTGACTCTGACCAACGGAACTGAAGCCGGTGCCCTCGGCGGATGCCAGCTTGATAATGCTCTTGTCTGCAGAGGGGTTTGCAGGTTAAGAGTGTGTGCTTGAACGGGGCCCGGTAGAAACCAACACGTGACGGAGCAGACAAAGCAAACACTGCCGCCGCTGACGAACTTGTCCATGCATTCGGAGCAGAGGACGTGCCCGCACGGCGAGAGCACTGAAGGAAGGAATTCTAGCTTTCTGCGGCTGCACAAACAAGCACACGCACACGATATCTTGGAGCCATTTGTGAAAGATTTTGTGCAAGATGGGCATGAGTAGGCTTCTTCTGCAGTCCCATCTCCACCATCGACAACGTTGAATTTGACGGCAACCAATTTCTTGACGCTGTGGTGAGCAGAATGTGAGTCAACGATTCAATGGAAGCCGCGCAACATTACCTGACTGTGTGGTGCGGCTCCGCCGCGGTGCACACCACGTCCTTTTTGGCCTCCTTAACTGCTTCAGACTTTGCCGCGGGTGTCAAGCTCGGCTGCACGCCGAGAGAAGTTTAGCGCCAAGGAGAGGCGAGAGTAGTTCTCGCAACCGCACCAGCCAGAAGCTGGGCAAAGCTGCCCTGTCAGACGCAGGTCTCGCTTGTCCCGACGGTGACTCCTCCACTTCTCGTGAGATCTCGGAATCCAGCTTCCTTTTCTTCGACGCGGTCCGCCCGGGGTCGGAAACTAGCAGTTGTGCACGTTCAAAATCCTCCTTCTTCTTCTGCAGCGCGTGTTCGGCCTTCTGTGCCTCCTCGTCCAGTTGCCTCTGTTGGGCTCTCTTAACAGCCGCCTTTTGACGTTCAATCTCTTTCGTCTGAGCCAGGATCTGGGATCGGGGGCGTTGAGGAGGAGAACCCCGAGTTTCAACCTCACCCACGCTTTCGAGGACACATTCCTTGCAGCTAATGTGGCCTTTGGAACAGCACATGGGGTCTCTTGCGTTTTGAAGGCACAAGTAGCAATCATTGAAGCCCCGCAGGCTGTCGGCCCCGAGCCTCTGCTTGCGCGTGCCGTATTCTAGCTTTGCCCTTTCCGCCGATGTAAAGTGATGCAGGCTGCTGTTGTCTGATTCGGTAGGAACACGGCGACAAAGCACGAGACCGCGAAACGGGAGGTGACGGCGAGTAGGAACAGGAAGGCACAGTTGGCGTTCTGACGTGGTAGAGGACGGCAAGGCAGCCCACTCTTTGAGTGGCGGGCCATCTCGATCAAAGCAAGCGCGGTATTCGGATCCCTGTTTGATCCGACCCGGGCTGCTGTCTTGGTGCCCGGAGAGTGAGCGCGACGTGCTTGACTTGATGAGACCAGACCGCGAGACCGCGACAATCCAAAGGCACACTCCAGTGAACGCAGTGGGCCACGTTTGAGAAACGATGGCGGCAGGCGAGGACACGGCTCGCCGGACGCGGGGAACCAAGCGGCGCGCCCAGGAGGCGGCCGACACCTCGGATCCCGAAGCTCTGCGCGACGTGGGTCCCTGAAGCGGCGCGCACGCGTTCGTCCTCACCAACGCCATTTTCTGAAGGAGGACGAAGAGCACGATACCCGGCCGACCAAGTACACGCGTGCCAGCGAACCTGAAGATGGGGGGCCTGCTCCTGCCCCGTCAGCGACCGAGACTCCTCCTGTTTATACCGAGCGCGAAGGGGCCGCAGACGACGCGTCTGGCGTGGAAGCGGAGGACGAGGACGCGAACGAGAGTGACCGAGGTGCCCGAGAACCAGAGGCTGGCAAGGCCCCGGCAGAAGCATCACTCGGGTCGGGCGAACCGGAGGAATCCGTGGCACCAGCAGCCGGGGATCTTGGGAAGGAAACGGATACATCCGTCCCTGGCGATCTGGAGAAGGAAGACGTGTCTGCGAAGGCCTTGGATTCCGGCGCTGAAGGAACGCCGGGCGCAAAGGACGATTTTGACACCGATGCACCGCAAACGAGCGGCGCCGAAAAGTCTGCAAGAGCGCTGTCGATGTTTGGCGCCGGAAAACGCGGCCAGGACGAACCTGAGGACGAAGAGGAAGAAGTGACACCTCCGCGCCAACCGGCACACAAGGCTGTCGCGGCCATTGGTTCGAATCCGACGCCCGCAATGTCTCCATTGGCGAAGGTGAGTTGCACGGTGGCTTTCAGATGGCTGTGGCTGACAAAAGCGCCTCGCGACAGTCAATGACCGCAAAGCTTTCCACGCACGATCCACCTTCGACCTCTGCTGGTGGCTCGTCGGGTTTCACTTTCGGGGCTTCCTCGTCGAAGATGTCCTTCTCCAATTTCTCCGGTTCCGTGTTTGGCTCGGGTCTCGCGTCCGGCGCGGGTACCGGTGCTTCGTTCGGCACAATCGCCAGTTCCGCGTCGGCGACCGACTTTGCCTCCATGCTGTCGGCAAGCAAGTCGTCCAAAGGCAAGGCAAAGGAAGATGCTGGCAAGGGCGACGAGGACGAATCGGATGGCGACGAGGGCGCGGAGGAGGCGCAGCCCGAGTTTGACGCCGACGATTACAAGCCCAAGATACACCTAACGCCGCAGGAAGGTGGGTTGGGCTCGAAAGCAATCGCGCGGTCGCTGATCAGTGGGAGCAGTGGTGACGGGCGAGGAGGATGAGAATACCATCATGCAGGTGCTGCCAGCTTTCTGCCATTTGTTCGAAGCCGGCGCTGACGCATTTGCTAGCTCCGCGGGAAGTTGTTCGATTTTGACGAGGCAAAAGGCACCAAAGGCGATTGGCGGGAACGGGGCGTCGGACTATTGAGGCTGAACAAGAAAGTCGACGAGGAGACTGCGCGCCTCGGTGAGTGGTTCATCGCTTGCCCTGGGTGACACTAAGCTCTTGCACATGCAGTCATGAGAATGGACGGCGTCTTGCGGGTGATTCTAAACGTGAACCTCTTCAAGAACATGACCTGCACGCTGGTCCAGGAGAAGTTCCTGCGCTTTGTCGCATGCGAGACTCCGGGAAAGCTGACGACGTTCCTGCTCAAGGTGGGTGAAGATCTATCCAACAACTGCATCATTTAACGCTACTCCACTCCCGTGCTATAGACGTCGAACCCCGCGGGCGCCGCTGCCATGGCCGCCAAGATCCAAGCCCTTTGTACCTAGCTCTTCATGCCTCCCCAAGTGCCTTCCGAATAGACTGGACGGCACGGCTGCTGATCGGGAAACAGTGCCCATCGCCCACCAGCGTGCTCACAGGCAGCCACTGGAGCCACGGATTCGGCCCCATGACCTGCCGAAAGTTTTCCCGCCAACCCAAATCGTAGATGTGGGTCGAAACGACGTTGACGAGCGGACCCTGGCCGTCTAGCCGGACCATTCGCTTCTCCTGGAAGCTCTAGACGGGGGGGGGATTGATGAGATGGCCACATCTCCCCGCCTGTGCGACGGCTACCTCGATCGTGCTCTTGTTGGCCAGAAGCAGGGCGGTGTGCATGCTGGTAAACAGGAGGAGCGCAATAAAGAATATGCCGCTGATCAGCACCAGCATGGCCTCCTGGAGCTCGTCCACGCCGAGTCCCAGCTGCAAGGGACCAGTTGTTGGCGAGGGATGTCTCTCACTGGCGGATCACCCACCGGGCCCGGGGAGAACAGGGCCATGATGGCGGGGATGGTCGTGAGGCAGACGTAGACGGTGTATCCACACCCCCAGCAGATGAAGAGATAGAAGAACTTGTAGTTGGCGTAGCCCACGCAGTTGTTCAACCACGGACAATGGTGATCCATCTTGAGAATGCAGCGGTCGCAAATGGAGCAGTGGTGTGTCCGATCAGGCTTGTGTGCTTTGCACTTCTGGCAGAATCGCGGCCGTCCGTCGTTCTTGGTCTCGTGTGCCACGTAGGAGGGCGCCGTCTCCACTGGCGGAGCCTCCTGGGGCATGGAAAGAAGGACCTCGGAGGGAGGTTGCTCGCCGTTCGCCCCGCTGTCCTCTGAAACGACTTGCTGGTGCGCATTGTCCGCTTCCGGATCGAGGGACTGCGGTGCTTCCACGTCCGATCCGACCTGCACGCCCCAAGTTGAAACGCCGGAAACTGCGATACCCGCAGCAACACACCTTCACGGGTCTGCCAGGATCGGTGTAAATCACGCGGACATAGCTGACAGTAAACACCCCAAAGAGGAAGAGAAAGGCAAAGAGCTGCAGGAGCCCGCGAGCCAGGTGGCCTTCGCTCAGGTACGTCTTCCCTGGAGAGAGAACGAGTTCAAAGGGCAAACAACTGCCAACGCCAACGATTCCAGTCGTACAGCAGACGATGTACGTGTAGACGTAGAATGACCAAAGAATGAGCGCCCAGACTGCTCGCGGGGTTACGGGAATAGCGGGAGGCAGCAGGGGGACACCCACTGAAGACCACCGGGACCCAGGCGAGAACACTGCAAGCTCCTTTCATCACTCGGGAGCACGAGGGCAGGCTGACCGTCACGGCCGGGCCCAGCCGGAGATGCATCCCCAGGCGGGGTGGTCCGTTGGTAATCCTTTTCCGCTGACCTAGGATTTTATCTTGTGGCTAGCCATACACATCGCGCCAGCTCCCCCCGACAACACGCGACAATGGTATTTATCGGAGCTTTGGGGGCTAGGGGGCCGTGTGCAATCGTCTGCTGCGGCGGCTGCGGGAACTGGTCGAGCTTCGAGCGGGGCGGGCGGCGGGGGATGCCCGGCATCTGCCCGACCTTGCGGTGTCTGTGGTGGTGGAACCCCCTCGTCGACCGAGCTCGACTTGCAGACCCTTGGCCAGAAGATGCTCTGGCGAACGTCGATGTCGGCCTGGCACGGCGCGCCTTCGTTCGGGGCTGGGAGCAAGAGGACGGCTCACTCACTGCCGGCTTTCCGCGGACCTGCAGTCCCTCGTCATTCAGGACAAGTCGCAGTTCCAGCACATCCTCCGTCTCCTCAACACCAATGTTGAGGGCGGCAGGAAGATCATGTACGCGCTGACGGCCATCAAGGGCGTGGGCCGGCGGTACTCGAATCTGGTGTGCAAGAAGGCCGACGTGGACCTGAACAAACGGTGGGCGGCACTGTGCCGCGCTCTGGACGAAAGCTGACTCCGCTCCTCTTCTAGCGCCGGCGAGCTCTCCAACGACGAGCTGGAGCGGATCGTCACCATTATCCAGAACCCCCGCCAGTACAAAATCCCCGACTGGTTCCTCAACAGGCAGAAGGACATCGTCGACGGGAAGTACTCGCAGGTGCTGGCGAACGGGCTTGACAACAAGCTCCGCGAGGACTTGGAGCGGGTGCGTTCGAACTGGCGCACTTTCGGAGAGTGGCCGCTGACGACACCCCGTCCGGGTCACTAGCTGAAGAAGATCCGGGCGCACCGTGGTCTGCGGCACTTCTGGGGTCTGCGTGTGAGGGGTCAGCACACGAAGACCACGGGCCGCAAGGGGAGGACAGTCGGTGTGTCGAAGAAGAAGGGAGTGAGTGGAAGCGCCGGGCAACCATTGCGTGCCATGCTAACGACTTCTTTCCGCAGGGGTAATCGCTGTGTACAGTCACCTGGATCCGGAGAATACGGAAAACGAAACACAATCTGCGTTGTTGCTGGGCTGGGTCCGAACGTGCGTGAAGGCGGCATGGCGAAGTCTCAAGGTGTGTTGGACATGGATGGAACATATTCGATCGCGCGACAGGAGCTGAGGATGTTCATAAACATCTACATTGTCTGCATCGTCTCATTTGGACGTGAAGAGACACACGACCTGAAGCTATGCTTCTCGGAGGCCGTCCTAGAAGGACTTCATCGTATCATTGCTGACCGCGCCTCACTTCTTGGCAGGCGCGAACGATGCAGGTATCGCGGCTCCGACCTGGCAGTACGCTCGTATCCGTTCGGGCGGAGTGCGAGCTCCGTGCCAGAACACTGTCCAGTATCCGTCCGGAGGTAGCCTGACGGTGCCGTCAGCTCGTTCAAAGTACCTGTGGGAGACCACGTCAAATCATCGGCGTGCAGTTAGATCGAGTGCCCGGGGTGCGTACCACTTGTTCACGGGGTTCACCGTCCGGCTCCGCCAGAACCACAGATCATACTCGCGCCCCATGCGTCGCCAAAGGATGTCGGCGACCCCTGTCCCCTGGCTCTGGGGAGATGCAGAAAATTTGTCGAGGTAGATCAGGCCGTCGGTTCCGGGCCAGCTCTCCCTAGTCATTATAGAGGCACCGTCGTAATCACCCGCGAGGATGACCGTATCCAAACAGCTCCGGAGACGTGCCCAGAAGGTTTCGGCTTCGAGCGTCCTGCCGAACGACGCCTCCAAGAGAGCGCGCAACCGCTCGAGATCGAGATCGTCCAATGATCGGTGGACGGTGACTTTGAGCCCGTTACGAACCACCGTGGGAGCGTTCTCCGTGTCCATTACCGCACCACCCACGTAGAATGTATCCGGAGGCTCATCCAAAGACGACGAGAAAGTAGGTTTGTCCGTTATCAGATTGGAGATGGCCGCTGCAGAAACAGATGCGGAGGCCAGGATCGCCGACGTTGATGGCGGCAGGCTCTCCAGGGTTTGCTTCACTGTCCAAAGATCGTTCAGCTCTTGCCGAGCATTCGACGCCACAGCGGCATCGCCGCTAGCGGACGCCTCGGCGAGAGAAGCCCTGATGTCCTCAAAGTCTTCCCGCAGATTCACCATGCTCAGGGGACCCTTGGCCGTGTGTATTCCTCCACGTTTGTTGATCAGTATGACTTTCAGCGGAGAGACGGAGCCCGCAGAGCCCTCCTTCTGCAGAGCGCGCGAGACTTGGATCATGGCCGAGGTCGTGGCGATGGGAACGTGGTGGGTGTGCGCATACGCCAGCGGCGTAATCACGGGAATCTGCTCGTAGCGAAGAGCGTGCAGAATGGGTTTGACATCCGCGGAGATCCCCGTCTCTTCGGAGCCGGCCTCCTCGAGCGCGCCGACGACCCCCCAGCTCCCCGGGCCATCCAGGGTAAACACTCCCTCGTAGATCGGCAGAGCACGGCCCCCGGCGGCATCCACCATTCCTGCCACCCGAACCACCTCCTCAAACATCCGCTGCGCCATTCCAGTGCCGGGAGGAGGTGGCTGCCCGGGGAGCAGCTCGCTGTCCTGCAGCATCACGATTGGCATCAAGCCAAGCTTTTGCAGGTGCACTATGGACGACGCAAACGACTCGAGCTCCCTGTCGCTGAGCCCCGAGCGCAGGTAGACCAGCGCAAGGTTCTCGTGGCGGCGGCTCCCTATGGACGCCAGGTTCGCTTCCCGCTGCTCGATTTCGCGCAGTTTGGGGGCACCATTAGCACCACCGAAAGCTTTGAGGAACGATTTCGCGTCCCGCGAGGTCGGTTGGGCGCTGAGGACGGCCAGCAGAAGTTCCTGCGGGAGATAGGGCACATAAATGGTCCGTTGGTACTCCGGCACGAGGCCCGGGTCGGCACAGACGCACCCTCTGCCGTTCTGCTTCTTTCTTAGCGTCCATCTGGAATCGCGACCGGGGACTTCCGGGCTCGGCGGCCTTCTGTCTCGCGCCCCCACGCTGGGCCGGGTGCCGGGTGCCGGACGCGCCGCCCGGCCCCGCCGGCGCAATCGCACCCCGGTATCGTACCGATAGGTGCTGGTAGGCCGTGCATCGTCGGTTCAGGGCGCCTGCAGGCCCACCGGCTGCGAGAAGCGAGGCCGGTCGCGACATCTGGCAAGGGACTGCGATTTTCCTGAACCCGGAGGGTCACCAAAAATCTGTTCCGTACCAGACAATCACGTTCGCTCGTTCCCGGCCCAACGCAACGAGATGGTGCGTTCCTTCTCGAACACGGGGCTGCTCGGATTGTGGCATTGCTGGACGGGGCTTGCCGGGCTGAGGGAGTGGCCGCGACGCCGGACGGAGGCCTCTTGCGTCGCTGGAGTGGAGTGTCACGGCTGGCAGAGGCGGAGGCGGGACCCGACGTTGCGACAGCGGAAGAGCACATCTTGATGTGAACGGCGCCGTCGAGAGGGCACTCGGTGGACGTGGTTGGCGCGGACAGACGCTCATTGGGATCTCCCGGCAGCCGAGCCACAAGAGTTTCAAGACCAAGAGAATTCTTGGCAAGGCCATGAAGCAGAACCGGCCAATTCCGCAGTGGATCCGCTTCCGGACAGACAACAAGATCCGGTGGGTAGCATTTCTGGGCTTTCGGTTGCGCCTTTCCACGGATGTGCCGGGTAGGCTGCCGGCCATCCCCTGCCCATCGGTGCTTGCCGGAGCGCTAGCCCGTCGGCGAAGCACATTGCGGACGTGTGCCAGGCGCGGGTGCGGAGTAGTTGTGGAGCTTCTAACCCATCTCCCACGTCAGGTATAACGCGAAGCGGAGGAACTGGCGGCGCACGAAGCTCAACATCTGAGGACTCAATATCCGCGATTGTGCGATGCGCCTAGACTTCCTCAACCCTGGAGACATGTACAGCGGCCTAATGAAGCTCTGGACCTGATTTTCGCAGACCAGTTGTGTTCGCTGACCGACTAGGGCACGGGGACGGCGGATGTCGACCCGGTCGCGATCTACTGATCCTGCCGTGTGATCTGTCACCATTCCTCCGCTATTTACAGACAGTAATCCTTTCCAGAATACCGCGTGGAGGAGATCTAGTCCGGCGGGATTCCGCATTCATGCGCATGCGAAGTCGGATATCACACCCCATGCCGCCGCAACGCCGTGTCGGATGATGTGGAAGAAAGCGACTGCATGCCATCATGTATCGGTTCAATGTACAGATCGACCTCACTTCTCCTCCTCGCCGGTCGCCACAGCCTCCTTCTTCGCGGCAACGCGCTGCGCGCGGCGCTCGCGGGCAGCCTTGTTCTTGCTCCGAAGCGCCTCGGCCTGGTCGCTGCAGAGAACGTGAGGAGGCGATTCTGGGGTCCGCAACAAGAGCGACGTACGCGAGCAGCTTGGCGCGGGCCTTTTCGGCCTTGGCTTTGTGGATGAACTCCATCAGGACGCGCTTGTTCTTGAAGACGTTACCCTTGGACTTCATGTAGAGCTTGTGGTACCTGCCGCGCGCGGTCGCATGAGCCGAGGTGCAGGGCCATCCGGACGGCCCGCCCCACAGGTGCTTGTCGATCTTCCCAGCCTCCCGGTACTTCCGCAGCAGCCGCCTCAGCACCCTCTGTCTCCGCATCCACAGCACCGTCGTCGGCATGCGCGCCTCGGCGGTACCCCTCCGCTTGCCGGGCCCGGTGTGCCTTCCCTTGCGCTTCGCCTCGAGCTTCTGGCGCACCCGGTACCGCGAGTGGCTGACGGCCGGCAGCCTGATGATGAGACCATCGCGGTAGAGCTTCCTGATGTTTTGCCCTGCAGCGACGGCGGCCGATGCCTGCGTCAGGCGGGCCGAGGGCGCGGGGGCCGGCCCATCGACCCACGCGAGTTGGCGTTGGAAATCTCGTTGATCTCGTTGGGGTCCAGCCACACTTTCCGCTTCCCGCAGTTCAGGACGGCTGCGGCAAGCCGCTTCTGCGTCCGGAGGTTGACCCTGTGAGGGGAGGGCGCGCGTGAGCTGGCGTCGCGCCGGGAGCCGCGCCCGCGCAGCCCCGGGGCACCGCCGCCGCAGACGCCCGTCCGCGGCCATCTCCGCGGCCGTTCGCAGCGGCCTGCTGCCCCCGGCAGACCGCATCTTCCACGTACATCGCTGGGTCGCGCTCGCGAAGCGGGTGGTGTCGGGTTGCTTGTGGGTTAGAAAATGGCGAACCCAACTCCATCTAATCACTCATCAATCACTTGCCAAATACCCCCCTGCACTCGGACTCCCGAGCTGCTCGGCGCGGTAGAAGCGGTCGACGAGTGAGCGATCCATTCTAGCATTCAATGAGACATCGAATCGTGGGCAGATTTACGACCAGTGCATCCTCTTTCGCTTCCCCCCTCCCCCCCTTTTCTCTCCTCCTTTTCCCCCCCTAACGGGCAGAGGCGCCCTTGACCGATGCAAACCCACTCCGCGGTCGAGGTGTCGCAAATGACCTGCAGCGGCGCTTCCATGCGCAGCGCCAAGAGATCGGCCGAGTGCCCAATCCAAGAGCAATGGCTTTGGGCCAAGGATGGCCCGGAGACGCAGAAACCGCTGCCGACCGGCCAGATGCCAGCTCATCCGGGTCCGCCTGCGACTTGTAGTCCCGCTCCAAGGGTCACACCAACGACCGCATCCGTGGCTTCCGGCTCGTCTTCGTCCGACGACGACACCCATCCTTCGTCCGAGCCTTCCTCGGACGGCTCCTCGCCGCCATTCGCCGCAGGCGCAGCGCCGTTGTCTCCGGTGGCCGGCCGGCGGTGCGTGGTGAGCGCCCACTTGAGCATCCGGATCAGGTCCGCGGTGTCGTAGAGAACCTGCGGCTTTGCCGCATCCCCGCCCGCGGCGGCATATGCCGGGTCCAAAGACGACTTGGAGCTTTGGGCCGCGGACCCGCGGCGCGCCCCCTCGCCTTCCTCCCCGCCAGAACGCTCCTTGGAAAACACCAGCGAGCCCGCGGGCCGCACCGTCTCGACCTGCACGATCTTCTTGATGCCCATCCGCCGCAGCTCCAGCTCGTCCACCTCGATGGCGTCGCTGCCCCTGGGCACAAAGATGCAGTTGACGTAGCTCGACGGCGGGTTGTCGAGCCTGTATTCCGGGTCCAAGCTGTGCACCCGGTTCAGGTGGTCCGTCACAGCGCGGACGTAGTCGGTCGCGCGGTCCATGCCGTGGGTCTCGCGGTCGATGCAGCCGTTGAGGACGAGGATCTTGCGGCACCTCCGCCGCGCGATGGCCTCGCCGACGCCCTTGAGCACGAGGCTCGGGCAAATGCTGGTGAAGAAGGAGCCCATGGCGTAGATGATGCCGTCGGCCTCGTAGATGTTGCCGGGAACAGCCGAGTGCACGGGCGGGTAGATCTCGTAGGGCTTGGTGGGGTCCGCGGACGAGATGTCCGAGGAGGCGTAAAAGACGCGCTTTATCCGCGAGTGCAGGAAGGTCTGGGAGTCCTTTCGCACGACGAGGTTGCTGCTCGACGCGGCCGGGGAGGCGTAGGCCTGGGGTGAAGTGGTCCCGAGCGCGCCCGGGGCCGGCGGCGGGTGCGAGATGGCGTTCTGTCCGCGGATGATGGTGCCGTCCACGAGCTCGGCTCCCAGGGTGAGGCGGTCCGCCGTGGCCACGGCCGGGGTGACCAGGGACTGCGGTGGTATGTGCGAGACCCTGCCGTCTTCGCGTCACACAACGTCAAGCGGTTCGTTCCAGCTGTGCACGAATGTACCCACAAAGGAAGATCGCCGCGTCCATGCTCTTAAAGAAGGTGCGGGCGCCGGCTACGTGGGGAATCAGAAGGGTCCCCGGCGCGCCCGCCGATGGGGCATACCAAAGAAAAAGTTGCCCACGCTGCCGTTGCAGAAGTTGAAGAGCGTGGTGGGCTCGCGCAGGATCTCGTAGTTGAAGTGCAGCAGGAAGGCGCGGATGGTGTCGCGGTAGGGGGTGCCGATGCCCTTCCACAGCGCGTGGGTGCCGTCGACGATCTCTGCCCACTCGTGCTTGGCCGCCGCCGCGTTGGACGGGTGCAGGCGGTGGCCCAGGAGTGCCTTGACGGCCTGGCCCTCGTCGGTCGAGTCGTCCGAGAGCCGCAGGCAGCGCGAGCGGATGTCGCCGACGGCGGGGCCGCCGAGCACGCGCACGATCTCGGCGGTCGAGCCGCCGTCGTCCGACACGGGCAGCACGTGCGTGACGCGCGTGGTGAGGCGCTTGCCCATCTCCTCCGCAGCCGAGTTGAAGCCCGAGCCGCCCGAGAACACCACGAGCGCGGGCTCACCGGCGCGCGGCTGGCGGTACGAACGGTACACCGAGGCGCGGCGGCGCGCGACGCCCGCGCCCTGCAGCGACGACTGCGGCGTGTACGAGCCGCGCGCGAGCGCGAGGTACGACGACGACAGCGGCGCGTGGAGGCCGCCGGCGGGCACCGACGGCGACGACGACGGGCCGCGCGCGGGCGACGGCGGGGCGGGCGAGGAGCTGAACGCGATGCGCCGCAGCGGCCGCGGCCCCGGCGCCCCCGGCGGCGCGCTCTCGTCCAGAACGCGCGGCACTCGCGTCGGCCTGGGCGCAACGAGCTCGGAGAGTGCCGAGCGCGGCGCCGCGCGCGCCTCCTGCGACATGCGCGCACGTGCTTTGTCTGGGCGTCGGTGGGCGGAGTTCAAGTCAAGCACAAACAACCCCAGGCAGACGTCCAAACACACCGCGGAGGCACACGCTGCCATGCGTCCGCAGGCATCTGACAAGCACTCTCCGGGGAGTCCGCCGGATCCGTCCCCTGCCGTGCGTCCGCAACCCCCCGCGGCCCAAACCTCGGCGGACACTCTGCTCGGGTCGCCCCCGGCCGACGGCCTGCCCACCCCCCCCGCCCCCGGTGTGCATCCCGCCCACCCACCATACCCCGGCCCACCCCTCCCCCTGCACGACGGGATCAAAATCGGCGCGGCGCTCATCGCGGAACTGTTCGGCTGCGGGTCGTCGCCACCTTCCCCTCCCCCCTCGCCATCCGGTGCGCAGCCATCCCCGGGCCGCGCCGATGCCATGCCCCCCCTGGACGCTTTTATGGCCCGCATCATTGCCCGCACGCGCATCGACCCCGACACCGTGTGCCTGGCGCTGCTCTACTGCCGCCGGCTCAAGGACAAGCATCCGCAATGCAGGGGCTCGCACGGGACCGGGCACCGCCTGTTCCTGGCGGCCATCCTCACGGCATGCAAAGTCCTGCACGATGATGCATACGAGAACGCGGCGTGGGCAAAGGCCACAGCGGGCCTCTTTTCCAACGCGCAGGTCAACGAGATCGAGTACGAGTTCCTCTACTACCTGGACTGGCAGCTGCACGTCGCCGCGGAGCAGTGGGAGGCGCATCTTGGAATGCTGAGCAAACGATCCGGTGCATCCCTCACGGACTCCAGGCTTGGTGGCGAATGCGCATCCGATCCAGCCCGGTCTTCCGCAAATCAAACTCTGACGAAAGGGACGAATGCGGTGCGGGAGAAGGGTCGCGTCGCCCGACGACAGCACGGCCGCCAGTTCCAGCCGGCCATGTAGCATTCGCAGAGAGGTGTTGTATTGCAGACCGCGGATCCCGTTCCAGCCTCTCGTCATCGCCCCCGATCGCGCCCACCCCGTTGGTCCTTCCACGAAAACATGGACGCGCTGCATCTTCTATATCACCTGGAACCGCCTGGTGCTCACATCAGTTACCACCCCTGCGCCGTCCGCAGCGTTGTTCATCGGCGGTTTCGGGCGCGTGCGTTCCGACGCCGCTGCGAGGCTCCGCAAGACAAGGAGATCGAGAAGCCATGCTCCTATCCACCGATCTTGTCACCGGCAACGTGGAATTACACCGCATTCCGTGATCCGCAAGCATGAGCAGCGAAAGGCGCACGCCGTGCCATTGCGGAGCGCTACCTTTTCGGGCGCGCTTCGTGCGATGTACATGTCCACCAGCGCAAGAGGTTGCGTGACGGTTGGGTCTAGTAGGATATACATCGTGCCCAGCATCTGGGAGACCCTCCACTTCAGCTTGATTCTCTGGCAGAAGATAGCTCTGGGATCAAGTTGTCTGGCTGACGAATGAGCGAGCGTCCCAACATTAGTCCTTCAGATGCCAGTCAGATTCGTTGACTCGGTCCGCTCGTCTGGTCGAAAGACGGGCCTACCCCTCTCGAAGAGGCGGAGCCGGTTGTAAACTGTCATCGCGTATCTGACTTCTTCGGGCTCTTGGCCTTTATTTGTCGCCCTCTGCTGGCCAGATTTTCTACCGTACAGTGTACAGTAGTTGGCAAGTCCATACTCCGCGGCGGTTGACTATGCCCTGCGCTTGACTGCTTTCGTCCCGACCCGCGCACCGGCCTCAGGCCCTTACAACCCCAGTGTCGCATGTGAGCTTGCCTATAATCTAGAGCACCTTGTGTCAGTTCCGGAATGCGGCTCTTTGGTGTTCCATCATGGACAATAGGTTTTGCGACTGTACTCGGCGTGGGCATCTTCGCGCTGCTGCACGCGGGACGGTCGCCCGAAACCGAGTCGTTTCGCCTAGCGCAATACGCTGCAGCCCCGTTTGCGTTCCCGCAGCTTTATCAGTGCCCCTCTGCCCCGCTGCCCGGACCATACAAGACCATGAATTCCCAGGCGAAAGAGGACGTCTTTCTGTGGGACAACTATTTCTCAAAAGTTCTACCTGCGAATTACGAGGGCACTTTTGTCGAAATTGGAGCCCTTGACGGATTCAGGTATGCGAACACTTTGTTCTACGAGCACTACCTGAAGTGGCGAGGTCTGTTGTTTGAAGCTTTTCCACCAAGCACTCTAGCTTTTCAAGCAAGAAAGGCTGAACGCCCTCGTTCCCACTACTTTGCAATGAGCATCTGTGGAGTTGAGCCTCGCTGGGATGGCAAGAAGCATACCATCAAGTTTCTGAATCAAAGTTATCACCCGGCAGTGGCAACGGCGCTCGAAGAGGGCTACAGCTCCAAAAAGTTCCTCGATTCCTGGCATGCGGATCGGGACAAAAGAACCAGCGTTTCCGTTGGATGCTTGCCCATGCAACCAGTATTGGAAATGACTGGAATTCTCGATATTGACTTATTCTCGCTCGATGTCGAAGGGGGAGAGTTGATGATAATTCGGACTATCGACTTCGCCATCACAAACATTCGAGTCATTGTCGTGGAAGCAGACGGGCATGATCCCAGCAAGGATGCGGCAGTGGGCAGATTCTTGTTGGACGCAGGTTTTGAAAGGGCCTTTCAAAACTATCGCAATCAGACGGGCAGTATGGACAATGACTTTTACATCAACCACCGATTTGATGAGATTCGACAGGCTAGGCGTGGAAAGTGGTCTTCTACTCAACACAGGTTCATCAGTGGGACTGGTTCGGTTTGCCCCTAAGTCCCTAAGTCGTTCCGGATCGTGCTTTGCGGGCCCATTGCCTACAGTCTCTTCATGAGGACAGAGCCGTCACGACTAGAGCGGGACCAACCAGGACTGAAGCATAAGCTAGCATTCTCTCTTGCCACACAAAACTTACAGCGTGAGGAGAGGAAAGCCAAAGAGAAGGCTAGCGAGGCAGCTATTTCCAATGACGGCTGGCCGAGATATGTAGATCGTGTCACGACGGGGCGCGGAAGCTCCGTGTAGACCTGTGTTGACGACGTTGAGGAGTCACTACACAGCGCTCCCCCTAGTCGTCCCTCGCCGGGGATCGCCGTCCCCCTTGCCCCGGCGCCGGCGCGTTACAGATCGCTGACGATGCAGTCCACTACCATCCGCCTTAAAATTAAAGTCCAAGAGACCAGCGCACCTTTTTGCGGCCTCAATAGAGCCGGAAGGTTTGCGTTTGCTTTCGGACGCGCTTGCTCTAGAGCATGCAGGCGGACATGCGCGATGCTATTCCGTCGACACGGTTCTTGCGTCCCAAGCATTGTGTAATAAAAGCAAGGCGCATGCCACGCGAACCGACCGTTTGGCAAGATTTTTCTGGTTAACGACCACGGACGCGAACGGCATTACTGAGCGAGGGCCAACCGCGACATGCTTGGTCGCGCGCACGCATCGGCAGCGGGAGCAGCAGCTCTTTTCCTGTTTCTCCTTCTCACGTGGAGGAAACAAGAGCCCGTTCGCGGTGGACGCTGCGGTCTGCAGAGCACGCGCATTAGCAACTCGACTTACGTGCAGCTCGGGCTCCACAACGTGCCAGCTCAACCGGGATTCAGCCTTGTGGACGCCTGGGTTTTGAAATCCGAGGCAGCGCGATACTCTTCGCCGCCACGGGAGATCCCACCTGTGCTTCTGGATGACTTTACAATGCAGGGAAGGATTCCCGTAAGCTATACCTATTACGACAACGCGTACCTGGGCGGGAAGGCCCTCGTCTGGAACTGGACGCGAGAAGTGGTGGAGACATACCTGAAGGAAGCGCGGGCCCGGACCTCAAAAGGCTTCAACTACCCCATGAGCGAAATATACCAGGCGTTGGATCTGCACGCCAGCGGTTTCGTCGCTGGGAAGCGCGGCGTGGTGATCGGCTCTGAAAACCCGTGGGCGGAGGCGGTCTTGCTCGAGTACGGCGCTACACACGTGACAACTATCGAGTTCGGCAAGATCGTCAGTGAACACCCCCAGCTGTCGACGTACACCGCGACAGAGTTCACGGCGGCCTTTCTAACGGGGTCGATTGAACCGTTCGACTTCGCATTCACTTTCTCCAGCTTAGAACACGACGGCTTGGGACGCTACGGAGATAGCATTAACCCTCGCGGGGACTTCTATTCGGTCTCCCGCCTTCTCTCTGTGGTTCGGCCCGGCGGTGCTCTCTTCCTCGGCGTGCCGTGCTGCTACGATGCTCTCAACTGGAACGGACACCGTGTATACGGCTCCATCAGACTTGCGCAGTTGTTTGCTGGATGGTTTCCTGTGGATGTCATCGGCAAGTATCCGACAACAAGTGGCGACTATGGTCAGCCCCTTTGGTTTCTCCAAAATCGCTACGCGTGTGAGGAAGGAAACAGCGCAATCAAGATGCCTGGTATCTTGAAGGGACTCTGAGATGACGTCGGCATTTGTGTGGAGCATTTTGCCACCAGCTTCGACCCAGGAAGATTCTGTGCTGGAATTCCTGCCATTAACCGCCGTTTTAATCTTGGATGCCAAGGGAGCCGGGAGGCAACTCGTGTTGATGGCGAAGGCGAAACGCCATCCTTGCAGGTTCACCTCATCTGCGCAATGTGTTCTCGGTCTTCTCGGCCCGAAAAATGCCCGGTGAATCATAGGAGCTACAGTAACATCTTACACCTATCACCTCGGATTCCTGTGGCGCATGACGCGGTCGACGGAAGCAATGACCCTGGATGCGAGAATGGAGGCGGAGAAAGTTCTTGCAGCGAAGCGAGAACCGCGTTCCCGAATCGGTTCGTAAGCTTCGTAGTTCTCTAGGATCTGATGGATCTGCTGCACGATGGCATCTGGCTCCTCGCTTTTGAGAAAGACGCAATCTTCCATGTCCCTCAAGGGCCCATCAACTGTGCGATCAACTAGCAGAAGACCCCCGCTGCCCAAGATCTCGGTGTTTCGCGCGTTTGCGTACCAGCCACCGTACCCGTCCACGACATGGAAGTTGAGGCTGATCTTTGCGCTGGACCAGACTTTCCGGTTATCCTCGTACCTTATCCTACCCTTATAGAACTCTGGAAAGGGCGTCCCAACCTGGTCCGAGCCATAGATTGCCAGCCTCAGTCCAGTTTTGCGCGAGTCCTCCACGAGTGCATGGAATATGAGCGTCCTGTTTCGTGGAAAGCCGCGCTCGCTGTAGGAACGGCTCGCTACGAAGGCGACGTCCGCGAGATACTCCGGATCCGGATCGTTGTAGTGGGTCGAGTCGATCATGGGGACAAAGGCGTGGGCTTCTGTTGCGCCGGCGAGCAGATAGGTGGGGAGGGCAGCACTGCCACTGCTGAACACGATGTCAAACACGTCCTTAATGGCGTGCATATTGCCGGCCGAGAAGAGCGAGAAGGGATCGTCCCAGTTGATGAGCACCCAGATTTGCCCGGGATAGACCGTCCGTGCGGCAAGCAGCTTCGCAGGGTCGTGGGACCAATGCCACCAAATCACAACGTCGATGCTTTTCAGCTCCTCTGTGAAGTCAAGCGCCTTTCCCGCCAGCTGCCGGCTCAGGGAGCCAAAAGTCGTCACGTTTGCGCCTGCGAGTGCCACGAACGCATCTGCAAAGGTCCGCAGTGGCTCCACCAAGTTGTCCCACCATCCGACGAGTGCTACGCGCTTGCCGCGCAACAGCATGGAGGGCTCTGCCTCGCGACTGTGGAAGTAACGAGGGTCCCAGCGCTCGGCAGCAGATTCACTGTCGTCTGCGGTGAAGGCAACCCTGGCGAGAGGTCTCCGGGTTGTATCATTTAGCATGGGGGCATCTGCAGGTTCCAGGGACGCGAACTGCCTGCCGAATGCGGCATTCGGCGTGGGCATGCGCCCGTCAACAGGGGCATGGCTCCCAAATCCTCCCCCATTCCAAAGAATCGCCACGACAAAGCCCAGGGCAAAAGGGAGGATTGTTACGACGGGGAAACCCTTGAGATGCAGGGATGGAGAAAGGGAAAGAGCCATAACCAGCGGTCTTCATCGGCATCGGAGTGAACGAGGCATGACGGACGGTTAGCGGCGCGTGATCGTCAACAACCGGTTATTACGACTCTATCGAAGCCTGTAGATCGTCTTGCAGCGATAAGACGGAACTCTATTGTCGCCACCACCTCGTTTACAAGCAGGGAGCGGCCTTACCTGGATTCAAATGCCACATCCCGCAAAAATCATGCGTCTTGTTAGTTCGTCCATCACCCCTTGCAGGCTTCCCAGGTGGGCGTTGTCGGCGGAGGCATCCACTAGAGGGAGAGCGAGGTCGTACATTGACACCATAGAGAAAGCATTTGGTAGCTTTGCAAGAGCTCGGTCGATCACTCCCTGGTACAGACGAAGTCTGTGGTTTGTTCGCCAATCCCCGTACCAATGGACCCATTCATCATTTCGAATGCAGAGTGGAACTGTTTCCATCCATACTGGGCTGACTACTGAACGTGCCAGCTCCGTAAAGTTTATCTGAACAGCCTCTTGGTACTGTGCGACTGGAGTCCGGGCTCCTGCCGCATAGTGCTGTCCAAAATTGACAGCCACAAAACTTGCGTTCGTGTTGTTCAAAGACAAACGCGTCCCAAAGTTATCGGGCTCGTAACAGAGGTGAAACCCGGGACAAGATGGGTTCTCCCTGCAGACTCGCGTTTCCGTCGGTGCCGTTGCATGTCTCACATGGCACAGTCTCGAAAATAGGCGATCAAACAAGGTTCTTGTGTGGGAGTCGCCTTGTAGTATCCACGTCTTGTTGGAAACACAGCGAGATAGTGTTTCGGCGTCCAGGGCTCTCCAACGGCAAGAATAAGGGACCCACGTCAGATCCGCGTGAAGATTCGTGTAGTAGCGTAATCCAGGACCATATGGCCATTGGCGGGGCAAATATGGTGCTTCCTGGGCCGCAAACATTCCCTTGGTTGAATGTCGTCGAATCCAGCGGCCTAATGGCGATGGATTCAAACACTCTGTTGCCAAAGAATGGTGGAGCATCCTTTGCCTGACTTCATCTGTTGCATCTGTGTCACCCAAACCTACAAACAAATGATTGCCAAGGACGTTATCCAAAGTGAGTCTCGGGTATCCTTGAATTGTTTCGTTTATCGCCCTCCATTCCGAGCGGATTACCGTTGCACGTATGCGAAATTTACCTGGAATTGTTGCCCGGAATGGGAACACGTACACACAGCTTCCCAAGTGTCTTCCCTTAAGCTGAAGGAATTCGGGTCCCTCCAAAAGGATTTCAATGTCATCGGGACCCAGGTTTTGAGCATCCTGGACAACGTCGTGATCGGCCATTGCAAGCGGCGGCTCACTGCAACGCGCCTTTTCAAGCTCAGATGCATCAACCACTGGCCCTGGTTTTGATCCACATGCGGCAGCCGAAGGGGGACAATTTCGCAGACGTTCCAAGCGAATGTAGCCCTCGCATTTAGTTCCACATTGTTCCCCGTGGCCCAAGTGCCACTGCGAGGGCCGAGATTTTCGAAAGAAATCTATCGTCGCATCTGTCCACAAATCAGAGGGTAGTCCTGCCAGATCGCCGAAACAGAGCGTGGAACGCCAATGGAGTGCAACAGGTAGAGGAGAGACGCGAGGCACTGTCCCGTTGGCGTCAAACGGCTCCGAAAAGACGACCGCCCCTGCTGTCGCCGAAAGGGGCTTGCACTCAAAAGTGGGAGTATTGCGAGGGAGCGCCAGAATCACTAGGTTGGCGGCCAGGAACATCCCGGCAAGCACGTGCAATGGTTTCCTCGTGCAGGATGATAGGTGTTCCATGAATCCTTTGATTGCGGGTGCTGGTTGACACGTCCGCTCCGGCTGGCGATGACGGGGATGTCCGCAACTCAGAATGTAGTAGGCATAGGGCAAACGCTTGGACAACATCCTTTACAGGCGGCGACACTCCATCTCCCCCTCAATGGCATGGCTAAACGATTTGGCACATAGAATACGGACATCGTGGCGACTGGGCGGCCTGGCATTTTTCGCAGGACTTCTTTGTGCTCGGCTCCTCATAGGAAGTTCGGACGCGCCCTTTCCAACTCCAAAGTTGTGCCGGGCGGCTTTGACCGAATTCGAGGAATGTTTACTGCGAGAACGAAATGAATCGAGCATTGAAGCCCTGTTGCCCCCTCCGCCGGTTCTGAAAGCAGGAGGAGCTTCGAAAGCCGACATTGAGACCATTGTCTCGCACATCCTGGCGTACTCCAAAGCGATGCGCAGCCTTGAATCAGGCTCGCATGCCTGTCGTCAACGGACATTGCTCTATAGGTGCACTGAGGAGGGCTGCGGGGGCCTAGGGGATCGCATCCGAGGCATGATCCTTGTCTTCTACTGGGCTCTCCTAAGCGGTTCACGATTTGGGCTTTCGTTTGAGTTCCCTGTCAGCCTCTCAGCGTATTTCGAGGCTCCGTTTCCCGAATCTCTTCCTTTGTTCGGGGTGTCTCCAAACTCTACAGACGAGAAGCATCTCAATTTCATCTACCATTTTCCAAGTTTCGGATCGCGTGGTCTGAACCAATTACTGGGCAACGAAGCCGTTGTGGATGTCGTGACAAATGGCCAGGTGTGGCGCCACCTGCTGGAGAATGCTGAGTACGAAGGAAGGGGTCGGGCATTCTTCCCGTACTTGTATTCACTCAACAAGCTGCAAATGGCGCACGTGGCGCTGATCCTCTTGGTCAGCAAACCGACGCAGTACTTGCAATCCGCCGTCAATCAATATTTGGGGCGCCGTGCAAGCTCTGGTTCAACAGCAAAAGTTGGCCTCCAGCTTCGGCACGGAGATCATGCGATACTCCCTGAACAAGCTGCGTTCTGGAACGCGACGCAGGTCTCCAGGAGGCGTCTAGTGAAGCGAGTAGGCGACGCGTCACTTTCCTGCTTTGCAAAAAAGGCCGCCTCCATTTGCTTAGAGCTAACCGACAAGAAATCGTGCTCCTTCTTCATTACCAGCGACAGCAAGCGCGCTTTTTCTTTTCTGCAGCACAGACTTGCTACTCTGCTTGAGGGCAAGAAACAACACTCGGTCTTCCAGACGGATGGACATGCTGTTCACATTGACAAGCCGCCAAAATCAAGCTTAGCCGCTCAAGATCGGCGCATTGTGTTCTTGAAGTCCTTCGTTGACTGGACGCTGTTGTCCCGTATGGATGTGCTTCTGATAAGCCCCAGCGGTTTTGGCAAAACTCCGGCTTGGTTGTCCTATGTGGAGACCTACATGATCGATGCCACTCCGGCAGGACAGGAGAACTGCGTCTGGCACAGTTACTTTGAGCACGTGCAAGGTGATGCATGGTAAAACATCATTGCAATAGTTCAGCAATACGAATAGCGCGACACCAGCGCCGCCGTCGTGGGCCCTTAATGCAACGTATTCCACGCACCCCGCATCGTTCGTTATTTTCCCGATGAGCCAACACGTAGCCGATGTCCACAAGTTGGCGATAAGAGTGTTTGAGATGTGCTGCAGACAGCGTCCTGTTCTCGCACGGGACTCCGATTCCCCTGTTCTGTTCAGGAGGACAAATTCTGAGTTGACCGGAGCGGATCCCGTCAAGACCGACTCATTGTTGAGAAATGCAATTCGAAAAGAACTTGGAAAGGAAGGATAACTGGGCCAGGTGCATGCCCTCCAGCGACGGCCAAAATCTGTTTCGCCCACGATTCGACGAGGGCATATTCGTGTCCCTCAATGTCGATCTTGAGCAGATCGATTTTCGAATGGCCAAGTCTTTGCGCTATCACGGCGAGCGATTCGAATGGCCCGAATTGTCCCTCTTTCCCTTGGGCGACGTCCTTCTCCGTCCCCAAACAAGACAAGAGGTACTTCACACGGGGCTTGTCGCGGGGAGCGAATCGTGCGGGATCAACCGTGCAGTCCAAAGTCACAATCTCGCACGGAGTATGCTTCAGTATGTCCATCTCAAAGTCCGTGTTTGCGTTGCTGCTGACGCTGTAGACGACGCAACCGCTCTGAAGAGCGTGCGGCTCGCAAACCCATTTGGCGCCGTCCGAATAGGTGCCCGCCGTCCCGCCGAAATAGCTCTTTTCGGGGCGTTTGTGGATTATGGGGTTGACGTTGAAACGCACGTGAGAGTACGAAGGCTCTCCCAAGGATTCGTTCAAGGGGCACGATTCCAGCGCGCGAACGAAGCCGTCGAGCATATAATCAATAGAAGTCCCGCGGACTGAATCGAAGGTTGATTTGGTCCAGCTCCCGAGATACGGGTTGGCGACGCAATCTGACGCCGTGGTGACAGAGACGAAGGGTGGACTACGTGAGTCGGAGCACAACGCGAAGATGTCACTCCCAGCACAACTGCCCTGCTCTCCGGTGCCATTTGCAGTTAGACCAGGCTAGGCCAGCCCAGCTCAAATCTCGGTGAGTCCTGACTCGTGTGTGGCAAGTACCCAAGCTTTGGTCCAAGCAATCACACGCCAAGATACTCGGCGTTCCACGCGAAAGGTCCCTAGGCCTTTCTCGGAAGGACGTTTGCCGATAAACACACCTACCGGAGCAGGTGCCCGGGCCGACCACGAACTCGTTGCGCGCCGAAAGAACTCTTGGCACACCTCTCCCTACCCTTGTTGACGCCAATCGAGTACTTACCTAGCCGTCGAAAGTTGAGAGCGGGTTCCCCGCGAGCAGTGTTGACGAGCAAACAGAGGTTGCAGGGGAGGAGGGAGCGGCAGGTCGGTGAGCGACGTCTCAAGGGGTTCGATAGCCTAGATCGTCCAACAGGGGCCGTCCCATCTCAGCTGCACCAGCCCGATCCCCGAGTCTATACGCCAGGCGCTCTTGGCTGCCAAGGGGCCAGAAGTATTGTTCGATCGGAAATTTGTGGGCCACTACCCTTTCCCGCACATCCGGACAGTAAGTTGTGGTACATACCATGATGTGGTAGACGATTGTTCCTGGACCCCTCGAGAGAAACACTGTTGGATCCGTAAAGCCTAGGTGGCCATAGGACCTGGCAACGGAGGCGAGACAGCGGCGCGGGCTGTACAGTGATCGCGGTGTGAAGTGTGTGAGCCTCGCGGTTACAGCCGTTGAGCGCGGGGCGCACGAACAAGTCGTCTTGGCCCCCATTCCCCGGCTGATAACTGATGACCGCCGCGCTCCGGCGGACTGTCTTGCCCCTGAGTGTTCTCGCAATCTCTTTGTGGAGCCTTGTGACCGCCTGGAGCATCCTCGGAGTTCGTCCCCGTCAACTTCGTCCCGCGACGGCCCCGAAAGATGGAGCCGGGGACGCCGATGGACCTTCCTGGGATCCACTCTGGAGCGGTTCCGACTCTGGCAACTCCCCGGACCCGACATGGAGCGAGGCTGACACCGCGGAATACTCGAGCCTGCTTCGGCGGCTCGGGAACGGGACGTTGTCTTTCTCATCGAACGAGCCCGAGTTGGACTGGCGGTCTTGGATCGCCGCAACAGGATGGAACGGGTCGGCGGGAGCCTTGCAGCAGCACGCGTGCGACGGGTCCAATTTCGCGGACGGACGGCTCGCGGACTACCAGTTCGGATCGTGGGCCAACTTCCGGACTGCGCCGAAACGCCTCAGGCAGCAGCTGTTTCGGTCTACCTTGGTAGACAACGTCGACCTGGAAATCTTTCGCGTCGTGAACGGCTCGCTCTCGGTAAAGAACTGCCACGTCGATTCGGGGTGCCTGCGCGGCCTCAACGGCGGGCGACTCTACCTACCCCTGCTGCAATTCATCCTGGACACCGCACGGCACGCAGGTGTACGGCTGCCGGACGTCCGCATCATGTTCTTCAGCACCGACGGGGTCGGTAGCGTCGGCCAGACGCACCCCATCGCCACTGCCTCCAAAGTGCAGGGAAGCAAGTTCCTCCTGTTCCCCAACTGGGAGCACGCGGAAAAGCTCCTGAAGGCGCGCGATCGGAACGCGTGGGTAGCGACTTCGGCGTGGGAGGAGCGTGCCCCGGTGGCGGTCTTTCGCGGAGGGTTGACGGGGCACGATTTTGGGCCCGCGGGGTTCGTCCCCCTGCAGCAAATACGAGTCAGCGTGGTGCGACAAGGCGCGCTGTATCCGGATCTGATCGACGCCGCGTGCGACTGGAACTCCCCCGGGCTGCCGGCCAGGGGCTTTACGCCGGAGATGAGGGCCAACATCCTTGACAAGTACTGCAAAAACGGCACTTTTCTATCCATGCAGGATGCCGCGAACCGCTACAGGTTCCAGGTGAGCACGGACGGATTCGGCGCCGCCTTCCGGACCTTTGCCGTCCTCTCCTCCGGCGCTGTTCCCATGCTGCCGCGGGACGGGGCCTTCAGCGAGCACTACTACCCTCTGTTGAAGCCGTGGGTGCACTACGTGCCCACAGAGTCTTTCCGGCTGCACGAGGCCGTGTCGTTCCTCAGATTGCACGACGGGCTCGCCCGGCGGATCGCAAAGGCCGCCCTGGCCTTTTCGCTGAGCAACCTGACGCTCAAGGGCACGTTCTGCTACGTCCTCCAGATCTGGATGAGGCTGGCCGAGCTCCAGGAGGGCCTGGACTGGGAGGCCATCGAGCTCGAGTTCGCGGCGGAGATGCAAGACCGCCGCTGGCCTCCCATGGCGAACGCGACCGCGGATACCGGAGGCGCCGATGCGCGCGCCTTTGTGCCGTACTCTGTGTGGAAGCAGATCATGAAGGAATAGACTCCGTCCCCTCGGGACCGCACGGCTCGCGCATTCCCCCCCCCCAAAGAGGCATCGCAACTGTATTTACAATCGTGGGTATCGGGACATCGAAGCAACTCCGCCCAAGCAAACCAGCACCGCACCGCCTTCACTGCACCGGCGTCTGCGGATAGGGCGACGTCGACAGCCCCGAGAGGGGCCACGTCGGCGTCGCTGGCGGCGACATGATCGCCGAAGAACCCCGCGAAAGGGAGCTCTTGCTGCTGTACGACGACGAGGTCCGGGAAAGCGAGGCCATCGAGCCGTTGGGCGGCCGGTCGCCCGGCGACAGCCACGGGTGCTGCCAGATGGCCTGGGACGTCAGCCTCCGCGAGGGATTGGGGGCCAGGATCTTGCGCACGAGATCGCGCGCGGCTTCCGAGATCCTGGCCGGCTCCCTGGGGGGCGTCTGCTGCGGGGCCGCGGGGTCACCCGGGTCCGTCAGGGACCTCGCCAGCAGCCGCGGCGGCCGCTCGTCGGGGAAACGAAAGTCCGCGCGGCAGATTTTGGAGTAGAGCGACTTTGGCTTCTGGTTTGGGAGCAGCTGGAAAGGCAGCTGCCCGGTGAGGATGGCGAAACTGGGAAGCGGGGTCGGGATTGTGAGCGAAAGGGCTGCCGCGAAAGGTCGTCCGACCCACAGGATGACGCCGCACGCCCAGATGTCGACGCCGCGGGGATCGTACTCCTGTCCGAGGATCATTTCCGGTGCCGCGTACTCTTCGGACCCGCATCGCGTCGTCAGCCGCACGCCGGGCTCGAAGAACCGCGAGAGTCCAAAATCGGCGATTTTGATGTGCGGCGGTTCCGCGGGTTCCGGTGCGGCGGCATCCGGCCCGGCGGGCGGGGCGAGGGAGGAGGGTTGCGGGGGGCGGGATGTGAGGAGGATGTTTTCCAGCTTGAGGTCGCGGTGCGTGACGTTGCGCGAATGCAGGTAGTCGACGCCTGGATCGCGTTCGCGCATATAAACAGCCGCGAATAGGGCGGCCGAAGGCAACGTACCCTCCAGGATCTCGGAGAATATGCGGCGAGCCTCCTGTTCCTCGAGGCCCGACCCGCGGGCCGCCTGCTCGCTCGCCACCCAGTCAAACAGCTCCCCGCCGGGCACGTATTCCATCACCAAGCACGAGCAGTCCTCCAGCTCCACCGTGTCCAGCAGCGAGATGCACCGCGGGTGCGGGGTGATTGCGCGCAGCACGGCGATCTCGCGTTCCCACGAGGCCATCATGGCCTCGGACGCGAGCATCCTGCGGCGCGGGCGCGGCGTTGGCGGTGCGGCGGAGGAGGACGGTAGCGCGGCGGGCACCCACTTTTTCTGCACCGTCTTTATGGCGACCAGGCCGCCCGTGTCCGGATCGCGGCCCAGCTTGACCTTGGAGAAGGTGCCGACGCCGACGGTGCGCTCGATCAGGTAGCGCCCGACGTGCAACAGCCCGCCCTCGGGCGACGGCGGGGGCGAGCCGCCGTCCAGCGCGCGCGGCAGGTGTTTGGAGGGTTGCATGATGGCGGGTGTCATGCTGGTGAGCGACACGGCGCGCTCGACGTTCGGCGCTCCGGCCGCGAGGTTCGAACCCAGCGCCGAGTAGCTGCGGTGGCGCTGCAGCGCGGCGGGGTCGGGGCCGGCAGTGCCGGGCGACGAGTCGTCCGCGCTCTGCGGCGACGAGTCCGCGCCGCCGTCCGAGGCGGGGCCGCGCGCCCTGCGCATTGGCATTGCGGGCGCGCGGAGCGGCGGCGGCACCGGCGGGCCGGCGGGCGCGGCGCCGAGCGGTGCGGCGGGCCCGTCCGACACCGCGCGGCGCACAACCTCGAGCGGCGCAGACGCCGACGGCGGCGGCGGGCCGAGCAGCGCCGAGCCCGGCAGGGCCGCCGCCACGGACAGCCGGATCGCTGGCGGCCCCGGCCCGCCCGGTTCCATGGCGGCGTGCTCCGCGTCCCGCGAGATCACACAACACCGCCTCGCCCCACCCCGCCCACCCCGCCATGCACGCCCCGCGGCACTCGGCCCGCATGCGCACGCCGCTGCCCCGCGGGCTCGCCGTCGCGCTCGTCGCGCTCGCGATCCTCGCGCTGCTGGGAATCGCCGCCGCCCAGAACTCGACGGACTCCTCCGCGGCAACTTCGGCAACCCAGTCCACTCAGACCGCGTCATCGGCCTCCGCTGGCGCCACGACATCAGAGACACCCTCCGCCACCTCATCGGCCGCGTCGTCGACCTCGGAAACAACAACGACCCCCTCCAGCTCGCCCACGACTTCGCCGACGCCCTCAACCACAACCACAACCACATTCGCCCCGCCCACGCCGGTCGGGACGCCCGTCTACTACGCCGCCGACGGTGCGGGCCTGCAGTGTGCCGCCGCGGGCTGCCAGATGGTCAGCGGCGGCGGCGACCCGTACCAGCGGCTGTGCTCGCCCTCGCTCTCGCCGGACTGCTCGCAGGTGCTCCTGCAAGGACCCTCGGGGAACTGCATCCTGGTGCCGATCGGCGGGAGCTCTTTGTCGGTCGGCCGCTGCCCCGGCTCGGCGCCGTCGCGCCTGCTGCAGCGGCTCTGGCGCCTGGTCCAGCGGCAACTCACTCCGGAAAACCTCCAATTCCTCTTTGCGGCCGGCGGCGGAGGCGACACGGCAATCCAGAGCGCGCTCACCAACCTGTGCATGCTGCACCCGGCCGGGGCCGGGGCCGTTTCGCTGGGGTCCTGCGGCTCGGCCGCGAGCCAGTTCGTGGCCCGCCAGGATCCGCCACCTCCCCCGACCACCACGGTAACCACAACGGAACCGCCTACGACGACGTGGGTTTCAAGATGGGCCTGAATGAGCTCTGCTGCGGATTCTAATTGTCGCCAAAGCACGACCGCCGTTCCTACGACGACCAGCAGCTCCGAAACGACGACATCGACGCAGTCAACGACGTGGGTCGCCTAATGCTTGTGTGCGTGACGCATCTGACGCCGCCTTTGCAGGACCACGTCTCCAACGACCACGTGGGGCCGTCGTGTTCCCGGCCTCGATCATGCTGACGTCTCGCTCCATTTGCAGAACAACAAGCAGTCCCACGACGTCCAGCTCCACCGAAACGACCAGTTCGACGACCAGTTCCACGGCCTTGAGCACGACATCGAGCACCCTGTCCACGTTTGCGAGCACGTCCGTCTCGACCACGACTTCCCGGACGACTTCGGCATCGACGAGCTCCGGAACGGCCACGGCGACCCCTGCTCCCACGTCTGACGGCCTCTCCGCGGGCGCGATCGCCGGCATCGCCATAGGCGCCGCCGCGGGCGCCGCGCTCTTGGGCGTGGGAGCCTTCTACCTCATCAAAGCCCAACGGCCACCGGAAAAAATCGTCGTTCAGGGAATCTCCAACGAGGAATCGTACGGCGCGCAGTCCGCCAACCGCGCCTCGGCCGCAGGGCCTTCCCCGACGTCTTACGCCTCGGGCGCCTCGCAGGCCGCGGCCGCGTCCAACGGCGCGGGGTACGCCTCGGGGGTCGCGCCGGCCGCCGCGTTCGGCGCCGGGGCGGCAGCGGCGGGCACCGTGGCGGGGGAGAGCATCGCGATGGCGCCGATCGTGCCCTACGGGCCGCCGGCGGCTGGCGAGGTGGCGACCGTCGTGCGGCCGCACATTCCCCAGCTCTCGGACGAGCTCCTCCTCAGCGTGAGTTCGCTGCCATCAACGTGGCCTTTTAAGCGGAATGCTGAATATGCCTGCACAGGTGGGCGACACGGTCACGATCCAGCGGGTCCACGACGACGGATGGGCAACGGGGTAAGCTTGTCGGAGCCTCTGACCGTTCAACAGCTAATCGGACCGGCTCGTCTACGCAGCATCAACAATGTTACGCGGGTGACCGGCGTCTGTGAGTTGCAATGCTGCGCGCATGTATCCTCCTCTGACAGCACTGCGTGACGGCAGTCCCCATGGCATGCGTCTTCCGGTCGGGCGGTGCGCTTCCGCAATGAAGGGCAGGGTGATTCTAGACGACGTTTCACTAGGTGTAGAGCAACTAGTACTCTATTCAAGGCCGTGTGCTGCGCTGCGCTTGAAGTTGCGTCGACAAACGAGTCCCCTGCTACCCGTCCTGCAAGAGCTGCTGCGTCTCGTTGAGACGCTCTGCATGTTTACGAATGTCCCTTAGCGGTTCTGGAAGAGCTGTGGCAAAGGCCGATGAGTTTTCGACCCCCGCGGAGCGAGGCCCGAGCACCTTACCAATTCGATCGCTGCCTCGACGTTGCCCCCCGTCAAAGTCAGCGCCCTCGTGTTTGCGGCCGCGTCCCACAGGCCCATATCATTGAGCTGCCTGAGCTGTGTCTGGAAGCGCTCCTCCGGGGGCCTCGTGTCGGCCGGGGGAGCCGGCAAGCCGGTGAGCATCTGCATCATCTGCTGCATCCGCGCCGGATCCAACGGCGGCAGCGCGGGCGCACCGTCGGTGGGCAGTCCGCCGACGCCTGCATCCGCGCCGGCGGCGGGGGCGGAGGAGCCGGTGGTTGCCGTCGCGGTGGGGGCGGTGCCGGTCGCCGCGCCGAGCCCGCCAAGGCCTCCCATGCCTCCCAAACCGCCGAGACCGCCAAACGAAGGCATGCCGCCTGACTGCCGCAGCCGGGCCGACATCTGCATCATCGATCGCAGCGTTTCTGGGGTGCGCGAATCATGGTTCACACGTGTGTGGGGGGGGGGCGGAAAACACGGTTCACAAGCGTGGGGCACATTCGCACGCAAACAAGTCCGATCAGCATGGTCCACACTTCGCGAGCGCCGTGTACCTACCGGGGTTGCTGAACATGGTCTGCATCATCTGGCGCATCTGAGGGTTGGCGTTCGCGAGCATGGGGTTGGAGGCCATGACCATCTCCATGAATTGCGGGTTCTGCATCATCGTAGTCTGCAAAAGAGGAACAACGACAATCAGCTGGTCGCCAGAGGGGTCGCTCCGCCGCTGCAGGCCCACCATCTGCTGGAGAACCATGGGATCGTTCATGAGCATCTCCATCGTCGCCTCGTCGGGCATGCCCCCCATGCCAAGCCCGCCCAGTCCTCCGAGGCCACCCAGTCCACCGAGACCGCCGAGCCCGCCCAACCCGGCCAGGGGGGGGAGGCCGCCCGCTGCGCCCGTCCCGCCTCCGGCACCCGCCCCCGCGCCGGCAAACATGTTGAACGGCGTCGCTGCCGCCCCAGCTCCGGTTCCCGGCGTCACGGGCGTGTTCTCCGGCGCGCTGGGCACGGCGGGGCTGGTCCCCGACGCGCTCGCCGGGCTGGCAGTGTCCTTCTTCTCCTCGGGCTTCGGCTTGTTCAGCTTCACGAGATGGACGGTGTGCCCATCGGCCATCTTGTACGATGCGATAGTTTCCTCGTCCTTGAGCACCCGCCCGGCGTAGATCAGGCGCTGCGAGTCGGCGGGGCACGGGCCGGCCGCGGTGTTTTCAATCGCATCGGCGACCTTGGACTTTAGCTCCGCGATGGTCGTCTCCGGCTCCGCCGACACGCTGAGCTTCGTGTCGTTCGAGCACTTTATGTTTAGATTGAGCGGCATCGTAGACCGATTGGACGGAGGATCAGTGAGAGTACGACGCCCAGTTCGAACAAAGGTTTGCTCAGCAGGGGCCATCAGCAACTTCACCCGGGGTCTAGCAGTCTGGCAGGGCACAGCAGGCTTCTTGGATACAATTCGCCGCGGAGAGCTCGGCTGCCATGAGCGCCCGGGAGAGGGAACTCGCGACCGCAGAATCCGAACTCCATGCCGCGGAGGCCAGGTTGCTTGTGGCCAAGGAAGAGACGTCAGTTGCCGAAAGTTCCTTAAATTCAGTACGAAGCTCCGGAGATGCCGACGATATTGCTCGCGCCAAGCGCTTGTTGGACCTCTCCATTGACGCTCTTGCGACGCGCCAAAGCGAGGTCTCGAATCTCGTTACCATTGTGAACGAACTCCGCGCCTTGAGGGTCAAGGAAAGCAAGGTCTTCACGGAAACGACCAGCGAGACTGGCTCATTGATTGCCAACGCAAGGTTGGCGTATCCGGACATATCTCCCAAACAGGAGGTTGTCCTCGCCACATCTACTATGATGGCAGACTTTCGCAAGATCTTGCTTCGAGGACCGTTAGAAAGTCGCAAGATAGTGGAGTTCCGGCGCCGAATGGATGCCATCTTGAGCACATCTACCCGATGGCAATTCACCTCCGAAACCGGCTTCGTGCTGGATGGACCTGTGACTGCGGAAGGGCAAGGAGCATCAAGCATCCTGTACGCTTATTCCGGTCCCTTGCTCATGTGCGCAAAACTCGGACCACGCGTCTTCCGCGAGCACGACGTGTCGGAAGCAGTCCATCGGGACTTCATCTGTCCCTCTGTCGTGCACATGACGAACAAGTTCCTCGTTGCGCGGACTGCGAGATCGGAGCAACCCCAGCAGTGCGTTGTGATGCCACTCTATCCACAGAGCGCTGCCGATGCTTCTCTTGCCTTTCGAGAACAGGACCGCCAGTCACGAGAGCACCTGGCACACGCCATCCTTGTGTCTGGCCTTGCCGCAGTACAAGCCTTCTCGCAAGCAGGATGGGGTCACGGTGACATAAAGCCCAGCAACCTTATGCTTACGAATGATGGTTCCGGCATCGTCGTGTTGGTCGACTTTGGAACGGCACAGCCCCTCGGCATGGACCACATGGAATCATCGAAGTTCAACTGCGGGGCAACGGCCACTGCCAGTGAACATTATGATTTGGTCTGTCTCGGCAGCACGGTTGCACACGTTCTAGATCCTAGCGCCGCTCCGCGGGACTCACTGGAAGATTGCTTGGCTACACTATCGAAAATGGCCGAAGTGAAGCAATCCCCCATTACGGATGCGGCGTTGGCCTGCTTGAAAGGGTTCGAGTCTGCTGACACCATTGCAAAGACTCTTCAGTCGGGGATGCGGCTTCGTGGCTCCACCTGGCTACCTTCCCTCGACAGTGTTTGGCCGAGGTCCCGTGGTGCCCAATAGATGCCAGTTGCTCTAGTCGGCAGGCAGCGGGCAGTCGCGCTCCTTACACAGGCAGAATGTGCGCAGAGGGACCTCGCGAACGATTTCTTCCAGGGCTGCCTTGTGGCACCGGTTGCTGGCAAGAATTTGGACGCCTCCTCCCCATGCCTCGTAGAAAGCAACGATCTCCCTCACCGCTGGGGTGTAGTTGTACCCCCTGTTGGAGCCCATCTCGATGCTGATGTGGCGAAAGAGCGTCTTCTTGCGCCGCATTAGCGCCAGGAGGCTCTGTGCACAAAGCCATTCTGCGCCATCGATGTCGATTTTTATGAGCGCGTACGAGTCGATCGGCCTGGTGATCACGGTAGCCGCCGTCGACGCGAGCACGGAGACGACCTTGCCTCCGCCCCCGCTGCAGCGCGCCTCCTCCTCTTCGCTTTCGAGGATGTGTCCGTGGAGCGAGCCCCCCGGGATCGCGCAGAACTTGGCAGCGGCGGCCAGGAGCGTTCCATCGCCCCTATCCTTGGCAATGACGCGGTGCAGCAGCGTATCTCTCGGGGCGTCGTTCACCACAAGGGTGCTTTGAAGCCACGGAACAAGAGAGGGGCTCGCTTCGACGGCCACGAGCGTCCTATCGCTCTTTCCCCTCTGCAACTGCACGAAGAGGGTGCTGAAGATGCCCAGGTTGGCACCGAACTCCACAATGTGGCCCGGGCCGCGGGCAAAGGCGGCGTAGTAACTTTCGAGGTCCAAGTCCCATCCGTCCCCGGCACACAACCGTGCGATGAGCAGGAGCTCGTCCGACGGGACAAAAACGCGTCTCCTGACGCCACTAGCGTCCCAGATGGCGAGAACAGAGTCCTTCAGCGATATGCACCGCGGCGGTTCGGGAATGCTCTCGAGCACTGTTCGAAGCACGGACGGGTCCGTCGCCTGCACGCTCGCTGCGGGCGCCGCCTCGCACGGCTCAGGCGAGGGACATGTCCTATTTCTCGACCATGCGGCGAGAGCCAGGACGAAAGAAAGGAGGGAGAGCGTCGAGCTCGGGAACCGCATGGCGCACAGGATGGGACGGCGCAGCAAGGTTTCCTGTCAATTTCCTCTTCCTTCTCGCCGTCAAAATGTGTGCTGATCCTCATCCTCATTAAATTCACCACAATGCAACATCTAATCGGTGGTCAGGTCGGCGGGGCCGGGCCGTGCTGCACCTTTCCCCCCGCGCGCAGCCTCCCGAACCTGAACCCCTGCAGCGGGCGGACCTCGATCCCCTTGAGGTTCATGACCGCCTTGAGGAACGTCTCGGCGTGCAGCGAGCCCTCGTAGTAGCCCTGGCTCTCGTTCACGACGCTCGGCACCGAGTGGTGCAGGTACAGCTCGGCGAGACGCATGCGGTGGCCGTAGAGGTCCATCACCTCGGGCGTCCCGACCGCGAAGCGGTCGTTGACCCCCGAGTACGAGTCAAAGTCGGGGGCGTACAGCGTCCGCGGTGCGACGTCGGGCACGGGCAGCGGCGTATCGTACCACAGATCGGGGCGCAGGTACGTGACGGCGCCGTAATCGGCCCGGCGGGGCCACCACAGCTCCGACACGCGGTCCAGAGAGTGCTGCTGCAGCAGGAAGTTCCGCATGGACCGCCCGCCGGTGGTGGGCCACGGGTCGCCCCGGATGAGGTAGTAGTCGAGGCTGCGGAAGCCGGCGAGGGCCTCTTCGCGGGTCGAGAAGGACGCGGCGAGCAGCCGCACGCCTGCGGCGGCGAGCCCGTCCTTGAGCACGCGCAACGACCCGGCGACGTCGAGCCTGGCCTGGCGCTCGCCGTTCCGCGGGTTGTCGAAGCTGTCGAGCGCGAACGTGTGCAGATACGCGTCCAGACGGCCGCACCGGGCGGCCAGCGGCGCCAGCACGTTGTCTGCGAGGTTTGCGGCGTGCGAGGCGTTCAAGTTCTTTAGCTGGCCGAAGAAGCAGAGCGCGCACGGGCTGCCGCCGCCGTTGTCCGCCGGGGCGTCCAGCAGCGCGGCGGCCGCGGCCTCGAGCGCGGCCTTGAGCGCGGCGTCGGGCGGCAGCGCGGCGGGGGCGCGGCCGCACGCCGTCCGCGGCGGCTCGGGGCCGGCCACCGTCGCCCGCCGCACCTCGGCCGCGAGCGCCTCACGGCAGCCGTCGCGCATCCGCGCGCCGCCGATCGCGCCGGCCCCGAGCAGCGCGAGCGCGGCCGCGGGCCAGAGCAGCCAGCGCCGCAGCCTCGCCATAACTGGGCGGGACGGAGGGGAAAGGAGTGAGCGTCCCTCGGCGCCGCCCCATCATTCGCCGCCGCTACCCCTTCGACGAGATTTGGAGACATTCGACCAAATCCTATCCTCCGGAACAGCGACCGACTACAGAAAAGCAAATGATTCATGTTCCACCGCCGCCGCGCCCGTCCGCCGCGCCGCACGCGCAGATCATCCGTCCCCGCGGCGGTCCGCCTCGGCCTTGAGGCGGCGTGCGTGCGTGTTGGCGTGGCTCTTCATGTTGTCGATCCTGCGAAAGCAAGAACAGGAACGAGGTATCGGGGTGAGATACGGATCAAGGCGCCGCGGAGCACGGCGCACCGGTGAAAGCGGGCGCCGCATCCCTCGACGGGACACGCGTACGGTCGCAGGTCCAGGTGGATCCTGCGATGCCGGGAAAGGTGGCCCGACGACCCGAACACGCGCGGGCACGACGGACAGGGATAGTCCCTGCGGGAGCGCGGGGCTGTCAGCGGGCCGGGCGGCGCGAGGCGACAAGCGACCGACTTTTTCTTCCCGCCCTTCTTCTTCTTGCGCTCCTCCTCGACGGCCTCGGGCTCCGGGCTGCGCGGGCTGTCCTCCTCGCTCTCCGCCTCCGAGTCCGCGTCGCGCATGGCAGCGTCCGCGGCGCCACCGCCCGACTGTGTCGGGCTGACGCCGTTCATCCTGAAGCCGGCCATGACGGCCACGGCGGCGCGCTCGGCCTCCTCGTCCGCGGCGGATGCGATCGAGCCCGACGACGGCGTGGTGGAGCCCGAGGGCGGGGCGCCGGTCGAGTTGATTGTCATTGTGGCCAGCGGCAGGTCCGCCGACACGGCGCGCAGGTGCGCCTGCGACGTCGCGGCGGCGGCGGCGGGGGGCAGGGGCGGCCCGTGCGGCGGCGTGGCCCACGGCACGGGCACGGGGCCCAGCGGGGACAGCGTGCCGGAGCCGGCGTAGCGCGCGGCGAGGTCCCAGTCCGAGCCCGCTGCGGACGAGCCGATGCTGGCGTCCGAGGCGTGCGAGCCGCGGTAGCCGCCGGCCGCGTCGTCCGCGAAGATGGGGCGCAGGCCGCCCGAGCCGCGCATCGCCGGCAGGCTCTTGTGGCCGAGCACCGACAGCGGCGCGCCGACGGTGCGCGCGGCGTGGGCCATTGCGTGCGCATGCGCGGGCGAGCGGGCGGGGCCGGGGCCGGTGGGCGTTGCCGGCCTGCGGATGTTTGTGTAGGGCGAGATGCCGATGCCGTGGCCGAGCGCGGCGTGCGCGTGCGGCGGCGGGTGCGGCGGGGCCAGCGGCAGCGGCTGCTGGAGCGCGTAGGCGCGCATCGGCTGCAGCGACTGGAAGCCGGCGAGCAGCGGCGGCGCGGGGGCGGCGGGCGGCAGCGGGCCGGGGAGGGCGGGCGGCGCGCGCGGGCCGTCCCACGCCGGCGCGGGCCACGGCGGCGCGGCTCCGCCACCCGCGCCCCACGGCGGCGGCCGCGGCGCTCCGCCGCCCGGCCCGAACGCGCCCGCCGGCGGCTCGACCGGCGCCGGCCGCTCGGCTGCCCCGCCGGCCCCCGCGGCCCCCGCGCCCCCCGCAGCGGGCACCGCCGGCGGCGGCTCGGCGGCCAGCAGCGACATGACATCCATCTTGTGCCGCGCGGGCGCGCTGGCCGCGGGCGGCGCCTCCATGTCGGATGTGGGGTGCACAGTCCCGCCGCCTGCCTGCGCCGCCTGCGCCGCCCCACCCCACCCCCCACCCGGACCCACCGACCCCGCCGCCGCGCCTGCTCCATCCATCCCCGCCACATAGCACAAGGCATTGGCCTCGCGGATACAAAGCTACACGCGCCGCGCCATCGGCCCCGCTCCCGATCCCTCCCGCAGCCGTCCGATGTCCGATGTCCGTCGGCCGCCCGGACCCTACGGCCACCCTTTCGTCCCACCTCCGCCCGCCCGCGGCCTCGGCATCGCTGGCTGCAGGTGGCCGCTTCCCGTCGTAACAGCCGTCTCGGGCAACTCACCGCACGAGACCACTCGCCAGCCGGGTGACGTAAGACTGGGCCGGTCCCCGTTCCCCCGCCCCGAGACCTCAGCTGCGCAACGCTCTTGCCCGGACGTTCGTCTCTGTGCTTCCCGAGTGCCCATGACCACGCCGGGCGTATCGGAAGACGGGCGCGGCGACCGAACAGTGGCCGCTCCTCCGCCCCCGGCCTGGACCGGCCCCCGGCCCCGGACCGAACCTGCTGTAAGTCCGAACCCGAATCCGGTCGTTTCTCATACCTCAGCACCGTTCGGCTTTCGTTGGACTCTTGTCTCCTCGAGGCCGCCTTCCTCGGCGGACCCTCATCCCTGGGTCCCTTCAAAAGCCCGAGGGAGATCCCGTGCGTCCTACCTGCGATCCCCAGGACGGCTGTTTGAGGACTCCAGATTTGGCATGCCCGGCATCGGCTACAATCCAAATGGGGATTCCGAAAGATTCCGGGAACTCAGGTGTAGTCTTTTGCCGCGCAGGCGGCGTAGGTGGGAAAGAGGCGCAATACAGGATGGAAAAGGAACTTCGGTCCGAGACCACCCGTCCAATCAGCACGGATCCCCGGCCTCCGGCCCGGCAAACGTCCAGGGGTACAGACCATGCACCGACCCCGCCTCCGCCGCCTCCCGCAGCACTTCCCGGATGGCCGCATCGTCCGCGTCCCCCGGGTCCCACGCCCCGCCGTCCTGCTGCGCGTCACCGCCGTCGCCATCCCACTGCCCTTCGCCGCAATGAAGTTCCGTCCCCAGCGGGCCCTGCGCCGCGCCGCCGCCGTGGTACGCGTCCCAGTCGCCCGCCCCGAAGCCCTCCTGCCCGTCCGGGCCCTCGAGCCCCTCTGTGTCCCCCGGTTCCCCGTGCTCTGCGGCCCCGGCATGGTGCTCCCGGTCCGCACGGCCCCGTACAGCCCCCGCTGCCGCCCCCGAGCGCAGGCCGCCCAGCGCCGCGCGCTCCGCGGCCAGCGCCGCCCGCGCCGCGCGCAGCCGCGCCTCCCGCGCGCGCAGCCGCAGCAGCAGCGAGTCGCCCGAGCGCGGGCCGCGCGCGGGGCCGCCCGGGGGCGCGCGGCGGGGCAGCGGCCGCGACGGCGGCAGCACCGCGACGTCCAGCGCGCCGATGCGCACGCGCCGCCCAGACGGCGGCGTCGGCGGCCGCCCCGGCGCCTCTGCCTCGGAGCCCGCGTGCGACGGCGGGGACACCGAGCCCGATCGCGTGTCGAGGCGCCGGTGGATGTGCCGGAGCATCGCTCGCCGTTACGTGGGTTCCCGCTCTGGACTCCGGTCCATGTGGCGCGCCATTATTAGAGACCCGCACTCTCTTAAGCCGTCCCACGCGACAGCTGAAATCCTCGTTCTCTCTGTCGCTAACTCGGCATTACAGCCTCTATGCTCCGCCATCTTCACGTTCCTGATTGTGTCCGCAGGCTTTGCGGCCGCGCATACGTGGCACCGCCGGCCGCGCATACGTGGCACCCGCTTACGTGGCGTCCGCGAAAACTACAAAAGGCAGGGTGCATAGGCTCCCGCATCATCACCAAACGTCTCCTGCCCCGTGCGCTCACCAGCATAGAGCCATGAGGGCCCGCAAGAAGCGCAAGAAGAGCTTCCCGGTCGCGCTCTCGCTGTTGGGGGCGCTGTCCTGGTGGGAGCGCGAGCGCCGCCTGCGCCCTGCCCCCGTCGCCTTCTCACCGCGGCATTTCCCATCTTTCGGCAGTGCCGCTGCCGTCACGCGCAGGACAACGGCCGTGGTCTCGGCTCATCGAGAGAAGTAGGTCTCGCAACAAAGACGCGCCGGAACGACACACCGACCTGACGGTTCAGCAGCCATCTTATCCTCATTTTGTCGCTTCTTTCTCTCTGTTACTCGGCTACAACGACTGACGGGCGACGAGCGCACGGGCGCTGCGCGGCGCCGACGGCCGGAGACCGCCGATCGAATCGAGCTGGACTCCAAGTGCACTCTCTTGCACCCCTCGGCATTGCGCGCGACTGTGGAGTTCGGAGCTCAACCAAGCCTACCTGCATGTGCATTATCCTGCCCGCCCGCCCATGGATCTCCACCGTTGCAATGTGGTGGAACAACGTGTGGGTGGAGCCTGCATTCGCCTGCGATCGTGCCGGCCAACGTTCCCTTGCAGACTGATCTGGAGAATTCGTGGGCAGGGAAGGGATATCAGGTAGCAAGTTGTTGAGGACAGTAGCCAGAGAACTAGTAGCGGCGTCGAACCTGCGGAGTGCGGGTTTCTGATGTAGCCGCACTAGTGTTGTTTACATCTCCGTTCGGTCCTTGCAACGCGGGCCGCGGGTTCCAAAAACCGCGCCGCAGGAAGAGCGACGCGACTCGGACCAAAGCCGGAGCTCGGTCGGGCCGGAACGGACGATAGTCTTCTAGGGCGGGCCCACGACGGAGTCGATGGAGGCGGGGAGCACGGCCAACCGCACCACCAGCTACAGATCCCTGCTGCTTCTCAGCATCTCCACGTGGATCCTCGCCGTCTCTTCGGTGCACACGTCGATGCTGCTCTTTGGACGCGACGTGCTCGCGCTGCCCTTCCTCGCCGGCCCCTACGTCTCGTTCGACGCCTGGTCCCTGGTGCACGTCCTCTTCTTCCACACCGTGGCCTACTCGTTCCCGAACAGGTTCTGGTACGCGATGGCGCTCGGCGTCGCGTGGGAGCTCGCCGAGGCCTGGTTCGCGGGCCTCGAGGCCGGCCTGGGCAGGGTGTGGGAGGAGCGCAGGCTCAACTCGCTGTGGGACGTGTACTTCAACGCCGCAGGGTACAGGCTGGGCGAGTGGCGCCTCGCGAGGCATCTGGCGCGCCCGGGAGGCGTGCGGTCGGCGTCGCCGTACCCGATCGTGTTTGCGTTCGCGGGCTTCTGCATGGCCGTGGGGGCGTGGGGCGTCGCAAACGGCAGGGATCCGGCGGCGTTCGTGACGGCGGCCGTCGGCTGCGCCGTGTGCGCCGCGGGGTGGTTCGCGGAAGGGGAAGGCGCTGGCAGCCCAGCTACCTTGGCCAGCGCAGCCGGTCGATAAGACGCATTGATCAGTTGAAAGAACTCGTGAACAACCCGGGGCCTTCTTCGTCGGGGTACTAGAGTCGAACTGGGCCCAGGTGTTTCCGCAAAAGCTCACGACCATCTGCACATCACTTCAGCCGCCGCATACCTCCTTCAGGTCGGCCAGGAATTTCCGTATGTGAAGCGATTGCTACGCTTGGCACCGCATCCAGGCCATTGCAGGTTGCCAGGCGCGAGAACGCGCCAAACGTGATGCCCATGCAATCCAACTCCTTCAGCCGAGACAGGCAAGGACCAGTGGCATCTGAGCATTAGCGCGAGAGGCCCTTCCCGGTCGCTGCCGGTCGATTGCCGGTCATCCAAAGACTTCATTACCGACCGGAGGACCACTCGCTCACATACGTTCACACCTGACGGCTCACCTACGAAGCTTATATACTCCAACACAATCAGTCAAACTATGATTCATGCCTGGTTGAGATGGGCAACTGCGAGGTGGCATCCATATTCTAAAATGCCTCTTATTGCTGGTATAGAGTGAGCAGTTCTCGACGCTATAGACAGTAGACGTTGGAGATGAAAGCGCATAAACAACGTGACTGAACGTCGATTCAGACATGGTGAGAATCTTTGTCTGCAGACGAGACAAGATCAGTATCTCTTCCCACGCAGTGTGGACTGTTTGCGCCCGGAGGGATGGGGCATTCTCCATGGATGCTTGCAGTGAAACATTCAGATGCAGTAACCGATTGCTGAAATGCGAAACCATGTGGCGGCGAAAATCAATCGAATCTGTGGCGAGGAAGACATACTTCCATGTTCCTGCTTCAAGGAAAGTCCGCCTAATGCAATCTGCCGCCGCAACCGTATCCTTCACATAAACCACCCGCAAGTGTACCCCAAGAATGGCCGATGTGTCCCACTGGTCCATGCTTCCAAGCAGCTTCTCTTGCTGTTCTCGAATATGTTGCTGCACGGCCCCAGTGGGTGCAAGAAACGCGGCCGAAAGGTGCCCAATGATGCTATTTGTTGCGGGGAAGTAGCTTTCCAGCAAAGGCTTGACGTTCGGATTCTCAGCGAGGGAAGCAATGTAGTAGAGGTTCGATGAGATCGCCAGGTTCGGGCATTTGCTCAGTAACGGATCTGAGGTGAAATTGGCGCAGGACAAGGCATTCCAGCAGCCATCCTTAGGCGATTGCTCCGGTGGGGCATATATCGATAACGTCCATTCACACTGCGCAGATGGCAGCGGTTCGTTGGCCGGCCACCGGATGCTCGCTGGCAGATTAACGATGTCTGACAGATCCGCAAGTTCGGCCGCACCGTTCCATGCGTACCGAAAGGACCGCCGAAGAACTACAGACAAAGTCAAGGCCGAAACGAATTGCAGGATGTTGTTTCCCAATCCTTGCTTATTTCCTTTGAAAATAACAGTCCCCGCTGGAGTTGAAGGTAACTCGTTCAAACGGCGGAAGTCACGGAGGAAAGTGGAATTCTCGTCAACCGGAAAAGGAAAGAAGCCGAGATGTCCCACGTGAGCAGAAGAATTTAACGGACGTTGCAGGATCGAATGGCCAATCGTGTGTAGGGAGTCTGTCCGTTGGAAAGAGACGTGCAATGCGAAGAACACAAGGAGCACAACAGAAGCCGGCATCAAAAGATCCGCGAGAATCTGCGTCCTCACCATGATGCATTGACTCCCGCACTACTGGGCATCCAATGTTTTAACGCATAGTTAATTGCTTCGAGGATAGACGGGTCGCTTCGTGCAGCTCGCACTACATTATTGGCCCCTATTGCTACGACACTTCTTGTTTCCATTCCAAATTCTCATGTTCTCCGGCCGAACAATATCTATTGCCACTGCGATCTTCCTCGTCTTCTTGCTCTCCTCGTCTTTCGTCTTTTACCGCCCGCCATCGGGGACCGCTCATGTAGACGTAGAAAACCCCGCCACCCGATTCTGCATTCATCGCAGTCTTTCCAAGCAGATCGACGTAGCGTCTCTTCGTTCCTCGGTCGCCGCTGCGACGCGATTTTGGACTCGTGGCATTGCACAAACGCTTCAATCGATGCTCGATTTAAACGAAACCGGAGGTTACCGGGATGGGACTGGCCCCACCGGGCACCACGTCTTCGACGTCCTGGGCCCCATTGGGCCACGCTGTAGACAGATCGACAGGTTGGGAACTGGAGACTTGGAGAAGAGAGTTTGTGGACTCCAGTCAATGATTGGTGACCAGGCAGCATGCCACGTAATCTCGGTCGGTGGCAACAATCAATGGGAGTTCGAAGCAGCAGTACATACTCGGACAAGCTGCAAAGTCCACACATTTGATTGCACCGTTAATGGGACGGTCCCACAAGCGTTGCAAGACCGAGTGTTCTTTTACAAACTCTGCTTGGGAGCCAAAGACATGCCCGAAAACTCCAAGAGGCGCTTTGTAAACTGGGCAACGATGCTTCAAACCGCGGGGTTAGATCGATCTCCGTCGTACGTGAAGATGGATATCGAGGGTTACGAATTTCCCGCTCTCCGGAGCATTTTGGACAGCAACAGGAGCCTTCTGCCTCTCCAGATAGCTATGGAGATACATTACATGACACATGGTCACCTGATCGACTTACCAATGCACAATCGGCTGCTCACTCCGGGAGAAATCGCCCTTTTCATGATGGAGCTCTTCCACACTGGCCAGTACCTGCTTCTGGACCGGAATGACAACCCTTTCTGCCAACATTGTAGTGAAGTACTCCTTGCAAGATTCGCGTGTGACTCCACTACATAATGGGGCTTGGCGGTCCCTCACGCTTAGTCACGGGCGGCACCTTTTCGTCGGTGATGCTGCGGCCCATAGTCGCACGCAATGCAGATTCGACACCGGCCGCCCCGTTCACGGCCCCACTACACTCGGCAGCATTGCGATGCTCCGAACAGTCTCCTCTTGTGAGGCTCCGACAAGGAGACAATCACACCACCTTTCGGTCCATCTCCTCAGGCAAAGTGTCTGCGAATCCTGCTAATTTTGATACAACAAGGGCGATCCGGGAATGAAGTACGCTGGATAATCGGGAGGCAAGCTCGTCCGTGTTGTTTGCATACCAAGTAAAGGATCCTTGAAGAAACTGGCCAAGCTCTCTTCGGCGTTTATGCACCCGATTCGTTCAAGGGGCACGATTCCAGCGCGCGAACGAAGCCGTCGAGCATATAATCAACAGAGGTCCGGCGGACTGAATCGAAAGTTGATTGGGTCCAGCGCCCTAGATACGGGTTGGCGACGCAATCTGCGGCCGTGGTGACAGAGACGAACGTGAGACTACTTGAGTCGGAGCGCAATGCGAAGAGGAAGTCGGCCGACAAGCGATGACAGTCCAAGTACAACTGTCCTGGGATCCGGTGCCAATTTTGCAGTCGACCACAGGCTACGGTTTGGACCTTCTTTAGTCAATCACGGAAGCCAAATGGAGCAAGTAGCTACCAGCACGAACAGCCGAGCCAGCTGGATCGAGCGAGAACGGCAGAGACACTAGATCATGTTGGATGGATTGAAAGGCATTGAATTGAAATGCGGTTCCTTGCGAAAAACGCACTGACGGCCCGAGGGGACCGGCATAGAAGTTGATCTTCAACTACGGTTGCTTGCGATTGAAGTAGTCCGCGCGAGTAAAAGTGATGGAAACGAAACATCGCCGAATTCCCGAGTCGTTCCGTCCCGAGGACCGTACTATTCTGAAGTTCAACTACCATGAATGTCACAGAGGATGAATTCGACAGCACTCTGTTCGGCTTCAAGGTTGGGCGATTGTCAGCGACGGCTTCGGGGGACCAGAGCTCCATCATCATGGCAGCCCTGCAGAAGGCGCATTCGGACGGGTTCCACCTCATCTACATCTTTGGTCCAACCCTAAAAGACACGGCGCAAGAGTCGCATGCCGGCTCAACGGTACCAGGTTTCAAGGTCGATGTCAGAACCGAGTTCTCGTGTAGACTACGGGACCTCGACCCCAAGGCGCTGGTAAAGGCCGCGTACCTCTCTCCAACCATAAGAGTCGTGAACATGTGCGAAGATTCCGCGGCTCTGAGGAAGATTGCGCTTGCCGCGGGAGAATGGTCGCGCTACCGTACGGACCCTTGGCTGCCCAAGAGCGCCTTTCACGACATGTACGAGCAAATGCTGACGAACTCCATCAACCGCTCGTTTGCCGACGAGATGTTCGTGGCCCGGAATGTGGAAAATGGCCAGGAAGCCGGCTTGATCACTGTGAAAACCAAGGGCTCAAATGTTCAGATCGGCCTCCTTGCTGTTTTACCCGAGTACCGCCAACAGGGCATTGGTTCTATGCTGCTGAGTCGCGCTGCTTTGTGGGCGTTGGAGAACATTGGATGGCAGCCTGAAGCCACCATTTCAGTGATCACACAGGGCCGGAACTACCCCGCTTGCCAGTTGTACCGCAAGTTTGGCCTGCACGTGGTCGGACAGCAGGACGTGCACCATGCTTGGTTGCCCCAGCATCTAATGGAACCTCTTTCACGCGGTGATACCGGGCCTGTACCGTTCTGTAGGCAGCACATCGTCGGCCAGGAGGCAACGTATGTAGCGCAGGTGCTGTCCACAGGACTGGACAGTGCTTCTCGCTTCACCAATATGTGCGCCTCTCGTGTGCAAAGTCTTCTCGGTCCCGAGAGCTCCCGAGTGCTTATCACTCCGTCATGTACCGCAGCTCTGGAAATGGCTGCCCTCCTGTGCGATTTGCAGCCGGGTGACGAGGTCATCATGCCCTCCTTCACATTCTCGTCAACGGCAAATGCGTTCGTTCTCCGCGGAGCTGTACCCGTATTCGTTGACGTCCGCGCCGATACGCTTAACATTGATGAGGCTCTCATAGATGCGGCAGTTACAGCAAAGACACGCGCAATATGCTGCGTTCACTACGCAGGCGTCCCGTGTGAGATGGATGCCATCTGTAGCATTGCACGGCGACATGGTTTGCTGGTAGTGGAGGATGCCGCACAGGGTTTTCTTTCCACGTACAAGGGTCGTCAGCTTGGCTCGATTGGAGACTTCGGATGCATCTCCTTTCATTACACCAAGAATGTTATTTGTGGAGAAGGGGGCGCGCTGTCGATCAATCGATCAAGTGAGCGAGCCCGACGAGCGCTGCTAGTGTGGGAGAAAGGAACAAACCGCTACGATTTCCTCATGGGAAAGATCGACAAGTACGAATGGGTGGATGTTGGGTCATCGCACGTCCCAAATGAAGTTTCTTGTGCCATCTTGAATGCGCAGCTGGAGCGGTGCGAGGAAATCACGGCCAAGAGGGTGGCCAATCACGCGCGATACCTTGAAGGCTTCAAGGATCTCATAGCGCAGGGTGTCTTTCGTGTCCCCCACGTGCCGCCTGGATGTACGATCAACGGCCACATTTTCTTCCTGGTTTTCCCTTCCACGGACGTCAAGGAACAGTTTGCAGCGGGCTTGAAGGCTGCTGGCATCACGGCATTTTCGCATTATTCGCCGTTGCACAGTTCAGTAGCAGGCTTGAAATATGGCCGAGCATCAGGAAGGATGGAAATTACAAGCAGCGTGCACGCGAGATTGCTGAGGCTTCCTATGTGGCCAGGGCTTTCGAGCGTAGAAGCTGCTTCGATCATTGATATGGTGCACAAACTTTCCGCGCGCTTCGTGCAGTCCAGAACGAGCTGAGGGAGCGGGACGCTCAAAGGCTAGCTTTCGGGCTGCGTCGCTGTGACCGATGGCACTAGCGGGATGACGCATGAACTCTAAGGGGATGGGGCTGATCCGGACCGTGTGGCGACGCTGCTGACCGTCGCGGTGGGCATGTTTGGGCTGATTGGGGGCGCGGGGGTGCACCTGACTGTTGCATGAGGATGAGGAGTGTGCATAGCTAGAGCTAGCAAAGCAAAGGGAAATAGACCTCCACATTGTAGACCCACGTCCCAACAGTTCATTTACTAGCCTTCGCTGAACAGCCTTTCTAGGTTGGCGGCTGCGAAAGTCGACGCTCCGGCAGTCTCCTGGGGCCGGCTCACGATTTCGAAAGAATTAGACGAATGATCAGACATCAAACGAGGCCGTTCTCGCTTCGTTTATTGGTGATTGTCAGCAACCATGACTGGGAAGACAGTAGGGAGGTTGCTGGAGCACCGAATTCGGCCAGAGGACAGAAGACCATTCAAATGGCCTACGTGGATTCCATGTCCAGTCTAGCGACTTTGGGGATGTTGGTACCTTGTACGCTTTGAAGGTTTGCGTCCAGGGCATGGAAAAGTTCTGTGAGCAAGAGCTCTCATTTTTGACATTTTCACAGTTTGCTTGGTGCTGGATAGGAAGAAGGAGTTGTGTGGTTTGGTTTGCATTCAAAAAAAAAGATGTCAGCAGGTACAGGTGCGGATCGCCCCACCGGTGCTTAAATGCACCGTGGACGTTATCAAAATGCCACACGGTGTTCAGGTATGCGGGCGAACGGGCGAAAGCGGTATCAAATATGAAAGCGAACCCGTACCACGTCCAATACTTGGGCTTTCGATTCACATCCTGAAGGGGCTTTAGCTGATTGTACCTCAACAAGTCTTCCGCAGTTTCATATAGATTCACGACCACGTGGGGTTGATCGATGACCTCAACTACATATGCCGCCATAATATTACGCCTCTTCAGATGTTCAAACACGTCGAAATCGATCCGTTCCACTAGAGCCGCGTCTGCATCCAGTTTAAAGATGTATCGGTATCCAAAGAAAGCCCGATGCAATGGCCAGCGGTAGATGTTTGTTCGAATCATATGCAGGTATTCGGGATACCAATTGAACAATTTGTATCCAGTCCGATTAAAGACTGCAAGATACTCCTCATCGATCAAGGCACGGCCAACGAACTCGATTCTGGAACGCGTCCAAGATCTGATGGTATCAATAGTCTGTTGAGGAAGATCCTCGTGGAGCAAAATCACGGGATAGTGAAACTGGTCGTTGAACGAGACGTCAAGAGATTGCAAACATCTCTTCAACAAGTGTGCCCGGTCGTCATCATGGTGGCTCCACAATATCATGAAAGCGCCCAGGCCGGATGTTGGGAAGTCTGCACTGTTTTGTAACGCGGAGCCCCAGACATTAGCTTCAACGCTACGAGAGTAGAACTTATAGAAGTCTTGAATAAACGGATTATCGTTCGTCTCTCTCCTCTTCTCTTCTGCAACGTCCGCTTTTTCGCAAAAGCTGGCAACTTCCCCGGGATTCGAGTGATCCAAAGCGGAAACCAAGAATGCAACGATGGCCAAAGGAAGAAGGACCTTAACATTCAAAGCTCGCTGTACTTCGGCGCTCAAGGGCATGGTCAATGCTTTCCGCTGACAACCAAATCCTGGGAAGAGTGCAGAAGATTCATGGTCTACAAACAGTTAAGTTGTATGGCGGCCGGAACCGCACTTCCGCCTTTCGCGAGGGCCGGACAACTCAAGGGTTACAACTCAAGGGTTCGAGGGTTATGAGATGATGAGAGCGAATAATCGACACTTGAATCACAGCTCGTCCGCAACCTCAATGACCCGAGTCTGCATCGTCGGCACCGGAGCAATCGGCTCGTTCGTCGCGGCCAAGTTGGCCTTGACTGCCGTGAACCCGCCGACTGTCACGGTGGTTGCGCGAGGCGCGAACCTGGAAGCGATCCGCTCAGGTGGCATCTCGCTCCTGGACCATGACGGCGTGGAAATTGGTCGTGCCCGCAACGTGGTTGCCGTCGAATCGACAAAGGAAGCGGGGCCGCAGGATGTCGTCGTGCTGGCAGTCAAGGCGCACCAGGTTGGAGACGTCGCGGACTCGCTCGCGAATCTGTACACCGACAACACCGTGGTGGTGACCATGCAGAATGGGTATGTCGTGTGGCGCGTCTCCAACCGCGATTTGTGCTGAACGGACTCACCATGTGAAGGATTCCGTTCTGGTACTTTCGGAACCTCTCGGCGCGGCCGGATCTCGCGTCGACCGCCATCCGGACCGTGGATCCCGACGGCACGCTCGCAGACAGGGTGCAGGTGGAGCGCATCATCGGGTGCGTTGTGTACCCGGCAACCGATCGGCCCGCTCCGGGGTTCGTGCGCCACATCGAAGGGGACAGGTTCCCGGTCGGAGAACTGGACGGTCGCCTGACGCCGCGGGTCCGAATGGTGTCGGATCTGTTGCAGGCAGCCGGGCTGAAGGCACCAGTATTCCACCACGATTCCGACAAGGCGGGGACGAAGGACATTCGCGACGAGATCTGGCTCAAGCTGTGGGGCAACCTGTCCTTCAACCCGATCTCGGCGCTCACGCACGCAACGCTTGTTGATCTCTGCACGTTCCCCTTGACGAGGGAACTGGCGGCTGCAATGATGAGGGAAGCTCAGGGGGTAGCGGAGAGCCTGGGTGCGCACTTCAGGGTGACACTGGAAAAGCGAATCGCCGGGGGCGCTGCGGTCGGCAAGCACAAGACATCCACACTCCAAGACGTGGAGGTGGGAAACGACCCAGAGGTAGATGCTCTTGTCGGCGCTGTGGCGGAGCTCGGGACAGTGGCCGGATTGCCCACGCCGCATATTGACGCGGTTTTCGCCTGCGTGAAGCTGCTTGCCAAGGTCATGGCGGAGGAGAAGAGCGCATGTAGGATGGTTCCAGTCGTCGTACAATGAGACTTTTACTGGCAATCGCAAGTCTGCTGTGTTTTGGCCTCCCACTCCAACCTCCAGTTCTCCACAGCGGCCCGCAGAACGGGCCATCCCTCGGTGCTGCGCGCGCTTTCGACGAGCTCGTACATATTCGGGAACGCAGAAAGGATCAACGGCTTGAAGCAGGCCGGTGGTAGCGCCAAAAGCAGCAGTGCGAATCGCTCGCTTTCGACTCCGAAGTCCGAACCCGCCTCGAACACCAACGACGAAACGTCTTTGAAGAGGGGATGCTGGCGGACCGTCGCATCAATTAGAGGTGTCGTCCTCGGAAGGAACATGTCCATAATGGAGGCAGGCAAATCTGACACATGGCTGACCACCGTGGTGACGGCGAGGTCTATGACGGATCGCAGCGTCGGCGATGTCGTGAATTCCATCGCCTCTCGCTGTTCCGCGGCACTCAGGTGGTTGACAGGAGGGTACAATTGCCGAAAAGCGTCCGGGATCACCTGTGAAATGAGCGTGTCCAGTCCAGCCCGCTTCACACCAAGTGACGGGGCGGAAGTGAGGTCAATGTTGAGCTCCTCATTTGCAGTTGCCATGCTCTCGCCCAGCTTGCAGACCGACATGCTCGACTTCCGCATAGGCACGGGAGTCCCCGGAGCAGACGCTTGCGACAATGTTTGATTGCCCTTCGCCTTACGAAGTAAGTACCAGCCGCGCGACAGGCCCGTTTCGCGGTCGATCTGCTTCATGGCTTCGAAAAGCAGCCGTGCAGGGGCAAAATAGGCTGGCCACAACGGTCCCGTGAGCGTGAGTCCTGCTTGCGCAATGCGAACGCCTACCTGGATACTTGAACCGAGCAACATCAAGCACCAGAGCATACGGCTCTGATCCATCGGCCGGCTCGTACAGGGCAGCCACGGGACTGAAGTGCCCATCGCCCGTCTGACCCAGGTGCTTCCGCGAAAAGCTCACGACCATCTGCACATCACCGGAGCCACTGCACACCTCCTTCAGGTCAGCAAGGAAGTCTGCGTATGTGAAGCGATCACCACGCTTGGCCACCACGTCCAGGCCATTGCAGGTTGCCAGGCGCGCAAAAGCGCCGAAAGTAATGCCCCTGCCATGTAATTCCTCCAGCGGAGATAGGCAAGAAAGAGTTGCGTCCGACCACCAGCGCCAGACCCCCTTCCAAGGTCGTTGTGGGTCGATCGCCAGCGCGTTAAGTGCCATCGCCAGTGCAGCCGGCCCGCAGCTGCGGCACGCTCAAACAGCACCACGGAGTGCCGTCATCAGGAAGCGAGAGCATGCATTGACCACGCCCGCCAGAGTCGAAGTGGCCGTGGTTGATCTACGCCAAGCTGCAGTTGAAAGTGATGATGCTAAGCTGGCATGGATGATTGAACTCGACGGTGTCGAACTCGACCATGTCCGCGAGAGCGCAGGGACGTGAACACGGGGTCGGCAGCTAAGTCGATGGATGGGAAGCACGTTTGACCCCGGCGGTAATAGCGCCCTAGCTCCGAGGACGGCGCTGCCAGCGCAGACATCCCGTTCTCCGCTTGTCATAAAGTGCCCCCGCTTCTCCACCAAATTGAGTCCAAATTTCCGGCGAGTGAATGCGCTTTTCGAAAAATGGCGGGAAAAAAACGTGGTCCCGCCAAGGGAGGTCACGCGTGGCCCCGTGGGCTTTGCAGGCGATGTGAAGTCAGCCCCACCTGAAGGAGGGACAAAAAGTGGCGGTGGATCTGACGCCCGCGATAGGACCGCGAAACCCCTAGGCTTGCCAGTCACGCTGTCTAGTTTGCCCAGAGATGCCCACAGGGTGGAAATGTCGGCCCAGTACGTGGGGTATTTGAATCTGGCGACGTCCAGAACCAGAACGCGATCGTCCTGAGGAGAATAGCCACCCAAAGGGGAGAAGTGGCCATCACCTGTCTGACCTAGCGTTGCCCGGTCGTAAGCAACGCAGAGCACAGCCGGCATCCCGGTGCCGATGGTGGAGAAGGACGAAGTGAGCGCGATGGCCCTCCGGAACTCGTCTTCCGAAGACGAGTCAGCCCGAAAAACGTCCGCCCTGAGCCCGTTGCACCCCGCAAGGCAGGCAAACTCGTCCAAAGTGAGGCCTTTCTCCCGCACCGTCTCGAGCGGTCGGCAGCAGTCAAGCAGAGTCTCGTCGTAGTGACGCCAAACCCCCTTCCACGGTCTCCCTGGGTCTACCTCGAGAGCGTTGAGAACGGTGGCAAGGGTGCCAAGGCCGCAGAACGCGGGTTCGGATTGGGTCACGAGGTGCGTAACGAGAAGGAAGAAAGCGTCGAGATAGGAGGAGGGGCGGCCGGAGGATGCCTCGGCAGGGAATGGCAGGTCTGAGGAGCCCGCGGCCATCGCGCGGCCAAAAATCGCGCGGCCCTCTGATGAGCTGAACGGGACCAGAGAGGGCGGGAGCGGCCGTCTGTAGAATGTCTGCATGGTGGATTCCCCTTTGCGGCACACGATGCGGCGCGGCTGATGCTGATCGTTGGGCGCCGACCTAATCATGGCCGGAACCATGCTACGAGCGGACACTTTTTAATTATTTCGGGTCAGGGGGGCGGAGCCCCCCGGTTTTATTCATTTTGAGGCCATTTTCGGCTTCCGGACATTTGAATGTCGCTGTCTGCGGTTGTCGATCGCGGAGTCCCGGAGTCCGAAGTGAAGCGGGTTCGAGGCGTCTCCGACCAAGCATGGAGAAAGTGACGCACGTTATCAAAAAGTGCTGCGACTCGATGAACACAATGGATGCCGCCGTGGTGACCTCACTGCTGGTCAGGTCGCGGTCTTGCGGGGCACCTCGATTGTGCTGTTCGCCGGAGCCCCACGCTTCAGCGCTGCTGTCTCCGGCGTCTGAGTCTAGGCATGGCGCTGCCCATCACTAATCTAGGGGCCTGGTGGCCCACCAATCAGCGAATCGCCAATCATGGTGCACACGTTGAACGGGCAACCTGGAGCCTGACTCTTCGAAGGCCGGTGGGCACGGCGGCCGCGGCTTAAACCCGGTCGTCACGTTGATACGCCCGCTCTGTACGACGCAATGTAGTTCAGATGCCCTCCAGCTCAGGGACCCCGCCGGCACGCTCGCCGCCGATGATCCCCATCTCCAGGCGCTCAAGCACGCCACCGGAACAGTTCCAACTTCCAAAAACGGAAAGCGTTCCAAACACATAGCAGCCCTCGGCGCTGTCGGATCTCCTTTGAGCCATGGTTCGCGTCTGATGTCTGGAGAGCGATTGCGCAAGGAGTTCCAGAATTGCTCGATCCAGTGGCTTGGTCACCCCAGTTCTCTACCGTCGACGGCAACGATAATCTTCATTAACTTGTTTTTTGGGCCAGAATCACGTTCCTGAAGCTCCGCTCCACGTACGGCACGGGGGCGGGCACGCGAGCACAGAAGGGGTCCTCGGGCGACACCAACAGCTGCAGCCATGGCTCCGCATGCGACTCAATGAAATGCCACAATAGTGAAACACTGGAGGCGGCCACGATTGGCGAGGCGACAGAGCTCTGGACTCCGTCGGCAGCGCGGAGACCGCGTCGGTCGGGACGACCTTTGAACGACTGCCGCTCCCCAAACAGAGCTTGTGCGGCCAAATCCCGTCGTCCACTGCTTCCAAGCACATAGTAGACGGAGCTGAAGGGCGGGAAATCGGACCCTTCGGCTCCAGTGCGTGGGGAAAAGGTGTGTAGACCGATGCCATGCCAGCCAGTAGTTTGGTACGCCAAAGCCTGGTAGACCGATGCCAGCCAATTTCGAATTTCTCATCCTGCGGTGCGTCCCGGGCCCGGCGCCCCGCATGCCGCGGCTGCGGCCATGTTTCCGGCCGTTAGGACTGCTGCTCTTAACTTTACGCACCAGGATTTGCTTCTCTCCCTGAATGGGAAGCGCCATTTCGCGAAGAAGTGAATCGAAAGAAGATCCGAATCATCGAGAGAAGACCGCGGTAGAGATCCCACCGACAGGTCATTATCGCCCGTCAAGAGAGCACTACGTGGAGCTCTCAACCCCCGCGCCAACGTCAACATCGAGTCTCGGTCGAAATTGGTGGATTCGCCACCATCCTTCGTGCGACCAGCAGATCCTTGCTCTTTGTTCAGGCAGCTTTCGCTGTACATCCATTCTAGTTGGCATCTACCGCGTCCATCCATCCATCGAATAAATCCACCTTCCTCCTCGCCTATGCCCTATTCCGGCATCGTTCCGTCGGCATGTTGGGAGAGGCCGTGGGGTGAGGGCCTTGACCCGTCAATTGTCTTGTCTACCAACACCCAAACTTTGTCCACTTACCATCGCCGCCCTCAATGCCCGAGGACGAGGAGACGAAGCGGACGGGCGAGAATGTGGCGCAGGCTGCATCGGGCCAGGTGGTCTGCGTGGAGGAACCGGAATCGGGGCATCGTGCGCTCCACGGCTGTCCGGTCCGCGGCGAGCAGCGTATGTGTCGTAGCACACATACGCATCGCCCACGGCCTTACCGTGTTGTTGCCGTCGTTCAGCCGCTCACCCGGCGGACCTGAACCTCGAAGCCCGCCCGAGCCCGCTGCCCGGTTCCGCTTCCGTCGCGGAGGCCGTCGAGGACCTCCTGCCGTCGTCGACCGATTTCCGGCACGGGATGGCTGATGTTGCAGCCATCAAGCAGAAACTGTCGATCCTTGGCGCCGTTGTAGCCGAGGTAAACCAGTTCAATGGTCAGACGAAGGCATTTGTGTCCAGCATGCTCTCGGACCTGCGGGACAGGTACTCGAAGAAGGCCGCCAGGGCAGATGCGGACGAAACCATCTCCCGGAACCTGCGCGGGCAGGTGCCCAACGACGCGCCCGCAGCTTTCACTGCTCGCCAGGCGGAAGAGATCAAGGCACCTCTGATGGGACGGGCAATGTACAACACCATCCTGGTCAAGGAGCGGCTCGCGGACGGAACTTTTCAGTGCAAGCTCATGAAGCGCTCTCTGACCGTGGTTCCAAAGCCGCCTAAATCTCCAAAGAAGAAGGGAGACATCAACAAAGGCAAAAATGTTCTGCGCCCCGAGGACAGTGGCGGCGCAGACGCGGAGGGCGAGGATGGCGAAGGTGCGGAAGAAGGACAGGCTGGATATGCCAAAGATGGGAATGAAGAGGACGATGACATGGGATACGCAGTCCCAGCTGCCACCCTGGCAGAGTATCTCGTTGAACGGAGGCTTTGCCTCCCGATGCGCAGGGACCCCGATCTGGCGGGCTCGGCCTTGATCCAGGGGCACCCTGACTTCATCACCATGTTCAGTATGTCGATGTTGCGGTCCGTGGGCGACAAATTATGTCTCACTCTCCTCCGAGGGAGATGCCTTCTGGGACGGTGAAGTCCGGGAGCGGAAGGTATCTATCCGGCGGAGTCCAGGGGAAGAAGGTCCGCGGCGGCAGCCGAGAAGGCGGCGTTCTTGGCGCCAGCTGCCCCGACTTCTTCTTGTTCTTCAGCGCGGGCATGATGAGGGTGAAGCTGGGAGTAGGAGGAGCATGCGGCTCTGGCTGCGGCTGCGGCAGTCATCACCTCCGCACCCAATCAATCGCGCCCACGGAAAATGCTTCAGGGGCCCGAAATCCACTCGGATTGGACCAAAAATGATCGCAACAGATTTATTTGGATGACAGCTACAGCGTATGGTCCGTACTACAGCGATCGGACGGGAAGGTGCCGCGTCGGTCCCGTCCGCAGCTGGGAGCTTTGGACGGCGCGGCAGGCACCGCCAGACCGAATAACCGGCCGGAAACCGGAACGATGTGGGCCGGCGCATGCCGCCAACCGTCAAAACTGGCCGCAGAGGTGGGAGAGAGCGGCAAATCGAGCGAAGATTTGGGGAGGGAGGGCAAGAGCGCCGCGCGCGCGCTGTTCCAAGGCACAAACAGCGTCGTCAGACCTTCTGCTTTGCAGCGACGAATACCGACTCACGACGTCGTAGGCGACAAAATTACCCCAAGGAGGCAGCTGAGCGGGGTCGAAGCGGTGCGACGACCACGGTTCGATGGCGTCGCTGTTCCGCGCCGCTGTCCCGCGCCGTCGGGGGGCAGCGTCCTGGCCCTGGAGCCCAAAAAGACCGGGACGGCTCGGGGAAATCGGCCAAAAAGACCGAGGAAGTCGGGCGGCGAACACCCGGGGCCCGAACCCGGGAATCGGGTAGACAACAGACGCCGACCGGTGCTAGGACTTTTAGGCCAGCCATCGACGATGACTCACGGAGTGTCTGCTGGGTCCGAGGACCGTCCCCGGGCTTGGCAGAGCCCAAGAGGGAGCAGACCACGACCCCTGCGAACGGTAGAACCACAGGCATAAGGAATAGCACGTTCGAAAAACGCGAACAGCCGTGCTTGAGGTAAGAGCAGGATCTCCAAAATCGGAGAAGCACTCACGGAAGGCTTCACAGGAACGGCCAACGCGATACGCCGATCGCCCTCGCACCGCGTCGGCATCCCGTCCGCCCCATCCCGGCCCTCCTCGCCGTCCGCAGCCTCGGGAACGTCACATGACGTTCCTAACCCGCGTGTTTGGCCTGTCCCGGATCGCGGGAAATCGGACACGAGCTTCACGCGTCGAATGTTCGTATAGTGAGTTGCACAAGCTCGTTCCCTTCTCCCCTCTCAACGTTTTGCAGCTCGCCGGCGGCACTGATTCGCACGGACTCGGCCCCTGCAGCCGGGCCGTCACGACCCTACGGGACGCCTGCCAGTGGCCCGCCCCTCGCACGGCGCCCCGGCTCGACGCGCGAGAGGCCGCGGACTGCGGAGGAACCGGCCCGGGCCGGCGGTCCCCGCGCGGTCCAGGTACGGCCATGGGCCGCTGCGGCGAGGCGGATCTCATCGAGATCGACTGCCAGGCATTTCAATCATGACGAAGCCCGCTGGAAGACCCATTGCGGTTCAGCGCATGGGCTTAGCTCCTGTGGTGGAAACGTACCACACATGGTACACGGAGCTAGGACGGCCCGCTGATCTGAAGGATCCAGAATGCCGTGGGTTGAAGATGCTGCTGCCAACTCTGGCTTTTCTGCTGATTGGGTTTACAGCCGTTTGGGAATACGCCGCAAGGGGCATTCCGGTCTTCTACATGGCCCACCGATTCTACGACGTCGACGAGTCGCTATCGCTGTTCCTGAATAGGGATTGCAACAAGAAGTACGAGACTAAGCCGCATGCCCGGGTCGTCTTTTATCCGAAGGAGGTATGGAGCAGCTCGTTTGCCCTTTCCATGGATGCGCATCCCTGATCTCCTTTCGGTCACAGCATGCAGCATTTCTGGCTCCCAAGTCGGTCTCCCCTCGCATGACTGTGGCGTATTGGTGCTGATCTTCCCCCAGCGTCGTCGAACGAGCTACAAAGAAGAAGGACAAGGTTTCTTTCTGGGTCCCGACCATCAGTGAGTTTCCAGTCGCATTTCCCCGAGCAGCTCTGACAGAAACTCCCAGCTGCCAAGCATTACATCGACGCGGACTACACGTTGTTATACAACAGCATGGTCATCAAGTCTCTCGACGACGAAGAAGTGCTCGCGTTCTTCGACAAACATTGCACGAAGACCTTTCCCGCAGGGCAAAGGAGGGTGAATTACCGGCCCAAGGACGTGAGTGCAGCTGCTCCAAGACATCATCCTTTACTCAGCGTCGCTTCATCCTCATCGTCGCCTCTTCCCCTGCATCATTGTCTGGTTTTGAAGCCAACTGCGCCCACCCCAAGGTCTGGCTCGACAGTTCAGTTCTCTGTGCTTGGCAAAACTGACGCATTCTTCCATCCACCATCTCCTGCATACCAGTGGCCTCAACCGAGCCCTGATTGATTTGCAGGATAGGCTTCCCAAGAATCGAAGGGAACGGCGCGACGCGGGTCGCAGGGCAAGAACTCCAACGGAGCAGGAGACGGAGCAGGAGCCGCCCGCAGGTCAACAAGGTAGAGTAGATGCTTGCAGTGCAGTGCAAACGACCTAACTTCTGCACCACCATCCGCAGCAGCTCGTATCGGGAACCCTCAAGCAGCTTCAGAAACGAACGAGCCGGCGCAGAGCGGTATAGTGCAACTAGGTGCAGCCATGCTGCACTACTGAGCCTTCCTCCGCCTTTCTCCGCTGCAGATGACTGGGAACTGCCCCACCCGTCGACGATCGCCATGCCCAACCCGTCCCCCACCCCCGCGCCGCAATTCAAGGCACGGCAGGTCGGCGACGGCCACGGTCGCACCAAGCCGTCGGAACCATGTGGGAATGCTCCGGCTCGTGCTTCCGGAGCCCGTCCTGGTGCGGCCACGGCCACGGACTTGGACTTGGACGACGACGACGACTTGAAGGCGGGTTTCAGTTAAGATTCGCTTCGTTTCGGATCCTCATCCTAGTACAGATCGTGGACTGCGCGTCCGACACCAAGCCTCCTTCTTCGGCCGAAGCCAAGCCCACCAAGGCTAAGTCGAAACCCAAGACGACCAAGTCGGATATCGTTCACGTGGTAGGTGATGTCGGACTCTCGCGAGTTTGTGCGTGACTGGCTTGCATTTCCACAAAGCTCGACGATGACGAAGATCTTGTTGATCACGTCGACCAAGCCAAGCAGGTCAACCAGGTGCTTGCTCACTTCCCCTTTGCGTATGCGGAAGACGCCGTCAAGATGTTGGCCAAGCACGGGACGGTGGACGCCGCCATCAAGGCGCTTGAATTCGTAAGGTCCCGTTCGGCTCCAGCTATTCTGCGACCTGATGATTTGGGCAGGTCGAGTTGGACCGCGACGTGGCGCGACTGTACCACGAATTCGCGGCCATCTCAAATGAGCAAATTCAAGACCTAGTCGCTCGGTCTGACGGTGACCCCAGGGCTGCGAGGATGATGGTTGCGGAGCTAAAAGAGAGCCTGACAATGTCGAAGGTGAGGTTCATTCTCGCGCTCTGCAACCAGCAGCGGCCTCTGATGTCACGCCAAGGAGAAACCAAAGCACGTGGAAGTATTCGCAATCCCGGATTCGGAACCCGAGGAGCAGGAGCAGCCGGACGAGTTCGCGATCAACATGCAGGTAAGCACGATGTGCAACTGCACACGATTATCCCGTGCTGACCTAATGCTACAGAAGAGCTTCGAGGACGAGGAGAAGCCTCTCGATGGACGTTCGATTGGCATGGTAAGCATGCGCGGTCACTTTCATGCACGTCCTTGCTTGGAGGATTCACGATCCATTGCAGAGAAGCAAACTCGAGCCTCTGAAGGAGGAGGAACAGCAGCAGACGATCAAGGGGAAGCAGCAGCAGACCTTCCTCGGTCAGATTGTCAAGCATGCGCGTGATCGGCAAACTACCACTCCAGCAGGTCTCAAGCCGAACTTTTTCAATGGCAAGTTCCATGGACTCTACGACAACGACGGCAAAGACTTGGAAGACATGGCAGACGAAGATTACCGGGAGGCGAGCAGGCTTCTTCTGTGCACGTCGTGCCTGCAACCATTGACCATCATCGGCACTTCAGATCAGCATGGACATTCGGGCGACGGTCGACGATATGGAGGAGGACGAAGAGGAGATTATTCGCCGCCGCTCTACGGTCCGGCCCTTTCTGCGACGTTCAAGGCAAGCTTCTAACAACTTCATTCTCCGGCAGAAGAAGCGGAAGATTTCGGCCTTGGACTCGGACGACGACGTCGACCTACCGGCAGGTGACACATCACGTTGTTACTACCCTTTGCACTTCAGTTTGTGCTGACTCTTCTTCCCAAACAGTCACCGCAACGGCCGCGGATTCGAGTGTGTCTGCACAGGTAGCAGGTTTTGCTGGCAACTTGGCATCCGCGCGAGTGCTAACTGGCGCATGTGCTACAGGCGCCTCGAAAGAAGCAGCGAGGTCGGCCGAAAAAGACCGACAATGTCGACGGTGCCGAGAGCAAGAACAAGAAGAAACCCAACGGCCGGTATGAGCGCATCATAAAGGAAGACACTGAGGGTACGAACAAGCTGGGCTGGTCAATATGCTGCACTCATTCACCCCATGATCCATCCAGCTGGGCGAGGACAATACGCCTTCTGCAACTTGACCAAGTACGCGCTCGCAAGATTCATGGTTGACGCAGTCTCGAATGGATCAACCAAGGACGAGGCAGTTAAAGCCGCCTCCAACTTCTTCTTCGACGGCAAGGTCTCGCACTCGCAGCTTCTCATAGTTTACGGAGCCAACCAAGTGAGTTTCCCCTCTCATCTGTTGCGGCATCCTTTGAACAAGGCCTGTAATCCGGACAGTCCTCACCAATGACGTGGGAATCAGCGCAGACCCTGGCGCGCTGTCTTTACTGTCGCCAAGAGGTGCAGTTTATCGAAGATTTCTGGAGCTCTAGAGAAGACTTGAGGAAAAGAGTCGGCACAAGCAAGACAATTCCTCTGGACATTCGCCGTCAGCTCGTCACTTACATGCAAGACCGCCTACCATTCCAGTTTTCGATAAACGACGTGCGGTACAGTAAATCCAAGCTGTTGAGGCCCAACCCCCAGGACTACGAGGAAGGCAGCTGGGCGGTGCTCAACATGGAGAATTTGTGCAGCTTTATGCAGGAGGAGCACTTCAAGGAGACTCCGGAAGCACCGACCATTATCCTGCGCATCTCCAGCGAAGAATCCAAGGCCATCTTGGACACCTTCTGGAAGCAGGTCAAGGAGGTTCGCATGGACATCCCGTGAGTGCCAGCCCTCATCCAAGCCGTTATTGTCTAAGTCTGAGCTGGACAACAGTGAAATCCAGCAGGCTGCGTTTGAAGTGCAGGGCAATACCTTCTCGGACTTTGGAATCTCATGTCATCTGAACACGAAGACTGGCGGATTCAAGGCCAACTTGTCAGCGGACGATTATAAGAAAGCATACAACGAAAGGTTGGCATCAAGTTGTGCACCATTGCTCCAGTGTTGACGTTTCGTCGTCGCCAGTCATTCCAAGGGCTTGAAAAGGTAAGCGCCATGGAAGCAGTCTCTCTGAGCCCGTTCTGAAGCCATCTGCCCCAGATACTATGCATCGGAAGCCGGACAAGCCAAGCAGAAGGAGAAAAACGCCAAGATCAGCGCGGGTCACCTGAAGTAAGGACGCACACGAGAGAACCGATGCGGCCGTTACTCACCCTCCTTGTAGGCATAATGCATCGGAGGCAGTTCAGGTGACCAAGGAGAAGAGAAGCGCCGGTCTCAAGAAGTGAGCAGCACACCAGCTTGGAGTCCCTTCGTCCCTGACTCGCATCTTCTCAGGTTTCATGCTTCGGAAGCCGGGCAGGTGGCCAGGGAAAAGTGGAGCAAGGACCGGCTTGAGTGAGCACGAGTCAAAGTCTAAGTTGCAAAGACCGCACCTGAGCTGTCTCGCTTCCACCTCAGGTACTATGCAACCGAAGCAGGGAAGGAGTCAACTGAGAAGAGCCGTGCAGGCCTAAAGGAGTGAGTGAGCACGGCAAATTCGCGAGGCCGCACGCAAACAACTCAATGCCCAGGTATCATGCTTCGGAGAAAGCACGGGCCGTCAGGAAAGATGTGAACGAAAAGATCAGCTCGGGGCTTAAGAAGTGAGGAAACGGAACGCTCGCTCTGGCCTGCTTGACAGACATTCTTCATCGGGCCCTAGTACTACACTTCGGAGGCAGGGCAGGCTGCGAAGCCGCAGAGGATCCAAAGCCGTCGAGAGTGAGCAAGGAGAAGCCTCGATGAGCATGTGTTTGGCTGACCCTGTTCTGTTTCAGCTATTACGACACAGCAGCCGGACAAACTACGAAGGACAAGATCAGCAAAAGCCTTCGAGAGTGAGTGGCCAAGAAGAGCGTGGACTTTTAACTTACACCCACGTTAGGTTCAATCAATCTGCACAGGGCATCGTCAACCGTCTCCGACACTCCGCAAACATGAAGCTGTAAGTCTGATGGCGGCTTGACAAGCAGTTCAGTCTGCTAATCGCAACCCCAGGATGTGGTCAAGCATGAGCGACGAGGAACGAGACCAAGCAAGGGCGCGGCTTTACGTTCGTGGAGGTGGAAAGGTAGCACTCAACCTCCCTCCTGCCTAAAGACTGCTGATGACATCTTGCTCCCTAGCTCACCCCCATCACCATCACCGTGGACGGCGACGACATTACCTGTTTCGTCGCCGGCTGGGAGGGCAGGACGCTGTCCTTCTTCGAGTTCCTGCTCGGTGAAGGCTTTGCTGAGCTGCATGTCAAGAATGACCTCTATCTCCCCGGGACCTCCGAGGAGATCAACACGAGGGTCCCGAGATCGTTTGATGAGCACCGAACGGCCTATACTTCCTACACCCTCGATGACGAGATGTTCGGGCACCGACTTGATCATCAGGTGAGTCGGAGGTACGACGATGCATATGTTTGAATCTAACGTAATGCATGATCAGGTCTCCGGGAACGTTGTGCCTCTGCTCCAGAAGCTCCTTGGTGCAACGACCGAGCAAGAAGTCCGCAAGCGCCTTCTCCCTAGCCTCTCGAGCCTCGGACTGGCCCACAACTTCGATCTTTCGCAAGCTCAGTGGGAGACGAAATGTCTCTTTCAAGTGGTGCGAGGTGGAGCCCGAGGCGTACAAGTCTTCTGGGAAAAGGGCGCCGGGGCTATTCGGCAGCTTCGGCAGCCATACTTTGCGATCGATTGGGCTCACAAGAGTGCTTACATCGCTGTGCCAACCATCTACGAGGGGGAGAAGGTGTGGGAGGTGCTGGCAATCATCCTTGACAGCGACTTCCTGGCTACCCCTGATAACATCCGGTCTGTTCGACTATCGTCTCCGTTGAGATCTTTTGCTCACAGTCATTTCAGAACGTTTCGCCAACACGGCCGATATCTGGAGAACCGCTGCGACAAGGAGGTGATCGCAGTCCCCAAGATCTTCCTCAACGAGGTCGCGGCGCAGACGGCCGGCGTGCACGAGCAGACCCCGCTCGAATGGGCACTTGAGGGCTGCCCGGGCGTGCCTCCCGACCGGCGCCCCAAGATCATTCGCATGGACGGTCTCTTTGCCGCGTGCCCCGTCAACGACCGTGCTCGCCGCGTCGTTCGGGCCAAGGCCATGAACCCCAGGACCATGCGAGTCGTGTTGGAAGAGGCAGAGGGAGAGGGAAGGGGCGCGAGTGAGGAGCAGCTCATGGGCGAGGAGCAGGGCGAGCGCGAGGGCAGGGAGCAGGGCGAGCGCGAGGGCGAGGAGCAGATCGAAAGCGACTTCGAGGAGCAGTCCGAGGGCGGGAAGGAGTTCGACCCCGAGGAGCAGTTCGATTTCGAGGAGCAGTTGGGCGGGGAGCAGTTCGATTTCGAGGAGCAGTTGGGCGGGGAGCAGTTCGATTTCGAGGAGCAGTTGGGCGGGGAGGAGTTCGACTCCGAGGGGGAGCAGGGCGGGGAGGAGTTCGACTCCGAGGACGAGTTCGACACCGGGGACTTGGGAGAACCTCGGCGATCTGTACTAGAAGCCAATGAGAGACCACTGGTGCTGTACTAGGTGCAGAGGCAAGAGTATTGGTCTTGATTCGGACCATGAGGAATGAAAGAGAGTCCATGGAATCCCGTCCATTATGAAACAATAGGCTCCCTTCCGAGGCACAACCCCGATGTCAAAGGGCGAGAACAATTCCCGTCCGGCCTCGATGCTCAATCGAGGGAGCCCGCACGTGGCGTCCACAACGCAGACATCATCCAGAGAAGCGTCTGGAAAGTGGAAAGCTCAACGTTCTAGTAGCCCGGAGAGTCCGTCTCCGAGCGCCTTCTTGAACATGGCCTTGCCTCGGTCCGATTCGAAGGCAATGAGATGGGGCGGCAGGGGTCGGCGATAAAACGTGCGCGCAAGGAGCTCCGCTGCAACATTGGCAGGCGAGCGCTGCTTAGGCGACGGCGGCGGCGACGGCGGCGATGGCTTCGGAACGGGGCTCGGGAGCTGCGGCGCCCCTTTGCGGATCATTGTCTGTGTCTGCCCGCCGGAAGCCTGCCGCCGCATCGCAGGCACCGGCTGCGCGACACGATGAGCCATCGCTGAGCACACCGTGACCGCCGTACGGTGCTTCATGGCCGAGAGAGGGCGAGCGGTTGTGGAACCCGACGATGACTGATCGGAAATCGGAACCCACACAAGTCCAACGCGCCATCAACTTCCGTCACTCGGAAGCAAGTCGAAGAGACGTCCGAAACGCAGCAAACGGACTACAACAGCGGCGCGGAACACATGATCGCCTCCCTTTGCGCGATACAACTGCCTAGATCCCCCCGTTGGCCTTCTCCTCCTCCCCATCTTTCACCTCCTCCGTTGTTTCGCCCACAGCGCGCTCACTGTGGATCCGCTCGCGCTCATCGTACCAGTTCCAGTCATCCATGATGCACGTCTTGGAGCGGTACTCGCTGAAGATCCGGAGCATCTCACGGCCAACGTCCGGAGGAAGCTCCTGCGTGTCGCGCGAGTTCGTCACGGGCTTGTTCTCGTTCGATCTGGGAAGGGGTGTCAGCCGCCCTCGAACTGGCAATCGATTCTCGAACGACTCACGCGACGCGCAGGTGCCTCAGGGCACCGTTGGGCACGTCCTTGACAAAGATCCACTTGACCCCGAACACCCCTTTCCACTTGCCGTCCTGGGCCCAGACGCTCGAGTTCTTGTTCCAATCCACGCGCGTCAGCATTTCCGCGACGCCGCAAAAATGTCCCGAAGCGTTGACCGAGTAGAAGAGATAAATTGGGCCCACCCCGTGGTTCTCCATGAATGCTGCGTCGAGGCGGCGGTTTCCGATCTCGGTCGAGGCCCAGATGGAGTACTTTAGCGACTTGTGAACGTCGTCCTCCGTGTAGGATTTGATGACGAAGAACTTGGCCTGCAGAGTGGGAAACAATGGTCAAGGTGACCCAAACACATCGATTCCTGCTGCCGATGGTACTCACGGCAGACGGCTTGGTGTTGAAGACTTTGGGATTAATCCCCCGCTCGGCAAACATCTCGGAAGTCTTCGTCTTCGCATCATCCGTGCGCCTGGGACCCACCGTCAGCACGGGACCCGTGGCAGCAGTGGTCCTTGAAGCCATCGAAGCCCAGGAAGACGGAGCCGTCCTAGGTGCCGGGATAGCGCCATTGGTGGCGGCCACCCGTGTCGCAGGCGCAGCAGTAGGCGCGACGACCTTTTCCGCAGGCTTGGGGGGATTCTTTGCGATGGCAGCCCAGGACATTGGCTTCTTGGAATCCGGCGCCCCGGTGCCTTCAGCGACTTCGGGGACTTCCGCTGCTGCCACCAAAGTCCCCGTCGCAGCTGTCGGGGCAATAGAAGACGCGGGAACAGTGATAGCGCCGTCCTTATCCCGCGGTCGTCCCGTGCCGGAAACTCGCGTCGAGGCAGAAGAGTCGATTCCAATCTCTTCCAGGCCCTCCGCTAGGTTCTGCACTGAAGCACTGACGTCCGGAGCAAATGGACCATCCCCCGTAGCAATCGTGCCGCCGAGGGACCCGATCGAAGTGCCCCAGGAGGGCAACTGGAAAACGGCATCCCCATTGGCTGACAGCGGCCCGCTCGCAAGCTCCGCCGCCGGCGGCCCGGACGCAAGCGGCACTTCTGGCGCCGGAAACTTTTCGGGAGCAGATAGAACATTGATGTCCGCGAGCGAGCCGGTCCGCGCGGAGAAGGGAGGTGCGGAAGTGGCCACCGACGGGCCAAGGCCTGGCGGAGGTCCCGAGGTCACGCCAGATGCGGCTGCCATTGAACCGGTCGGCCCCATGGGAGCGGCTCCCGCAAGCAACTGGTTGGCGGACAGGGTCGTGCGTGCGTCGTCGGCAGAAATGACGCCCGTGCCGAGCCCGCCAAGTAGGTCATCCAAACCGAACCTTGCCTCGTAGTCTTTCCATTCGATTTGGTCCTCTTCGTGAGTGCTGGCGCCGACTCCAGCAGCTCCCCCCTGCGCATCGAGAGCGGCATCTGACTTGAGACCACCGCGAGCCCCGTCCGCACCGTAATAGGACGGGTAGTCCACCCCGCCGAAGAAAACGCTCGCGCCGAAAGGTGACACCTGTTTGCCTGGCGCCACGCCGGTTGCGTCTGATCCAGGAGCCGCGACTTCGGCGCCGCTGCCGGAGGCAGCAGCGGAAGCAGACCCCCTTTCGGTGTTTGTGGCCGGCCCCTTGAAACCGCCTTCGATCTCAACGTCCAAGCCTTCCGCAGGAGAAGCGACCGGCGATGCGGCCTCGCGGTCGAGCTTCGGCGAAAGAGGCCCTTCAGGCGGCGAAGCCAGATCAGAAGGGGGCGCTGCATGCTTTACCCCGCCGGAAGCGTCTTGCTGGGCACCGGCTTTGCTGAGCGCGGCGGCCGCGAGCGCCTGAGCGTGCGGACCTGCTTGGCCCTGCGCCTGCGGCACCGCGGGATACGCGGCGGCGAACGGCGATCCATAGGGGGAGCCGTACACCGCGTAGGCGGCCTGCGAGGGGTACTGCTGCGCGTACTGCTGGCCGTAGCCAAAGTAGCCGTCCCATCCGGCGGGCGCGGCTACCGGCGCGCCGGCGAAGCCGCCGTAGTAGCCCGACGCCGGCAGCACGTACGCTCCGTAGCCCGACGGCGGCGCGTAGCCGTAGACATCGCCCCACGCCGCGGCAGCCGCGGGCCGCCCGCGCGGCGCGCCGGGCGCGTGGGGCGGCGGCGCGGACATTGGATCTGCGCGCTGTCGCCGCTGATGCTTGCTGTCTGCGGGTGCGTCGGACGTGCAACCGCGCCCCTTTTGCTAGCAGCCTGCGCAGGCGTTGATCATGCAATCATGCGACCGATGCCCTCTCTCTTCATATCCACCCTCCTTCCCCCCCGCCTCCAGCATCCTTCTTCTTCTCCTATATTCGAGGACTGTGCCGTATCAATCCATTCGTCAAAGCACGCATCCAATCGTGCTTCCAATCGTCCATCGCTGATCGACAGCGATCTCATAGCTCGACAGAGCGGGGCAACGACTGATTAATCATCCACGATCATCTCCGATTAGAATCCAGACGAAGGTTGCTGCGCATAATTGAAACGCTGACGAGAGCAGCAGGGGAGGGGAGAAGGGAGGGACGCCCCCGAGCCGAAGGGGCATCCGATCACCACCCCAACGTCACGACGTACTGCCGAGCGCTACACAGGCGCAGATTCAAGACTGCCGTCAGTTGTTAGTTGCCGGAAGCAGACCACACCTTCTCTCTTCGGTCTCCGCGGAAGGCAGCGCTCCAGAGCAATCCATTGCCCGCGATTCTGCCCCTTGGACTCTCGTTATGCTGCCTTGCCCCAGGTGGCTCTGATGGCCACGCCACCATCGCTCTTTTCGACCGTTCCGGTACCGGCGCTGTTGGAGGGACTCGTGCAAGTACCGACGATGGCGCCAGCCGCGGGGGTTGCCACCGCGGAGCTTCTTGCGGTGGAGGAGGGCCGTCGCAAACGCGCTGAATACCGATGCATCAAAGTTATTGGCTCCGGCACCCAAGGCACAGTGAAGCTGGCGGTTCACCTGCCCACGGGCCTCGAGGTTGCGTTGAAATCCGTGCGCAAGCCGCACGGCACCGGGCGGGCAAAATCGCAGCGCGAGACCACGGCAAACGAGGTCCGGCGCGAGGTTGCGATTCTGCGCTCGTTCAACCACGAGCATCTGTGCCGGTTCATCGACGCTTTCGAGACCAACAGCAAATTCTACATTTCGATGGCGCTCTGCACCGGAGGGTCGCTTTTTGAGCGGATCCAGACGCTCGGCTTCTTTGATGAGACTGCTGCAGCGGTTTGCGTGGCCACGATCGTCAATGCAGTCATGTACCTACATGATCATGGTATTGCGCACAGGTTAGTCTGTCGCGGTGCGGCTGTTCTTTCTCGGCTTAGTCTTTTCTGTGCCTCCATTTGCGCAGGGATCTCAAGCCCGAAAACCTTCTGTTTCGGGACAAAAGCCCCAACAGTCCCCTGATTCTCGTTGACTTTGGCGTTGCTGGGGTCTCGCGTTCCAAGTCCGATGACCAAGGAATGCGCACGATCGCGGGCACGCCCTTTTTCTTGGCCCCGGAGCTAGTCACGGGGTCCAACAATAGGACCTACACCAATAAAATCGACATCTGGAGCATAGGTGGTGAGTTCAAATGATTCCGCGTCGACCACACTACAGCTTCAGTGCCCCAGTGATCACGTACCAGCTCCTCGTCGGCACGACGCCATTCCAGGATTCGCAGTCTTTCGGGGAGCTCTGTGAGGTGTTGTTCCGTCCTATTCATTCGTTACTCACATCTCGTCCGCAGATCGACGTATCAGCACGGCACAGTTCGACATTCCCACGAGCTCACCGCTCTCCCCCCTGGCCCGCGACTTTATTCGCACCCTCCTGCAACCTAATCCCGACTTGCGGCCCACCGCATACCAAGCTCTTCGTCACCCATGGATCATGGCCTACTGCCCGCGATCGTACATCCTCTTGTTGGGGGAATTCAACGTGGAAGCTGACCCTGCAATGTATGCCAATGCCGCCTGGGATGGCAAACCGCCAGATCCCGAAGATCCCGACGTTGCCGGAGCCGAACGATGGCTAGGACCACAAATTCTGCCGACTGATGAAGGCGAGACGGGAACTAATCTTCTGGAGTACTTGGCTCATCGAGCCGCGCGGGCCGACGGGCTGCCTGCGCAGGAGGTGCCCTTTAGTCAGCCCAACTTGCTCTCATCGGGCCGGCTTCCACTGGCCGGCACCGGGGAGCTTTTGGGGAGCAACTGGCTACATGATGCAGATAGCGGCGTCGCACGCACGGACAGCGCGACATCGGTTGAAAGCAGTGCGAGCAGCGGCGCGGGCGATTCCAGCCAGACTCTCGGTAGCAGTCCCCTTCTTAGTGGCGCTGCTTCGTCGGATGGTCTTCAGATTGCGGTCTACGGAAGTTCGCCCAGCGCACTCTCCGGGCAGCCAGAAACGCTGTGGGACATGTTGACCACGCGCCGGGACAGCAAACGTCGCCAACACACGTTGGGCGGTCTGAACTCCGGCATGGATGCAATGAAGCGAGAGCTTGAGCGGGCGCCGAAACCCAGGAACGAAACGGACATCTTTGTTCCGGATAGCACGGTGCACGATGGGCGATCATTAGGATCGCGCTTTGCAAGCCTGCCGCGGCGTGCTAGGCACACCAGCACCCCGCCGGCGGGTGCCGACGAGTCAGGGGCCGACGTCGCGATCAGGATGAGATCTCTGGGGGACATTTCGGACCTCAGGTGTGCTGCAGAGCCCGATGTCAGCGGTACAACAAATGACCCGGGGATGGACTCCGCGCCGACCCCTTCGGCTCAGGCCAGGATGCGCAAAATGATTGGACTAATGGCTTCCGAAGGTGTTGCACGGCAAGGGTAGATGCAAGACAGGCTGTGGTGTCTACTAAATGATTTGTGCGCCCGGATGGCACCATTACACTCTGATTCACGCTCGAGAGAAAATCAGCCCCCATAAACGAAACCGTTCCAAAGCCGCGACAGCCAAGACCTCTTTACCCGCCTCCCCTCAAAGTCCAGCTGGCCGACGGCCTCGCTTGCGATGCGCGACCGATTGACGTTCCAGAAGCTCCGACGTAGCCCGTCGCAGTCGCCCGGGGCATATAGGAAGCATTTACCATACCGCTGCTGGCAGCCGCACCCGCACCACTCGAAGCCATCGTTGCCTCCGTCATTCTGGCAGAATCCACCCGCTGAACAGCAGATTCCATCGGGACAGCGCGTTCCAAACACCGATCCGCCTGGGGGGCCGGCAAGGTGAGCGTGCGATGAAGCCAGCGATGAAAGGAAACCCACATCGCCCGTTCGTGGAGACAGGCAGGCTCGCGTCGGCGGTCGAAGTGGCCGTCGGATAGGGCAGCACGGTCAGCGACGTCGTTGCGCTCGTCTCCTGTCCCGGGCACGTGTTTGGCTCGTAGAGGAAGCACTTGCCGAAGCCAAACTGGCACCCGCATCCACACCACGGGAACCCGTCGTTCCCACCGTCGTTCTGGCAAAAGCTGGCCGCCGAACAGCACAGGTTGTTTGGGCACCGCAGGCCGTTCCCCTCGCCGATGCCGCACCGGAGGTTGTTTGCCGTGGGGATGTTCAGATCCGGCATAACGATGCCCGTGGGAGTCGGCGTGGCCGTAGAAGTCGTCGTAAACGTCGCGTTGCACACTTCCGGTCCGTAGCCTGCGAGGCGAGGTTAGTTTTGCGTGCAGGACACCCGCATGCGATGAATCCTACCCTCAAAGCACTTGCCGTAACCCCTCTGACAATCGCATCCGCACCACGCAGGGCCGTCTGTGGCGCCACTGTCCTCGCAGAACCCACTTCCACCGCAGCAGATGTTGGCGGGGCAGGACCCGATGCCCGGGCCGCACTCCTGGCCGCGCCGGACAAACGCCGCGAAGCAGATGCCAAAGTTCTGCTGGCACCCGATGCCGCACGGGCCGAGGGCAACCGCCGTGTCGTTGAAGGTGCCGTTAACTGGTGGGAAGAAACACGTCGAGTCGCCGCTGCAGCAGCCGGGCCTGGTGTTGTTTCCGCAGCGCGTGTTGCCATAGTCGGGCCCGCATCGCCCGTCCAGCGAGGTCGGGTACGATGTATCCACCCGGAAGGTGGCAGTCACGTACTGGGTGCCAAAGTCGGGCGGTAGTGTGAGGGTCGAGGTCGTCGTCGGGCCCCCGGACGTCGTGCTCGTGAGGATGGACAGCGTTGTCGTGGTCCGGTTCGTGGTCGGCACTGTGAGCGTGGTCGTGCTGGGCCTGGAGGTCGTGGGGACCGCAGTCTTGGTCGTCGTCGGAGGGTTGGTCGTCGGCGGGACTTGGCTGGTGGTGGTCGTGGGCCGAGATGTGGACGCCGACACCGTGACCGTGACGGTGGAAAGAACCGTCGTAAAGCACGTCGGTGCGCAGGTGGCAGCCGTCGACGTTGCGTGAGCCGTGATAAAGGTGTAGGTCGGTGTGGCGGCCGTCGGCGCAATGTCGAGGCGGCACGGAATGACGGCCATGGTGCCGTTGTCTGCCGGGCCCGAACGCATCAGCTTTACAACCCGTGGGGAGGCATGAAGAAAGGAGAGACGGACCGTCGCATCCGCCGTACCCGAGCTGGCAACCCTTGCCGCAGTAGCTTGCACGCTGGCCCATGCTCGAGCGCGGGTCCCAGCAGTAGTTGTACTCGGAGCAGCAGCTCACCCACTGAGTGCCGCCGACATCGTAGGTTGGGCACCGCGCAAAGCCAAAGAGCTTGCCGCAGCGCCCGTCGGTGCTCGTCGGGTAGTTTGGGCACGATGGAAGCGTGGCGGGCACAACGGGAGTCGGCGTCGGCTGCAGCAGCGACCACGTGCCGGTAGCGGCGGGCGGGTCCCTGCAGAACACATCGACCGTAGAAGAGCTGTTGTACGAAACTGGGGACGTGCACTGGCCGTAACCTGGGACAGTGTCAGGGGGTTACCGACGCGGGGGGACAGCGAGCGCACACACCCAGCTGGCAGCCCGCGCCGCAGTACTTGTCCGCGGGATCGGGCGAGTCGGCGGCGGAGCACCAGTTCCACTGGCTGCAGCAGCTTCCGGGGGGGCAGCGCGCGTAGCCGAACAGCTTGCCGCAGCGGCCGTCGGTCGACAGCGGGTAGGCCGGGCACCACGGCGTGAGCGCGCTGCGCGTCGCCTCGCGGGGCACGAGCCCAGCTGCTGCCGGCGCGCACGCCGCCGCCAGGAGAAGCAGCACGGACGCGAGCCGGGCCATTGATGGAGCGGGGGATCGTTTAGGTGATGACCGCAGTCCTCGGTTTCGCTGCCAAGCCACATGCAGCTGCGCCCTCCTCTCCCTTCCTGCAGTCGCGCGATGCGCGTCGGCATCGACGTGGAGCCCGCCGAGGCGACCGTGGGCGACGTCCTGAATGCATTAAGCAAGCTCGGAGCGGACTTTGTTAGCTTGCCCATCGCCCGGCACGAAGCGCGTCTCGCGCGTGCGCGGGGGACGGTCCGGGACGCGTTCCTGGATCCGCGCGAACTGCTGGTCCCGGATCCCACGGACACGGGTGCGGTGTCTTCGTAGCGTCGGCCGGAGCAAGTGCTCATACTGGCTCGCTCCAAGGCTTGTCCGCGGCCGCCCTTCTCGGAAAGATCTACAGCCTCGGGGAGGACTCTGAGCCGCACCGTGTCGGCCGCTCGACAGATCGCCTGCTGGAGGTAGGGCGCCGAGCTCTAGCGCGTCCCGGGCGTCAGCTCATGTCCAGAAGCTGGTACAAGTGGAGTTGTCCTGGGCTACGCACATTGGAATGGAAGCCGTCCTCTTGGACGTGGCAGACTTTTCCATCGACGTCTGCCGCCTTGTGAACCAGTTCCTGCATTCGGAAAGCCAAACGCAAATCTGGGTTCGAGTGTCTATGGACGGGGAGGCGGCTCCGACGCGGTGGGACAATTGGAACCGTGTTCGCAACGTCTTGTCTACGTCCAAGAGGCTTGGAGTAGGTTCGGATGACATCCAAGCTCTAATCATGCTTTGGTTGACTGCGTTCCCCTCAAAGCACTGGAGCTTGGCGCCGAACTTCCGATACCTTTCTTTCTTCGGCAGTGGCTCGCGGAACCGGTCCGGGTCGTTCTCATTCCCACCGACCTGTTTACGAGCAACGCGAAGGGGTATCCCGTGTTGAGCCGCTCGCACCAGGACTTTCTGCGGCAGCTGTTCCGCCGGTCATGCAACGCAGCTCTTCGGGTGCCGGATGCAGTCAGCATTGCGAGCGTCGACGTTTCCGATCGCCTGATGTACATGAGGCATTTGTCCAGGACTGCCCGCGCTGACGAGGAACGTGACCAGATCCTCGCCGTGGCCTACCATGATGTTCTGCAGGCTCCGCTTCAGGTGAGTTAGCGCCCTTCTGCATTGCAGTCTGCGCTCTAGCTCCGCTCGTGCAGCCCCTCGCGCGCGACCTCGACTCCAGCACGTACCAGGTCTTCGAAACGGACAAGGTAAAGTATGCGATGTACGGCGAGGTGAGGGCATCTCTCTCACGCTTTTGAACGCTGCTCATACGTACAAGGCCATGCTGCAGGCATTACACGCCCTTGGGCCGTCGAATGCCGGCGCTGAACCAAGGTACCTCTTTGCCTCTCTCCCCCCCTCCTGCCCCCCGCCCATTGACGCACGCGCCAGAATGATAGCGGTTGTCGGTGCCGGACGGGGTCCCTTGGTACAAGGAGCTCTGGAGGCGTGCGCACGGGCAGGCGTCCACGCGCACGTTGTCGCCATTGAGAAGAACGGGAATGCGGTTACTCAGTAGGTTGCATCCCGCGTTCAGATACACCTAGGAACAACTTCCGTAGGCTCCGGAATCGGAAAAGGTCCGCTTGGGGCGATTTCGTGACAGTGGTGCACGCCGACGTCAGGTCTTTGGTGGATTCATGGCCGAAGAAGTTCGATCTCGTTGTAAGCGAGCTCTTGGGTTCTTTTGGGGGTGAGCGCCCGTGTGTCACACTGCTTCAATGCTTCGTCTGATCACAACGCCTGTGCAGACAACGAGCTTTCGCCAGAGTGCCTCGACGCTGCATGCAGGATCATGAAGGACGGCGGCTTCTGCATTCCGGCAAGCTACCGTGCGTATATTGCTCCCCTCTCGGCCCCAAGTCTGCATGCGGAATGCTCGGCCTTCAACGACTTGGTGCACTTGGAGACTCCCTATGTGGTCCAACTTCGCCAAGCCCACGTGCTCGCGCGCCCCAAGTTTCTTTGGGAGTTCAGGCACCCGTCTAGCCATCCACTTGAATACGCGAGTTCAAACGATCGGAGTGCAGGCGTTGATTTCAAAGTGGAGTATCAAACGATTGTGCACGGACTCGCTGGTTTCTTTGACGCGACACTGTGGCCCAAGATCATGCTCAGCACTCTGCCGGAGGCGCACACGCCAAACATGTTCAGCTGGTTCCCGATGGTCTTTCCAATCCGCTACCCCATTGACATTGCGTCGGGAGCGACGCTGGGTATTCACTTCTGGCGCCTCTCGGACACGCGCAGGGTTTGGTACGAATGGTGCGCCGGAGTTTCGGGACGCTGGGGCACCATCCACAATTGCGGCGGTGCAAGCTGGTCTATGGGACTATGACTCCAAACGTGACGGACAACAGATCTCTATAGCGGGCCCTCGGCGGTTTCGAGCCCTCTGCGGGGCTTGACGTACGTCCGCATCGTCGTGAAGCCCTCGTTGTCGAGTCCCACGCCGCCAACACTTCCGTTCGTCCCCAGAGCCGACGGGCTTGCAAACAAGTTCGTCGCAGGTAGTGCGGGCACCGGGATGGTTCGCGAAAGTGGCGCCAGGAGCGGGTGCGCTGAAGCCGACGGGGATGCCGAAGGCTCGGGAAGGTTCGCCGGAACGGTTGCCCCTGCTCCAGGAGTGGAGCTGTGGTTCGCGCTGACGTCTGTACTGTTGTGCGACCGCAATCCAGTCGCGCCGTGAGTTTCTTGTTCATTTTCCGCAGCTCGGGTCGGTGGAGCGCATGGGTCCGCCGACGAGTGGGTGCCAGCACCCGCTCCAAGGCTTTCCAGCAAAGCCTCCACGGCACCAACGTCGTCCTGAAACGCTGCCGCATTGGGTGCGCTCGGCAAATCGGCTGGCTGTGGCGCTGCCGCGGTCGCGTCGACCCACTCGCCGTCCTCTGACGCTACGGCATCAGTCGCGGGCTTCAGAATAGCCCGGATGCCGTTGAGGATCCGCACGGCTTCTTCCACCGCTTTATCCGTTACTGGTTGCACGCTGAGGACGTGCAGTGCAGTCTCCAGGCTGGCGTCTAGTATATCCTTGTCAAGGTTGGTTCCGGACACCGTATGCGCTTGATGATTTTTCTCTGTAACCGCGGCTGGTCCCCCCATCGGTTCCTTGATCTGACCAGCCAGCGACTCCGACCTGGCAAAGGGAATACCACCGGTTGGTGCTCCGCCAAGCATCCAGAGGTTCTTGATTGGGCTGGCGCGGGCGCTCCGCACGAAGCCCTGCACTAGAGAGTCCAATCGTTTCCCGACGGTGCCGTCGGGGAACAACGATGCCGGTGCGGATGTCGCCGGTTGCGCGCTTTCGGCCCGCAAGTCCGCAGCATAGATCGGCGAGCCCTCCACGCTGTTTGCCACCGGTGGCTTGGGTGACTCCTGAGGGTCCCCGTTGCTACGGGTACGGACAGGGCCGCCCGGTTCCAGATCGGAAATGTGATTCAGGGCACGCAGGACAAAGCGTGCTGGATGAAGCGCATCGAGAGGTGCAGGGGGCGTGTACTTTAGCAGGGCATGGAGCGCAGCCGTTGGGTCGGCGGAGCTGCTAAGGACTTCAACTGCGTCAAGACCGATGGGACTCTTCAAACGGCGGGCAAGCACCCACTTTTGTCCCGAACGCTGATTAGCATCTCCACTGCCGTCCACTCAATCACGCTCCGGCCGGTCTCTTCCCATACGCCTTGCCCAAGACCCGCGGCGGCAAAGATGCAGGTCCACATTTCGCAAATCTTTCTCAGAGTTCTTGCCGTCCGCCAACCCTCCACGTCGTCTTCCACGGCTCCGTTGAAGCCATCGGCAGCGACTTCGCGAGAAAAGAGAAGGCGCAGCCAGCGCACGCCCCACACCTGTTCCTCGACGCCGCAATGCCTTAACGCGCGGTAAAGCTGGGGATCTGTGCGTGCCAGGTGCTCGTGAAATATCCGGGCCGACGTTACCAGTAACGGCGTCGGTCGCGTTGGCGACTTTGGCAGCGAATCCACGGCGAGAGCTGTTCCGAGCGCCGTTGCGACGGGAGGCGCACGGTGGCGGTAAAAGGGCAGCAGCAGCAGCGACATGATGAGCGAGAAGAGCGTGTGCACGTCTGCTTCAATGTTCGCCGGGTCCGGCGACTCCAGCAGCGACCACACGTCGGGGCGCTCGTCGTCCTCGGTTGGCGGTAGAGCGACCCCACCGCGTTCCTCCAGCAGCATCCAAAGCGCGACGGCAGCGACCTCGTGCATGCCCTGGCGGTAGCCGACGTCCGCGTTCTGCCGCGACCACACGAACAGCACGTCGCCCAGCGTCGCCAGGACATCCGGACGGCGGAACAGAGGCAGGTCCTGGAACGTGCGCGCAGTGTCCTGCGCGATGAGCGAGCGCAGTGCAGCATCGGCATGCATGCGGTCCCATGCCGGCGACAGCGGGTCTGCCGGCGGACGTGCGGCGAGCGCGGCCTTTACGTCCGCGTATCTGGCGCGGAGAGCCGCGACCAGTGGCGCCATGCGTCCGGCCAGGAGCTCATCCAGCGGCGCCGGCGGCGTCTGTAGCCCCGGGTGCAGCAGCAGCAGCCACAGCACCCCTCGTCGCGACAAGACGCGCGCAGCGGCCGGGCCCGCCGCGGCGGCGCCCCACGCGCGGTATCGCACCGCTGCGCTCGCGGCTCGGGCTGCATCGGCAAGCACCGCGCGTCTTAGAGCGCCCACGGCGTCCTCCGCGTCGGGCTCGCGGGGATCCATTATGGCAGCGCACCGGCGCAGGATCGAGTGATCGTGATCCACGCATGCGATGGCTCTGCGGTTGTCGCGCGCCCCCCGCGCGCACGACTACGCTTGTCACAGTTGGACCCCCCCCCCCGGCGTACACAGGGAATGCCACGCTTGCACATGTTGCGGCGCCTTGGCTCCCCCGTGCTGCTGGCGCTGGCGGTCGCTGCGCTGGCCCTCGCGACCCTCGGCGTTGCCGGGCCTAGCGAGCCCGGCGTTTCCTACCGTAACCTTTCCCCGGCTGCTCGCCTATGGGACACAACTTTCGGCGCCAACTGGACAATGTGGCCCGGGGGCTTCTGTCGCGCGGGACGCAGTCTCCTGCCGGACGTGCCCGACTGGGTGTGCGAGCGCCAGGAGTGCCTGCGTGCCCCGAACGTGAACCGCATCGTGGTCTTGGACGACCTGCTGCGCGGCACCGCCTGGAAGCGCAAGGAGAATAGGTCTGCGGTTTGCGAGCCTCCTAGGGGCGGCCAGCGGAAGCAGGCGGGCGTTGGGTCCGCCGGCCCTGTTGTGAGCTTCATTTTTACTCTGCACAACAAGCCGCTTATGGCAGCCGTCTCGATTCTGGACGCATTTCGGTCCGCACGAGAACTCTCGAGCGCTGAGTTTGTCATTTTGGACGACGCGAGCAGCGACGACATGTCGCTGGTGTCAATACTTTGCGCCAACTTGCGAAACCTGTTCGGGGCCGACGTCACGATGCTCAGGAACAGGGTGTCCGCGGGATACGGCGCCAGCAACAATGCTGCCCTGTCTTACGCACGGGGAGAGTTGGCACTGCTTCTGAATAGCGACCTCAGCCTCCTCCCGGGAGCCCTAACCCTGCTGCTTCGCACCATGCGGTCTTTCCCAAGGGCTGGCATGGTGGGACCACTCATGGTTTCGCCGCAAGGCACAGTCATGGAGGCAGGAGGGACTGTCTTCCGCTATGCGGTGCCGGCCAATTTTGGACGGGGTTCGATGCCGGCGGAGCTCCCGCTTCAGCATGCACGTGCTGTGGACTACATCAGCGCTGCCTGCCTGCTAGTCCGCCGCAAACTTTTCCTCGGTCTGGGCCTGTTCGACAAGCAGTTTGAGCCCGCATATTACGAGGACACGGACGCGGCATTCACGCACCTTCGGTCGGGCTACCTGACTGTCCTGCAGCCCCTGGCGCTCGCCGTTCACGCGGAAGGCTCCAGCTACAGCGATGCTTCGAAAACGACCCTCATGAACTCGCGCCAGCGGCTTTTCCATGCGAAGCACCGCGACGTTTTGGACAGCTATTGTCCCACGCTTGAACCCGATTGCCAGGACGTGACTTACACTGAGGCCATGGTTTACTCTAGTGTCACGCGGCAACCTGCACAGATACTGGTGCTCGAAGACATTGTTCCGGAACCGGACCGGGACTCGGGATCGATTCGTTTGGCAGAAACCCTCAGGATCCTCGTGTCTCTTGGATATTCGGTTTCGTTCGAGGCGCAGACCGGAGCAGTCTCCCGTGGAGTGAGGTACATGCTTCCCCTGGTCGCGGATGGAGTGAATGTGCTTCCGCCTGGCTCAGTGAAGGATGTTTCGAAGCGTGCTTCCTTCAAGGGGTCTCAGCCGGAGACGATGGTTAATGAAGAACGTCGCTGCCCTTGGAAAATCATATGGATTGCTCGGCGAGGAGTTTTCCGCCAGCACATCGATACTGTGCGCAAATTGTGCCCCGGCACTCCCATTGTGTATGACACGATCGACCTCCACTTTCTGAGGGAAAGGAGAGCCTTTGAATTGGACTTGCAGGCACAGTCTGGCAAAGGAAATGGTCACCTTGTCATGAAGGACAAGGAGCTTGGCGACAGCGAAGCCGTGGAGCTGGGCTTTGTCAAAATGTCAAACACCACGATTGTCGTCAGCCCAAGCGAGGCCACGATCCTAGCGCAGAAAGTACCAGGTTCCAACGTTGTGCTTCTGTCAAACATCTATCCGGACCCTGTAAAGACCCCAGGTAACTTCTCCGGCCGACAAGGCGCACTCTTTGTGGGCAATATGTGCCATCCGCCCAACAGGGATGCGGTTCGCTTCATTGTCGAGGACATCCTTAAGCAAGGACCTTCGCCCAAGTGGGACCCGGGATTCCGGATGCATTTTGTTTGGTCAAACAGTCGCGGGTGCCCCGACCCCGTTCTCGAAGCTGCAGAGGCACATCCATTGGTCCGCGTTCATCGGGACGTGTCTGATCAAGAGCTCATTGACATTCACTCAAAAGTTCTGATGCTGGTGGCACCGTTACGCTACGGTGCGGGCGTCAAGGGCAAAGTGAACTTCGCCTTGCTGCAGGGGTTACCCGTGGTCGGCAGTCGCATGGCAATCGAGGGCATGTTCCTCGTGGATGGAGAGAGTGCGCTGGTCGCTGAGACTGGTGGGGATTTCCGAGGAGCAATGGACCGGCTCTCGAATAATCGGGATCTCTGGAGCAAGCTGAGGGAGGGTGGATGGGCCGTGATGAAGAAGCACTTCAGCAGAGATGTGGCTGCCTCCACATTGACACGGTTGCTCTCGGATCTCGGGGCGCCGCCTCCTATCGCTCACAACGGTTCTCTTGCTCGGCCCTGCCAGGTGGACCTCGCGGCACCGCTGCCAGATTCATGCGGCAGCTGCTGGCACTGTTCCCAGAATCCTCTGTATTTTCCGCCGCCCCTGCTGCCCTTTACCGACCCACGCTACTTTGCATATTAAATCTGCTAGATCTGTATTGTAACAACCTCCCCGTGTGTATTGCAGGGTACATACTACTTGTGCGTCGCGCGTCCCAACTTCCACCACTCACAACACCGCCATGTCGGACCCCGGTAACCGAGCAGGGGCTACCGGGGAAACGCTCGTCGTCCCCCTGCGGTTCTTGCTCGTTGGGGAGGAGGTCGAGAGCGGCGGTTTCTCGCTGCGCGTCACTACACAGCGCTCCGCCTAGTCGTTCCTCGGGACCACCGTCTCTCTTGCCCCGACACCGGCGCGTAACATCGCACGATGCGGTTGGCCAAACCGAGGTTATTGCTCCTGTTCCTTGCGGCGCTTCTCTTTGGACTCTACCGTCTATTGCGGCTGAGGACCCCGGACGACCGGCCACGCTATGCCCCGTGCGGCGGTTTGGGAGGCAGTGCTCCTCCATCCTTACGCATTTTCAAGCCGTTGATTCCAGCAAGGAAGCAAACGGATCTTTCTCCCGCTGACTTCATTCCTGCCGAGCTCTTTTATGTCATGGGACAGCAGTCGGACTTGAGACCCGACGACGTCACTGCACTGGCCGACAGTTTGCATTCCTTGGGAGTCAACACCTCATCTTCTATGGTGTTTTTTGCCTTCCTAGAAAATTTCCGGCGCGACTATGGATTTGCTACTCCGGAAGCTGCGCTGCAGTCGATACGCGAGGTTTCGACGACGCCAAAGTCCAAGTGGTTCTGGCGCTACTTCTGCTACCGCTTTCTAAACCAGGCAAGCTTGCTGGATCTCCCTGCCGTTGAGCTGCAATCTCGCTATGAAGCGGTTTTCCTGGAGTTTCGTCCGCTTCCCCATGTCGAGTTCGTCATCCGGAACACTTTTCGCAACCTCGGACCGGGGTGGATGCTGCGACTCGTGTGCGGCCACAGGAGCTGTGAGCTCCTGCGAGATATTGCTGCTCGCGTATCGCCTCATGTTGTCGTTGCACATCACGACATTGACGAAAAGGACGTGAATGGCTACAACGACTTGCTTCTTTCCCAAGAATTCTGGGAAAGCTTGGAAGGCGAAAAGATCCTTATTTTTCAGGAGGACAGCATCGTATTCCGGCCCGGCGTGCACCGATTCATGAGCTATGACTTTGTCGGCAGCCCTTGGCCACGAGACGTCAACGATACCCCTGGGGCTGTAGGTAACGGCGGCATCTCGCTCCGAACGCGTTCGAAAATGCTTGATGCGTTGAAGCGGATCCGATTTGAAGACTTGAGGCTCTCTCCTGGTACGGCGACCTATGTGAGAAAGGTTGGACTACAGCGACCCCCAGAGGACGTATTCTTTGCGCAGGCTCTCTCTGTTTATGGAGTGGGGCATTTGGCCCCGCGAGAGATCGCCATGTCGTGGATAGAGAGCCACGACAGCAACTTTCCCTTCGCCGGCCACGACTTTTGGCAGACGAAATCGGATTGGGTGCCGTTTCTCGACCTTTCTTTCATCGTTCGCATGTCTTTCCCTACGGTCAGCCGGTTGGAGGTTCATGACGATAACACCCGTGGTACACATCTGCGAAGTGCCGTTCCTTCTGTATCTGCAATCTCTTCTGGAAACGGCATCCGCAACTCCTGGTCTCGTGTTCTGCGTCGCATGGCCGAGTTCGAGCTTTTCTCATCCTCAGAATCGCCCTTGAACCCGTCGAGGTACGCTCTTGTGGATTCGCTGGACATTTTTGTGGCACCATCGGTGGCTGCACCGCCCGAATCCCGCATTATCGCATTTTTCCATGGCGTTGAATCTGCTCGTCCAATCAACGGAATTTGCACTGTTGAACAGCTGTGGAAAAGCGAAAGCTTCCTCGCTGCCTTGCCTCGTATCGATCTCATAATGACCTTCACTGAGCACGTCGCAGATGTCATACGAGCCACAATTCTCGCTACTAAAGGAGCGATTGCAAGAGTGCGTGTTGTGCCTTTTCCTATTACAGACATGGACCGAGTGAAAATCGGCGAGAATGCTGTTCCTGAACGCCCAGAGAACAGATCAGTGCTGACGGTTGCATCAAGCTTGACCTTCGTTTCTTCCATTTATCGTCTCATTGCTCCAGAGTGGACGAAGGTCGTTGCTATTCCCGGTGATTTTGCAGCAGATCAGACAACTTACCTGGGAAGAGTGAGGCAGGAGCTGCGAAACTGGAAAGTGGACGAAAGCATCGTTGACGTTTCGCATGTGCAAGTGCGACTGGCTCAGAATCCTAGCGACTTTGTCTTGGGCTGTCAGGTTCTTTTCCTCCACTTTCGAACATTGAATTACTTTCCACTTCTTCTGGAAGCTGTTGCATTTCAAACGCCTATCCTTGTGAACAGGCACCCCGCTGTCGAGGAACTTCTTGGTTCTTCCTATCCTTTGTTTTTCGAGACACTCGATGAAGCGTCCTCGCTGTTGCAGTCCCTGACTGGAGAGGTCATTGCCTGTGTTAAGAGGCACTTTCAAGACATCTCGAAGCGGCGCACGCTCAATAATTTCGTTCTTCAAGTCTACAACGTTGTCCACGATGTAATGGCATTGTAATGTGAAAATGAAAGTTGATTCAATTGAACCCTGGCGAGCGAGTTTCCCAGAAGTGTCCCGAAACCAAGGCGCTGAATAAACTGAGGCGGGTGATTCGTGACGCTCAACGGCATGGGCACCCAACCCTCTGGAACACAGTACGGTAGGTCACCACGGCGGGTACTCGAACTGCTGTGAAGGGGGGGCCTCTTTGTGCGCGAAACTTCGCCGAAGTCTTTTTCGTGCACATTGAGTGACCAGACAAGTTTGATTCGCCGAGGCTCCTTCAGCCCTGACTCACCCTCGCTCACACCAATAACATCATCCTATGACTAAAGCGCATCGCCAGCCGCAGGGCGACCGAGGATTAGCTGAAAGCAGATACGCCGGTCCTATTGTGGTCGCCATCGCATGCGCGCTGGTTGCCTGCAGGACCATGGCCTGCCAGCAGGTCCTGGGGTCGCCCATCATTCCGAATGCCACGTACAGCCCGCTTCTCGATACGCGCGGCGTCACAGAATCACGCGTAAGGGTCACGGCAACTACTGTGCTTCCCTTCGCCGGTGTAGCCGCCGTCCTCGCAAGCGGTCGCCACGGGACCCTTTCATGGTTTCGTGACCGCCTAGCTCTTTCTTGACTGACTCTAACATCCGGCTGCCCGTCGCAGCTCTGGAGCAGTCGTCGCAGCCGCCTCCGGCCGTCTCACGCTGCTGACGGCTGCGAGCTGTCTCTACTACAAGAAAATCGGCAACTCAGCCTTCGTTGACAGCGTTGTTGCCACTCCCGCAAGAAACGGTGCCTCTGCACCCTTTGGTGCGCTGCGTGGAACGGTGTTGTATATTCCTCGGGCGTACACCACTGCCCTGAAGAACGGTAACATGTTGGTTGCCTCCCGGCATGATTATGCCTTAGGTGGGTCCCGCCAGACGTTTTTTCTACCAAACCAACGCGTCAGGGCAGTGTCACTTTCAGCCACGTCACGCCGACCTGCAACCTTCCAACTGTGGAGCCAATCCCGTCGCCAAACGACCATTGTGACCACCGCAGGCTACCCCATTGACACCGGTGGCTCACTGATGTGGAAACATCAATGCAGGACCGTTCTGGATCCTGCGAGGCCTACGTTTTCTGCCCCGTGCAACATCACAGCAGGTGAAACCGGAGCACCTCTTTGGATTGTTGAAACAGGCCCCAGGACGTCTTCAGGCAGTGAGGGTTTACCGTGTCGCGATTTGGGCCACTTTGACCCGTTTAAGCAGTCCGTCTAGTTGGTGTCTGGACGTCATTTGCTAACGGTACTTCGGAGAGCCAAGCGCGCATTGCAAATGGGGATGTTGCTAGCTTCTTGGGGGCCGCCGATCGCCTCGGCCCGTCCCCTTGCGGCAGTCACTGCTCTCGTGATGCCGTGTGCACCTCAGATGGGCAATCTGCAACCTGCATCTGCAAGGCAGGCTTTGCAGGCAACGGCTTAGTCTGTAAGCGCAAGCCAAATCCCTGCCTCGTCAACAACGGCGGCTGCCGACCCGAGGCAACTTGCACAAACTCGTTTGGTGAGGCCCAATGCCAGTGCAAGCCTGGCTATTTTGCCCGGGCCGGGATTTGCGTCCGTACAAACCCTTGCCTTGTGGAGCACGGTGGCTGCAGCTTTAATGCAACTTGTGATAACGTTTCCCCAGGTACGGCTCGTTGCAGCTGCAAACCTGGTTTTGCTGGAAATGGCCGGGCTTGCGCCTTTGTGGACGCCTGCCAGTATGAGCAGTACAATGGCCGGCCCTGTGCGCCAAATGCAACGTGTGCCAACCTCGGCATGGATGCAGTTTGCACCTGCAAACCTGGCTTTGTCGGAGACGGGAAGACCAAGTGCTTCCCTGACCCGTGCATAGATGGCGGAGGCTGTTCAGCCAACGCAACGTGCTCCTGGAATTCAACGACAGGCGTTGCCCGTTGCGCATGCAACCCCGATTGGGTCGGTGACGGCCAGACCTGCTTTGAGGATCTCTGCACGCCAGATAGGATTAATGCTACGTGCGGGATCCCCGAGTTTTACTCGTCGTGTTCGACGGATCCAGCAACGGGTGCTCCGAGCTGCGTGTGCGTTCAACCAGGGCAGGAAAATCCTTACTCACTCCCGAAGTGCCGGTGCTCCTACGGCACGGAACCCAAGCGGGACCCAATCACGGGCAACATTAACTGCGAGACGGTTTATGTTTGCTGCCAGATATTTCGTCCGCCGGCACCCTCACTGTCGTGCCGAAGCATGGTTTCCTGCTTGCACCCGGCACCTGACTTGGGGTGTTGTAGTGGCGGTTAAAGTTCCTCTCAGTTCAACTGACGCATTAGCTGCTGCTTGTAGCAACAAATGCGTGGTCGCGTCGAATACTTCTCCATTGCAGCACGAGCGGGGCCACGGTCCGATATGGCCCGTGCTTGTGGCCCGCCATGATCCAACCTAAGAAGCCACCATCCAACTCCGCATCCGATGATGCCGCGTGCGCGAGGGCGTCCCAACTACAGCAACGCACATGCCCACTGGGGGTCCATCAGCCCGCGATGCCACCGCGCATCGGGGTCAGAGAGTCCGCGCGTGCCTGCTTGTCCATGACCTCGGTCGTCGCGTCCAAGAAGACAAGAGTTGTTCATCCAGTCCGCGATATGCAGCCATCCGTGCGCACTTCGACACGTCGAGCCCAGGGGTCCACAGTCGCGCTGTTGCTCCTCAACGCTGTCAGCTGCGTCTGCCTCAGCAGCCTCCAGCCCGTCGACGATGAACATTCTCGGAAATCCAAAGAGGCCAAATCCAACACGACGAATCGGCCTTCGCCGCTCCAGGATGTTAAGATGACTCGGAACTCTTCCCAAGCATCTCGTGGCGATCCCTGACCTCAAGACAAGCGCATCGCCGTGTCGGCCGTCCAGCATACTCAAGAATTAGGCGAGAAGAGGTGGAGCAGGGAGATATCGCCGGAGAGCCGCGTCAGCACCACCTCGGCACCGTGCCGAGTCGCGTGTTCGTCGCACCCATGCCCCGCCTGATCCTCTCACGCGGACGGTTACCTCGGAGTCAGCAGCCTGAGGGGCAGCGGCACACTGGGGACTAGATCTGCCACTTTCACGGGCTTGGTTTGAAAAGCTGCTCGCCAGCCTCCATTTCCTCGGACAACGTCGCGCTGGCCAGCGAATCACCACTGGAAAGCAGTAGCGGAAAGATGAAATAGAATGAGCGTTCCAACGCGGTCGCGGGGGCCGACCAGGCCTTTGTCGGACAAGATCTGGCCAAAAACTTGCTCACACAACCTCCTTCGCTGCTGACAGGGCACCAGATCAAGCTCGATATGCGGATCAAGGTGGCTCCGACGCGCGGTAGCGACCGTTACATGCGTGGGACGTCATTGCAGCGTCTAGTGGGTGCGAACAGACTGATCTCGCGACTCCGGCGTGTGGAAGGTGCAGACTTCTCTCGTCGATGCCATGGCCGGCACTCGCATGGCTGCCGTTTTGGCGGCGCTCCCGCCCGACTCCCGCCACCGTGCGAACTGGCTCAGCTGTTCTGGGCCCCATGCCGGCGCTGCATTCGGCGCCTTCGCCACGCATCGCGATCTGGGGATGCCCGACGATGCGTTCGTCACCGAGGCCTGTCTCTGCCTGGATGTCGATCCCGGGTGGGCGCTGCCTCTCCGTGGCCACCCTTGCCCTCGTGGCTGTGGGCATACCTTGCCTTCTGGCCTTATCCTGTCGCATGCCCTGTCGTGCGGCACACTCGTGGACTTCACCCTTCGCGCTAAGATCATAGAACGGGCGTTGGCTGCCGAACTTCGTGCTGGTCTCTCCCGCCTCGGTGCTCACGTCACTACCGGCTCGGCCGTCGAATATGTTCGCTATGGACTCGTCCCTCATCAACCTCTACCCAACTCGGACGGGCACCGCGATATCTCGCAGGACAAGTCGGACATCGTGATCACCGAGCCGGGCCGGCGACCGATCATCATTGACCACACGGTGTGCCTCCCGTCTATTTCGCAGTGTCTGGATGCGGCGCACGAGCCTGGGGGTGACGGCCGCGGACGCTGAGGCTAAGAAGGTGGAATGTTTCAACGGTCGCTTTGCGATCCCGGACCCGGCTCCGGTGGACATGTTCCTCTCGGCCAAGAGACCCACGGTCGGCTCGGACCCGCGGCAGCAGCCTTCATCCCACGGATCGCCCGACGCGCGCACCCCCGTGGAAGGATCAGACGGTAAGGAATGGGACGTGGGGGGTCTGATGGCACGGTACACGGCTCGCCTTCGCGCACGGATTCAAATAGCGCGGGCCATGGGCAATGACATCCTTTTTCAGGCGTTGCGTGAGGGCAAGCCCCGGCCGAGGCGGCGGTAGCGGTCTTTGATTTGTATACGCACTGGAGCCCAACACGACTCCGTACCGCAAAGCCTGTTGCGGCAGCACCCTCGTGTCCTCGACATAAAGGAGCAACGTTGAGTATTGCCATTCGCGCCCAGGACCAACAAATCGCCCTAGCAAGGCTGATCGAGACGAGGAAGCGCTGACCAGCGGCTCCATCTCCGTTTCCATCATCCATCTGTAGATTTGTACGTTAGCAGCATCACAAATCTCAAAGATAAGACTCGGACAAAGTTCTTGGTTTCCGAAAGGGTGTCCCAACATAACTGTATCACCCCGTCTTTCTTCCCGCATATTGCGGGCGCATGGAATGGAAATATAGTAATCCCGTCGTACACTTGGTTTTTCATTCCGCGGCATATCAAGGCGAACCATCAATTGGTTCGACCACATGCTGTCGCGTTCGGAAGCGCTTTTCACTGGCTCCACACGTTGGACGCCAGCCAAATTGGCGTTCCTGGCAATTCTGCTCGTCACAGCTCATGCGACGTTTTCCCGCTTCCATGTGTATACAGGGGCAGGGGTGCAGTTTAGCCCGTTCTTGTTACGAGAGAACCCCCTTTCTTCCAGGCAGATGCCGGTAAAGGGCAGTCAAGTACTGCCTGGGACATGGGAGTGGGCACTGCAGTTCAACATGGCCCAGTCGCGGGCCTGCTTGGCAGAACGCAGGCATGCATTGGATCTGCAGGTGGTAGACGCCCATTTCAATGGAACAAACCACTGTCTAGCCTTGCTTCAATTTCAAAAAGGACGGGTAAAGGCAGTTCACCACACTGGATCCCATTGCCAGGCCGTCATCATTCGGAGCCTCACTGCAGAGGTTGCCTTTGAGCACATTGTCAACGCTTCTTCCTCACTATTTGAGGTTAACCATCCCTTCCAAATTTGGCTATATGAAGCAGATCATGCAATCCTCAGCCAGAAGGACTACGATGTGCTGGGACTACCTGTTCTCTGTCCCGGTGTTAGGCACGGAGATCCATGTGGCATCCCTGTCCCGGAGCTGTACTTCTACTTTGCTGTTGTGGGCTCCACTGATTCTCTTTTGGGCGCATTCACAGCACGGCATGGCGAACGTGCGGTTGCTGTTCAGGGCTTTGCACAGATGATGCATAAGACTTTCGCCTTCATGCCCACCCTTGGGAACGTCTCCTGGTCTGCGAAGCAAAGCAAAGCTGTATACCGGGGCAGTTGCTTTCCGACAGCCGATTCGGAGAAGCACGGTGAATACTTGTTTCTGCGCGGGGACACATGCTTGGCTGCAAGCCTCGACAGAGATCTCTTTGACATTGGGACTCCTATAGTGCCTCAATTTGCAACAGGAGCGGAGGGATATTGTGCAGGCCCATTCTTTGCACAGCTATGCAGTCGTTGTCAGCCTTGCAATGAGTCTGTACCACTAAGCAGGGACGAAATGGCTCAGCAGTACAGATTTCAGATCAGCATCGATGGGTATGGTCCAACATTTGATGCAATGTAAGTGACGAAGATCAAGTGCTCCAGAAAAAGTGATTAAATGTACTTTCAGGTATTGGAAACTGGCAAGCAACAGTGTGGTGCTCCACATAGGTCCACAAGACAGAAATGGCAAGAGCAACTTCTTCCAATGGTTCTCGCCTCTCTTGATTCCGTGGGTTAACTACGTGCCGTCGACTGCCGAGAGTTTAGTCAGGGACGTCAAGGCATGCTTGAGGGAGGATGAGAGATGCAAATCAATTGCTCAAGCAGGCAGAGAACTCTTCTTACGTGCCATGAGGCTGCAGCATCAACAGAAGTACATCGAAAACGTCCTGCACATCTTGCATAATGCCTCTGGGTCAATCGATGCTCATACTTAAGATTTCGTCACTTCATCCATTACATCCGCTAGGCTAGGTTGTGTGTTCAAACCTTCTCCGGCGACATGCCGTGATTCAAGCACTGTTGACCACACATCACCTGGGCTTTGCGCACATAGCGCTAGACCATCCTTTGAACGCATACGCTCCATCCCAGCGGCAGCCTGATATCTTCCAGGTGCGCGATTGGGACGTCACGAATTAGCAATGGAGAACAGGGTACGGTCATTTTAGCCACCCCCTGTCCATCTTGGATACCGCAGTTCTCACTGTCAGGAGCACAGCACTGAATGCCGCAGTCCGTGGCGATTCTGGTCAGGCCTCTGGTGGCGGCCCGGCAAATGCTGCTAACACGATGTGTACAACGACTTTTACCGACCTCCCCAGTAGACCGAGTTTCTGAAGTTCACTGTCGATGGATTGCACGTTAGAGCGTTGCGGCTCAAAGCAATAAATGGTCCGCAGTCTATCATTGTCGGTTCCAGTAACGATGGATGGGTGCTAGACTTCGTTGACCTGTAAACACGTGCGTGCCCCACGGCTGCTTAACCGGTTGAATCGTGCTAGACTTTTGGATTCCGGTGTACGGTGCCCAGTAGCCGAGCCACCCGTTGCGGCCAATGTTGCAAGCGATTAGCACGAGCGTCTTGTCTAATCGCGGATCCAGATCATGCAATTTCCGAAGAAGCAGGGAAGTCGGGTACTTGTTACCATCAACTAGGGTTTCTCTCGATATGTTGCGAAAGCGGGATGCGAGCGTTGCCGCGTCGCCTCGCGAGCAGTTTCTTTTCGTTGGACGAAGGGGTGGAGGAGGCGGAGCGAGCTTCACAGCTCGCCACCAGGCAAGAACCACGACAGCTGTAAAAAGCTTGGTAAGATGCGGCACTGTCTAGCATTTTGGCCGGTCAGAAGTTGTGAATTCAGAAGAACGTGTGAAATCGATTCCGTGGCGCCAAGGGAAGTGCTGTCCAACCGCCCCATTATCATTCAGAATGCAAGGCGGTTTGAGGGAATGGAAGCACGCCGTCGTGGCGACAGGCTGCATTATTCTCTTGGTCTTCACTACGTACTCCGGGCGTCCCTACGAAGTTTCGGAGCCGATGGCGTCCATGGAAATGCCTTCTGCCTTTGTACGCTATGTTCCTTCGCTCTGGGAACGGAACTGGGCCGAGTACGTGGGAGCCACCAACACGACGGATCCCTGCCGCAGGCTCCAAGAGGCCACAGAGCAGGAGCGCGTTCGGGCTTATCTAGCCAGCGCCGGTGCTATCAACAACGGACTGCGGCCGATACACACAGAAAACACGGACGAAGACATCATCCTGTCAAAACTGATCTACCGCCGCGCTGACGGGTCAAAGTACGCAAGATTCTTAGAGCCCTTGATTGGTGGACTCCGTCATCCGGACATGTGCCTCCCTGGCCAGGTGGAGCAGAATGCCAACAGGTCCTTTATCATCTATGATTGGAGGGCAAATGGCCAGGAGTCCTTCAAGACGGGGAACAAAAGCTGCTCGGACCAGGTGTTTTACTTTGACATGGGGGCCAGTACGTGGGCCTCTGGCGGAGGTGGTCCCTCTATTTCCTGGTTTTACGAAATCTACCGCGACCGCGGACTAAAGTTCTCGCGCATGTTTCTATGGGAAGCCGGTAAACTGGATCCGGTTCCGCTCTTTGCGCAATTCCCAGAGGATGTACGGCCGTTTGTACACTACTACAACATACCTGTGGATCGGGAATCAAACGGAATGTTCAACAGCTTCAACGCTATTCTGGCAACAGCGACCGAAAAGGACTACGTCGTGGTCAAACTTGACATTGACAACGCTGCCGTCGAAGATGCAGTAGCCAGCCAGTTGATGGGTTCCCCACAGCTCGCGTCTTTGGTGGATGAGTTCTATTATGAGCACCACACAAATTATAACCCCATGGCCCAGCGGTGGGGCTGTGATGAGCGCTGCCCCCGTCTGTCTGTTTCGTACAACATATTTACCAAGCTCCGCGGGTTGGGCATTCGAGCACACAGTTGGACATGATATGATGCGAAAACTATACACCACCAGCGTTCATTACTGGCTTTCGGGCAACAGGTGTTCTGACCGCCGATCTCCTACTACCCCTCCATGTATTGACGACGACAGCTATGTTGTGCGGTCCTACAATTGACGCATGAACATTTTCTGAGTCCATCCACCTGCACGGCGGCAGGTGCTGCGGGCCCCTGGCGCTAGAGCGGTTCTCGCACAGGGCGTCCACTGGTCCAGCATCAAACCGTTCCCGGCAGCCCCGGCGCGCGCCAAACTTCCAAATGAAAAGGAAATAGCGACATGTGCGCCGAAAGTACGAGCTGTCCACACTTATGTGGGCGATCACGCGCAGTGGTATCTTTCCTCCAACTTCTCTCCGACAGGCGTGTGTGCGGGCCCTCTACAACCATCAATGACCTCTAGCTTAAACGCAAAGTTTGATTTGGCTACACGCAGCAACACCATGGAACCTTGACAGCGGGTTCGCGGCACGCAGAGTCAGAGCTCGGACATATCTGGAACATCCTTCACGTTCGGGAGATGGTAGCTCATATGGATATTATTCAGCATTTGCGGCGGTAGTTCGAGCTTTTGCAAGGATTTGGGAGGTGGCGGGGGGGCGGCGGACCGTCTTGATTTCTAACCCGTAGTCTATGCGTTACGGCACGACATTAACTCCCGAGCTCACCAACATCTTTGCCCCATGCCACAGCATTGGTTGCAAGCAGCAACATTGGGCGTCGCTCTGCTACTTGTGCCATCGCTTTTCGTGTTTCCGAGGGAGCGGTTAGTGTTTTCCGTGCTGGAGAGCACCGTTCCTGGAGCCGAACGAGCCGAGAGCTTTAGTCACCCATGGACGGAGCAAGTTCGGCAGGATTTTATTCCTTTTGAGGAGGGCATTTCGCGCACTATGGTTGACGCTGCAGAATCAAGCCTGCGGGCCAGAAACATTGTTTACCTGCGAGTCAAAATCGTTGACGGCATTCTGTACGCTGAACCCGCACAGAACAGCAACGATGTCCATCCCATGGTTCTCATGATTTTGCGCATCCTCTGCCGACGCGTTCTGCCCAACCTCGATTTCGTGCTTTCCTTAAGTGACGGTCCCAGCTTTCCCAGAACGGGGCCGAGGCTTCCTGCGCTATCTTTCGATCAGAGCTCTTTCGCATGGGACATAGCATATCCGTACTTCTCATTTCTCTGGATTCCAGCGAACAAATCGATGGCCGAACCGGTGTATCGACAGGGGAACGTGCCTTGGGATCAAAAGAAACCCCTGGCCTTTTGGCGCGGCAGCTCTACAGCCGGAGCACATACTGCAACATCGTGGAGGAATGCCTCGAGGTTCAAGCTGGTTTCTTTGTGCCGCATGCGACCGGACTTGTGTGATGCAGGCATGACAAGCCTGGTGCAGATTGTTGGTGGAGAGCCAGTTGCGAAGGCAATCATGAGCGAGTTCGGGCCCCTTGCCAACAGGAGTGCCGACAACGAGTTCCTCAAATTTAAGACCGCCATTATTGTGGACGGGAACTTGGGTGTCGCGTCGCGATCTAAGGTTATGTTGCAGGGCAACTCAGTTGTTCTGTGGCAGGAGACCAAGTATCGTGAATTTTTCTACTCTCTACTTCGACCTTACGTGCACTATATTCCCCTGGCAAAATCATTGGAGGATCTCTACACGCAATTGGAGTGGATTCGCGCAAACGACGGTCGCGCGCGCCAGATTGCTGAGCGGGGTCAGAGATATGCAATGGATCACTTCCATGCCGACGCCGTGGATGCCTACTTCCATCATGTTTTGGCAACGTATGGCAAGCTTCAGAATTACTCTGTTGCGTTGTCTGAACAAGAACGGGAGATGAACAAAGTCCGAATTGGCCTCAACAATGGGCAGACCATGCTACTGCATTTTCCGTGGTGCTCGGCAAAGCTCTTGGAGCAGAATGAAGGCCGCGATCAATGATGGTACGACTAATGAAGACTAAATGAAACCGTTGGCAGAGAGGACAGGTAGTAACCTTTTCAGCGGTCTGCAGTACACTTCGTTCACCCCTCTCTTAAAGCCGCACCCCAGCTCAAAGCAACATGGTCCATGCAAGCCCGCACGGCGGCCCACATTCGGTCGCCATCAATGGTAACGTCGCCATAGTTGCGCCACAGCTCCCATTCCGATCTGGGGCCCAAGTCCGTGCGCTCCCTAGCACTTTCTCGCGCGCGATCCGCCGTGGACAATTCAACATTAGGAGTGATCTCCTCCTTCCGCACATGGTATCTCATGTCCATAAGGGTAGAGAAGTGCTGCCATATGCCACCCTCAAGGCTTTCCGAGCGGCCTGTGTTCACGTCCCAGTAGTCGATGTGGATGAACGCCGCTCCTCGGGGCAGGAATGTGCACGCAAAGCTCATGGAACCCGAGACGGTGATGACAACGGCATACCGCCTCATCAGCTGGCACTGCTCCGGCAAAGACAAGGATCCGGGATCCGGGATCAAATCCACGGGTACGGTCAATCGGGCCTGCAAAAGCCGATGGAGCTCCAAAATGTTTGTGATCGTGCGACGCCCGCGCTTGTGTAGAATTCCGACGCGAAGAGAGGAGAGTGTAGGCAGCCTCGGATACCCGGCTGCGACCAAGACTTGGTCGACAAACTCTTCAAACAAGCCATCGTCATCATTGCGCATCCCGTACGCTTCCGTGCCCACAACGAGATTCCGCATGCACGTTAGGCCCGCACTGATTGGCCGGCGTAGTGTGTCGAGTTTGGCACTGAAGAGCGACGACAAAAGACGAAGCCGAAGGCAGCCTTCATAGAACTCAGCGTCGTCTGAAAACCATACTCAGAGACAAACTTAGTGGCAGCACGATTGAACTCACATCGCTCGTCCCTGGTCCCATTGCAGTACCAGTGGATCCCGGTAAGCAGCAACCTGTAACCTCGCGGGCTCCCTAGAAGCTTGAAGCGTCGAATCAGCCTCCAGAATGGAAAGAAGTCGTCGCCTAGCGCGTGGCCGAAGTTCGCCGGCCAAAACGGCTCGTAGATGAGCGCGACGTCTTCTTCCATCTCTTCAAAGTCGGCCGAGGGCAAATGTTCGTACGTAACGTCCACCGCGATGGAAAAGTTCGCCGGAATCTGGGCACGCAGGTAGGCAAGCGGCTTTGGCAGGCCAGTGGAGAAATCCGAATCTACGAGGGGCACGTCGGCATGCGACGGCACGCGGTAGAATTTGATCCGTCCAGAAGTGCGATTCACGCAGACGTTGCGGAAGTGACACCTTCGGTGCCGGGGGTCTTCGGTTCCGGTGCATCGCACCGTCGAGTAGGGTCCGAGCCGCCCGTTCAAACGAGGGTCGCGTCCAGATGGATGAAGCACCGGACGACCAGTGAGGGACCATAGCAAGAGGAAAGCAAGTGCTGGGCCAGCAAGCCGGAGTAGGACGCGGCGGAAGTCTCCGAGCATGAACGCGTGCAACCACACCACGGGCAATCAGGGGAAGTGATCGGGGTTCCGCGACTCCAACCGACGCCCTCACGGCGCCAACGAAGGCCTTGACGCGGCGCTGGAGGCCTTGTTTGAGTTGGTCTTTACATTTGCTGCGGTTTTCGCCTCTGATGTCGCAACTACTACCGTTAGAGAGGCCCGGAGTGAAGATGAAGATGGCATTGGGACGGAGGGGAAGCTGGTGCGCCTTTCCCTACCCCTTCTGGCAAAGCTCAAGACCAAAATGGCGAGGAAGGCGGTCGCTTCTCGTTTAAATGCGAGACGCCAGCTCGTCACTCCCCGCGCTTTGTACCCATGGACTTTGCCGATCGCCGTGCTCCCCGTGGCTTCGGAAGAACAGCTGTCGGAAGTCACCACCGGCGCAGAGCTGAATCTCGGGATCGATGTCGTCAACGCTTTCGCGCGGACAGTGTCGACCAAACTCTCCATCTTTTCGCAGGCCGGCGCTTCTTCTACAAATCCGCGCGTGGCGGTGTTCACGCGGTCGCTGAAGTTTGTGAGCTTCGTGCTCTCTTCGTCAGGATTCGACGCCGCCCGCTTGGTTATGTTCAACGACCTACTGCTCTTGGTCGCGGATGCCGCTGCAAAGGAGCTCAAGGCATTCTTGGGAGAGGAGGGGCGCGATCCGACCGACGAGGAGCACGATACTCTATTCCTTCAGGTCTGGAGACTCTCCGTGCATTGGTCTGGCGTGTGTATGGTAGCTAAGCACCTCCGCAGGTCATGGATTTGGTTGTATCTTCGCTGCGAGAAGCGATCTACTCTGTGGATCCTCGGTCCCCGCTCGTCGCACATTCCAGTTTGAGGCACTACAAGCCCCAGCTCGCTCGGTTTCTGAGGTCCGCGAGTTCCATTTTGGAAGAGGCGGAAGCGCAGCCGGCCGGAGCCGGCGTTCGCTTGGTGGATTGGTGCAGGGTTCTGTTCGGTACCGATGTCGACCTACACAACAAAGAGTGTGTTGAGGCTCGCAGAATTGCGACCAAGAAGGTGGCTCGCGCTTTGTCGGCCGTCGAAGCCGACGCAGTGACGCATGCGGATACAGAACGTCCTGCTCGACCTCAGATCTTACATTGCAAAGCTGGAAGATCCAGAGCGATACCTTGCGATCGAACAGGACCAGTTCTCCAGCCCACAGGCGTTCCAAAACTGGCGAAAAGGCGAACGAAAGTATGCGACCGGTTTAGTCAACTCGTTGGTCCTCAGGTACCCGGATCTGCAGGGGGCCTTGGTGAGTCGCGTTGCAAGATGACACAGATTGAGCTGAAGTGAGGAACGTAAGCAATCATCTGTTGCGGCCCCGCCTCCGTCGCAAGCATGGAGGACCGTCGTTCTCCCGTTGGGATGGAACGTCTTGGCAGCCTGTAACTCCTTCGGACTTACTTTGAAGAAATGCGATTCATCGCTTCGGGCCCCCGGGTCAGATGTACTCATCGGTGCGCCCCCGAACTACATGCGAGTACCAAGTGACGTGTTGGATTCTCAATGACACACCCTGCGCGGAACCCTATTGCCGGCATAACTCCACGACGACTGGGGAATGAGGTTGCATTTTTATACAATGATCTCTGATGGCCAAGGTAGTCTTTACACGCCTTTCGAGGTGGGACCTTGGCGGACCTGAATCGAACTGCAGTCGGCCCAAATACGCGAAATGACGGAGCGACTTGGCGCAATGTTGGCAGTTTCCAGTCGTCATCCCCGTCCCGGAATGGGTTCATTGTCGCTGGCGGTGGACAGCCGTGGAAACGGTGGGGATGTTCTCGAGGATGGCCGAAGTCCTGGTGTGGTTTCTAGATATATTTGCACATTCTGCCGGTGCGTTTGACCTCAAAATGTGTAACAACCGCCAGAATCCGGGTTTCGGGAAGTACCCTCTGAGCTGTATGCGGTATGCAGCTATGAAGGATGTCGACCGAAACTATGCATTGAGGTAAATTTCGTCGATTTTGGTTAGCTCACACGAGGAATGAATTCCCTTACACCAAACACTTCGGGCGAACAGACGGTTCCTCGAAATGGTAGCCAACTCCGTCGGCGGTACCCGCCGGCCACTGCCCGTGTTTCTCATTCTCGGCTTCCTGGCTCTCGCTCTGGGCCTCGCCCTCGTCTCCGCGCGCGGTGGTTCTCCGCCCGACCCTACCGGGCCCACCGTTCTGCCGGCGTATATCGCCGCGCTGCACTCGCTCAGGGCGCGGCTCGCGGCGTCGGCGGCGGCAGGGCCCCTGGTGTTGGAGGGGCATTCGGGGCAGGTGCTCGAGCAAACGGTGTACTACGCGACGGTCTTGGCGCGGGAGAGGTGGATTCGGAGGGTGTGCGAGACAGGGTTCAATGCCGGTGGGCACGCGCACCGGCCCGCTGTGTCGGAGCGTCGTCGTCTGATCTGACTGCGTGGTTGCGCCGCAGGGCACAGCGCCGTCAACTTCCTTTCCTCGAACCCGGACGTCCACCTGTATGCGTTCGACCTCCTCGGCCACAACTACTCGCAGGCGGCCCTTGAAGCCGTGTCCGCGCTGTTCCCCGGGCGCCTCCACGTCACGGGGGGCGACTCCTCCGTCACCCTCCCTGCCTTCGCCGCGGAGCACGGCGGGGGCCTCTGCGACTTTGTCAGCGTCGACGGCGGGCATTGGTACGAGGCCGCGATCTCCGACCTGCGCAACTTCCGGAAGATGGCCGCGCCGCGGAACCTGGTGGTGATTGACGACGTGGCATGCGGGCAGAACTACTGCGAGGGCCCCAAGCTGGCGTGGGAGCAGGCCAAGAGGGAAGGATTGATCCGGGAGTTGGAGTGCTACTCGCTGGAATCTGGCAACAGAGGGTTCTGCATCGGGAGGTACATCGTGTGATGGTGGTTTATACAGTGGATACCGGATGTGCGGCCGCTGCTCAGTTGTTGGCTGTGTGCTGCGGCGACGGCTCGGTGGCACGAGGAGATCGAAGGGTAGTGTTCGGGGGGCAGGGCTTCGCTTTTCATGTACATGGCACGCTGATTTGATCCATGTATATTGTACGCTGATTTGATCCATGTATATTGTACGCAATGCTATGGTTTTTCAAAACTCTGGCGATCGACAGGCCGCGAAGCTTCCAAAATGAAAGGAATAGAGTAGAGGAATTCCTAAAGAGGAGCTGAAGGAGGTCGGATGGTCGGGATAGCTAATCGACGGAGGCTCCATCTGCTACATGCAAACACATTTGTCCTCTAGCTTCAGCAAGAGTCGGTTCATAGATCCGCAGATTGCGAGATCGATCTTGAGGGCCGCCTCTCGGAGCTGAAGAGCAATAAAGGCGCGACTCAACGTCCGCGATGTGGATGAATCAAGCAATGCATCCCCTGGGAGCAAAAGCTCGTACCAGCGAGGAGATGCTGTGGAAACTTCGTCAGGGAAACTTCGCCAGGGCTTCTTGGCATTGAACTCGCCGCATTGAAGCCAAGGCGTAGATGGTGACACCGTGCTTGTCCTCATGATTACCATGATAAGGACGAGACAGTGCTCCTTCGCAACAGCATCCAGGAACAGGGCCCAGGATGTAATCCCCCAGCGCTACAACACTCATGGCCGTGATAGTCGGCACGATAGAGCTTCCATCCATCCTTTTGATCCAGAAAACGAAGTCCACAATGCCCAATTGGTCTTCCAGCCGGTCAGCAGTTCGATGAGAAGCGCGAAAGTGCTGCGACGTGTCAAATGCCAGAATGTTCCCACCATGGCCGCCATGGTGCAATCTACCTGGTCCGAGGGAAGGCATTCATCACTGCCGCCGGCTCTGGTATACCGTTGAACCCAGTCGCCGAAGAAGAAATTTCAGACAGCTGCTCCGGGCGACGGCAGCAGGACTGGTTCCCGAGCTCAACGGCGCGGACATCGGAGGCGACAGGGGTCAATTACTCGCCGAAATCAATCAAAGCTTTCCGTAGACGGTCAACGATTGGCTCCAACGGCCGCTTATCCTCCGCGTTTGGCGTCGTCTCCTGGCGGGGCGGCTTGAAACGGCCCCACCGCTACCTCCCGGCTCTGCAGCCCATCGCACCCCCGCATCCCTTTTCAATCCAACAAAGTGCCCGGGATCAGCTCTGGAACGTGGCCTCCGTCTATCCCGCGGCACGCAAGCAACGCGAATTTTGCCAGGAGCCCGAGAAACCGTCGGATCCCCAACAGGGAGGCTCAACGGCCCCAGACCCGATGCACAATGATACGGGTAGCTGGGTGTCTCCGGAGGCCGATAGACGGGCTGGAGGCGGCGGGGTCCAACTTTCGGCGGGAGCAAAGTTGAGCAAAGTTGGGGGGGACCCCTGCCTCCACACGTTCTCCTAACGACCGTTTACAACGGGGCAGCTTTCTCATCTTCAGCCGTTGGGCTGACCGATGCCTTCCGCGTCGGTCCGATTAGGTTGTTGTAGTAGAGCGAGTAGATCAGTTGCCTCTTGTTTACTACGTCACGTTGTCCAGCGGACCTTTCCCCCGCTTCGCCCTCTTCGACGCCAGTTCCGCGGTCGGCTCAGGCTCAAGCACCTTTGACTCCGGGCGGCTCGGCACTGACACCTCCTGTGGGCGCAGCTTCTGATTGTTGCCGCGCTTATAGTCCCGCAAGTCGAGATCCTCGTCCGCGACTCCGAGCGAAGCTGACTGGTTGCCAAAGAGGAAGACGCTGACGGCGTTCTTCACTCCGGCCGATCCTTCATGCGGGGAGAAGCGCAGCCTCTTGCAGATCGGCTTCCTGGCTGCACACATCCGTGCTCCGAACAGCTTGTCGAACGAGCTCCACAGCGATTTCAGTTCCTCCTCATCGGCAATGCGGACCTGTCCAACGAGGTGGCCGCGGCCAACGGTCCCCAGCGTCTCCTGGAACAGAGGTCCGTAGTGGCGGTGCGTCCAGGCCGCATCGGCCTCGCCGCGCCCAGCGGCTTCGATGATGAAAATCGCGCAGTCCATGGCGGTGAGCGCGCTGCGCACGCTGGCCCTCGAGCCCAGCCTCGCGTCCCTGTCGGCAACGAAGCGACCAAAGATGTCGTTCTCGACCTTGACCTTGGCCTGGCCATCCACCAAGGGCAGGAAGTCCACGCCCTCGGTGATCTTCTTCGCATTAGCGCCAACGCCTCCGGCGAGCGGGCACTGAGCTTCGGGTGGACGCATCCCCCGAATCGGCCGCCCTCGGCATGCTGCAGCACCAGCGAGAACTCCATGCGACAACGGATGCAGTAGCACAAAATCGCGTCGTCCCGCTTCGATATGGTGCGGCGGTAGATGACGAAGGCCGGCAGCGCCGCGGCGAGCAGGTCCTTGAAGTCGTCCTGCAAAAGGACGCGGAGCTCGTCGCGGGTCCGAGTTGGAACCGCCCCCAGGCGCATCGCCACTTTGATGATGGCGATGTGGATCTTGCGCACTTCTTCCTCGCCCTTGTCATCGCGCGCGATTGCGAGCTGCTCCACCTGCTCCGCAGCGGTCATGGCGTCAAAGGTTCCGCCAGTGTTGCGGAACGCACAGTAGCGGAGCTTGGTGTGCTCCGCAAGCTGCGCACGGCGACTGTAGTCTACCCTGCCACCAGCACGATCTTCCGAAAGATTGGACGCCGTATCGCTCTGTGAAGCCAGCTGGAGCCCGACCAGGAACGCCTCTTCCTCCTCGTCCTCGTCCTCGAACAGCGCGTCGTCCTCCCGCCGCTCGATCCGTCGTCGTCCGCGTCGCTGTGCTCTTCGCCGTTGGCAGCTTCGGCAGCTTCCGGGGTTGCCACAGCGTAAGCTTCGTCCCAGGTCCTCTCCAGCACAGCAAACCCTTCTGGCAGATCCGCAGGCGTGATGGGGCCGGCGGCCATGACACCCTGCGGCACGACAAAGTCCTCGAACGACAGCGGGCTTGTGAGCTCTGCGAGGAGGACAAAAGCGGCGTGAGGCAATCGGTTTCGCGACGATTCGCGAGCCAACCCACCATCGTCGCTTCCTTTCGCAGGGCTACGGTAAGAGTCGCGGCAATCGGGACGCCTCAGATGCGCCGGCCGAGGTCGAGTGAAGCGCTGCCGCGGGACAACGCGCTGCAAAGCGTTGAGAGGGGGAGTAAGGGAACGAGCTTGTGCAACTCACTGTACGAACATTCGACGCGGGACCTCGTGTCCGATTTCCCGCGAGCCGGGACAGGCCAAACACGTGGCTTAGGAACGTGATGTGACGTTCCCGAGGCTGCGGACGGCGAGGAGGGCCGGGATGGGGCGGCCGGGATGCTGACGCGGCGCGAGGGCGATCGGCGTGTCGCGTTGGCCGTTCCTGTGAGTCCTTCCGTGAGTGCTTCTCCGATTTTGGAGATCCTGCCTCACCTCAAGCACGGCGGTTCGCGTTTTTCGACTATGCCTGTGGTTCTACCGTTCGCAGGGGTCGTGGTCTGCTCCCTCCTGGCTCTGCCGAGCCCGGGGACGAGATTGAGGCGGCTTTGGAACCACGGCCAGAGAGCGATTCATGAGCTTGCACTGTAAAGTTCCGTCCGCGAGCCGCTCCTTGACCAGGATGCTGTTGTACATTGCCCGTCCCATCAGTGGTGCCTTGATCTCTTCCGCCTGGCGAGCAGTGAAAGCTGCGGGCGCGTCGTTGGGCACCTGCCCACGCAGGTTCCGGGAGATGGTTTCGTCCGCATCTGCACTGGCGGCCTGGAGTTTCTTCGAGTACCTGTCCCGCAAGTCGGAGACCATGTGGACAGAGATGCCTTCGTCTGACCATTGAATTGATTTACCTCGGCTACAACGGCGCCAAGGATCGACAGTTTCTGCTTGATGGCTGCAACATCAGCCATCCCGTGCCGGATATCGGTCGACGACGGCAGGAGGTCCTCGACGGCCTCGCGACGGAAGCAGAGCCGGGCAGGGGGCTCGGGCGGGATTCGAGGTTCAGGTCCGCCGGGTGAGCGGCTGAACGACGGCAACAACACGGTGAGCCCGTGGGCGATGCGCTGCTCGCTGCGGACCGGACAGCCGAGGAGCGCACGATGCCCCGATTCCGGTTCCTCCACGCAGACCACCTGGCCCGATGCAGCCTGCGCCACATTCTCGCCCGTCCGCTTCGTCTCCTCGTCCTCGGGCATGGGAGAGAGGCAATCTCAGTGGTCGTTTGATATCAAATGGGTCGTTGTCAACAGCGGGCTCCTCGAGTGTGGGCGGTTGTTTGGCGTCGGCTCCCCCGCATGACACGGGGACAAAAGATATCGAGAAGCAATCTGGCCCGAGGCAACAAGGCTATCTAGCCCCGGAGGACACGAGGAGTAGGTTGCTCTGGGTGCGTGCGTTGGATGCGCCGTCCTCTTCCCCTAAACCCCCGGGTCCCTCCAAAACACGACTAGAGACCAAAATGTCACCCGGCATGAAGCCGGAGTATGCCGCGGCGGAAGTCTCCGAGCATGTGCGGGTGCCGGGCGGAGTCATGCAGGGACGCGCGACGTAGTCATCGCGCGATCGCGCGCGCGTGCAGCGCCAAGTAGGGTGCCTGGCACCAAAAAGTTGGGCATGCCCATGGCATGCCCATGGGCACCAATTGCGGATGCGCTGCCCACCGGGTGCCCAACAGCGAGCCCGTGGAGCGGGCGGGGGAGCCGGTGAAGGACCCGTATCACTTTGCCCACAATGCGGAGCTGATCCAGATCGTGAGGCCGATTGTGGATGCCCTAGGCCGCCTTGAGCATTCGGACGCGACCCTGGCAGACGTACTGATCGAGTATTCGATGGTTGCTCGGACCTGGCGTGGTGTCAGTCCCGTTGTGGAGGGTGCCAGGGAAACATTCGCTCTGGCTAAGTTGTCTTTAAATGCCAGAGTCAAGGAGTTTGATCACGCGATCTACCTTGTTGCTCTCCACCTTTCCCCTGTTCACCGGAAGTTTTCTGTGACTGGGTGCCAGGTCGACGGCAGGGACAAGAAGCGGTGGCTCGAATGGGAGATTGGCAAGCTGCTGCTTGCTTGGAAGTTCCGACAGGAGGCCAGCTTGTCCGTTCTTGCCCAGCGGGATGACTATTTCTTCGGGCGCAACATGTTCATCGGTATCGACGGCCAGATTCGGACGGCTAGGGAGTTCTGGGAGACCTGGGGCTTGGGCACTACGGAACTCGTCTTTGTGCGCGAGTTTGCGCTCATGGTGCTTAGCATTGCGCCGCACAGTGCCGCGACCGAGCGCGTATTTTCCAGTTTGGGCCTTGCAAAGACAGACTCGCGGAATCGAATGAATTCCGCAAAGTTGAAGGAAATCGGGCTGGTCAAGAGCGCATTGAAGCAGGAGATGAAGACCCTAAAGCCAAGGGTGCAATCTGCCGACGAGAAGCCCTGGAGAACCGAGGGAACCGATGACAACCTTGCCGACGTCCTGGATTCCTTGACCTTGGGCTCGGGAGCTCCTATCCGGGCCTTGGACCCGGAAAACGAGCAGCACCGAGATATTTTCCACGCACTTTGGCCTCGCATTGATGCGGAGGAGGAGGAGTTCGAGGTGGGATTTGGGACAACCTCCGTCTTCCGCGCCGCGACAGGGCCCTCTGTCTTGGAGAGTTTCCTCGACATAAATCAACTGCGCACTGCTGAGGAAGCCCAATTGGCTGCTGCTCAACCGCTGCGGGCTTTTGTTGAGGAGGGGGAGGCACAGATAAGCTTGGAAGCACTCTTAGCGCAGCATCGTGCACGTTCCTAATAGACTCTCTTCTACAAGTACATGATGGGCATGCCCATATAGTGCCCATGGGCACCGGATCAGGTGATGGGCATGCCCGTGGGCACGGTATTTTTTGAGCGTGCCAGGCACCCTAGCGCCAAGGTGCCGCGCTCGCCCGACCGCCCGACCAATAAACGCGACGCTCTCATGGCGCGCCCCAACGAAGGCCTTGACGCGGCGCTGGAGGCCTTATTTGAGTTGGTCTTTACATTTGCTGCGGTTTTCGCCTCTGATGTCGCAACTACTACCGTTAGAGAGGCCCGGAGTGAAGATGAAGATGGCATTGGGACGGAGGGGAAGCTGGTGCGCCTTTCCCTACCCCTTCTGGCAAAGCTCAAGACCAAAATGGCGAGGAAGGCGGTCGCTTCTCGTTTAAATGCGAGACGCCAGCTCGTCACTCCCCGCGCTTTGTACCCATGGACTTTGCGGATCGCCGTGCTCCCCGTGGCTTCGGAAGAACAGCTGTCGGAAGTCACCACCGGCGCAGAGCTGAATCTCGGGATCGATGTCGTCAACGCTTTCGCGCGGACAGTGTCGACCAAACTCTCCATCTTTTCGCAGGCCGGCGCTTCTTCTACAAATCCGCGCGTGGCGGTGTTCACGCGGTCGCTGAAGTTTGTGAGCTTCGTGCTCTCTTCGTCAGGATTCGACGCCGCCCGCTTGGTTATGTTCAACGACCTACTGCTCTTGGTCGCGGATGCCGTTGGAAAGGAGCTCAAGGCATTCTTGGGAGAGGAGGGGCGCGATCCGACCGACGAGGAGCACGATACTCTATTCCTTCAGGTCTGGAGACTCTCCGTGCATTGGTCCGGCGTGTGTATGGTAGCTAAGCACCTCCGCAGGTCATGGATTTGGTTGTATCTTCGCTGCGAGAAGCGATCTACTCTGTGGATCCCCAGTCCCCGCTCGTCGCACATTCCAGTTTGAGGCACTACAAGCCCCAGCTCGCTCGGTTTCTGAGGTCCGCGAGTTCCATTTTGGAAGAGGCGGAAGCGCAGCCGGCCGGAGCCGGCGTTCGCTTGGTGGATTGGTGCAGGGTTCTGTTCGGTACCGATGTCGACCTACACAACAAAGAGTGTGTTGAGGCTCGCAGAATTGCGACCAAGAAGGTGGCTCGCGCTTTGTCGGCCGTCGAAGCCGACGCAGTGACGCATGCGGATACAGAACGTCCTGCTCGACCTCAGATCTTACATTGCAAAGCTGGAAGATCCAGAGCGATACCTTGCGATCGAACAGGACCAGTTCTCCAGCCCACAGGCGTTCCAAAACTGGCGAAAAGGCGAACGAAAGTATGCGACCGGTTTAGTCAACTCGTTGGTCCTCAGGTACCCGGATCTGCAGGGGGCCTTGGTGAGTCGCGTTGCAAGATGACACAGATTGAGCTGAAGTGAGGAACGTAAGCAATCATCTGTTGCGGCCCCGCCTCCTTCGCAAGCATCGTCGTTCATGCCACCGGATCCCGCGACATTTTACCGGCTGCTCCTGGTGCTGGCAGTGAATCACGATGCACCGTCCTATCCCGAAGAGCTGCTCTCGCCGTTCTCGAGACAGCTCCTCGTGGAGTGCGCCGTGCGGTGGCGGATCTCTTCGCATCTGAGGGAACTGACTTTTGCGGACGCCATGTTGTCGCGATTCCTGACCCCGGACGTTGGACGGGAGATCCGATTCACTGTGTTGTGCGATACCATCAAGCGGACGTTGGATAAGCTCATACGGGAACGGTCGCAGAGTACCTCGGAGGACTTGTATGGCCTCCTGCACTTTCTGAACCGGGCGGAAGACTTTTTCCGTTCGCACTTCCTCGCGCACTTTTCGGATTCGCTGTCGCCATCGGCGTCGTCGGCCGACGATGTCATAGATAGCTTTGAGATCCTCGAAAGGATCTATGCGGACCCCATCTTCTCAGGATCGACCGCGGACGACGGCGCTGCTGTCGAAAGGGGATCGGTCCGTGATAGACTCGTGGATCTGCTCCTGGAGGCCATCAACGAAAGGCGAGCCCATTTCCGCTTCCCATAGGGCATGCGCATCAACTGTCGTCTTGCAGGTACAAGTCGATGGAGAGCGAGGTCGCGGAAGGCTCCCTGAGGGACATCTCGCGCGTCGCCAAGCTCGCGAAAGCCATTCGCATGGAAGTGAACGCCTACGTTTGGAGGTATCCCGATCCCCTCTTGGGCTCAGTCAGCGTCTCGGCCTTCGCCACTGCATCTTATCTGCGCCATTTTGTCTTGGAGATGGAGAACCTGCGACATAGTGAACAGATGGCGGATGGCAACTACACGATAGCCGAAATGCTCGAACTCTACCAGATTGTCCGGATTCTGAAGGACGTGGGATCTGCGGCTGCAGATGACCCGCAAGCCGTGCACCTCATAGCCGGGTTCGATGTGGAGATCTGGTTCGAGCCTTTTGTTTCGAAATGGCTGCACATAACCGACTTGAAGGTGGATGACTGGGTTGGAGGCAGTGTCGCGGTAGACAAGGTGTGTTTTTGCAGCCTAATGCGGTGTTCGATCCTCAGCAATGCCTGGCGACAGCTTCGTCCCATCCTGCCACCTGCAACAATGCACTCTTCCTCGATTGTGGATATGTTTGCCATATTCCACCAAGCCTTCGATTTCATTCAACAGTTGCGTTGGCCGAATGAGATTACAAAGGGAAGCTTTCTCTGTTCCTTCTCAAAGGCAAGTTGGTTGCTCTACCTTGAGATCATATAGAGTCTGAGCGTTCTGTCAAGGTCATGTCGAAGGCATTGGAGAAGTACGTGGCTTTCATGCTGGAACCTTTTCGGAAGCTGGATGCAGATAATCGAAGCACCGGTGCACCGACGGAATTGAATGCCGAGGTACGACAGCGGCGTCCCCCGTTTTGTGCTTGCGGATACTGATTGCAATCGTCCAGCTTTGCGTGCGTTTGAACAACCTGCTTGAGGCTTACACTCGCTTCGAGGCGCTGGTCGATTCCATGGAGATTTCGCACTACTCGCATCTGTTCACGCCCACTCTCGGCGCGAAAAGGCAACGGCAGGCGACTCCGTCCAGCATCGAGTACCATGTCCAAGTGCTGCGCGCGAGGGACCTTGTCTGCCACCGGAACCGCCCGGAGGACTACTACGTACAGCTTCTGGAAAGTCGCCCATCCAAGCGAGAAGTCGGACGCACTCACGTGGTGCAGAACTGCTCGTCCGGGAACCCGACGTGGAACGAGGCATTCCGTGTTGCCGCACCGGCGCGCAATCACGGCACCGTCGAGCTGGAGCTGAAACTGATGGATAAAGAGAAGCTTTCAGTGAACCGTTTGCACGGCGATACCAAGCTCGTGCTCTCCAGCACCGACGTCCCGGATCCGAGCCTCTACTCCGCCGACTCGATCCTCGTGCCGAACTTGGACGACTTCCTGCCCCAGGAGATTGCGATACCCATGGACGCGGAAGCCGCCAGGCTCTGGGTGCGGGTGCAGCGGATCGGTGCGGAGGACGATCCGCGCACCAACAGCGACATGCGCTTCTGGACGGTGCGCACGGCTCTGTTGCTGGAGGAAGCCGTCACGGACGCGGTCAGGATCGTCTCCGAATGCGTGGTCCGGCACGTGAGCCCGGCAATCGTTACTTCCCTTGCGAAAGCCGGCACGTCGCCTTCGGGCGACTTGGAGCACGCGCTCGGACAGAGTCTGGCGTACCTCGATCGATCGTGTGGCATCGTCAACATGTTCTGCTCGGATGCCGTCGGCCGGTGGTTGGAGTCTCGACACGGGTTGGGCGTCGACGCTCCGGGTGCGGAGGGCCCAGGGACGGACGAGGACCCCAATTGGCTGGCTCTGTCCATCTGGTCCGAGCTGCTGAGCTCGCTGAGGAAAGCCATACCATCGCTCGACGCAGCGGCCTCCGCGCTGAACCCCGGTGAGGTCGTGCAATGGGCAAAGAACGTGGGCAAATCGGTCGGGGACATGTTTGGCAAGGGCCGCAGGGATGTCGCCGCCGCGGACTCGCGCCAGCGCCGCCGGAGGGAGGGTTTCTTGCACGCCGTGGAGCTGGCCAAGGCCTTGATGTACTGCGAAGGTGAGCCGGCGCAGCGCGTGTCCGGGGTGATGCTTCGCTGATTGGTCGTGTACCGGAAGTCGATGACGTCCGCTACGGATTTTGCGCAGCGGAACTGGAACTGGAAGACTACAAGCAGATACGGTCCCTGGCCATTGCGGCATGATGTGGGCAAATGCAACGATTGCGGGATACGAGAGGTATGCTGGTGCCGGGTCGTGGGGAACGATCGGAACCTGCGGGTGGAAGCCCTGCCTGTGCTTCCGACTAGGCGGGGCAATGATGCCGATCCCGCGTCAAACATGGCATTAGCGGACAACACCCGGCTGAGTGCCAGTCGTGGCAACTTGTGCTGGCGGCTCCATCACGGGCGGGAGCAAAATGTAGCTGCGCTGCATCAATGTGAGGAAGGTGGGATTCGGGCCCACCGCCCCGCTGCGAGCGGCGAGGTGCTGGCCGGGGCGCCCACCACGGGCCGGGAGCACGTAGCTGCTCCATCACGGGCGGGAGCAAAATGTAGCTGCGCTGCATCAATGTGAGGAAGGTGGGATTCGGGCCCACCGCCCCGCTGCGAGCGGCGAGGTGCTGGCCGGGGCACCCACCACGGGCCGGGAGCACGTAGCTGCTCCATCACGGGCGGGAGCAAAATGTAGCTGCGCTGCATCGATCTGAGGAAGGTGGGATTCGGGCCCACCGCCCCGCTGCGATCGGCGAGGCGTTGGCCGGGGCACCCACCACGGGCCGGGAGCATGTAGCTGCTCCATCACGGGCGGGAGCAAAATGTAGCTGCGCTGCATCGATCTGAGGAAGGTGGGATTCGGGCCCACCGCCCCGCTGCGATCGGCGAGGCGTTGGCCGGGGCACCCACCACGGGCCAGGAGCATGTAGCTGCTCCATCACGGGCGGGAGCAAAATGTAGCTGCGCTGCATCGATCTGAGGAAGGTGGGATTCGGGCCCACCGCCCCGCTGCGAGCGGCGAGGTGCTGGCCGGGGCACCCACCACGGGCCGGGAGCACGTAGCTGCTCCATCACGGGCGGGAGCAAAATGTAGCTGCGCTGCATCGATCTGAGGAAGGTGGGATTCGGGCCCACCGCCCCGCTGCGAGCGGCGAGGTGCTGGCCGGGGCACCCACCACGGGCCGGGAGCACGTAGCTGCTCCATCACGGCCGGGAGCAAAATGTAGCGTCGCTGCATCGATCTGAGGAAGGTGGGATTCGGGCCCACCGCCCCGCTGCGATCATTCGGGCCCACCGCCCCGCTGCGATCGGCGAGTTGGAGCAAAATGTAGCTGCGCTGCATCAATCTGAGGAAGGTGGGATTCGGGCTCACCGCCCCGCACGATCGGCGAGGTGCTGGCCGGGGCACCCACCACGGGCCGGGAGCACGTAGCTGCTCCATCACGGCCGGGAGCAAAATGTGGCGTCGCTGCATCGATCTGAGGAAGGTGGGATTCGGGCCCACCGCCCCGCTGCGATCGGCGAGGTGCTGGCCGGGGCACCCACCACGGGCCGGGAGCACGTAGCTGCTCCATCACGGGCGGGAGCAAAATGTAGCTGTGCTGCATCGATCTGAGGCGATAGATGGGCTGGAGGCGGTGGGCGACTTTCGGACCAAGCTGTTCCTTCATTAGCCTAGTACACCGATCTCGTTCGTATCGCATATGTGACGACGCTAATTACCTCCTGATAAAGTTGTCCAGCGGACCTCTCGCCCGCTTTGCCCTCTTCGAGGCCGGTTCCGCGGTCGGAGCAGGATCTCCAAAATCGGAGAAGCACTCACGGAAGGCTTCACAGGAACGGCCAACGCGACACGCCGATCGCCCTCGCGCCGCGTCGGCATCCCGTCCGCCCCATCCCGGCCCTCCTCGCCGTCCGCAGCCTCGGGAACGTCACATGACGTTCCTAAGCCACGTGTATGGCCTGTCCCGGCTCGCGGGAAATCGGACACGAGGGGTCACGCGTCGATTTGTCGTACGGTGAGTTGCACAAGCTCGGTCCCCTCTCAAACGCTTTGCAGCCCGCCCGCGGCACCGCTTCGCTCGCCCTAGGCCGGCGCATCTGAGGCGTCCCTATCGCCGCGACGCTTACCGACCTCCTGGCCACGCGTCCTCCGCCCCTGCGCGACGCGTTGAACGGCCGCCGCGAGGAGAGGAAGGCGTCAGGGCCCGCGGTCCCGCACCCTCCCGGTAAGGCCACAGCGCGCTGCAGGGAAGCGGATCTCACCGAGATCGATTGCCAGAGGTTCATTTAGATCGCGGATACGGCCTGCCCATGGACTAGAACGAGGATCTTCCGTCGGACACGGGCTCAGTGAGTCTGGCCAACTTTAGCACCTTGGCCTCCATTCTGATGTCATCGCAGTTACAGATACCCTACCGTATGTCTCTCGTATATCTCTCGCTATCTCATTGAGCATGTCGAGTTATTTCATTGAGCACGGAGGCCGGACGGCAGCGCCTCACACGACGGAGCTCCATGCAGGCGCGCTCGAGCTCCTGGTGCGGGCCATGGAGCCCAAGCTCCGCGCCGCGGGCCTGACTACGGAAATGTGGAAGGTTGGGGCGTCGATTGCCTTGGGGACCGGGCTGCAACGACAGATCGATTTCGCACGTGGGACGATCACGCTCGCCGTGGGCCCCGGAGGCGCGCACCTTGCCAGGAAGGCGGATGGAAAGCTCGCATGCTGCAAGAACTTAGGCTACGGGAAGGTCTTTGCGCCCAACAAAAACGGGCCGTGGGACGAACCCGCCGGTGCCGCACGGCGGCGAGATTGTGCTGTCGGCGGACAAGGACCTGCATCCGTATTTCGGACAGGCAAACGATCTGCCGAAGCGGGAGAAGATGGCGCGGCACGGTCGGCAGAGGAAGCTCGGCCCGATACTCCTCCACCTGTGCCTGCGACATGATCTGCAGCCGTTCGCAAAGGACTGTCTCGAGCATTTCTTCATCACCGTAGGCATGCTCGTCTTCGGGACCAAGATCGCCAACATGGAGCCGTACGCAAGGCTGTGGTGGGAGGCGCCGCGAGCCTGGAACCCGGACCTGGAGGCGTGGAAGGAGGCCGTGGCACGGCGCGTCGTCATGATCACGAATGCGCCGCCAGTTTGCGAGTCCGGCAAGAATCCTACTGGACAGCCGTTTCGCATTGGGGCATCGTTGCTGGACTACCGTGCACAGGGCTTCCAGTACTTGCACCAAAAGCTCAGGCTGGCAGACGTGCTTGCGGCTGATGAACACTGGGATGCGGTCTGCCCTGATCTCAACCGCCTCGATCTCAACGCCAATCAGCTGCACGAGCTGAAGATCCGCGTTCTGGAGGCAGTCGACAGGGCCGCGCCGGGTGCCACCATTCTCCCGATCACAGGCTTCCGGCCTACGGTGATGATCTCCGTTCCCCCGAGTGAGAACTGGCCCGGAGGCCCGAGCGCGTTCATTGCACGATCCTGGGCGAGCAGCGTTCTGCTGTTCGAGCACAAGGGCAAGTTCTACTTGGCCTTCTTTGCTCCCGAAGGGGGTCTGGTTCCGAGGTCCGTCGGCACCCGCAAGGCGGATGCGGACAGCGCATGGACGGAGCTGGCGGACATCATCGGGGAGCTCGCGCTGCTCTCTGAAGAGCTCGACCGGTCGGGCGTTCGTGCGGGGACGAGAGAGCATGCGGAAAGACTGCGCCAGGTGTACGACGGCCGCGCCCCCGAGCTCATGCAGCGGATCGAGAAGCTGGCAGGTCGCCCTGCAAAAGGAAGCGGCGGCGGTGGGTTGGCTTTTGGAATAGTCTTGAAACCGATGGCCTCACGCCGCTTTCGTCCTCCTTGCAGAACTCACGAGCCCGCTCTCGTACGAGGACTTCGTCGTGCCGCAGGAGGTGCTGAACGCCGGTCCGATCACGCCTTCGGATCTCCCCGAGGAGTTTGCGCGGCTGGAACGGAGCTGGGAAGAGGCGTACGCGGTTCAGACAACGAAAGCTGCTGCTACCGGCGGTGACGAGCACTGCGACTCGGAATCGGAATGCGGCGAGGACGACGCGCTGTTCGGAGACGAGGACGAGGAGGAAGAGGCTTTCCTGGTCGGGCTCCAGCTGGCCTCACAAAGCTATGCGGCGTCCAAGCTTTCGGACGATCGTGCTGGTGGCAGGGTCGACTACAGTCGCCGTGCACAGCTGGCGGAGCACACCAAGCTCCGCTACCGTGCGTTCCGCAACACTGGCGGGACCTTCGACGCCATGACCGCTGCGGAGCAGGTGGAGCAGCTCGCAGTCGCGCGCGATGAAAAGGGCGAGGAAGAAGTGCGAAAGATCCACATCGCCATCATCGAAGTGGCCATGCGCCTGGGGGCGGTTCCAACTCGGACCCGCGACGAGCTCCGCAGGCTTTCGCAGGACGACTTCAAGGACCTGCTCGCCGCGGCGCTGCCGGCCTTCATCATCTACCGCCGCACCATGTCGAAGCGGGACGACGCCATTTTGTGCTACTGCATACGTTGTCGCATGGAGTTCTCGCTGGTGCTGCAGCATGCCGAGGGCGGCCGATTCGGGGGATGCGTCCACCCGAAGCTCAAGGGAGGCGAAGCCAAGTGCCCGCTCGCCGGAGGCGTTGGCGCTAATGCGAAGAAAATCACCGAGGGCGTGGACTTCCTGCCCTTGGTGGACGGCCAGGCCAAGATCAAGGTGGAGAACGACATCTTTGCTCGCTTCGTTGCCGACAGGGACGCGAGGCTGGGCTCGAGGGCCAGCGTGCGCAGCGCGCTCACCGCCAAGTTGGACTGCGCGATGTTCATCATCGAAGCCGCTGGGCGCGGCGAGGCCGATGCGGCCTGGACGCACCGCCACTACGGACCTCTGTTCCAGGAGACGCTGGGAACCGTTGGCCGCGGCAACCTCGTTGGACAGGTCCGCATTGCCGATGAGGAGGAACTGAAATCGCTGCGGAGCTCGTTCGACAAGCTGTTCGGAGCACGGATGGGTGCAGCCAGGAAGCCGATCGGGAAGAGGCTGCGCTTCTCCCCGCATGAATGATCGGCCGGAGTGAAGAACGCCGTCAGCGTCTTCCTCTTTGGCAACCAGTCAGCTTCGCTCGGAGTCGCGGACGAGGATCTCGACTTTCTGGACTATCGGCGCACAGTCCTGGCCAACAATCAGCAGCTGCGCCCGCAGGAGGTGCAAGTGCCGAGCCGCGCGGAGCCAAAGGTGCAGGAGCCTGAGCCGACCGTGGAACCGGCCTCGAAGAGGGCAAAGCGGGCGAGAGGTCCGCTGGACAACTTTATCAGGAGGTGATTAACGTGACGTATGCGATATGAACGAGAATGTTCGGATTGTGCATGGTTGTATAGATCAATTTGCGGAGCTCAAGGGGCACCCGCGATGGCTTCCGACTTGTCCGCAAGCGACTCTACGCCGTTGATGTAGGTGGAGGAGTCCGCGCCCTGGCCGATGGGGCAGTACAATCCGGCGGGGAAGATGTTCGGCTCCCGCGCGGCCGTCTCCGCCGCGGTCGTCCCGGCGTCGTACACCGAGTAGCCGCCGAGCACCCGCGTGGTCTGGGCTTGGGTGGTGACGTTTCCGGGGGTCGTTGAGGCCGGCGCGAGGCGGTTCTGGATGGCGAGGGAGTTGGCGGCGAGCGCGGCCTGCGTCGCGGGGTTGACGGATTGGAGCTTGGCCGTCTCGGTGTTGGCGTTGACGATGTCCATGCCGGCCCTGGGACAAGGTCAGCGCGCGTGCTCGAACCGGGACCCCGGATGAAACACACCAGAAAGTTGTGACGGCGACGGCATTGGCCTCCCTTCCACCAAGCAGCGCATGCCTTCGAAGACGGGATCGTCCGCCATTCGCTTCACTATATGGGAAAGCAATCCTAAGAACTCGTTTCTGACGGCCTCGGAGCCACGCTCCATGGACGCCTTGATGGCCGGAAGGAGCACGAACACGACCAAATCGCGGAAGGCGGTGTCGCCCCCCTCTTGGACCGTCTCCGACGCACGATCGACCAGCTTGACCAGACAAAACGCGGCGTTCGTCCGCATGGAAAACTCCTTCTCGTGCCTCACGCTGGAAACAAGATTGCGGAGCACGGGAATCCATTCCTCGGGAGACAGTTCCCCGTATCTTCGCTCGCTGATGTCCGAGAAAGCGGCAAATCGACGGTCAAAGTCGGGCTCCTCCACCTTCCGCGTCGAGAAGGCATTCAAGTCCGCAACGATCGAGGCAACGGCGGCGAGCCCGGAATCGACGGCGACGAAGGATACAAAGCACTTGTCCAGCGCTGCTCGCCCCGCCTGCGAGTCCATCGACGAAAAACAGCGGGAAACGATCCGGGTAGCGTTTCGAAGTGAGAAAATCCTGCTCCGTGAGCGCGGCGGGCCCGCGCGAAACGCGCCGTCCATAGAGTCCCAAAGATTTCGGTCTCGCACAGCCTCGAAAGCCGAGGCAAGCGCCTCGAGATAAGGTCCCAAGCCTCGCCAATCGTGCCTTGGTCAATCCGCATATCTCAAGCCAATCTCGCACAGGTCCAGCATATCGGATCGCATTCGGCGAGCACCCAGTATGCTTCTCAGAAAATCCAATGCACCGGCCAGAACGAGATCGCGAGCTGCCTCGGACTTGAGAGACCCATCGCGAGCAACAAAGGCATCGAACAGTTTCCGCAAGCATCCAACAGCACGCGGCAACGAAAGGCGAACGTTCGCCATGCCTCGCAACAGCGAGTACAGCGAGTCCCAGTGTCCAAGCTCGGCGATAGCTTCGCCGCAGGACTGCAGGACTGTGCCCTCAGCTTAAGCGCATTCAGCAAAGCTGCTCTGCAGTCGAAGGGATCTCAACGGGATCCATCGTCCCCAAAGCCCTTGTTCGAGTCTTGCACCGAGACCAGGAAGAGGGAAAAGCCGAGGCCAGGAAGAGGCAAAAGCCATCCTCACGAGGTCGAGGGGTTGCTAGGGGTTGCGCCAGTAGCGCATGAGGCAGCGCCAGCCCAGCAGCCGCATTAGTTCCCACCACTGCCTCTCGACAATGTGCCTCACTGGGCTGTATGTCTGCGACTTCAGCCTGTTGAGCTCGGCGAGGTTCGCGCACGCGAGGGGCGACTTGTCGTAGTAGGTCGCGGCGGCCTGGGTGTTGGCGCTGATGACGTCGAGGTAGTGTCGATGGGATTCTGCAGCTTCGGCGTCGGGTAGCCCATCGTGCTGAAGTAGGGCTCGGCGGCGGCGACGGGGCCGAAGTAGCACGTGCGGCCCTCGGAGAGCAGCATGGTGTTGTCGAAGAGGTTGAAGACGGCCTCGGAAGGCTGGTGGATGACTGGACGTGCGATCCGTTAGGCGTGAGCTCGGGAAAAGGTGCACGACGGAGCAATTCGAACGCACCAATGACGACGCACACGTTCTCCGACTTGACGTACTTGAGCACGAGCTCCATGGTGCAGCGGGCGCCAAAGTCGTCCAGACCCCTGTGCAGAGGCGGCGAGGGTCGGCGGCGCGATGGGGCGGAGCGAGGCCTTGCGACTTACGAGGTGGGCTCGTCGAGGAAGAACATGTGCGGGCGGGCAATCATCTACGCGGCGACTTCGGTGCGCTTCTTCTCGCCCGACCAGAAGCCGCGAATGAGCTCGTCGCCGACGGGCGTGTTCTGGGCGTTGGTGAGCTCGAGCCCGGCGATGACCTCGTCGACGCGGGCGACGCGCTCCTCGTGGGTCGAGTTGCGGGGCATGCGGCACTCGGCGGCGAACATCAGCGTCTCGCGCACGGTCATAGTGGGGATGTGCGCCATCATGGTGGTGCCGCCTCTTGAAGAAGACGTCGGGCTTGGTACCGTTGACGAGGACTTCGCCGGTGATCTCGCCGAGCGACTTCTGCGACAGGATGTGTGCCGGGGCACCTACGGTCAGCAGCGTGAAATGGCAGGGACGACAACAGACGCACCGAGGAGCGTGGTCTTCCCCGCGCCCGAAGGCCCGATAATGGCCAGCGATTCTCCGGGCCGGGCAAAGCCGGTGTTGTCGATGAGGGAGTGCACGACCTTGGCGCAGTTGACATTCTCCCACGTCACGGTGTCTGTGTCCCGAGCGTGCTGGTGAGCGAGGAGTCCGGTGGGCGCAACGGAAATCCGTACAGCCGGCGTGGTCGCTCGCGGCCGCGGCGCTGGGGTTCGCCTCCATGTCTGAATGTGCGGCGCAAGTTCCGGGAGAGAACCACAGCGACGGCTATACCGCTACGAGGGGAAAACCCGGCGAGGATTTCTACAGCTTACTTGTCCCTAAGGACACATCGAGGCGCTGATGCTACCATACTTCCAAGAGTCACACGGGCGGGAGCAAAATATAGCTGCGCTGCATCAATCTGAGGAAGGTGGGATTCGCCGCCGCCCCGCACCCGGGCGGGAGCAAAACGTAGCTGGACTGGATCAATATGAGGAAGGTGGGATTCGGGCCCACCGCCCCGCGCGATCGGGCACCATCACGGGGGGGAGCAAAATGTAGCTGCGCTGCATCAATCTGAGGAAGGTGGGATTCGGGCCCACCGCCCCGCGCGATCGGGCACCATCACGGGGGGGAGCAAAATGTAGCTGCGCTGCATCAATCTGAGGAAGGTGGGATTCGCCGCCGCCCCGCACCCGGGCGGGAGCAAAACGTAGCTGGACTGGATCAATATGAGGAAGGTGGGATTCGGGCCCACCGCCCCGCGCGATCGGGCACCATCACGGGGGGGAGCAAAATGTAGCTGCGCTGCATCAATCTGAGGAAGGTGGGATTCGCCGCCGCCCCGCACCCGGGCGGGAGCAAAACGTAGCTGGACTGGATCAATATGAGGAAGGTGGGATTCGGGCCCACCGCCCCGCGCGATCGGGCACCATCACGGCCGGGAGCAAAATGTAGCCGCGCTGCATCAATCTGAGGAAGGTGGGATTCGGGCCCACCGCCCCGCGCGATCGGGCACCATCACGGGGGGGAGCAAAATGTAGCTGCGCTGCATCAATCTGAGGAAGGTGGGATTCGCCGCCGCCCCGCACCCGGGCGGGAGCAAAACGTAGCTGGACTGGATCAATCTGAGGAAGGTGGGATTCGGGCTCACCGCCCCGCACGATCGGCGAGGTGCTGGCCGGGGCACCCACCACGGGCCGGGAGCACGTAGCTGCTCCATCACGGCCGGGAGCAAAATGTAGCGTCGCTGCATCGATCTGAGGAAGGTGGGATTCGGGCCCACCGCCCCGCTGCGATCATTCGGGCCCACCGCCCCGCTGCGATCGGCGAGTTGGAGCAAAATGTAGCTGCGCTGCATCAATCTGAGGAAGGTGGGATTCGGGCTCACCGCCCCGCACGATCGGCGAGGTGCTGGCCGGGGCACCCACCACGGGCCGGGAGCACGTAGCTGCTCCATCACGGCCGGGAGCAAAATGTGGCGTCGCTGCATCGATCTGAGGAAGGTGGGATTCGGGCCCACCGCCCCGCTGCGATCGGCGAGGTGCTGGCCGGGGCACCCACCACGGGCCGGGAGCACGTAGCTGCTCCATCACGGGCGGGAGCAAAATGTAGATGCGCTGCATCGATTTTGAGGAAGGTGGGATTCGAACCCACGCCCCTTGCGGGACCAGCGTTTTCGAGAACCTGAAGCTGGCGGAATAGACCGCTATCCGACTTCCCCTAACATTTGTGAAGATGGCGATCCAGAGCATTCCAGACGAAACACAAATTGTGGTCGGACCCAAGCGCGTTCCTCGACGCCCACCCGCCTCTGTACATCGCATGGCGCGCCCAGCGTCGCCCTTTCCTACGCGGCGCCAGGCGGTTTCGTCCCCGAGCCGCGGCAGCGCTCCTTCGCCGGCCGCTCCGGAGCAGGGGGAAGCGGACGACGCGCTTCCCGCGTTCCTCGACTACCGCGACGTCGTCGGGGGAGCGCCGAAGCGGCGGCGGGACGCTGCCGCCGACAGCGATGCCTCGGATGACGTCCATTCGCGCGAGGCGGGCGGCCTGGCGCGCAGCCACTCGGATTCGCGCATCTTTGCCCGCTGGCGGCGAACAGGCGCCCGACGGGACGAGCGGAGCGTGTCTCTCGCGCAGGGTGTGGCCAGAAATCTCTTTCCCAGCGATGTCTCACCATCCGCCGCGTCTGGCGCGGACGCGGAGGCTTGGGAGACGGTCCGATCGAGCGCTCGCGGACAAAAGGATGCTCCCTGCGCAGCCGCCAAAACGGAGGACATGGACCAGCCGTGTGTCGAGGTGGAGTCGCAAGAATCGTGGCAGCAGCCTGACGGGGGCGCGATGGATGCGTCTGCGGAGCGTATTGACGGTGCCGGACCAGTTAGGAGTGCGCCGACCGTGGTTCCGGGCGGGAGCCGGCTGTATGCCGACCCCGTGAGCGACGCGGAAGACGTTGAGATGGAGGACCATGGCTAGCGATCGGGTGACGCGCGTTCGGGTGACGCGCCGGCCGGCCAGGGACGCGGTCATCGACAGTAATAAAATAAATGGGAAGGTAAACGTGCGAGTTCCCGCCCCCCTCTCCCGCCCGCCATGACGCCGCTGCGGCGCGCTGCGGCCGCGTGGCTCGCGCTGCAGCTCGCGGTCCTCGCGGCGAGCGCGGCGGCCGGCTGGCGGCGGGACGCGCGTCCCCCTGGCGACGCGGTGGTCGTCGGGTCCGACGGCGCGTGCGGCGCGGCGGTGCTGGCTGCGCGGCTGCGGGCGGCGGGGTTCGCGCCGCGGCTCGTCGTTGCGGGCGGCGTGCGCGGCGCGGCGCGGCCTGCGGGTGCTGCGCGGCTGCGCGTCGCCGCGGCGCCGACCGACGCGTCGCCCGCCGTGCGCGCCGCCGCCGCCGTGCTGCGCGCCGCCGCCGCGCGGCCCCCGCCGCTGCTCGCCGCCGCCGACGCCGCGCCCGCGTTCCTCGCACTCGCCGCGCGCCGCGCGGGCGCCCCCGCGCTCGCGCACTCGGCGGTCGCCGTCGCAGGCTGCGCAGACCGCGCCGCCGCCTGGTTCCGCGCCGCCGTCGAGGCGCCCGCGGACGGCCCCGCCGGCCCCGTGCCGCTGATCGGCGCAGCCGCCTACTTCCCCGCAGACCCGCGCGATCTGCACGCCGCCTTCATGCAGCGCCGCACCGCCGAGTGGGCCGACGCGTCCCTGGCGTCGACCCTACCGCTGATCGGGCCCGCCCTCGCCCTCGCGCCCGCGGGGTCGCGCTTCGGCGTGCTCGTGGTCCTGGCCGCCTCGCCGGCGGCGATGCTCGCCGAGCTGCCGTTTGTGCTGCCCGCCCTCGGCCCGCTGCTGACTGGCTCCCATTCGCACCTCACCCTCGACTTGGTGGCGCTCCGCCCGACCGACGAGCTCGGCGCGATCGGGCCGTCTCGGCTGGACGCTCGCTCCCTGTCCACAGCGATCCGGGCGCTGGTACCTCCCGGGTTCCGAAGGTGGAACATCACAACGGATGTGACCGTGGACCAGGCGCTGGAGCGCCTGGCATCCCCGGCTGCCGAAGGAACACGCCTCGCGGTGGTCCTGCCATGGCCTTCCGAGGACCAAGGTCGGTGCATCTTCGCTTCGATTGCGGCACTGGGAGTTCCAGCAGTTGCCGTGCGAGGCGAGCGAGTGTACGCCTCCGCGGAGGACGTGCCCATTGCGGCGTGGCGCGACGGTGCCAGCCTCCTTCGGGCCGTGGAGGCACTGCTGGCGGGCGAGGCGGGCCGGCCCCATCGCGATCCCGTGCCTCAAGGCGATCTGGCAACGATCATGTCGATCTTGCCACGAACAACCGAGCGGCCGCTGATATCCCGCGCAAAGCTGCCCCCCGTTTCCGTGGTTGTGACTGTCCACAATCGCTACGATTTCCTGGAGCAGGCCCTGCTTTCCCTCCACCGGCAAACGTATCGAGGATCGATCGAGACCATCGTGGTCGACGATGGATCGGAAGAGGCAGCCGCTGCCAATATCACCGCGATCGTAGCCAGGATACGCGAGTTGCCTGGAGCTGGTGTCGCGGGAAATCGGATGTGGAAGCTTCTTCGGCTCCCGCGGAATGTGTACCTCGGAGGCGCACGGAATCGGGGAAGGCGTCTGGTCACCGCGCCGTGGATCATGTTCATGGACGACGACAATGTCGGTACGTAATGGAGCTTGCCGTGTGACGTGCGGTCTGAAAGTTTCGTCCAGCCAAACCGCAGGAGGTGCAAGTCTTCGTCAATGCGCTGCTGTCGTCTCCGGACACGGCAATCTTCACCTGCCAGTCCGATTCCTTCTCGGGCGCGGACCCTCCCAAGGAACCCGTCGCCAATCCGGCGCTGATCGAGTACAATTTCTTGCCCTTTGGCGGCTCGGCCGCCGGCGGGGTGTTTGAAAACGTCTACGGCGATGCCAACTTCATCGTGCGTGCGTCTGTTCTGGACGAGCTCGGCGGATTTAGCGAGGACCGCGCAAGCTTCGAGGACTGGGAGCTTTTGGTCCGGGCGCAGACGAGCGGTTTCGAAGTGGCGGTCATTCCGGAGGTGCTCTTTTGGAAGCGGACGCTGGGGGACTCGATGCTCCGAGTCAACGCGCGTGGTGCTGCCGCCGCCTTTGGGTCAGCTTGGAGGACGCTTCGGCCTTACGTCGGGATTCTGCCGGGGAGGATCGGGGGCCGTTTGCTCTCATCCCGGAAGGAAGCTCTGGCCACCACCGAGTTCGCGGACAGCATTCTCCTGGCCGGGGACTCGTGGGAGCAATGGAGCAAAGTGCAAGGCACGGGCGGGTGGCACGTGGGGTACCGAGAAAGGACCGCGGCCGCTTTGGGACCGTTTGTGCCCTTTGGCGCAGCTGAACGGACAGCCAGCGGGTGGGAGCTCTTCGGAGATCCTCCGCTGCCCCGATGGCTGCATGCCTCAAGGGGCAAGCAGCACGGTGCTGTCGGGGACGGCGGCAAGGGGTTCGTCGTGGTGCGGCGCTGGATAAGCTCCGTCGTCGGCAATGGCGAGGCCAGGTTGACTGCTACGAGACCCGATCACGTGGGATCGTGCGGCGATGGCTCGGAGTTATCGATCGCCGTTCTGGCTCCAGCTTCCGCTTCTACTCCACGCAGAGTAGCAGATGGTGGCGAGAAAGTCCTCGTCGCCGTCGCGGGCCGTCCGGGCACCGAGACAGCTAGGGAGACTCTGTTGCGACTGAACGTCACCGTCAATGTCGGGACCATCGTGGAGTTCCGACAGGACCCTTTGCGCACCGCCGAGTGCGATGAACTGTGGGTCCGGGGGTCGATCGTCGTTTTGCGCGAACCTGCACCGTGAGACAAGCAGAGCGAGTGGGATACGGGAAAGGCGGCGTTGCTCGCGATCGCGGCGTGGGCACGATGAGTCTGTACTCGTATCAAACATTCATGTCGGCTTCAATCATCTGCCAAGACTGTCCACCGCCTTGTGAAGCCGGCCTAATGTCCTAGTTTTGCCCAGCACTCTCATCATGCCCACCACACTAACGCCAACCTGGGAAGTGTTAGATGCTTTTGTTCGTTCCCAGTCGACACAAAAACGGACCTTGGTTCCCGAGACTGCCCACCGCAAAACCGACATCACCTGGTTGTAGCTCACATTTGCCCGTTCCTGGACGCCCCGTAATGCTGTCTTGATGGTATCATCGGAGCCGAACTCAGCTGCATCCAAGAACCACAAGGACTGTCGAAGAACGGATACTGGAAAAGAATCAATCAACGCCCTCTCGGTGCTTGACAACTCTCCCACTTGCGACTGCTTCGCTCAACTGGGACTTGAAGTTGCGTGACTCATCCGACGCAAGATCAGGTTCTGCAAAGAATGGCCGACTGAGGGAAGCAAGCTGGGTGACGACCGTGACCTTGGGCTAGCAAAGACTCAGGAAGGCGCCAAAGCCTCGCAAAAGTGCGCCCCTTACCTTCACGACATCCAAGACCTCCGATAAGTAATCGGGTGAAAGATAAGGGGATGAGTCGTCCGACCTGGCCGATCCGCAACGTCAGCGCCCCTTCCCATGGCGAGTGATGTTCGCTCACAGCCACAAACTGGCGGATTGACGCAGAAGACCAAGAACCTTCTCCCTGCCATCTGAAGCTTCACACATTGCCGCAAAGTGGAGCTTGTTCAAGCTATCAAGTTTTTCGTAGGACACGACGGCGCCGGAGCTCCCAATGGCGGCGAGGTCGAACTGGATGGGGACTCTTAAGACAATGCGCAATTGCAGACAGGGTCCCTGGTAACCGCTGTACCTTTTCGACCATATCTGGTAGAGACATGAAGCTGTGTGCGTCGACCCCATGGGGGCCCCAACCCAACAGGGCAACAAAGTTCAAGAGGGCGGAAGGGAGGTAACCTTTCCTCTATCCGGCTGTCAGACCAGAAAATGTGCGTAGAACATGCGAGGATCTTACTCTGAAAGACTCCAAGTGGACGTCTCCATTCCGTTTCGAAAGCTTCGTCTTGTCAGTGTTATGAAGCAAGGGCAAGTGGGCAAACGCTGGCGGACGCCACCCAAAACTGTCGTAAAGGATAACATGCTTCGGCGTTGACGTGATCCATTCCTAACGCGCGACTAATGAGACCACAATCGGGGGCTACGCGAACTCAGCACCTCGCCACGCATGACGTGAGTTATCCTCATGAGATGATCATCGACCACATTAGCGAGATGATAAGTGGGCCAGCCGTCAGACTTCAGGAGCACAGCATCGTCGATTTGTGAGTTGTCGAAGCTGACGCGGCCGTAGACAAGATCGTTGAAGGTCGTCGATCCTGACGGGACCTTGGTAGTACATCAGCCTCCCGCAGGTCATCCGACAACGCCAATCTCACGCGCATGCGGATCACAAACTGCTCGCCGGATTCGGCCCGCGCGTCCGATTCGCGGCGGCTTAACCGTGAGCAGTGCTTGTCGTAACCGGTTGGTCCGCCGCGGGCAGACGCCCTTGCACGCAATGCTTCCACGCGACCAGAGCTACAGAAGCATCTGTACGCGTTGTTCTCGAGCACCAGCCGTTGCACATGCTCCCGATAAATGGGCAATCGTTGTGACTATGGCAGCGGGTCAAAGCGCAACCAAGCCGGATGTCGCGTGTAATCACTTGCACATAAGGCCCGTAAGCGCCTCCCAAATCGGGGCCTTCCGAAGAGTCTGCTGTTATGGAGTCTCCAAGAATGGCGTTCACCCGTGCTAACCTTCGTCGAATGACAGTCCGGCCCAAGCAAGCACGTCCGCTATATGGGCGACTGAGCCGGCCACGAGCCGCGCCTGGTCGGTGTCCTCAACACGAAGAACGAAAGCGCCTCCATTCTTCCGGGCAAACAGGTAGTTGAACAGAGCGGTCCTGAGTCCACCCAGATGAAGGAGCCCGGTCGGGCTGGGTGCGAACCGCACCCGCACCGGCCCATGAACGCCAGACGAGAAAAGCCTGCCGAGCCAGCGAGCTCCGTATGGCATGCGTGGCCTCATCCCGCCCACGCCAAGTATCCGGCTGCCGCGTGGGTAGAAGCGATCGTGGCGCGTCGATCGCGCAGCGAGTGCGCGTCGATCACACGGTCACGCGCCGCGCTGCCGGCCCGGCCGCAGGCGGCATTGGTACGATGCGGCGCCCAATCGAATCGTTGGCTCGCGCGGCGGTCGATTGCTCTGTAACGGTAGATCCCGTGCTCTGTGCCGTGATGCGTCCCATGACTCCGTGGCCTGAAGTCGATTGCGTACGGACGTTGCATCGGGGGGAAGGTTGATTCTTCGCAGGACGTGTCGCGCGATGCGTGCGCCAAGGAGTTCAAGGCGTTCCAGGAATGCTTCAAGAGATCAGTCAGTACATTGAAGGCTCCTACTCGTTTTCTGCTCAAAGCCGGGCAACAGATGCGGCGCGGCCGATGAAACTCGGAAGCGGCGTTCGACACAGCATTGGCGGCAAGACTTCAGCCCAGAGTATTGCCCCGCCGCATGGGGCCGGCACACTCCATGAATCCGCGGGGCATCAGAGCACTCCTTCATCGTCCGCGAGGCGTTGAATGACGATTCCAGGCTTGTACTGCGGCGAAATGTCAAACATGCTCTTGTCTATCGGATGAGTGCTGCTGAAATTGTGGAATGTGACGATTGCTTTCAGAACCGACAGGATTGGAAGCTCTGTTCCCTTTGGTCAGCGGAGTTTCGCTACGCCGAAGTGGAACCCACCAATCTTCACGGGAAAGCCCTCCGGCAACTTGGCACCCATTACCTCCCTCAGCTGAGTCATATGCGAATTACTGCCAAATCCCAGCAAGTCCAGCAGCGGCATAATGGTGTCGAGATCCGGCATGGATCCGACCGCCCCAACGGCCTGCGCGTCATTCCCATCTGCAGTCATCCAAAGCTGTGCAGAGAAGTTGTATGAAGACTCCTTGACCTTGCGCGGACGCCCTAGATGGACGTAATCCGTGTTCGCTGCCGTAAAATATTCGTTGTACGTGATGGAGGGAAATGGAGGTTGTGGCAGCGAAGGAACCTGGATCACGGATCTTCAGTCACGCAAAAGAGGGTGAACGAGGTGTTGTAACTCCCACAAACTGTTTGAGACTGTCGTACGACGATGCAACGTCGTTCAGCATGCGCTCCACATCTTCCTCCGTCTCGGGCACTTCAACGTCGTCGAAACTTCCAGGAACAGCTCCAGGATCCTCCCCATCTGGTGAGGTGGAGATGACTGCACTGGTCTTCTCCTTCTCGACCGGCTTTTGCGGAGCTCCATCGGATCCCTTGGCGGTATCGAGGGCGGCCTTTCGCTCCTTCTCCTTCTTGTCCCACGCTTCGACCTCATCCAAGTGTTCCTTGCGGGTCTTGGAGATGACCTTGATCCCATCCACGTTCCATACTGCCGACTACCCTTTAGCTTATGTGGCGATAGAAGCGGAAACCGGCATACCGCGGGTCTGGAAAGCACCAACCGCTTCGTTTCGTTCCTCTTTCCGCCACCATCCGGTTGTCGCCCGGGAAAACTTGATCTGATCAACTGGCACGTGTGGAACGGTGAAGATGGAAGTTCTCAAGCTGTACGAGACCGTCTGTGCCCGCGACTCCTCGGTATCTTCCCGTTGCCTCGGCGGGTAGACTGTCAACGTCAGCGTCAAGCGCGAGCTAAGCGCGCGGCTTCCTCCACCTTTCTGGTAGACCTTGTTCTCGTGATCCACCAAGTATGTCACCGGCCCTTGCTCATCGTCGACCTTGAAGATGATGCTAACATCGCCCCGGATCCAACGCAAGTTTTCGAGCCCAATAAGAGTCGTGTCGACCCGCACGGATGTGTCCCTTTTCCAGATCTTATACGTGTCACAGGGGCAAAGACGGGCAAGAAGGGGCACCCAGGAAGAAAAGCTCCACGTCATTTCGAGGTAGAAGTTTGGAACCGTCTAAAGGAGCGCGTCTGAACACGTCGCGCAACTGTCGCACGCAATAATAGAAGCCCACCTTATTGAGCTCTTCGACGATACGCTGGCCTTTGGCCTCGTACCATGTCGTCAGTTCCTCGTTCCGTTGTGCGAGGATAAGCTCGATCATCTGGCCCGTTTAGCTTAGCCACTGTGCTGCGCACGTGGCAATGTGGAATATACCTCTCTGTTGCCGTAGCTCGTTGCTTCTGCGGGACATGGAGCGGCTTCTGTTGGCTTCCGGCGTCTCGCGGCGACCCCGTGTTTCGCCCACCCTGCAAAGGCAGCCAGTTGTCCCCGTTCTTGCTCAGCGTCGATGCACCGGCATTTATGAGAAGTTTTGCAATCTCGGTGTATCCCAGCGAAAGTGCCATCGTCAAAGGCGTGTGTCCGCGATGGTCGAGGGCGTCGATCCCAGGGTACGGGTGCTGCTTCGAGTAGGGCTCCAAATGCTGCGCCAGTCGCCCGTGCATGTTCAGAAACACGAGTCGATGCAGGAAATCATCCTCCGTAGGGTCCAGCGTGTCGAGGTCCACGTCCACGGCCGCCATCGCTTTGTGAACTTGGAGATGAGGACTCCCCCTGATCGCCCGGCCACGCCTGTGCCGACGCCTCCCAGTTGAGCTAGCGACAAGCATCAGATTCCATTATCCTAAGCGTTACATTCATGCTTCAAATTGGTTTGATCTTGTGCCGTGACGACGAGGATCAGTTTACAGTGAACCTCGAAACGCCGCGATGGAGCTCACCTTGAAATGCAACGCTATCAAGGAAAACACCAAGCATTTCAGATCCTGCACGAGGTAATAGAATACTCGGAGGCCCTCGGGATCCTGGCTCTGCTGGATGTCAACCAGCGACCCAATTTTGGAAGTCTGGAGGGTGACCGTCAGAGAAACGCAAGGCGAGCAAACATGGGGCAGAAGGTACGGTGAACGAAATGTGTTCGTTGTCCATCACGATCTCCAGCTCCTGGCGCCCCACGCGGTCCGGCATGGGCCACGATTTGTCGTCTTCCCTGCACGCCAAGGTTGAACAAAGGCTCACTCGCCCCGAAACCAGCAGGAACATACTTCATGATCTCACTCTCCTGAATGATCCGCTTCAGCTCTTCCATGACTGCTGGCCCAACGTGAACTGGAGGTGGGCAGGAAGAGAGTCTCGTTCACCAGCGTCCTCAAACGGTGGAGCACATCGATGGACGGACCCTCTTTCCTGATCATGGTGTCGTTTTTGTAGTTGGAGTTGTTCGCGTATCGGAGCTTCCCGTCCGGCCGGAACTCGAACTCGAGGAACTCGTGGCCGAAGCGGCCCATGTGTCCGACGCTGGCCGTAACACTGCCGTTGAGCGCGCGAACGGATACGATTCGTGCTTGAACACACTAGTATCTGACGTAGAACTCTTCCTGCATCGTGGGAAAGGGTCGAACGAGTGGTTCGGTCGATAGCTATAGTGCGGCCCGGCGTCGCGCAGCCCCGCCCAGCAACCCGCCCACGCCGATTCGAATCCACCCATGCTCACATTTTCCCGTGCCAAGCGCGATGCCAGAACGCTCCTGACTGCTGTAGCCGATGTCGGCTATTCTGGACATCGATGCCTTCGCGGCGCGCATGTCGCGCACCGTCCGGACAGATTCGCATCGTCCGATCCCTGGGAAGTCCTCGGCGTACCGCCCAGTGCCACGCGTGAGCAAGTCAAAGCAGGTTCGTCGCCTGGATCGCAAGCATCTATCTCGCTGATGGGAGTCTTACAGCCTATTTCTCTTTGCTGATGGAGCTTCATCCCGACCGCGCGGCCCTCAACGAACGAGACCCTGGCAAAGCCAAAGAACAGCTCTTCAAAGTCATGGCGGCGTACGAAATGCTGCGGAGACACCACCGACAGACCTCCATGGACAAGCACCGGGCGATGAGGCGGGACGGGGTGCGGACCGGTTTTCCGAACCCTCCGGGGGGCACCAGGCGGTGGGGCCAGCGTCGGCATCCTTTCGAGAGGACGTACGAAGACGTTGCATTCGGGGGCCAACAGGGAGCGGCTACTTCTGTGCACCAACATGGTCGATGGGCCATCGAGACCAGAACGAGGAATCGCGCGCTTCTGGTCTGGTTCGGCTCCATCTGCTCGTATTTTGCCTGGGATTTTTCGGAGTTCAGGAAAGGATCGCAGCGAGGGACCCCGTTCCCGCAACTCCAGATCAGGAGCGTGCGATGATTCTATGGCGCGCGGTGTTGGACCACGAAGCCTCGGTACATGGCGTGTTTCCTGTCGAAGTCTTGGTGGAGATGAGAAAACCCTGCATCGATCACAACCACGATCTGCGCCAGGTTGAACATGAGCGTCACGGCATAGAAGAAGTTGCTGTTTGCCGATCCGGCCCAGATCCAGAGGAAGTGGACCGTGGGCCCCAGAATGGCGCTGAGCAGAAAGAACATTGCGGTGGCAAACGGGTTGCGCATGTCTGATGGATGGGCGCGTGAGGCGTTGTGTGCCTCGAAAGGAGGCTACAGTACCCACACTCGACAACTCCGAGGTGGATCACCAGCAACGGGAAGTACAGAAGAGTGTCGCCCAGGGAGGGATAGGAACGAAAGATCGAGATGGTGCTCATGATCATGGCGGCCGCAAAGCTTGGGTTTTCCCTTTGGTGATCGGACTTTTAGGACATAGCCTGCATGCTACCACAAGTACTCGCTTCCATTTGAGTAGAATCGGTGTTGTGAAGACTACTGCTTGAAGTTGGAAGACGATGAGGAAGAACCTCCTGAAGTCTTGAAAGATCTCGATGAAGAAGTACCACCATAGTCCAGCATTCGGTGTCAGATCCCAAACAGACAACCTGACAGCGTCTTGCCATCAGAGAAGTATGAAACCGGTCCAAAGCGAGGCCCTCTCACAGGAAACTGTATACGCTACGAAGGAACGCCCACGACCCAGCCGCGAACCGCGACAGCACCAGCAGTACTCCCAGGCATTCAGCATAGAGAAGCGCACCCTGCCCGGTTGGTTTGGGTGATCGTCCAGATTGTGTTCAGGACCCAGTTCGCATTTTCTCACCTTGGTTGACGCCTCAGTCATCAATGCTAGACAGGGCAGCAAAAGGAGTGTCGGATGCATTGACAGGTAAGACACCGCTGCCAGCGAAAACATCGACAGATGCCAGTAGCCTGAATGGCGATGCTGTTTGGCGTCCCGTCATATGTTTCTCCGCCCCATGCAACCTACCCTCTGCCGCAGAGGCGATAGCAACTGAGACAGCAACATTGCTAAAGCATGACGTGGATCGCGCGATGCAGTTCGCAACCGAAAGGGGGTTGAGGAGGAAAGCAAGTCCTCCGGCCGAAGGGCCGATCCTTCTCGTCAGCGCTTGGAACTCTATGCGCCCCGCTGCCTTCATCGACATCGCTTCGCCGATCAGCTTGTCGCGAGCATTCTCCTCGGCAGATATCCGTTGCTCGATGACATCGGCGTTCGGAATGGCACGGCCGAGGCGGACCAGAGCAACCGCGGTGACGGCGTCGGAAGCCGCATAGATGACGGACACGACCAACGCTGGCAAATTCTGAAGGAACTCGAAAAAATAGAGCATCAGCGGAGGCTGGAGAGTGCGCAGTTGACGTTAGCTTCTTGAAGGCTGACTGACGTGCTCCTGCACCGTACATGGTGCAGGAGGTCTCCATCGTAAGCAGAAAGGCCGCTCCGCCTAAGGAAGACGCCCTCTTCCACTGCGGGATACCGGAGGAGTTTCATTCATTCGCCGTTCGAGGCTTGAACGCGCGTGGCCTACAGCGCTGGTAGCTGGAATCCGGAGTCGAGAGCTCGATTCGTCCGACGAGCGAGTCGCGATCCATAACAAGGGGAAGAACGATTCGCAAGAGGAAGCCAAGGAGGAATAGGAGCCGAGGGCTCGGCATCCTGTCTCGCCGCGGGACCAGCGCAGTCGGTGCGCGCGGAGCAAGTCCCTGGCTGCACCACAAATCACACATCTTCTCCTCTCCGACCCCTTCCTCTTCGATGGAACGAACCTGCACGGTAGGGCAGAATCCCGCTTAACTTTGGCCACGGCTGGACCGCTGCGAGGGCGGAGCTGGTAAGGACGATCTCGACATCGCGGAGGCTGATCTTTCATGGAGGTACCTGAGCGCCAAAGCAGAGACCCCATGGACGACCATGACGAGCAAGGACATATTCTAACGGAGCATCTTAATCACGATCGTTTGAGTTGCTTCACTGAAGGAATACACGGAAGGGAGCTGCGTCAGATAGGTCGCGAAGAAACGTTCAAACCTGGAGCGGTGGCCAAAACTCACGCTGGAGAGAGGAAGCGTTAGTGCAGGCCTGGCGGAGGAGACGAAACACCGACTAGTTCACGCTAATGAGGTAATCCGCCAGGCCTTCGACGACCTTCGTGCACTCCCCAGGCTGGATAGGCTCCTCGTACTCCCCGATGATCACCGCTTGCTTCGTCTTCACGCAGGCAATGCCTCCCGCACCTGCGCATCCTTAAGAATGCCATTCATGGCAGTTGGACCAGACGTCTTACCCTTCTTGCCATAAATGGAGCGGTCGTCGGCCCTGAGCACGATGTACTTTCGGATGTGAACAGAAACTGAGTAGTAGTTAATCGTGATGAAGCAGTTCAAGGCACCTTCACGCCTGCAAGAGTGAGACCGCTTGCACGAGCCCCCGACGGGTCCTTGAAGGCCTTGAAGAGAGCTTGAAACTCCGGCGCCGAAATCTGCAGTTCCACATGGAATCGCGCCCGAAGCACATCTACACAGCCCAACCGACCGCGAAGCCCTTCGATGTTGCCCACAAGCTCCCGTCGTGTCCGTGAATCGCGGCCTTGGTCACCTTCGCGGTCCCGAGGAGGTTGTTGTCGACGTACGCTTGCCAGGACATCTTGGCGAGTCGGCCGCTGCGCGACATGAGATCCGAGAATTAAAAGCAGACTGGACGGATCTCACGTTATCAGAAAGGAGAGTGGAACAAGCTGTCTGCGGGCGCCGGGGTCGGAGTCCGAGTCCGATAAACGCGCGCGGGCGCCGCCGACGCGGTGGCCGACGCGTCCACACACGACAGGTGGACGCGCCAAATCATGTCTTTTCTATTCAAAACGAAGCCAAGAGCTCCACCGGATCTCGTGCGCCAGACCAAGGATGCAATTCATCGGATCGAACGCGACCCTGAGCGGAGAAAGGTGTTCTAGATCACTGAGGCCACTAGATTCTTCAGACTCAATCGGAGCTTTCTCACGCCCTACTTCTCTCGTGCAAGCCCGCGGAAGACCTTGCCAAATGCCTTTTGGAAATGAAGCGCGTTCTGCATGGTGGCGGAGGTGGCTTCCATCCACGCGCGCTGCGCAGATTCGGCGGCGTCGAAGCCAATCGTAAACCGCACAGATACGCCCCCGAATCCGGAACAGAATTCCCTCCTAGCCCAGGAGATTTACTCGCAGGACATTCTTCCTCTCGTTGTGGCTAATATGGGGAGCCTTGATTTCGAGGTACACTCGTCCGCGCCCCCATGGCCTCGGAGGCGTTCATATCGTTGTTGGGATGTCCCGCTGCAGTCTCGCAAGGATGTTGTTCAAATACTCGGCAGCTTGCTTCGAAGACAAATTGGCACAAGGTTCCCAACCGTGGAGTACCTTGTGTCGAAGGAGGATACCCTCGCCCTCCTCGTCTGCGGGTTGTGTTCGTGCCTGAAGGCTGCTGCACACAATCTCATGCGTTTTTTGTCCAGATACGATAATCCAGATATCGCATTGCACTGCGGGGCCATCTTGCGCGAGGTTGCAAAACACGAAGCGTTGACCAAACTGATCCTGACGTCGCAATCCATTTGGTGCTTCTTTCGTTGGCTCGATGCTCCGGCGTTTGATCTTGCGAGCGACGCATGGGCAACGTTTCGAGTAAGCTCAAGTTTCATTACCGAATCTTCGTGTCCTGAAAGTCGTCCAGGAGCTGCTGATTTGCCACAAGCAAATCGCGTTCGAGTTCTTGAATGCCAACTTCGCGGACGTGAGTCCCTCAAAAGACGTGCACCCTCGCGCTAATGTGGCTGGATGATAGTTCTTTGCTGGCCTTGGCAAGCTGCTGGAGTCTCCTTCGTACCTGAGTCGATTGCTGTCGCTGCGGCTCTTGTCCGAAATTCTGCTCGAACGCACGAATCATCCGGTTTTGGAGCGTTGGACTTCGGATGCCGACCACCTGAAGCGAATCATGACACTGCTACGTGACAAGAGCCGCGGGATCGCAACGGAAGCGTTTGGCATTTTCAAGGCATGCCTTCTTCCAGTGAAAAAGAGACCATCTCGTTGACGCTACAGGCCGTTAGATCTTTGTTGCGACGCCGGACAAAAGCCCCGCGATCGCGGACATTCTCCGGAAGAACAAAGAAAGGCTCGTGTTGTTCTTGGGGTCATTCGCTGATCGATCAGGTGCGTTCCGTCAGACGACCGGGGAGGTGCCTCCGTAACTTGAACGCCCAGACGACGAGCGTCTCGTAGAGGAAAAGATGTCAATTCTTCAGCAGATCGAAGCGATGTGACCCGTTTACATCAAGTCTTTGGCTTCTTCGCGTTGGCCGCATGGGAATCCGCTCTCGGCTTGCGCTTTACTAGGGCGGAATTCAGAGTTGCAGCCTCGGCAGCCCGTGCGACCGGCATCTCGCCCGCGTTTGCATCACCGTTCCCGGCGACTGCAACGTCAACAACAACAGATCCTCTTGGCCATGTCGCCAATACATTGCTCGATGACGTGACACTGAGCTGCTGCGATGACCAATCGCTGACGGCCAGTGCCGTCGTGAGCGTGCTCCACTCTTCGTCGGTCAATGAGTTACGGGATTCAGTGTCATTGGCCGCGGAAGCTGGCTCATCCAAGAGCACCCAAAGAAAACCACCTCCTCCGGCATCCTGTGCCAATCCACCGACTTCCCAGAGCTCCTGGACGGTAGTGTGCTTCCCAAGCTCCTTCAAAAGGCGTCCTTTGGGATCGTCCGCAAACGCATGAATGACATCCGCGGCATTCGCAAAGGGGTCATATGGGTACCCAATCGTCCAACCCAGTTCGGCCGCAGTACGAAGCGCCTTTGACGCGGATGCACCGTCTTCTCCGGGGACATACGCCGTTTTGCTCGCCCCAACGCAATCGCGAACGGCCAGGTCCAAAGTGAGGAGCCACCATCGCGTCAGCTGGGCCGGCTGCAGCACTTGCTTGGAATTGCGCTTCGACGAGAGAGGGAAGATGTACTCGGGCTGCGGCCTCGCGAAGCAATGGATGCTTGTGTGCTTCTTCCGAGACAGCGCGAGCAAGAGCTTCAAGGACGCGGCCACGCATGCCCGAGTCATCGACGGCCGTGAAGACGGTGGGCGGATGCCGGTGGAATCGACCTTTTCCACGTGCAGGATGCAGGTGTCGGGGGAGCTGTACTCTGCGACAACCATGCCCGCTACCAGAATCTCGTCCCGGGACTGCCCCGCCATGTTCGCTCCCTCTTGCTTCGAGCCGTCGACGACGTCCACGGGGGCAGTCCCGTCGGCGGTGGAGTATAGGAACAGCCACCTCCTCCGAGTCCAGGGACCCGTGTCCCGCGACACGGGAGGATCGCAGGCCGCGGCGGGAGACGCAGCCGCGCGGAAGCGCACTGTGGTAGGAGCCGCCATGGCGGGAAGAAGATCGCCAAGGAGCTTTGCGGCGGAATCCATCTCGGTCTTCTTCGTTTGGTTGTGAGCTCGATGGGGCGAGTGACAGTAGTAGGACATCACCGACAGACCGACAGCGATGTGCGACTCCAGCATGTGCGACTCCAGCCATATGGACGCAGCCCTGTTGCAGGCATGTTTAAGCAACGCACGTGTTGGGAGGGTCCTGAGATGGCCGGCAGGCGGAGTCGGCTCTGGAGGTGGACGAGGTGCCCGTTGGCTGCGTCGTTGTCGATTCCTCGGGCAACATCATTGCCAGCGGGAGGAACGCGACAAACGAGACGCTGAATGTAAGAATGGTCATCGTCAGAAGCTCTCCCGCAAGCCGAGTCGTTGCTGCAGGGGACGGCCCACGCCGAGTTCGTGGCAATCAATTCTCTGGAGCCGCGGGACTTCACCGATTGCGAGCTCTACGTAACGGTGGAGCCGTGCATCATGTGTGCCTCTGCCTTGAGACAGCTGCGGTTTCGAAACGTGTTTTTTGGCTGTTGGAACGAAAAGTTCGGCGGTTGTGGGGGTGTGACGAGAGTGCATGCGGAGTAAGGCCGGCGAGGGATGGCAAGGTTGCATCGCTAAGTGGATGTGATCCAGGCCCAGCTCTCCAGATCCTATTCTAAAGGCATATGGCGGCCACGGCAAGAATGAGGCGATCATGCTTCTGCGGCGGTTCTACCTCAAGGAGAACTTCAACGGTAGGCCACGATTCCCGGCACGTGAATCCGCATTGAGCTCTTTGAAGCTCCAGAGCCGAAGAAGAAGTCTAATCGGACATTGAAGGAGCTGGATAAGGGGGGGGGTTGGCTTGACAGGCAGCACAAGAGATATCAATAGCTTCTACTACTCTACCATACATTCTTCCCCAGTCTTCTCCGTCTTCTCCCCCCGTCTCCGACGAGAGACGCAATGAGGCTGTCGATAACAACGGAAGCCGGCGAGCTCCACAGCCTGTCGTTGCCTCCGTCCTTGGATCTTGCGTCCCTGCGAGCGCTCGTCGCTGCGGAACTCTCGGCTGCCAACGCGAGCTCCGTTGTGCTCTTGCACAATGGCGCGGTGCTCGACGGCGACGCCAGGACATTGCTGGAGCTGGGCGTCGTGGAAGACGATATTCTACTCGTTCGCATCGGCCCAACGAGACCGGCTGCGGTGGCGGACACCGCGGAGCTTGCGAGACTTCAGCTGCTCGCGGATGCCGGAGCCCTGGAGCGGCTCGCAAGGGCTCAGCCGGCTGTGGCGGACGCGGCCCTTAACAACCCCACTGAGTTCCGAAGGATGTTTCGGGAGCTGGAACGGGCTCGTCGGGAGGCCGAGGAGCGGAGGGCCACCGAACTGGTGGGTACGCGTTTCCAACGCGCGGATATCTGCCTCCTGATTCGTCGCACACGGGCAGGCGCGGCTCGACAACGCGGATCCCTTCGACATGGAAGCGCAGCGCAAGATCGAAGAGATGATACGGCAGGAGCAGGTACAGGAAAACATGGAGGTGGGACGGCGTGGCGGCTTGCAGCCGTCCGACGCTCACTTGCATGCGGTGTCCTCTTCGTTTGCCATTTGTGAAGCTTGCGATGGAGCACAACCCTGAGGCTTTCGGCCGGGTGACTATGCTGTACATTGACTGTCAAGTCAACGGCCACAGCGTGAAGGCCTTTGTCGACTCTGGTAAATTCCGTCGATGGCGAGAAAGTGGCGCAACGTAACGAAGCCGTGCATTCTAGGTGCGCAGGCAACAATCAGTTGAGTCAGCTTGTCATCTAGCGATCGTCTCCGGCTTACTTTCTGGTCCGCCGGTTCCGGCCTTTTGCTTCCGCCAATCGCCCAGTGAGCCCTGAATGTGCGGAAGCATGCGGGTACGTCATCGAGTGCTAAGCAGACGCGCGTGCGCTGGAGATTAATCGGAACCGTCAAAAGAATCATGCGACTTTTGGACTCGCGCTTCGCTGGCATTGCGCGCGGCGTAGGGACCGCCAAAATCCTCGGGCGCGTGCACTCTGCGCCTATGAAGGTCGGGGACAAGTACTTTAGCTGTTCGTTCACGGTCATGGAGGGCAAGGGGGTGGATCTGCTCTTTGGCCTCGACATGCTCAGGCGGCACCAGGTTGTTCTGCCCGCCAAACTTCTGACCAACTCACCTGACCTGCTGCCTCAACGTGCTTCAGGCCGTGATTGACTTGGGAGAGAACTGTCTCCGGATGTACGATCAAGCGGTGCCTTTCCTTTCGGAGCATGAGCTACCCGAAAAGGCGCGCTGGGAAGGGGCCGACGAAGCCGATCCGGCGGCGGAAGGGGCGGTCACCCCGGGTTCTCTCGCAGCGGCCGGTGGCCCGACACCTGCAGCCGCGACCGCTGCAGCCTCGCCTGCGGTACAGGCACCGCAGCAGCCCCAGCCCAGCATCACGCTACCGGTGCCGGCCTCGCGGATCGCCCCATCTCGCGGCAGCGTGAACGAGGAGCACGTTTCCACGCTCATGGCTCTTGGAGCGTCGCGGGAAGAGGCAATCAGGGCCTTGGAGTGGGTTTCGCGCCTGGGATGCTGTCACTGGCACTTATGCTGCAGCTACGCAGAGCCGCAGGGGGGAACGTAGACCTCGCTGCGTCGCTGATGTTTTAGCCGGGGTGCCGGGTATGCTGGAACATGGGTCGTTTGCAGTGTGGCGTTCTGCGAAGCAATGATTCCTGAAAGCCAGACTCCTTCCCCGCGCGGCCTCGAAGCTCCCTTTTTTGCCTTGTCGTCCGCCTCGCGGAGGGGTCGATGGAGTGTTCCTTCGCAAAAGGAGCCGAGAAATGGAAAAGACAGAGTGTTGGCCAGGGCCTAAGAATCATTCTTCAGTGCCTGATTCCTCCGGTTGAAGCATTCCGACCTTGGCGCAGTTGGTTTAGCGCATGGCGCTGTAAAGGCTTGTGGTACGCCGGGGTCCCGTGTTCAAATCACGGAGGTCGGAACTCTTTTCGCGTTGTTCCCGAGCCATGTCTTCAGAGGCAAACTGATCTACTCGACGCTGACTCGACGTGTTGGGCTCCGTTTAGCGTTTTTCGGAGTCGGAGCGGGTCCATTGTCCTCAAACTGGTCGGCAGCCCCAGTGCCACCGTGATGCGTGAAGATTTTACTCTGCCGTGTGTTTCTCACGCCTAAATGAACCCAGCCTCGACTGCTTTTTTCTTTGCTCCCTCGAGCTCCTTGGGGGTTGGGGAGTTTTAGAGGCAGGGCACTGGGACTAAGGGGATGATGTGACGTGATGATCGAGGTGCGCCTTTCGGCCGCGGTGCTGTCCCATCTTCTCCAGCCTGCGCCCCGCCTCGGCGTAAAAACGATCTAGAGCGTGGGATCCCGTTGCTTGGGCCGCTTTTCCGCGGAGAATCTCTGGGCCGCTTTTCCACGGAGAATCTCCCTCTGGGACCCCGGCGTCTCCCAGCCTACCTCACCCGCACGAAATGGGAGCTGACGTTGGACATGTCTGACAAACTGCGTTCATGGTGGTCCGGGACGTTTGGGGATGGGACCGCTGCGAACGGGACTAAGGGGTCCTCGGGGCTTCATGCGACGGTGTCTTCGCTTCAGCCGGTGACTGTGCCAGCTCGGCGTCGGATCTTTGTCAATCTCCCTCAGCCTGACTCGTTTTTGGATGCTGCTGGCTTCCCCTCCGTGCAATTCCCGAGCAACGAGGTCTCCACAGCCAAGTGAGTGCCTGGACCGCTACTGAATGACGTGCATCTGGAAACTCCTGGCAGATATTCAATCATCACCTTCCTACCCAAGAACCTCTGGGAACAGTTCCATCGCATTGCGAACGGTAAGTGTCGCGGTTCTCCGTCGGAAAGCCGACGATTTGACGCGCCGCCCAGTGTTCTTCCTGGCCATGGCGGTGTCCCAGGTGTTCCCGGTCTTCCAGGTCACCAACGCGTTCATGCCCTTCGTGCCCCTGGTCATCGTGCTCACGCTGACGGCCTTGAAGGACGGATGGGAGGACTACAAGCGCCACAAGTCGGACAAGGAGCTCAACAACAGCTTGACGCGACGTCTGGCCCGGCATCACAACGTGAACTACCTCGCCGAGGAGCTGGACGACCGTCGGCCGTGCTTTGATGGTACCTTGTTCTGGAAGACCATCGACAACCTGCTGGCGGTGCTGCCTTGCTGCGAGTCGTGCCTGAGGCCCCACATGCAGCGCCGCAGAGCCAAAGTCCTTGCCCGCCAAGATGAGCTGCTACGGGAGAACCATGGGTACGCCGTGGCGGATGCGCCTAGTTCCTTTTCGAAACCTGAAGCGTACGAAGAGGAATGGCCGGTCGTGACTTGGTCCGACCTCCGTGTCGGGGATTTCGTCTTTTTGAGGAAAAACGACCTGATCCCGGCCGATGTGGTGGTTCTGAGCACGTCGGATCCGGATAACCTGGCTTACGTGGAGACAAAGAACCTCGACGGCGAGACGAACTTGAAGTCAAAGGTCGGGCCTGTGGATCTACGGTTTCTCGACAGTGCCTACTCGTGCAGGGGCGCTAGATTCTGGCTTGACTCCGAGGGACCGAACCTGAATCTCTATACCTACTCTGGAGTAATAATGATTCCAACCGCCGCCGCCGCGGTAGGCGACGGATTGAACTCTTTGCACAGGTCGCCTTTGGCCGATCCCGCCGTTGACATGGGCGCCAAGGGCGCGGCGGAAACCAGCTCTATTCCGCGCGGCGTACCTCTGCCGGAGCACGCGGTTTCGCATTATGCGCGGAATGAATCTAATCCCTATATAGCAGACGACCTACAGTACCAGGAGCGCTCCACTCATGCGCCTCCGGTCACGCCATGGCTTGGGCCCGCGCCTCCCCCGCGTTCCGCGCCCACCACATGCAAGACCCGGAGCTCTTCATCGCCGCCGCTCATTGCTTCGGGCTGCCCCGCATCGGCCGCCGCCACGTGCTGCAAGTGCAACCTCACGCTGGGCTCCCACGTCGTCGCCCACGCGCTCTCTTGCTCCTCCGGGGAATGGCTCCGCATCGGCAGTGGCTACGGGCGCCACAACCGCTGTCGCGATGCACTCAAGGCCCTGGTCGAGGAACCGCCCCGCGCCGCGCTCTCCGCCAAGATCGAGCCCAACCTCGCCCTGGAAGGTATCCCGCGCGCCCAGAACGCACCATTTGCAACCCCACGCGCATCTGGCACCGCTGGCACCCCTTCCTCGGCCGAGCAGAACCGGGCCGACCTCCTGATCAACCATTCCCTCACCAACGAGCGCCTCCTCGTGGACCTGTCGATCACAAACGACTCCTGTTGACGTAATGGTGTCCGAGGTGCTCATGTCCCGGAGTGCTGACGGACAGACAGACGGTTGCCGAAGCATCGCCCGTTCCAGGTTTTAGTGTCGATGGCTTGCGCGCACTCTTCACCTGCCGCGCACGCCAGCGCCTTTCCGTGGCATGCATGAAGGGCAACGCAGCCATCTATACCGCCTTCAAGGAGAAAGGATACCAAGTTCCGTCGGCCGCCGACGCGGCCTAATTTATTGTACCGGCTAGCGCGTATTAGATCCGTCATGCATTAATCCCTATCCCGGCTCGGCCATCGGATCCACGATCGTGACGTTGCAAGGGCTGCCTGCTTGGCCCTGGCTCGTCGCTTCCCGCACCGCCTTTTCGCGCGCGCGTTCCAACCCAGCCCTGCCGCCGGCCTCGGCACCCTGCTCCTCCCACTCGCAAAAATCAACGAGGCTCCCGGCCTCGGATGGCGCGATCGCGTGGTGCTGACCGATGCATCCGTGCTGCCCCAGATCTTGGAGCGGCAAGGGCGAGGCTCCGGCCGCCTCGAGCAGATCGCACCGCACTAGAAAGGCGTCCAGCATGTTCTGCACGTACGCGAGGCCGTACCCGTACGAGGTTGCCAGCATGTTCACCGAGGCGAGACCGGCGCCATACACCTTGGTGTAGTGGTTCGTTCCGTTGCGCATGTGGACCCCGGCGCCTTTCGCATCTGGTGCCACCGTGAGGCACGACGAGGCGGGGAGGTTGGAGTTGTACTCGATGGTGACGAGGCGGGGACGGTATCCGCACCGGAACAAGGCGCGCAGGATCCAGAGATCGAGGCCGTCGACGTCCACCGACAGATAATCGAGGTCCTGAGGCACGCGGTAGGTCCGGAACAGTCCGCACACGTTCTCGGGCGACAGCATGTGTTTCCGCAAATTGATTGTAGCGTTTTCGTTGCCTCCATCCATGAGAAGTCCCCGCCAGCCTCGTAGATGAAGCTGGTAGGTGTTGGCACCGCTGCCCCCTTCGAAAGATAGAGCGTTGAAACCAAACTCCACGTAGAAAGGCTCAAGGCTGGTGCCAATAGCCTCAAAAATGGACCTTATGGCACCGTCTTGGCCGGCCTGCGAGGTGATCCTCGCCGGCACGACGCGGAGAGCCGGCAAGGATCCGGGCAAAGGGCAGACGGGAACGTGGGGCCCCGCAGAGAGTAGTTGCAGTATGTAGACCGTTACCAGACATCCAGCAACAGCCAACCACGACCGAGCTGGCCACCATTTGAACACCGCCGCCACCATCTAGGCCCGGACACAGGTTGGAGAAGGGAACCGGCGCGTCTCGAATCTCGCTTGCAGCTCTCCCACAAAAATCTCTCGGGATCCAATCACAGCAGATGAAGATGTGCCAGGAGAGCCGTTCCGGGCTGCCGTCACTCGGAAGCTGTTTGTTTCAACGCGCGCGATAGGACGTGTGGGCGCTGGGGTGCGGCACGCCCGTACGATAAATCGTATGGCCCGCCAGCGCGGCTTCCTGTTCTCCCCGCCCGAAATGGCAACCGCGGATCCAGCCGTCACGGCGACCACGTTGAATTCAAGATTTGCTGCATCGGCGCCGGCTACGTCGGTACGTCCCCCGTCTGCCGCTACCGCGGCGCGTCGCTCACGGGCCCGAGAGGCGGCCCGACCAGTACCGTCATTGCATATGACAGAGTTGGTCAAGGCCCCCACCCACGGCCTCTCCCAACATGCCGACGGAACGATGCCGGAGTTGCCTAGATGAGAAAGAAGCTGGATGGGTTGGATGGATGGACTCGGCTATTTTCAACCGCGCCGTACGATGCAGTGCTCGATTAAGTTCCGGGCACGCGTTGGACGATCTTTTGCGTCACCGCGAGGGCTCCCATGCGGCGAACATTGATGCCGTCGCTGCGAAATAGAGACATCTCCCCCCAGCTTCTTTCGATTCGCTGTTCCGTGAAATGGCGCTTCCCATCAGGGAGATGAACAAATCCTGGAGAGTCAGGGAAGTGTCCCAGGAGTCAGACACCCGCGAGGAGCTGACGAGCTGGCCGCGCAGCGAATCCTGTCGCGGGCCCAATGTGCATGAGCTCCGCCAAAGTTGTTTAAGAGCTTCAGGCCCGCAGTGACCGTCTAGTACCCGCCAACAGCGACTTCACTGCTACGCAGTTCCGTCGGCATAAGTGCATGAACAAGCCCGCGTTCGCCTTGACGGGCGCCTGATCCTGGACAGCGCCAACCTGAGGACGATTGGGTTGCAAGGTCAAGGTGATTAGCCGCCCGAGTAAAGCCACAGCACGAGACGGCGGGATCCTTAAGATACAGGGCAGTCGTGTCAGGCACATTTGCGGAGTTTCCGCGCACGGTTGGTCGAGCGCTAAACGTCACCACCACTGAAACAACTGCAGGCATAGAGACATTACCCGCGCACGGCTTCGACCGCCGGACACATTCGAGGACTTCCGGCTCCAGCACCAGACGGGTTGGGAGTGTAGATATCTTCGAGTTTGCGGACAGCTATCAGCGGCAGTCAGGTTCGCAATTCTCCCGCACGGTGCGTGCGAAGTTTGTACGAAAAGTGATAATAATTGAGCTGCCATGTCACCTGCTTACTGCGCCGCGGCCAGGTTCTTGGCCATCCTTTTGAAGCATTCTTCATAGGCCACATGCACTTCGGGTATCTCGATTCCGTATCTCCTGGCAGCTTCCACGAGCTTGTTCGTGTCCTAACGCGGCCATCAGAGGCCATCCTAAACCGCTGGGGCCCGTGCGACCTACCAGCTCGCAGTTGGACCTCCCGGCCTTGAGGATCTTTGCCTGCTCATCCACCGTAAAGTTCTTCCATTCGAAGTCCGGCCTGACGTACTTCTTGTACAGTGCGAGCACCTCGTTGTGCGAGATGGCACCCGGGTTGGTGAAATTGTACACGCCCGTGTGCCGGTTCAGGGCCAGCGTGATCGCCACCGGGAGCAGATCCGTGAGCATCGTCATCGAGTTGGGGATGTTGACCACACGCTCGTATTTGGAGATCTTGGTGACGAAGCTCCGCGGGCTCAGGTCGTCCGAGACGGGCATGCGCAGACGGAGGGTGAGCACGTTGTCGTACGGGGCGAGGAGCTGATTCCGGGCGGGCAACGGTGGTCAGCCGCCGAAGGGGGGAATGGGGAGCCGAAGGGGCCCACCTTTTCCACCATGGCCTTGGTGTAGCTGTAGAACGAGCCCGAAAAGTTGGCCGGGTCCTCCTCGGTGAACGGTACCCCGTGCTCCTTGTGCACGTCGTCGTAGTGGTAAATGCAGCCTATCAAGTTGCCCGCGGGACACATTGGCACCATTAAGCACCGGTAAGGCCGTTCGGGAGCCCGGAAAGCCCACCCGTAGCAAAGTTGGTCATGTGAACGCCCTTGAGGTAGCAGCAGTCGGCCAGGTTGAGCGTGCCGATGACGTTGGACCGGATCGTCGCCTGCTTGTTGTCCTCGCACCAGTCGACGTTGGGGCGGCCCGTCTACGCGGGTTTCGTCTGTTAGGGAGCGGGTTCCCGCCTCGGGACCAACGCGACCCACCACGCCAGCGCAGTTCAGCACGTGCGTCGGCTTCAGCCTGTCCAGCTCCGCAAGCAGCTTCTCGCGCTCTTCCATGCGGCACTCGCTGGCGTGCACCGCGTAGCCCTTTGCCTTGAGCATGTCGATGATCATGCCGCCGATCCAGCCCTTGGGGCCGACGACGAGGAAGAGGGGCGCCGCGGCGCCGGAGGTGCTGTCAGTCGTCGCCATGCCGAGTCTGGAGGGGGGTGCAATTTGATTCTCCGTTTGGCCAGTGTTTGGCCTGACGACGTTGTGCGGGTTCGCTGATGGGCTGGGGCGGTTGTCCCCCCTGCAGTTTTGTCACATCCGACGGCGCATCGGCATGGCCCGGCGGCGCACGCTGGCCGCGGTGGCGGCGCTTGCGGCGGTCGCGCTGCTGCTGCGGTCCCCGCGGGCGCCGCCGCCGCCCGCGCCGCGGCCGTGCGGGCCGGCGCCGGGGCCGCTGGAGCTGCCCGCCGGGCGCGGGCGCGGCGTGTTCGAGGTGACGGCGTGCGCGCCGCTCGGGCTCGCGTACGTCCACCCGTTCAAGAGCGGCGGCACGGCGCTGCACCGCCAGCTCGCGCGCTTCTGCCGCGCCGGGGCGGGCGCCGGCCGCGACGTGTTCACGTCGGGCGCGCACGGCGGCGGCCTGCTGCCGCCCGACGCGCTCGCCGCCGCGTGCGCGTCGCCCGGCTGGACGTGCTACGCCGGCGTGCGCGACCCCGTCGACCGCTTCCTGTCGGGCTTCCACTACGCCATGGCCCTGCGCGCGGACCCCGCGCTGCGGCCGTTCCGCCTGCCGCAGGGCGCACCCCGCAGCAGCTCGATCGCCGCGCTGCTGGGCGTGCTGGCGCTGAAGGAGAACCGCACCGAGCTGGACTCGCACCTGCTGCCGCAGTCGGCCTTTCTGCCCAGGCCGGGCGCCCCGCTCGCGGCCTTCAACCTCTCGCACGCAGACGAGGCGCTGCGGCCGCTGCTGTGCCGCGCACACGCGTGCTTCTGGGCGCGGCGCGGCGCCTCGCGCGCTCCGGACTGCCCCTACGAACGGCTCGAGAGGTCGCGGAGCAAAGGCGCGCGGGACGCCCTGCGGCCGCAGTACGACATCAAGGCCTCAGAGCTGTCCCGCGGCACGATCGACAGAATAGCGGCGCTGTTTGCCGAGGACTACTGCCGTTTCAGCCTGCCGAAACATCCGTCGGCGTCGCGGGCGGTGGATTGCACTAGCCCGTCCTGAAGCCCGCACTGGGTGGTCTGCAGTTCGCGTTTGCGGCCGGCAAGTCATCGTGCCCACTCTTGCGAAATGCCCCGCTTGCTCCGTGTAGCGGCGGCACTGTCACAGCTGGGAAAGAGCGTGCCGAAGTCTGGGAAACCGGAACGGTGTTTAGGCGGCTTCGTCGCCACGGATGACCACCAAGCGCACCTCGGGAAGGTCGCTGTCCGTCCTCGCTGATACTTGCCAAAGACGCCGGCGATGATGCCGCTCTGGAAATCCACGGAGAGCTGGTTCGCCCCTGCATCACCAAAGTGATGCCGTTCGACGACCTCGTGCAGAATCAGGTTCTCAATTCCCCGCTCAACTGCCCCAACCACGGCGGAAAGGCCTCTTGTTCCCAGGTTCTGGTCGCATACGGCGAGCAGTTCAGCCAGCAGGGACAGTGGCCGCGAGAGCTCCGGGGACACGTTCGCAGCCAGTGGGCCGTGCCCCGCCGGCGGCGCACCCGGGTCCTCCCCGGGCACTTCGTCGTCCGTGGCGTCGCTGTCTTCCCCCGCGTTTGCTCTTGACCAGCTGCGTCTATGCCCTCAAACGTGTGAGACTGCAGCTTCCAGGCGACGCGCACGGTCGCCCCACTTTCGCAGGTACGGTCGGAGAGCACGAGCGACGGTGTTTGTGATGCCCCGGCCGAGAATGGAATAGAGACGGTCCGTGGCATCTTCGTACTGCGCGCCAACGCCCGAAAAGACAGAGGCCGTGACATTGGAATGTGCCGCATGCGGTGCTTCGTTCACCAGGTGGCTCCAAAGCTCCAAGTAAGGCTGGTTTGCTACGTGAGCTCTGCGCTGAGTTGCGGAGCTGCGTGCAATCACCTACCAGACTTTCGCCCCAGTCGTGCATTGCCGACGACAGGTGCTCCAGCGAACCTATCCAGCGGCAGACGGCAGTAACTCCGGCACCGTCCAGGCGCACGGACTCTGTCGCCGAGATGGAGAACACCGGGCCCGAAAGGTTAACCAGCTCGCGGGCCTCCCGGAGCACGTCCTCGAGGTAATCCGCCAGCAATACCAGGACAACCTCGTTGACAAAATACAGGCGGTGCCGAAAGTCCGGCAAGAGAATAAAGCGGCTTGCCAAACCTTCGATCAGCAAGACGAGCTCGTCGGACGAACGCGAAGGGCGAAGCTCGTCGCTGGCAGCCTGGTCCACCGACGATGCCCGTTCCCACGCCGAGCCTTCCTGGGAGCCACGCAACGTCTGCGACAGTGCCTCCATCGCACCTGTCGGGACCGCAGTTGAGCAAGAGACCAACGGGCACACCGCACGAGAGACCTGTCTTTTCGATCCTGACCCATGCCTCAAACCAGTCCCGATCGCCGGTAAGCTGGGCACCCAGACCCTCCCAGCGAGCTTGTGACGTGCCGATGGGCCGATAGGCAAAATCGGTCCGCATGAGATCGTCGAATAGGAGGGTCTCGTGCACGTAGTGCGGGACGAGCTGCGATTGCTTCAGCAGAAGCGCCATATCGGTTCGAATACGCTCGGCGACGGGCACAAGAAGGAAGAAAACGAATTCGTTCTCGAATGGGGGAAAGTAAGGCGGAAGTAGCCATCGACCGTTGGGCATACACACTTTGGCATCGACTCGGGCGAGCCCAGTTGCGTTCAGCATGGGCTGTACTACTTGCGTCAGGAAAGCCTTGTGTTCCCGGACCAGCTCCGCGACGTGGTGATACATCCATTCGGGCTGCCGCGAGTTCGGGATGTGAGGGAGTTGTTGCGGTCCATTGAGCTGGAGTGTCTGCACGTCACACGTAAGTCCGGCCCACCTTGTCGAGGCGGTTTGTCGGTCGCGATCCGCAGAAATGATACCGCAATCGAACTGCGAGGGGCTCGGCAAGTACACCAAGCGCCATGATCGGCTCGTGGTCAGAGTCCACTGGCAAGCTGCTGATGGTCCGAACCATGGCCCTCGGCTTTGGGACGTAGCTGCGACAGACTTCAGCGACTCATTATCGCCGTCGGTTCGCGAGCACTGACGGCCGTTGAAAAGCCAGCAGGTCCGTAAAGGAGTCCCTGAACGCGGCGTTCGCTCCATCGACGGTCTGGCCACGGGCGAGATCGCCAGCAAACTGCTGCATCTTCGTCACGGACGGCCACCCGATCTGCTGGGACGCCTGCGATAAGCGCCTGGAGAGGACGACTCATTAGGCACGTCATTTCGCGCGCGGGTGCCGTTTGATGGTGACCTTGACAGCCGCAGCCTCAAATCATCGAAGCTCTGCGTCAGCATCCGCGACGCGGCCCTAAAGAGACGGTCGCAGCTCCCTGCCGTGTCCGCATTCGGGCCACCTATCGACAACCAGCAATCGTAAAGCGAAGCATAGCCTTGTAGGGCTTGCTTTAACAACGACGTGTCGGCACTTGTTGCGACCTTGAACCTGAGCCTACTTGTCACCGAGCCGAAGCCAAGCGAGCAGCAAGCTCGGCACCGTACCGGAGCGTCTCCAGCTGCACAGCCGTTTCCAAGAAGCTCCTCGAAGCTTTCGTGCAGAGCAGAGCCTGTTGCAGCGATCCCAGCCGTTCCGCCAAGTGGTCTGCGGCGCGCGCACCATGGTCCTCGCTGCCACGCGATTCGCGAGCCACAGAGCGCTTGTTGGTGTCTAACCGGGCGCCGTCTCCGTCGGCTCGCAGAAGGGAAGCCTCAAGACGCGTGCAAAGGGTCCTCGACGTAGCAAGTAGCGCGGCCAAGATGCCTTCGAGCGCCGACACTCGCTCCCGGCAGTTCTTGGCCGCCCCCGCGAGTCGAGCAGAAGAGCCATCGCGGTCTGGAACGCGCGCGTCCACCACTTCCGCAAGGAGACGTGACGGCATCTCGTGCCGACCCGGCCGAGGACCCGATGACAGGGAACCGGCCGACGCGTGCCAGTACGCGTTTTGGCCAGCTCTGCCGCGTCCGGCCGTTGGCTACACAGCGGAGCCAATCATCAGTCAGGCGTCACGATCCCGTCCCAATCACCTAACCCCACCGGATGATCCGATCTCCGCAAGGGAGCCACCCCGGCCGCACAATCATTCTCTCGAGATCGCACGGGGCCGAAGGGGGCGGGATCGCATGCTATGCTGTTTCACTGTCCCTTGGGCGCGCCGAAGGCGCGGTGTCTGCAGTGGCCTTGCCCAGCAAAGGACGACAAGTGCTATGGAGACACTGTCGCAGACGTTGCGTGGCTCCCCGCGAAGGCTCGGCGTGGGAACGGGCATCGTCGATGGACCGGGCTGCCAGCGACGAGCTTCGCCCTTCGCGTTCGTCCGACGAGCTCGTGTTGCTGATCGAAGGTTTGGCAAGCCGCTTTATTCTCTCGGACTTTCGGAACCGCCTCATTCGTCAACGAGGTTGTCCTGGTGTTGCTGGCGGATTACCCAGAACGTGCTCTGGGAAGCCCGCGAGCTGATCAACCCGTCCTATCCATCGCTCTGGCAGAGGTGCGCATCAAAACGGTACTGGAACCTTGCTTCCGCTGATAAGGAAGCAAGGAAAATGGAATTTCGCCCGGGGTTGTTCTCTTCTCCTTCCTCTGCCTCCTTTCCCTCCTCCCCTTTCCCCTCCCCTTTCCCGCAAAAGTTTCGGTTCAAAGAAGATGGCGAGGACGTATCCGAAGGGGAGCTGACCCTCGTGCGGAGGAAGCTGTAGACGACGGGAATGTAGGAATGACGGACGATGATTGGATCCGGAACCGACGATTTGGCCAAGACTTGCCGCGAGGCCAAAAAGGAAAAGTTACTTTTAGCCATCGACGACGGGAATGTAGAATGACGGATCGGAACCGACGATTTGGCCTGGACTTGTCGCGAGGCCAAAAAGACTAAGGTGGGACTTCCGTGGATTGAACACGGGACCTTAGCATCTTCAGTGCCACGCTCTCCCAACTGAGCCAAAGTCCTATACCTGCGTACGAAATGAAGTATCGTACTTGAAGTCCGATGTATCGTACTTCAAGTCCGATACCTGAATGCGTATTGTCGGCCAAAAGTTGGGAGAGCGTTAGACTGAAGAAGTACTCTGAGGTCATCTACAGGTCCCGATTTGTTGGCCCTGGGCGCGAATAGCAATCCTCAACGCTGCTTGCTAGTGTGGAGGACGCGAAAGTGCTTCGCAGCAGGCTGTGCAGCACGGACTCGTGAGGTTGGGGTAGGCGCGCCCGATACGGAAGTATCGGGTCGCTACCTCGCGTCGGAGCCACCTTGATTCGCATAGCGAGCTTGATCTGGTGTCCTGTCAACGAAAGGTTGCTGTGTGCGCCGGCTCTTGGCCAGATCTTCTCCGACGAAGGCCTGGCCGCCCCCCTGACCGCATTTGGAACGCTCATTCAGTTTCGTCTTTCCTCTACTGCTTTCCAGTTGATTCGCTGGCCAGCGCGACGTTGTCCGGAAATGGAGGTTGGCGAGCAGCTTTTCAAACCAAGCCCGTGGAAGTTCCAGATCTAGTCCCCAGTGCGCCGCTGCCCCTCAGGCTGCTGACTCCGAGGTAACCGTCCGCGCGAGAGGTTCAGGCGGGGCATGGGTGCGACGAACACGCGACTCGGCACGGTGCTCGAGGTGGTGCTTTGTGGCGATGCTTCGCCTCATTTTCCCTCCTCCTCGGCGCCTGCCTGGCGTTTGGAAGTCTTCGGATCTTTGAAAGGCAAAGGTTCTGAGCGACGGAGGCGGTTGGGGAGGGCGGAAGCGCCGGGCGCCCGACAGCTTGAGGTCCGCGTCCAGCCCACGTCCCAGCTGCCTCCTCTTCCTGCATCGCACCTCCTAGCGTTCGGGAGGTTTCGTAACCTCCGGAACTCTGATTCTGAGCTCTGAGGAGGGGCTGAAGAGGACGGGAAGAGCCCGGAGAACGGTTTTGTTTGATTGTGAGTCGACGTACCTGACATTCTGAGGCTCTGAGGACCTCGTACAGTCTGACCTGCCTCCATGCCGGGAGAACGAAACCGGCATGCAGCATCCCAGGTATGCACGAGGCCAAGTCAGTATTGGAAGAAGCGAAGAAGCTGCTGGCAGGTGTGGATGGCGTACTTGATGCTTGATGGATCGGTCCAGAGAGCTCTGATCTGCTTCAGCTAGACAAATCATCGACTTCACATTCTGGCCGGTCACGTTCATGATTTTATGATTGCTTTTTGGCCTCAAAATGGTGTAAGAACCGCCTGAATCCGGGTTTCAGGAAGTACCCCCTGCGAGACTAACCGCATCACCCCTGCGAGCAGTATGCAGCAGGATGTCGAACGGGACTATTTACAAGGTCAGTCCCCCCAGGTTATGCAGTCGAACCAAAAGGTTCATTCTTTTGCTTACAAATGTGCACTCGGTCTCTTCCGAGGAGACGAAGTGCACATTTGTAAGCAGCAAATACTTAAGAATTTTACCATACACAACAGAAAATTCTAATCAATTCAGCGCAAGACCAGATTCAGCGCCAGCAGCTCCCCAGTTCTCTCTATCATTCATCTTGTGGTTCTAGATATCATAGCTGGAATAGATCTCTACATCTGCCTGTTTGTGGGAAACATTGCATCATCAGATCTCACGAAGCCCTCCTAGCTTCTTCCACCGGGCTTCCAGTGCCAACCAGCTCCTTACCCAGTCGCAGATGTTCAGGGGATCGGCCTTAGGCCCGGTTCCAGCATCCTGGACCAAATTCCCCTCTGAGGCACGCCCAACGCTTTCAAGAAAGCCCCGGATGCCGTGGGGAGCTTTGAGCGGCTCCCGTGCCGATCTAAGCAGCTGTTCAAACGCTGGGCCTGATTTGTATTCCGATCCAAGGCGAACCACTTCCATGGCGCAGGGGGAGAAAATGATGGTGTGAAATACTCCCAGCAAGAGCAGAAAATCATCCTTGCTGTGGTTGTCGCCCAGCAAGTCCAGTGGGCGGCCCGCAATGCGCCCGCAACCTCCCAGGCCGCCCCCATTATGCGGTTCCCAAACACTGTCTGCAGCCTGATGGACTCCAAGTCCCCGCCGGGCATGGCGGATCTAAATACCTCCGAGTGCCACCTGGAGCCGTTGGCATCGATGAAAAAGTGCCTCTTTGACTTGTGGGGGATCTTCAACACCGTGCTCATGTCCTTTGGCCTCATGGGGTCCGCCTCTAAGACTTTGGAAACGTACTGCCCGACACCCCCCTGACTAATAACACCGGGATTCATCAGCAGATTGTGCAGGAAGTACTCTGGCAACTTCATCTGCCTGGACAGGGCAGCATAGTTAGCTTGAAGCATCCAACATGATGAGCTACAGGGACGGAAGTTGAGCGTCCAAACTGCTGCTGAGCGCGCGACCCACGCACCGGATGGCCATAAACACCCTGGTGACATTGGAATGTGCGATCAACTCTGCGGCTGCAATGGTGCCGTCTTTGATTGCCGCAGAGCCTGCCCGCATTCCCATTGCACCTGCTCCCTCTGCTGCTGTCCTGAACACCTCTTGATCTACAACCCCAGGTTCTCTCATGACCCTCTTCATGTTCTCGGGCAAATCTTCCGGCTTTTGGGTCATCAGCGCCTCAAGATAGGATGCCAAACCATGAGCAAAAGCGCCGCCGGCCTTGGCAGCCAAGGCGGCTACGGCCCCGGAGGGGGCCTTCCTGCCGCCGGCGGCTGCTGATTTGTCTTCCTGGGCAGGTAAGCCGCCGAGAACATTTCCAAGAGACTCAAGAAGCGCAACAGAAGAGCCCCGAATTGCATTCCCCGGCACGAGTTGGCTTTCGCCGGAGCTTCCGGTCTCCGTTTTGGGGCCGGCAAGTCCGGGTTCGTTTGAAGGGGCGTGAGAAACTCGAAGCCTTTTGGATTCCTTGCTCTCCGAGTCTTTCAGTTCAAGATCCCGTGCACCCCGCTTCAGCGGGCTCGATTGGGTTGAAGAGGAGGCTGAGGAGCGTAACACGCGTGCTGGGACATCCGGCAAACCAATGATTCTCCTTCAGCAGCATCCACTACCATTAAGTCAGGGGGGAGTTCCACAGCACGGCGACGGCTAGGCGTAACTGGAGGCGATTTCTCGTGAATTGATTAGACTAACGTACATATGGTGGAGATAATCTAATAGGACCGACCATCCGACGGTTTGAGCTGAATAGGCAACGCGGCTGCAATCCCTTGGACCCTTTGGAGGACTGCCCAAAAGTTAATTATAGATTTTTTTACAAGCCAGATGGCTCAATGAACTGTTCCAAACGCAATGGCGTCGTCGAACGAGCCCGTTTAAGTTGATTATGGGAGGTACGAGGAGGCAGTTTAGCGTTGTTTCACCACATAAACAAGGTCATGTGAGCTGAAGCCCACGGAGCCCTTCATCAATCTCTGTCTCCTCTGTCGACTTTGTCCTGCGACGATGCCCGAGTTCGAGCAGATTCTTACCATGTTTCTTATTTTTGCTTTGATGGGGATATGTCCCGAGGAAAACACCGAGCTCCACGTCGACGCCGAGGGTCACTTCAGCATTCACAGGGGCTCTGGTGGCGATGGAGGTAATGTTCTTTAGCGCCTGGTACCGTGGAATCGTTGCTCAATTTGCTATGTTGGTTTTTTCTGTTCAGGACCATCGAGACCAGTGAGCTCTATACCCGGAATCAAGGACTTTGCAACGGCGCTCTACGAGTTTCTGGACAAAGATTGCTTGATTCCCGATCTATTGGCGCAGGTGGCCGCATGTGCCGCGAAAATCAGGCTCGCTGGCGGATTGGCCTCGCAGCTCTCCGGCTTCAAAGCGGCCCTCGACCGCAAGAAATCCAACAACAAAGGGGCAGTCGAGTTTCTGAATGGCGCTTACAAACGATGCAAAGAGGATTTGGAGGATCTGGTCCGCGGTTTGGACGAGGCGGTCGGAAAAATCCTGGATGAAGGAGACTTGGGAAATAAGCCCGCACTCTTTGCGGCGCATGTTGCCAGCCTGCTCCAGGGGCACGTGCAGGAGGAGCTGCGCCCGAACCTCGTTTTGGCCAGGGTCCTGATCGAGGGGGAATGGAAACCCGTGTTTCTCCGCCGTTTTGTTGCCGGCACTTCAGTCAAAAACGAGAAGAAGAGGCGCCAGGATGAGGATGGTGGCGGTGGGGACGGAGAGGCCGAGGATGGCGGGGACGGCGTTGCTGGCGATGATTATGCCGGCCGTTGGGACGACGATGACATGCTGCCGGACGCACCGCATGATGTGCGCTCGGAGATGAAGCGCGTGGAACGCCAATTCCTTTCCATACCTGCCAGGTTGGGGCGCCAAATAGTGCGCGCGCGTGACGCCGGTGCCACGATCCCAGACGTGATTCTGAAAAGGGTGAAGGAGCCCGGTGGAAATTGGAAGCAGGGCGCCGAACTCACGGAGGCCCTGGCCGGCTTGAGCGCAGCGGTTGCTCACAAGTACCTCTGCACGGAGAGCATGATTGCCCTAAAGCCGCTGGTTCCTGGGGTTGGAGACCCTCTGAAGCCGAGTGATCTGAAGCGGCCCAGAGATGATTCCCTCCATCACGATGCGGTGAAGGAACTCGGCGCCAAGGAGGCCCGCGAACTGTGGGAGCGGACCCTGGAAGGACACTCTGTAATCCTCAATACGGACCCGGAGATCGAGGGAACATTGCCGGGCGTTCCGTTCGCCGTCCTGCTCGACAGGAACAATTTCGGCCCGCTGGTGAGAGGCGAGCTGACCAAGACGAACCTTAGAATGCTCATTGTACTGCAGAGCAAGGGCGTGGGTAGACCTTCTCCGGGATTTTGCCGCCTTTTGCGCCGAAGATCTGATTTTCGCTCTCCTATTCTAGCTCAAGGTCCCTCCGCAATTGCCCGTGGTCTGGCGAGTCTTGGGCAACGTCAGGATCCGTGTCATTCCAATGGGCAAGGGAATCCAGGTCGAGTACATGTTTGATCCGCCCTTCGACCCCGCGGAAGACCTGGGCTCGTTGAAGTACCAGATCGGCTTGCCTCCCCGTGACGGTCGCGAAGAACAGCTCCGCGTCTTTGTGGATTATGGAATGTCGTCAAAAACGTTGTTTCAACGTAACTATCCCAATCATCGTTGGAACCAATCATCACTTATCATTGACATAGGCACGAACCAGTTACAGGCATGCGGCCTACAGGTCAGCGAACACGTCCTCAAGGGTCAGGCCCTTCACAGCATCACTGTCCAGGTCAGCAGCATCGACGATGAGCCGGATCTGCCTCAGCATGTTGTCGCGCTGCTTGGTCGAGCCCGCCTTGCTCGTGTGCCAGGAGTTGAGCGCAGCTACAGCATGCAAAGGGGTGGCCTCGAAGAAGATTGCGCAGTGCGTGTGCCTGAGAGAGTTGCACTCCTTTCCCCCAGTGGTGCCGCTGACTGCTCGCCCTGAGCCCCACCTGCCGTGATCGAGCTCCTCCAACTTATCCTTCCTGAAGAACGGCCTTGGGGCACCAAGGGCTGCTTGAAGCTCCTGAATATCGGACATAAGAGGAAATCAATGAACCTCCAAAGTGCATAGATCATAACTTGCACCCACCGAGCATTTGTGCTCTCTCACTTTCACACCTTGGGCTCCTCCTCGCGGAACAAAGGAACCTTGCTTGAGCACCCTGCAGTGTCTGCACCAAAAGAACTCAGGCTCACTGTCCTCTGCCGAAGCCTCATTGGGGTACGGGCAGACGACAAAGGAAGTCCGGGGGAGGTCCGGCAGAGCTCCTCGGATCAAATCTCCAATGAGAGCCTCGACGCCCTTCCACTTGCCACCCTCGGCCTGCGCTTGCTGTTGTAGCTCTTGATGAGCAGGGTCATCTGCTTTAGGGTTCTGAGCTCCAAAGAAGCCGGTGTCAGCGTTCTTTGCTCCCCCAACGGAAGCGTTCTCGATCGTCCGGGCGTCATCCTGCAAGCCGGGTCAGCAAGCACGTAATGCTGTTGTGATGAGCTCTATACCCACCTTCTGGAACTGCGAAGGCGTGTGTTGCCCCCCCTGGCTCCTCCCTTCGTGGCCTCCAAACATCTGGCTCTTGACCTTGACCACAACCTCCCGCAGTAGGCGGTCCTCCTCCGGATCCGTAAGCTTGTTGGCACCACTCTCCTCAGGGTCGAGCAGGCGCAGGCCTTGCACAGTTGTGAAGTCCTCTGTAGTGTCCATTTCCATTTCGAACTCGGCAGGCTCCTGGCCCAGTTGGTCCCCAGCAAGCAACCCGCCCTCAACGTCACGCCCCTCTATCTTCGAAACAACGCGGATCCCAAGAGGAGTTTCGAGAAGTTCAGCCCTGATCTTCCGGGCTCTAACGGTCAGGGACCCCAGTAGTCCGTTGAGGGATTCGAGCATCGGCTTCCCAGCCTTGGCCTTGTCGAGCTCCTTCTTGAGCAAGGCCGGGTCATTGGAGGCGAACTCGGCGTACAACACGAGAAGCTCCGCCAGGTCATCCAGTCCAGATTGAACAAGGAGATCCAAAGCCTCCTGGACGGCTGCAGAATCCGCTACAATAGGGTACCTGGCCGCAAAGACGGGCCCTAGACCCTGAATGAGCTCCATTGCTGCCTGGTATCCGATGTCCATGCGCAGCAGGGCTTTGGTAACGAGGAGGTCGCCCGCTAAGGCCTGGCTGCCCGGTATCGCAGGGAACACGTTGGGAGAGGAAAACAGCCTCAGCACACTGGATGTAGAAACACGTTAGACTTGGCTTTCGAGTATGGACCAAGCAGCATACCCCAAAGTTCTATCGAAGCCCAACGCAAGGTCAACCGCACCCTTCAGATCGCCATGAACCTGCAAAAACTTGACACGGGATAGGTGGGAGCTGTTGACGATACAGAAGAAGGTGCAATCGCCATGGGAGAGCAGCACCGGCTGCAGTTCCTTGGTGTCCGGCCAGATCTTGATCTTGGCCTCGGTGATGCCAGGCATGCCCCTGCACAGCCGATCGATGGCATCTCTGTTGATGCCGACAACGACCTTGATGCCCAGGGCCTTGAGCAGCTTAGCGTTGCTCTCGGCCACTTCCTTGGCGTAGGAGGAGCTGGACAGAGGGATTCTAGCTGCAACAATTGCACAAGATTTCAGCTTGGATCAGCAAATGCCGATAAGCCGGAGAATTTACCATCTTTTGCGTTCGAATCTGGCTGGCCGGGAGGCACCATGGGTACCGTGGTTCCGTTAAAAGCAAAAAGCTCGTTCCGCTTTATTCCCAGGCTGGCAGCGATTGCCGAGACACCCTCTCCCGTGTAGGAATCCGGCCTCCTCAGCGTATGGGCGGAGAAAATCTGGGGATGACTTTCAAGCAGCTTGTACCCTTCATGGTGCTGTATGCGCAGATCGTCCAACAGGTCGTGGTATCCGGCCGAACCAGCAGCAGCGCGCAATGCTTCTAGGACCTTGCCGCGGCCGAAGAGAACGTCCATAGACCGGGGAAACTGCCCAGCCATAGCAACGAGGGCATCGAACAGCGACTGTACGTCCGAAAGTTGGAAGGGGAGGACGCGTGTTTCCCCTACGGGAGGCAACGAAATGCGCAGAAGCAGGTGTGCGGGTCGGGCACCCTGCTTCCCGGCCCAATTCGCATCTTCCTCCTCAAACACGCGGGCAACTTCTGGATGGCCCCTGGCCTCCGAGTTGACCAAGGTCAGGTCGACCACGTGGTCCAAGTACGCCAGTGTGCGAGCGACTGCATGCTCGCGGTCCAGCGACGGAGACACACCGCCAGCCACGCGGGCACGCAGCGGCGCCGTAGCAGCAGCGAGGTTGGCCCAGAGGTCCGACATGGTCCCGGGGGACCGTAAAATTCAGCGAAGAATAATGCGGTTGCTGGACCGGGTTCATCACAGATCGAAAAACGCTAAGGTCGGCACACTGTTGGAGGAGAGGACGTGCACTCGACGAAGTTGTTTGATGAAAAGTCGAGTCGTGACATTGGCATGCTTCAACCCTTGGTCCGCTTAGCGTCCGGCGGTGCCTCTTCGTGACCGCTTCTCTTGGACGGGAGCACCTCCGCCACAAACCTCTGCTGGCTCCAAACAAGCACTCCCTTTGGTAATTTGGTAACATAGTTAGGAAAGCCAAGCTTGAACAAACGGGACCCAACTCACGGTACTAGCAGCCTCTACCAACAGAGGGGTATGAATAGGTGGATCCAGGTTGCCTGTGCCAACCCTGCCCGCCAAATCAGCCACGTGCACCGACGTCATGGCAGAAAGCACTTCACGCGCCCTCGCTGCCACCATCGACTGTCGTGTCAGGGGAATAGGCAAGAGGAAGGTCCGAGTCAGAAATAAAAGGCATGCAGAAGGGGAGACTAACGTTAACGCAGCATCTCATCTGTTCGGCTCCGTCGGAGGTCGATTTGGCCTGATCCAACGTAAATGAAGAGAGCTTGTGCATGAGCTTGGCCAGCAAATCTGTCAGGAAATGACAGCAGTAAGGGTTCCATGATCTGTGTCAACATTGAAGTGTACGCACCAACATCATTCGATCTGGCCGATTCCATGTTCTCCTTGACAGAAACGTTGCATGATTCTTCAGACTCCGGGGTTTCCTTGCTGCTGTGCAGGCGGGGAGAGCAGGGGGCCGGGGCGGATGTCAAAGCCACCGGGGGAAGGCTGGCACTTTGGGCTGATGTCGGCTGCGCAAAGGTCGGCATGTCCACCGCTCAACGGAATAGTCAAAAGGTCAGTCTGTGCATGGTGCTGCCAAGCGGCAAAAGAATCCTACCAGTAGGCTTCTCCTGCGACTTTTGCACGACTTCCTGGGTCTGGTCAATCTGCATGGTCCGCGGGCCTTTTGAGAAGAGCTGCAATAGATCATGCCCAATGAGCGAGGCGAAAGCCTTGGATACTCATTGACCAACTTGCACGAATGAGGCCTTCTGGGCCTTGGTTCGCTCCAGGGTCTGCCGCTTCTTGACATTCTCGTAACCCTTCTACTTGTGAGACATGATCAGCAGTTGCCTTTCCACTTGAAGAAGTGTCGACTCAGACCCACCAGGACCTCATGTAGCATGTCAGGTTTGGTCGACTTCGCTATCCTGTTCTTAAGCTTCTGAAGGGTAGCAGACTCTATAATGGCTTTCTCAGGCAATCCGTTGGCCCTGGCAATGGCCTTGGCCGCCTCTAGTGCCGGCTCCTCGACAATCTCCTTCCAAAGTTTGTCATCGCGGTCCATAGGTTCTGGGGTTCTGTATCTTCGTCCGGGGCCAACACAGGTGCGAGAGGGTTGATGAGATCCGCCTCGTCGCAGCGGCCCATGGCCGTACCTGGACCGCGTCGGGACCGCCGGCCCGGGCGAGTTCCTCCGCAGTCCGCGGCCCCTCGCGCGTCGAGCTGGGGCGCCACGCGAGGGGCGGGCGACTGGCAGGCGTCCCGTAGGATCGTGACGGCCCGGCTGCAGGGCCGAATGCGAGCGAAGCGGTGCCGCCGGTGCGCTGCAAAGACTTTGATAGGGGCAAGGGAACGCGCTCGTGGTACGCTCCATAGACAAATCGACGCGCTGGCCCTTCGCGCGCCGATTCCCGGCGAAGATGGGACAGAAGCAAAACACAGCTTCGGAGATGGTCGTTGTACCGCGGTGTTGCGCGCCGTGGAGGGCCGGAGTGGGCCTGCCGGGATACTGAAGCGGCGCGAAAGCGATCGGCATGTCGCATTGGCCGTTCCTGGGAAGCCTTCCGTGAGTGCTTCTCCGATTTTGGAGATCCTGCCTCTCACCTGATAGCACGGCGGTTCGCGTTTTTCGAACGTGCTATTCCTTATGCCTGTGCTAGACAGGGGTCGTGGTCTGCTCCCTCCTGGCTCTGCCAAGCCCGGGGATGGTCCTCGGACCCAGCAAACACTCCGTGATTCATCGTCGATGGTCGGCGTCCTTCGACAACTAACACCGGTCGGCGTCTGTTGTCTACCCGATTCCCGGGTTCGGGCCCGGGGGTTGTTCGCCGCCCGACTTCCTCGGTCTTTTTGGCTGATTTCCCCGGGCCGTCCCTCTCTTTTTGGGCTCCAGGGCCAGGACGTGCCCCCCGACGGCGCGGGACAGCGACGCCATCGACCCGTGGTCGTCGCACCGCTTCGACCCCGCTCAGCTGCCTCCTTGGGTTGAATTTGTCGCCTACGACGTCGTGAGTCGGTATTCGTCGCTGCAGGGCCGATGGTCTGACGACGCTGTTTGTGCGTTTTGGAACAACGCGTGCGCCTGCCGGCGGCGCTCCTTGCCTCCCTCCCCAAATCTTCGCTCGATTTGCCGCTCTCTCCCACCTCTGCGGCCAGCGTCGACGGTTGCTGGCATGTGCCGGGCCCACATCGTTCTGCTTCGCCCGTTATTCGGTCTGGCGGTGCCTGCCGCGCCGTCCAAAGTTCCCGACTGCGGACCGGACTAAAGCGGCAGGCACCTTCCCGTCCGATCGCTGTAGTACGGACCATACGCTGTAGCTATCATCCAAATAAATGTGTTGCGATAACTTTTGGTCCAATCCGAGTGGATTTCGGGCCCCTGAATCATTTTCCGTGGGCTTGATTGATTGGGTGTCGCGCAAGGTGTCGCGGCGGTGATGACGGACTGCCGCAGCCGGACCTGTTCCTCCTACTACTCCCAGCTTCACCCTCCTCATGCCCGCGCTGAAGAACAAGAAGAAGTCGGGGCGGCTGGGAGGGGAAGCCTCCCAGAAGGCGTTCACGGCCGCAAAGAACGCCGCCTGCTCCGCTGCCGGGGAAAAGCTCTGGCGCTTGGACTCGGACTTCGGTTGTTCTGCGCATCCCGAAGTTCTCTCGGCGCAAGCTTCGGGACATCCGCTCGGCCGCGATCCGGTACATGAAGGACCGTGCCGTGGGCGACGGCAACAACACGGTCTTCGACGGCGACGTCGGGCGGGGGAAGGACGGGCCGCGGACGGCCTCGCACGACGGACGCCGGCACCAGCTGGGCCTGGACGATGCTGTGAGCGGGTTGGAGCCGGACAAGGAGACTATTCTGCGGGAGGCCGTCGAGGCCGTAAAGGCCGCGGTTAGGTGGAATGTCTCGGCGGCCTACGAAACGACAATCGAAGCCATCCTGGCCTCGGAGGCCGACGGCAAGGTGCAAGCACTCCATGCTGACATGAGGACCGACGTCGAGGGCTTGCGGAGCATCGTGGAAAAGGCCGACTCGGATGCCAGGAAGGGACGCACCCCGCGCCGGCCGGTCCCCATCGCCGCTCTTGTCCCTGCTACTGATAACCAGACCACAACGGTCTGGATGTTCCCCAAGAGCCAGGGCTGGGTCTGGGCGAGGCACCTTGCTGGCGGGAAGGTGGTGGATGGCGACGAAACGCATCCGTTCTGCTTCGGGATTCGCATCCAGATACCCCTCGGCCGCGTGCTCTTGTTTCGGCAGGACCTGGTGCACGCCGGGGACACTTTTGCTGCCGACAATGTCAGGATTTACTTGTCGATGCTCCCGCGGGGCCTGAAGCAGCCGGAGGACGAGACCCAGCTTGTCTGGGAGCTGGTGGGCGGGAGGGACGTCGAGGCGCGCAAGGAGATCGTGAAGAAGATCTTGCCGTTTCCCCGATGACTTGAGAAGGGCGGATGCGATGTGATGTGAAGCAATAGATTCGATCGAACCTGTACACCAGGAGTGACAGTTGGCTTACGGAATGCCTTGGCGCATTATCCAGAAACAAGTGCAGCGGAACAACTGATCGGTGCGGCGTGGATCAAGTCCAGCTATTTCCTGAACAATCCGATCGAGCCCAGCTCCAACTTTCTTAAATTCAAGTCCCATCTGATTTCAGGGTCACGGGGATACGGGACACTTGTTCACTTGTTCATGATAAGTGATGTGAGCAAGATCGCAATCTATCCGCCGAGCATCTCATCATCTTCAGTGCCACGCTCATCCCAGCTCTGCGCCGTTGCTCCTCCTGGAACACTCAGCCTGATCACCTCAACTGCAACCTGGACACACCTCAACTGCAACCTGGACACGCAAAGGCTAGGCGGCGTGCGCCAGCGAGGTCACGCGTTGGGGCGTCCGACAAACTGACACCAACAAAGGCGCCGCGACCTTCCGCACTTGCTCCTCGTCAATGAAGTTCGATCCGGAATCGTGACAGAGGGGGGACCGGCGGGTATGAGTGGCGGCAACTGCCGCATTGCGGTGCTCTTCGTAGCTGCGTGGTTCAGAGTGCGTCCATTCATCGCCATGCAATTTATTCCCTGATCCTCATATGCGATGCTCTTCGTCGGTTTTCGCTTCTTACCATCTCGTTGTTCAAATGAGTAGGCAAGTGAGGAACGCGCGAACGCGAGGGCGGGAATCGCCCGACAACCATCGCCGCGGCAATGACCCCGGTCATTTCTACCGCCGCGCGCGTCTTGCGGGCGGGGACGTTCGCCGGACGCCCGATTGTCCTTTCGAGCCCGCACCGACGCCGATTCCACGCGTCGCTGCCGCACAAGGCGGTTGTCCCGTTCCTGCTCGCAGACATTGGCGAGGGCATCCAGGGTGGGCGATGCATCGCGCGCTTGCCGCAAATGCACGTGCTGACGGACTGTCATCGGCGGCCGAAGAATGCGAGGTCGTCCAATGGTTCGGTTCGCGGCCCGTACGGCCGCTCGGGTGACGACGCGCAAACGTGACCTGTGTGAACGCGTCCAGGTTCGTCAAGCCCGGCGACCGGATCAGGCAGTTCGATCGCATCGCCGAGGTGCAATCCGACAAGGCGACGGTGGAGATTACGAGCAGGTACGATGGGACCGTTCTGAAGCTCCACGCCAACGTGGGTTTCGCTCCTCCGTCGGCGCCCGCTCCCGCAAGTCCTCACGTCCCGTGGACAGGTGGGGGAGATGGCAAGGGTCGGCAAACCTCTGGTGGACATTGACGTTCCCGAGGAGTCGCCCGACGGGGAAGCTGGGCGCGAAGGGCCCACGATCGGCCGTGTTTCCGCTCCAGAGGGCCCGGATCCGGCGACGGCCCGCCCCGCCGACACGCCTCCTTCTGCTGCGTTCATTGGAACGACCGCGGCTGGGGTGCTCGCCACCCCCGCGGTCAGGAGAGTGGCGAGGGAGCACGGGGTGGACGTGGCTCGAGTGTTTCCAGGCACTGGCAAGGACGGGGTGGGTCGTCCGCCTATTGCGCAGCGCCCGCGATTCATCGCGTAAACCCCCAGAGAGTGCTTAAGGAAGATGTCATCCGCTACGTCGAGCAACGACAAATGGCCGATGCGACGTGCGGCGCTGGAAACGAAGGCGCTGGAGCGACCGATCGGACGCGCCCGGCGGGTACAGAATCGACGACCCCGCTGAATCCCATACAGCGGGCCATGTTCCGCAGCATGTCGCGCTCGCTCGCTATTCCCCATTTCCTCTACACGGAGGAAATCGAGATGGACGCGTGCGCCGCGGTCCGGCGGCAGATCAACGAGGCTCTCGCTGCCAAGCCGCGGTTGGGTGGCGTGCAGCGCATCACGTACCTGCCTGTCATCTGCAAAGCCCTGGCCCTCGCGTGTGCCGCGCATCCTTCCATCAATGCGTCGCTTGTCGATCCTAAGGGCGGCGTTCCCGAGCCGAACGCAGATCCAAAGGAGCTGCGCTTGCGGTCGCGCCCGGGACTTGATCTGAACTTTGCACTCGACACCCCGCACGGTCTGCTGCTTCCGCTGCTGCGTAATGCCAGCGGTCTTTCCGTTGTCGAAATTGCTGCGGAGATGGACCGGCTGCGGGCGCAGGGCTTGACCAACAAGCTGTCGCCGGCGGACACGGAAGTCGGAGGAATTGTACTGAGCAACATCGGCAACATCGGAGGCTTTGTCGTTTCGCCGGTAGGACAGCGACGGACATGCCGGCAGAGTGCCAATGACTAAGTGTCCCTTGCCGCGCGCAGATCATCCCGCTTCCGGCATCGCTAATCATAGGGCTCGGTCGCATACGGCGCCTTCCCCGTTTCGCATCGTCTGACTCGCTCGAGGTAATGGCCAAGAACATCATGGTAGTCTCGGTGGCCGCCGATCACCGCGTTCACGACGGCGCTTCGGTCGCGAGGTTCGCGGCGGACTTCCGATCTTACCTGGAACAACCCGGCAGGCTGCTCGCCGATTTACGGTAGTGGGGTATCATGTAGCGCATTCAACTAAACAATTCGAGACACTGCGCGCTCGCATACTGGTGCCAACAGCCTGAAGGCAACTACAGCGCGAGTCCCAGGATGGACAGGGCCGCCGCAACGATCCCACCCTGCACGACGCGCTTCCCGGCAGAGCTCGGCCTCGTGGTGGTTGTGCCTGTGGCGGTGGCCGGCGCCAAGGACGTGGTCGAGGCGTGCTGGGCGGATGTGGTCGGGGTAGCTGTGCTCGTCCCAGGCGCCCTTGTCGCCGTGACGAATCGGAAGGTCGACGAGTAGCCGAAAGTGGTGGCCGGGGCCGCGCCCTTGCTTTCGATCCATGGCGTCGCCGGCCCCATGGTGGCCGAACCGCAGCTCCCGTAGACGCCGAAGTAATAGGCAAACCTGTTGCAGGAGGTGGCTCGGTTAACTCCTGATTGACAAGCTAGAGATGGGTGCAATTTACCTGCCGTCAGACCCTGGTCCCCAGAGCGGATCGAAGCGGAGAGTGTGGTTGCCAGCCGTGGTCACACGTAGGCGGTAACGCGAATGCACCGAGTTCGGGACCGGAGGGCGGAAGAGATCGAACCATTCCACCGAGCCTTCGCCCTCATTGAGGTTCGGAAAGCTGCAGTTGGTGATCGGGCTGACCGCGGAGGAATTGCCGTACTGGGACACGGGCGTCACGTGAGAAGCCGCGATGACGTGGAAGATCGGACGCACGCACCGGAGCGCCATCCAGCTCGACGTTCCACCTGCATTGCAACAAAGGGATAAATCGACTTGTGCTCGCAGGTCTAGAGGAAGCCCACACCGCACCTGTCTCCACCGCAAACGGCGTCAATAACTGTGAGATCCAAGCACGAGCTGTTGTTCGGAACGTTGACTTTATTCGCGGGTGAGCATGTGCGTCGAGCGTCAACATGTCGGCTCCCACCAATCCACTCAGTCGGAGCCGAAGGAAAGAAGACATGCGGCTCGCGGTCGATCAACATGGTCCCCATGTACAGCGGCGTGGAGTTCGTCGACCTCGGCGAGATCGAGCACTGGTGCTCGAGGGCTGACATCACCAGGGTTCCTCCCGTGCCGTCACCCTGTGAGGGATCGCACCGAGGTTGTCAATTCAGGGCAGGGAAGCGTCTCGCGCGGAGTTACCTTGTTGACCATGCGGATTTCGAGAATGTGCTGGCCTGGAACGATGTTGAATCTGCCGCTAGACCAAGCAGGATTCCACACCAGTCCGGGAAAAAGGAGAGTGGTTGCTTGCGCAGGATCGGTCATATCAATGGTGGTCCCTAGACATCACCTGTCAACAGTGGCAGCTAGAGACCGTCTCCGAACATCTACCGTTCGCCATCCTGAGCGAGCACGTTTGTGTGCGCGTTAAGCTCGTCCGACCGAGCTCCTCGCCGTCCAGGAAGACGGCGTAGGTGTCTCCGGAGCAGCCTCCGTCCGCGATTTGCAGCTGGACCGACTGGCAGGGGTCCAGCTTCGAGGGTGCAATGTCGATCGCAAAGGTGGGATTGACGTCTCCGCTGAAGTCAAATTTGTAGATGCGTCCGCTAATACGGGATGTTAGTGCGTGCGGGGAGACAGATGATGTCTCTGGCCCCCACCTGTCGATCGCGTAAACAATGCTGCCGGAGTTGACCGCCTGCAGTGGGGCTCGTTTCTGCCTGTACTTCAAAAGGGGTAGGGCATGGGGCTGCGACCAGGATCCTTGGGTGCCGACAACCATGGCGAGCACGATGACGGCAACAGCTGGATGGCATTACCATCAGGGCGCCCCGCAATGAGGCCAGCGGTGAGTTCTCAATGGAGCAAACGCACCAGTGACCATCATCCACCGCGAGTTTGTCGGTTTCGCTTTCTCGGCCGACTGGACTGTGTTTGGTCCACCGACCGCAGTTCGGGGCCGACGGTCCGCTTTTGAAGGCCGTCCCCGCGGTGAATGAGCCTCCGTAGTTGCAAAAACCATCTGGCTCGAGGGTCAAACTCTGCGTTGTATCGTCAGAAGGGCCGCTCGCGAGAGATTTGAAGTGTGTTTGGGCCCGACGCGCTGGCGCGGCCGGGCGCGCCCCGGGTGACGTTGCGTTGCCAAACAGAATGACGGACGGGGAAGTCGCGGGTGCCATCAGCGCCGCTGCACAAGCTTCGGCATTGCACGATGCCGCAACGGTCACGATGACGCCCGGTAAGCCGCACGGGTGCGGAGCCGCGCGGTTCATTACGACGCGTCCCTCGGCAGACGAAAAGTACGCGCTCATCGCCCGCAACCTGCAAGAGGTTCTTGGAGAATCGGAGATCAAGAAGGTGCTGCAGGACCGCGACTTGCGGATGTATTGGGGGACGGCTCCCACCGGTCGGCCCCACGTCGGCTACTTCGTGCCGATGGCCAAGATTGCCGACTACCTGAAGGCACACTGCGAGGTGCGTCCTTTGCCTTCTCGGATGTCTGGACTCATTGGACCCACGGAGATTCCAGGTCACTATCCTTCTGGCGGATATCCACGCGTACCTGGACAACATGAAGGCGCCGTGGGAGCTGTGCCGCCTGCGGGCCGAGTACTACGAGGTCGTCATAAAGGCCATGCTGACTTCCATCGGGGTGCCCGTTGGCAAGCTCAAGTTTGTGCGCGGGACCGACTTTGAGCTCTCGAAGGAGTACACGTTGGACGTCTATCGCCTTGCCGCCATGGTATCGGTTCACGACTCGCAAAAGGCGGGCGCCGAGGTCGTGAAGCAGGTCACGTCGCCTCCGTTGAGCGGTCTGCTGTACCCGGGTCTGCAGGCGCTGGACGAGGAGTACCTGCAGGTGGATGCGCAGTTCGGGGGAGTTGACCAGAGGAAGATCTTTGTCTTTGCCGAAAAGTACCTGCCCCTCTTGGGCTACAAGAAGCGTGCCCACCTCATGAACGTCATGCTTGCCGGTCTCACGGGAAGCAAGATGAGCGCATCGGATCCCGACTCCAAGATCGATCTGCTGGACGATGCCGAAGCCGTCAATCGGAAGTTGCGGAAGGCGTTTTGCGAGGAGGGCAACGTCACGGAGAACCCCGTTCTCGGCTTCGTCAAGATCGTGCTCCTCCCAATCAGTTCGCTCACGCACGGCGGCGAAGGGAAGTTCGTTGTCCGACGCCCGGAGAAGTTTGGGGGCGATGCGGTCTATACGGATTTCCCCACGCTCGAAGCCGATTTTGCGGCAAAGAAGCTTCACCCGCTGGATTTGAAGCAGGGTGTGGCGGACGCTCTGAACGGTCTCCTCGAACCTATTCGCAAAGCTTTCGAGGATCCGAAGCTACAGGAGTTGGTCAAGGCTGCGTATCCACCCGCCAAACCTGCTGTTCAAGGCGACATCTCAAAGCTCGGTGGGTGCCTTTGTTTTTCGCCGGATTTGGCGCTAACGCCCGGTCGTGTTAGATGTTCGCGTCGGCCGGATTCTCGAAGCGACGCGCCACCCCGATGCCGAAACCCTTTACGTCGAGAAGATCGACCTTGGCGACGCCACGGGCCCACGGACGGTGGTTTCCGGGTTGGCAAAGTTCGTTCCGCTGGAAAGCTTGGTCGGGAAGCTCGTTGTGTGCCTTGCGAACCTCAAGCCAAGCAAGCTGAGGGGTGTGGAATCCCAGGCCATGGTCTTGGCTGCCTCCAATTCAGATCGGACCATAGTGGAGCTCGTCGAGCCGCCGGAGGATGCTGTCCCGGGCGAGCCCGTCACTTTTGATGGGTACGAAAGGACGCCGGAACCCGTGCTGAATCCCAAGCACAAGATCTGGGAGAAGACGCAGGCACTGTTCCGGACGGGCGCAGATGGCGTGGCGATGTTTGGCGACGTGCCTTTCAGGACGGCACAGGGTGTCTGCAGGGTCGGCTCTGTTTTCAACGGGACGATTTCGTGAGCGGAGGCTTCAGAGAGGAATAGAATAGTGCGCGGCGGGGTATACATCGGAATCTAGAGAAAAACTCTCTAGACCGGGCATAGATAGGGTATGGGTATCGAGCCGCGCCTAATTGTTGCCCAGCAACTCCCTCTTTCCCCTTTCCTCCTTCGGGGCAGAGGCAGCTGGGCGAACGTTAAGGTGTGGAAGGGGACCGAAAGGTCGGGTGGTGGTGCTCGAGGGTCACGGGCGCTCGAGGCCAGCAGGCCTGTCGTTTGGGTCGTAGGTGTGGTTCTGTAGCCAGCGTGCCATGGCATGCTCGAAGATGCGGAGCATGTTGATGGCAGCGTTCTGGTCTCGACCCACGCACGCCAGGTTGCAAGGCCCGTGGTAGCACCACCTTTCACCCCTGCGACGAGCAAGAGGCATCAGGATACGGCAAGGGAAGAAGCAGGAGCGCGTCCGACACGTACCACGGTTTGAACGTCGGTATCGACATCGGTGGGTGGAAGGGGGTGGGCTGCCGTCGGCGCTTGCGCTGGCTGCGGTTGTCGAGGCACCCGCGCGTGTCGAGCATCACCGTCCCGCACTTGTGGTGGGTCTTGGAAGTGCGGAACTCGTTGACCAAGATCGGGAGCACGTTGTCCCTCCTCTCGAACTCGTTCACGAACCGGCGGAGAGAAGCGCGCATGTGCCCCTTGATGTACTTCATCGATCCCGTCTTGGTCGAGCCCAACGAGATGATGACGTGCACGGGCTTCTTGGGCGGTCCCGGGCCGTGCTCGTCGGCCATGCGCTCCCGCCGCTCCTTCCGCTTCCGCTGCTCTTTGCGCTTCCGGTTCTTGCGCTGCGTCCTCGTTAGGGCGAGCTTCGGCGTCCCGGAGACCTTCATGGCCAGCAGCTCGTCCACCATCCGGATCACGCCGATCTGCGCCCCGCGGTAGTTCTCCAGCTTGTGCCGGGCAAACTTCCACTCGAACTCGACCATCTCGTCGAGGTGCTCCAGCCGGTACTCGGCCCGCTCGCGCACGCGCTGGTAGTCCGTCTGCCGCTTCGATCCGATCCCGTTGTAGATGTCTGCCATCGAGCGGCCGGCGGGATCGTACAGCGACGTCGGGTCGCCCGGCGGCTGCTGCGTCGGCAGGTCCTGGCTGGCCTGCCAATTCCTGTTTGCGTTGCGCTGCGTGACGCCGATCTCCGACATCCAGCGCTTCGGAGAGATCGAAAAGAAACTGTACTCGGGAGTCCCGTCCGCATGGACACCGCTCGTCCGCTCCGCACAGGTCAATATGGCGCTAATGCCGGGATCGGCGCCAATCTCGCGGACCTCGATCTCGCCCGCGTCCCGTCGCTGGTAGAGCACCTCGGCCTCCTTGAGCGCGTCCACAATCATCTTGCGGTTCGCTTCGGCGGCCCTTGCCCGTCTCGCAACGTCCTCGTCCTCGTCGCTCATCCCGTCGACGGCCCGCACCTGGCTCGCGTCGTAGACGACCTTCGGCACAGCCTTCTCGAACTTTACCGAGACGGCCACGCTGTCGCTCGCGATCGAGAAGGCAAAGGATCGAGGCACGTTCTTGTACTTGCTCTTGTCGCCGTCAGAAATGAGGTCGTTGATTTTGAACAGCCTCGGCCACGCTTCCCTCAGATGCGGCGAGGTTCGCTGGTTGACAAAGTTGCCGTGGAAGAAGGTGATCTCGAAGTCGCTGTACCGCTGCGGAAACAGCCGCTTCCACCGCTTCAGCAGCTCCCCGATGCACTGGTCGCCAGCAATGTCGATGTGCTTGGGGGTTGTCGAGTACAGGGGGAGGATCGGCGAGGTGGGCGGCTCCGGATCGTTCCAGTTTGCCGGCCGCGGATCGGGCGGCGGCCGAGGCACAAAGGAGGCCGCGATCATGTCGTTCGTCCGCCGAATGAACCGCAGAAGGCGGTTCCAGTCATCGGGCGCGCCGACCATCCCGTTGTGGACGATCTGCATGTGTCTCCGGATGGCATCAAGGATGAATGCTAGGAGCCGAGCCGTCCGCGCCGGATCCAAGGCCATCTGCGTGATGCCGCCCATCGATTGGAACTCCCACGTGCAGGCGCCGTTCGTGTTGACGAGGTTCCGGAGGCGTGCGACCGTCAGCAGTTGAGGAGAGCCCGCGATGCCAATCTGGACCGAGTTCTCGATCTGGTGCGCCTGATTGTAGGTCCCCGTAATGTGGCGCATCAGCTTCTCCACCTCCCCCTTCCTGTCGTTCCGGAACTGCTTTTGGACGGTCGGCAGAATATCCGTTAGCGTCTCCTCGAACCAGAGCTTGTACTCTCCCTCTTTCGCGACGTAGAGGGACCTGTAGCGGGCGACGAGTTGGAGAATCTCTCGGATCAGGGGCACGGGCAGCAGAAAACGCCGTCCACGCCGCATTCCTGGCGTCTTGTACTGGTACTCGATCGGCGGGGGCTTTGGTGATAGCCTCCATCTCCCGCTCCTTCGTTCCCGCCGAACGAGTAGATCCGAAGCTCCTTGCGGCGCGAGTGGGCTGCGGTGTAGCAGCTGTCGCGGAGGGCTGTGAGCCTCGTCTTCGGCAGCGCGACCGGTTGTCCATGCCCGTCTTCCGCCACTTCATCGTCGTCCAGGTCGAGGTCAGCGCCCGCCGCCGGAGCGCCTCCTTCCGCCTGCGCCGGTTGTCCCTGCGCGGCCTGTGACTGCGCGTTCCCCGGGTCCTCCTGCCCCTGTTGGGCCTCCGGCTGCTGTGCGGGCGCGGGAAGCCTCGGAAGCTCCGTCACCGTCTGCCACTGCAGTAGCGCAAAGTCCTGCTCGAAAGCGGTCTTGAAGTTGCGGTTGCACGCGCCCTTGAGGTACAGGTCGATGTTGTTCTCGTACTGTTTGTACGAGGAGTTGAAGATCTGCGAGCACTCTCCCGAAAAAAAGCTAGGGACCATGCGGTAGGGCAGATTCTCTCCATCCTCGGCCTCGTTGACCGGGGCCGCGTAAAAGACGGGATACGAGAACCTGAGGCCGTCCTCGTAGGCGTCTTCGTGCTCCTCGTCCGTCGCAATCAGCAGCTCCTTGACGGCCGTGTTCCGAACGATCGACGCGTCCGCCCGCTGCTTGCCGAGCCAGATCCTGATCGAGTGCACGAGGAAGGGCAACTGGGCCGCCAGTGAGGGCGAGCGGATCACGCGGAGCTCGCCCGTGACGACGAGCATCAGGATGCGGAACAGCAGCGTCTGGTCGAGCGCGGGAAGCCTCTTGTCCCAGTCCAGCCAGAGCGTGACCGCGTTCTCCAACAGCCAGCACGCGGCCGCGCCACACTTGGTGAATTCGTCGGCAAAGGAACGGAAGACGGGAATCAAAGAAAGGTCGGCGCAGAGTGACTCCATGGAGGTCTTGATCGTGCTCATCAAGGTCTTGACGTTCTCAATTCCCGCGGCCTCGGCCTTCTCCAACGTCTCCTTCTTGCCGGCTGCACGCGCCGACGGCTTGTGATTGGGGCACAACAGACTGTTGCTTCGCTGGTGATCCGTGCGACCGCACGACGGGCACGGCTTCACCGGAACTGCAGGCTGTTGAGCGGCGGGCGGCGGCTGCGCGGCAGGGGCAGCGGGCGGCGGACCTGCAGGCTGCGCAAGGCCTTGCGGCGGGGAAGGAGCGCTTTGGTGCTGCAGGTGGGGGGGGATTGGAAGACCAGGCGGGGGCCCGATGGCCCCACGGGTCGGAGGTTGCCCGAGATGAGCAGGAACAGGTAGTCCTGGGGCATGCCGTCGAGCGGGAGGGGGTTGCTGCGAATAGGAAGCAGATTCAGGATGATTCGCGGGCTTGCAGTACAGGCCACTTCACCAGAGGCACGTCGTCACTCGGCTCCCTCTTCCTTCTCGACCGACCTCCGGCGAAGCCTCCTTGCTCGTCATCCATCATCTGCAGACGAAGAACGTGAGAAAATGCGAAAGAAAGGAGAACTTCACACGCACCTGGTCCGAGTCGCCACCGTTCAGTCCGTCAAAAGCTTCCCCCATCTCTTCGTCCAGAACCCGTCCGTCCTGCGGCTCGAAATCAGATCGGGGTGCCAATGCAACCCGACTCCATGTTACTCGCCGGCATCGTCGCTCTGTCCGACGGACTTGCGCCCTCCGGAGCTGCTCCGCGACGAGACGCCAGATCTGGGACAAAATGAGCAGAGGAAAGCCAGAGTTTGCAGACCAACGCATACTCTGTCCACGACCCCTTGGACCCCGTGTGGTCTGCCGTGCAGGAGGCGATGCGGCGATGGCAGGCATCGGCGCCGGAGCTCCTTGCTGGGCGACGCGGCCCCGGGTCGCGCCACGACGGGCAGCCCAGCCACCGCGACCCCCGCGGGCGCCTGCTGAGATCTCTGGATGATTTCCGATGCCCGCCGCATCCGGAGTTGCTTCCGCCGCGGCTTGGGGGGGACCCTGCGCGGCGTCGTCGGCCGCGTCCGCGCCCTCTGGCTGCTCGGGGCGCTGCCGCACTGCTGTTGCCACCCGCCGGCGTGGCGGCGTCCGCTCGCTTCCGCGGTGGCATTGTTGTTGCAGTATCGTGACGTCGGTGATGATTGCGTAGTCCGAGCACCAACCCAGCGCGGGTGATGTGACGCGCAGGCCCTTTCAGCTCCAAACCGGTGCGACGGCGCGCAAAGTGCCGCGCAACAGCTCCACAACCGCCCGCCGCTAGGCTTGGCCTCCCTGCTCTCCCTAGTTGCCAGGGGTTCACCAGCCCGTGACCGGGGGTCCGCCACGCTCGGACCGGCGAGCGGGATCGGACTCCGCGTCCCCGCGAAAGCTCCCTGCACCGCTACATAGAGGCTGGGAGATCGAACGCCAAGGAACTCGCCCTCGATTCCGCTCTTCTTTCGATTCGGCTGCCAGCTCCGAGGGGATTCCCACCAGACCTTCGCCGCATTGTCCTCGCGCCGGCGGATGCCAGCGCGGCTCCAGATACCCGCGGGCAAAGTAATTTGTCCTTTGAGCTCCTGAGGAGGATAGCCGCGACCACGGGACCTCCGTTGCTTCCAATGTTTCGGCGAGGCAAGACGGTCAAGCAACCAACCGATGCGGTGCGGGATCCTCAGCACTGGCCCCTGAACGGCCGAAATCCTCTTGGAATCGTTTTTCATCGCGCCATACTGGGAGCTCGGCCACGTTTCTGCGGAATGCCTGCGGTGGCAGGTCGCGGAAGGAACTTCCATGGTTCGACGGTGCCGCGGGGCTTCGGCCGTCATATCGGCGGTGATCGGGCGCAAAAAGGAGCCGCGCCGTCGGCATCGCCTTCCAAGATGCGTTTGGCGCCGTCTAGGTGCCATTTCAACGGAGATGCGTTTGCAGGTTGAGGTGCTTCGTGAGCGTGTTCGTGGGGGCGGTCGGCGAAGTCAAAATCAAACATCAGAAGTCGCCGGTTTCCGATCTCTTCATGTACGGCCAGGCCAATGCATCTGGAGAAACTAGCATGGGCCCATACTTTGGACATATTGTCTTCAGAACCCCCGTGGCCCGAGTCGCGTCGTCTCGTTCCGATCCGACGGTTGGACGCCAACTTCAAGCTATAGCAGGTCAACGACCGACTGCTGCACCTTCGATTCGCATTCTTGTGACGCCGGGAGCACGTATGGCAAAGAGTCAGTACAGATAAGCAGGGCGCGTGCGTCGAACGCTTCGAACGATGCCCGGAGCGGGCAGGAAAAATCCGCAAGCGGCTCAGAAAGACGTGCTTCAGGATACCACCTCAAGCATGCAATGCAGCCATCATTCCGTCCGCGTTCCAGACTTGTTTGGTCACGATCGTCGCAAGAGTGGGTCGCGGGGCCCGTAGCCTAGTCCGCAGCAGCCCGATGGCCTCCCCCGACGGTGCCGCCGACGACAAGGAACATCACGGGCACAGTTGTGTTGCAGTCTCGCCACCAACTTCCACGATGCTTCTTACATTGCATGTGAGACCGCCGCAGCAAGAGGGAACCCTCACAAGGTCCAAATCAGAGGCTGCCATGCAGGCACTGGAAGACAGCTTGGCCAATGGAGACAGAGACAAAGCTGCGGGGCCGCCACCCTTTGAGATTCAGTCAGCAATGAGACGCTTTGGCACTGGCTCCCGCTGCAATAAGACAGGGCGAATGGTTGTTGCGTGTCCGAGATTCGTCCAAGATTCGGAGGTAAGGCGGATGGCTGTGGTCCGACTCCACGTTGGGTCCATAACCATACTATGAGGACACTACCACCCGGTCTACGGCCGCTTCTGGTCCACGGCCACTGTGGAGGGTCTACCGTCGCCGCGAATGGTCCATGGGACCTTGCCATGGTCTACTGCGGACTCCGGTGGTCTGCCAAACCCGCAACGGTTTGCGACTGCGCGAACGGTTCACGGATACCCCAAATGGTCTACGGCGATGCGCAGGTGGTCCACGGCCGTTTCCGATTCATGCCCGGAATTCAAGAGCACAAACGGGGTTTGTACAAACGGAATGCCATCCCACGCCGGCCGCCGCAAGCGCTACATGTTGCCCTCTCTTCCGGAAGGCTTGCAAACAAATCGGCAGCGTCGAGGTCGGCTAAAGCTCCTGGGTGCGCTATTCGCCTAGGCCAGTTGTAGGCGCGCGGGCGGCTAGACTCCGATTTCTAACGCTAGCCACTAAACGGGGGCAGCAGCGCGCCCGATCATGCGTGCGTCGGCAAAACAGCACGTCCTTTCTGCCTCCCCATCTCCGTTTCTGCTTCACCGATGGGTTCCGATCAAACCATAAAGGGTCTTACCCCTAGAGCGGACCTGCTCGATGGCTCGGAGTTGCGGATACTCATCCGTGGGCTGCTTCGGCCGGACGTTCCGGGCCTCGTCCTGATTTCCGTTCCAGTCCACACGCGCTGGAATCTGCCCATCGTTATGTCTCTGGTGGATGGCGCGGCGGCGGACCTCGTTGGCAAGTTCAAAGTCAAGAAGGAGAACGTGACCGTCGCGGCGGTTCCCGGAAGCTACGAGCTGCCGTTCGCGTGCAAAGCCCACATCGCGACGGGAAAGTACGACGCCGTCATTGCGGTTGGGGTCCTGATCAAGGGTGGAACGATGCACTTCGAGTACATCGCAGAGAGCGTGACCCACGGAATCATGCGGGTGCAACTGGACACAGATGTTCCCGTCATCTTCGGGGTCTTGACGTGCCTGACGGAGGACCAAGCCAAAGTCAGAGCTGGAATCCGGGTCGGCGACGATGAAGGCCACAATCATGGATTGGACTGGGCGGCTGCCGCGGTGGAGATGGCTCTTCTGAAAAAGAAGGCCGCGTAGCAGTTAAATACATCTGCAAATGGCGCGCCGAGTCATGACGTTTCGCAACGCCTCGATTCTTTTCGCGGTTCTCGAGTCGTTACACCGTCACGGCCTGCTCGAGGTGGCTACCTTCACGGTGCGGAAAGCCGTGGAAACCGTCGATCCCGCGAGGATAGGTGGAGATTACGAGATCCTCCTCCCTGACGAGGGGAGACACCCTTTCGCCCGTGCCGACGCCGGCCCTTCCGCCCTCCAGCGCCCAGTCGGATTCGTACTTGAGGCCCCGTTCCTTCCAAATGGTGCTGAGCGCTCCGACCAGGTGATCCATCATCGCTTCCGTGTGTCCCGGCGTCGGTGTGATCCTGAGCCGCTCCTCCCCCACGGGCACCGTCGGGTAATTGATGGATTGAACGTAGACGTCGTACTTGGACAGGAGCTCGTCGCTGATTTGCTTGCAGATTTCGGCGTTGCCGACCAGCACGGGCACAATATGGGAGGGGTTCGGAACCACCGGGATGCCGAGATCGGCAAGCCTGGCCTTGAGGAGCCTGGTGTTGAGCTGCTGCCCGATCCGTTCCTTCTGCGACGTCTTGAGGTACGTGATCGAAGTGATGGCTCCAGCGACCACTGCGGGTGGCAGGGAGGTGGTGAAGATAAACCCCGGCGCGTCTAGAGAGCCAGTAACGAATTAGTCAGCTGCGGATTGTGGACGCGCTGCGTTGGTACGCACAAGATCGTATCATGTCGCAGAGCGCTGCCGAGGCTGCAATATAGCCGCCGACGATACCGTAGCCCTTGGCTAGCGTTCCGGAAATAATGTCGACACGGTGCATCTGATCAATGTACTCGGCGACCCCCGCGCCGGTACGGCCGTACATCCCGACGGCATGGACCTCGTCGAGGAACGTGATGGCATTGTACTTGTTCGCGAGGTCGCAGATTTCCTTGATTGGACCGATGGAGCCGCACATGGAGTAGACGGATTCGAATGCAATGATCTTTGGGGTGGCGATGTCCAGGCTTTTGAGGTGGCGCTCCAGATCCTCCATATCGTTGTGCTGAGAACGGGAACAGTTAGCTCAAGAGAATGGCAAGTGGATGAGGAATGGGGCGACACCGACCTTGAACACGATCTTCTTGGCGCGCGAATGCACGATGCCCTGAATCATCGAGGCATGGTTCTTTGCGTCCGAGAGAATGACGCATCCAGGCATCTTGGAGCCCAGTGTAGCCAGAGTCGCGTCGTTGGCTACGTAGCACGACGAGAAAACGAGAGCACCGCTCTTCCCGTGCAAGTCGGCCAACTCGCGTTCCAGGTTCAGGTGCAGCTGTGCGTTGCCGGCGATGTTGCGCGTGCCTCCGGCGCCGGCACCGTACTGGTCGAGCGTAGCTTTCATCGATTCAATGACTTGGGGGTGTCTACCCATCCCCAAATAGTCGTTGCTGCACCAGACGGTGACGTGATGGTCTGGAGTCGAAGTGTGCGCCATTGGAAAGCGCGACGCCAGGCGATTGATGTTGTTGAAGTAGCGGTAGCTCTTGTCCTGGTGCTTCTTCTCCAGCTCGGCCTGGTAGAAAGCGTGGTAGTCGAAGCCGGCCGATCCGATTCCCGTCCTCGACTCCGTGCTGGGCGCTGGGAGACGGCTGAGCATCCGCATCGCGGAACGCTGAAAACCGACCCACCGACAAACTCGGAAGGAGGCGCATACTTGGTACCGGCCCGCTCGACATGAGCGGCCAATGCGCGGGCCGTGTCGTGCGGCATGGGGCACTTGGCAGAGGAGCCGAAGGCGCGAGCGCCTCTCATCGCTCCCGGGCGAACCCCTCTGTTCCCGCCATGATGGGCGGCCTTGACTTTGGACTGCTCTCTGACGGTGAGAGCCGAGCCCATCACGGGGCATTCCTTGGCCTTGGCGTAGAGCAGCGACTTGGCCAGCGGCAGACCGGGAGCCGAGGTCGCACCGCCCTGGCCGTGCACCGCTCCCACCGCGCTCGTGGACAGCGCACGGAGGCGGGAAGCAGGCGTGCTCTTCAAGAAGGGGCAAAGGGCCCGGCCGAAGCGGAGGTGCTCCATAGATGCGTGTTCGACAACTTTGCCCGGAGGCTCACTCGTAAGCTCACTCATCACCAGGACTGCTTCTTGCTGGGCCAGCAAAGCAAAAGACGGATGCACAGCTGTGGCATTATTCTATAACGAAGTTAGAGTTGGCACCTGCGGAAAAGACCCTTTCGTAATATGGGCGGACTACTCCAGGAAGGAGGAGAAAAAGGAGTGATCTAGATTATGAACTGTCGGCGCTCCTAGAAGGTGGAGCCACTCCTTGTCGCCGGAGCAGTTTGGCCTGAAGTGAAGTCATGAAGTCAGAATGCCTAGCTGAATCTGATGGGCGGTCGATTCTACTGACCCCGATCCTTCCCATTCGAGCTAGAATACGATCTGACAAGAGCGGGACCGCTTCCCGTTCCCGATCGTTCTCCATTTGGCCCATGGAACGAGCAGCAAGATCGATATCCTTGGCGCACTTGGAGTATTCCGCGGGCGTCACCTGGACGTCGAAATTGAGCGCGCCGATGAACCATCTTTCCAGCAGGTTCCTGGATCCGCGTCATCTCCATGCCCCTTCTTCGGACATTGTTCCCGCACTCACATGTCACTGACGAGCATTTCAGGAAAGATGACGCGGCAAAAGTCCGTGTTCCAGACCGCGTTGTCATCCCAAACTTTGGATGCAAGAAGAATGCTGCCAAGCAGGAAACGCATCCAGTTGTTACCGGAGAACGGTATCCCCGTCGCGCTTGTGATACGCCGAATGTAAACCTGAGGCAACGGCATCAATAGAGGCAACGCACCGCAACGTTCTCGCGACGAACCATCATGATAACGGCGCACTCGCAAGGCAAATCAGCCAGCTGGAAAACCTTGATCAGCGTGGCAAAGATGTCTGCCGACTTTGGAGCACTTGGCACAGCAGGCGGAGGCTGCTCAACGGAAAGTGAGTTAAGCTGGAGGATCAGATGCGCAACATGTACCATGAGAGGATAGATGTCCTGGCGGAGGGGGTTATCCAAAGATGTGCCGCTGGACGCGGAATTGATGCGCATTTCGTCAGCTAGCACTGTTGCTATGCTACGAGGAAAGTCAGAAGAGACGGCCAAACTGTACTCGAGCAGAGCTCACTTGGACAGGATTTTCCGCAAGTTCGTGACTGGCGCAGATTCAAGGTCTGTGCTGGCACGCAACTCATCGTCGGCCTTCAAAGTTCCATGAACAAGACAGTTTGATTGCATGGCAGAGCACGGTGACCTCTGGCCTGCCATCGGGGATGTAGGCGGACAACGTGATGCTTCGGTTTCGGCGGTGCTGCCATGCCTCTGCGGAAGGGCAGGGAGGTCCCGAAACAAGTCATCGGCCCTCGCTGCATGGCTTCCAACGCTTTTGCCTCCCAAAGACACTGCAGCACAGGCACCCAAAGAGCTTCCAGCAGACAACTCGGAGTCCACCATGTCCCGGGATGCTAGCACCAGGCCATTGCCGTCGGCGGCGCTAGTCAACGAAGCAGTCCCAAAGATGCCATTCTGCCGCCCCAACAAGCCGTCCATACTTCTGCGAGTCGTCTGTATATGTACGGAGATCCAAAGAACCAACCGCAGGCGGAAAGACGACTGATGCCTAATCTATCAGATTTCAGATTGGGACACGTCAATAAGCCATAGTGAGAGCAGCAAGATAGGCGGCGTAGAGTTCGGAACACGCCGTTGCTGTTTGCGTGGAAGATCGGGAGGGGTTTGTTTGGCGGTTCAACGCGCTCGCGCCCACCGCCACTCGGCGCCGGTGTATGTGTTGGCACAACAAGACGTGAACGAAGCGCAGTTGCCGCCGCCAAGGTGGCACAATAGCCATGGGAAAGGGTGTGGTGGCTGGCAAGCGGGAGACCGAACGAGTCGTTGAACGGGATCGATTCTCCCCCTACTCTTCGTCCCCTTGGCCCGCACGCCCCGTATCTGGTCGAACCTCATTCGCTGGCTTTCGTCGCTTTTGCGCGGCATGTAATTGGATTCGGCTTCCCTCGCCGTTTGGCCAGCTCTTGTCGAGACCACCACCTTTATGGGAATCCAACTCAAATGGATCTCGTTGCTGACCTTGGTGGTGCAAAACAGGTACAATTGGTCGCGCTCGGGCGAATGAAAATGGTTGCTAAGTGCCGGCGGGCCTCTGCCCTCAGCACTCTGGTTCTGGTCATGCGGTACTCGCGGATGATCCCGGGCCCGCGATACCTTGCTTCGACGGCCGTCGGTGAGTAAGAGTGTCCGCGAGATGCCGCAAGGAAGTAATGCCGTTTCTCAGTGCTCTCGGAAGTCACAAAGTTCCTCATCTCGCTCGCCATCTACGTCCGTGAAGAGCAGGATCAGCACAGGTTCTCGGTTCGCAAGCTCTACAACGACATCTTCGGGCCAGAGTCGGACTGGTACAAGCTTATGGTGCCCGCGATTCTCTACTTCATCCAGAACAACTTGCAGTACATAGCGGTGACGCTTCTGGATGCGGCCACTTTCCAGGTCACGTACCAGATGAAGGTGGGCCGGGCCGTTGCAGCTTGCTTGGACCTTTGGCTCAATCGAATGCTCGCAGATTCTCACAACCGCGCTCTTCACCGTGTTCATCCTCAATCGGAGTCTGTCGCGGCTGAAATGGATATCTCTCGTGTTCCTCACGGCCGGGATCGCGCTCGTACAGCTCCCCAGTGGCGCAGACGCCAAAGCGTCGGACCTCCAGGTCAGCGAGAAGCTGCTTGGTCTCCTTGCGGTCACGATCGCGTGCCTTTTGTCGGGTCTGGCCGGCGTTTACTTTGAGAAGATCCTCAAGGGCACATCGGCGTCTTTGTGGGTTCGCAACGTCCAGCTAGCGCTGTTCTCTTTTGTGCCGGGATATTTGTTTGGCGTGCTGTGGATGGACGGAGATAGCGTGCGGGAGAACGGTTTCTTCCACGGCTACAACGCATGGGCCTACGGCGCCATCGCTTGCCAGGCATTTGGGGGCCTCATTGTTGCTCTCGTAGTCAAGTACGCTGGTGGGTCCATTCGTCGACGCCTGATTGGGACGTGCTCAGCAGCGTTCGTTCGGCAGACAACATCCTCAAGGGGTTCGCGACCTCGATCTCCATCATCCTCTCTTCCGTCGCCTCGGTGTTCCTCTTTGACTTCCACATAACCCTGACGTTCTTGCTCGGCTCATCGCTGGTCATTTATGCCACTTACCTCTACGGGCTGCCCGATCAACCGCAATCGGTGACGCCGAAAGAACTGCAGTACGTGAGGGTGGAAATGCGCCCAGAAGTAGAGGATCGCGAGGATGTCGAACACAAGGGGCTAAAGCATTAGATTTCTGAAGCGCTTGGTGCGAGTTTTGACCGCGGTGGGAGATCAATCGGCGCCCGCAGACGACTGCTCCCGCGTGCGTCCATCTGTCAAAGCCTCTACTTCCGAATTCCTGACGGCAGGTCCAATTGATCTTTCTCTAATCAAGGATGATGCCGGGCCTGACGTGTGCACGCGCCCTCTCGGTCGCGTCCGCGAGTATTCGGCACTTTCGGACATCTGCAGAGTGTCGTCGCCGCATCACGGACGCAGATGCGACACGACATGTCTTCAAACAAGGCTTAAGCCAACCGAAGTGGGATGCGGGTCGCGACCTGCCACTTCCACCTCGGCAGAGTGCCATCGGACCCGCCTTGCCGGCGAAAGACTCTTGGAGGACCGAAAGCTCTGTAGATGGCAAACGGCTGTGGTACGCCGTCACTTTGAAGCGCTCGAGCATCGGGATGCCGCAAAAGACAAAGGACCTGTTGCACAGTGACCTTGGCTTCAAACGCCGCTTGCGCACGGTGTTCTATCCTGCCTCGCCTTCCATCGCGGGGAAGATACTGAAAGTCAAGGAGCTCGTTCAAGTCGAAGTGCTCGAGAAACTCCCGTACGGAGCGCAAAAGACAAGTGGACAGAAGCTGGGGCGCCACGAGGTGCCCAGGAAGCTCAGGAACGGCGGATCGCCATTTAGGGGGTTCATCGCTGAGGGATCAGTGCTTCCCTGGAGGGCGAATCGAATCAATGATGGCGTTGAATGATTTGAGTGTGTAGTGAAGAAGCAGGTATAGAATCGAGGTCAACGGCGCGCAAACTTGGAAGTCAATCTCGGTGGCGCGCTGAAGCCACCTACGGCCTTCGATGATGGGGATTATGTTAAGAGAAGGTGTAACCGCCGCAGGAGAACAGCGATTCTCACCCTCCGCAGCACGTTCAAGTCCTCGTGGATCTCGGAATCCTTCAGCAAGTACGGGCACTGGGGACCCTGCTGCTGCTTCCGCCTTCGCTCCTTCCTTTCCTCTCCGACGCCCTTTGTCATGGGATTCCGCCTCGTCGCACGCGCCTTCTGGTCCATCGCGCCGTCCGCAGTGACTTGGAGGAAACGAGGGGGGCGGGGTCGGGGAAGCAGGTTAAGCGAGAACGCGGCACAGTTGGCAGCGGAGCGACTGACCAGCCATGACGTCGAAGTTCTCGCGCTCCTCTCGCAACTTTCTCCTCTTGTTTTCCAGGTCCAACAGCATCTTCTCCTTGAGGCCCTGCTTCTCGTTCTGGACCCCGTTTTGCCGTGAGCCTGCGAGGTCGCGGGGGTTGCCTCAGGACTCACGTGGTAGTCCTCCTGTGCGCTTGCTTTCTCGGCCTCATACAGCACCGTAGCGCAGTGAAGTTGGTAATCCCGGAAGAGCTCGGCCTGTCTAATGAGCTCATCGCGTTCTTCAATGAGCTGCTTCATCTTCTCCCTGAAATCAGGATGCGATCCTGCCAAAGGTGTCAACGGTGGGCGTCGGCAGCTCGCTGCGTATTGCCGAACCATCCTGAAGGTCCTTGATTTCTCGTTTGAACCCGGCCAGCTTCTCCAGAAAGATCCTACCACGGGCACGACAGCAACGAGCGTGAATGGCGACCGATGAGCGGGGAAACAGCCTCCTCACTTCTCCTTGTTCTCCGCGAAGTCCCGCTGTAATCGCTCCAGGCGCTCGAGCAGGTCCTGCCGGCGCTTCTCCTTCTTGGAGAGCTCCACGGGGGCCGAAAACCGGTCCTCTTCTGCAATCGCGTTAGCTTGGCGATGTTGAAACAAAGTAGGCCGCGCACCGAGGTAGCCGTCCTCCATCTCCGGGGGCGTTATGGAGGTCCTGTCCTCCGTGATCGGTTATTGGCCTGGTTAATTGGCGCGCCTTGATCGTTCGGCATGCGGCCCCCATGCACAGATTCGACGGACGCAGCGATGGCCAGATCAGGGAAATGGCGGCCGAAATCGGCCCATTGCCGTCCTCGGACGGATCAGCACGCTTCAGTTTTGGTGCGCTGGTCTGATGCCGGGCACTGCGCGAATCCGCCGACCAGACGTCGTTCGAGCAGGGGAGACCTCTGTTGTCTGCGCTTTCTATGGGCCCAAGGAAGCGAGATTGCGGGACGAGCTTTACGACGAAGCCGTCGTCGAGCTATCCTTGACCCGTCCCAAGGAGGGCACGGGTACGCGTCCGCCACGCGCAAACGGTCTCTTCGCTTACCTCCGTCTTAGGTCCAAGATACCGCGAGGACGAGATTTCCATCAAAGAGATAGCCCTTTCTTCGATGCTGTCGGAAATGCATCAAGGGGCGGCGTTTAAAATGGCCATGAACGTCGCAAGTGACCACGGATCGGTGCGTTCACCAGCGGCCCACGTTGGAATGTTGACGAGCGTCTGTCTTGTCTAGAGCTTTTCGGCGGCCATCAATGCGGCATCGCTCGCACTTTTGGACTCCTGTGTTCCGACCCGCAATCTTTGTGTGTCGGCAACGTGCGCCGTGGCTGCCAGCGGCGCACTGATGCTCGACCCTACGGACGTGGAGGCGGAAGCAGCCGCCTCTTTGCATTCCTTCGTCTTCCATGGCCCGGACAATGTCGGTTTGGTGGCCAGCCGGTCGACAGGGACGTTCACGGAGGACGAATTCAACGCCGGCCTGGACCTTTGCCGCGCTGCCGCAGCAAAGATTCACGCATTCATGTCGCTTAGCATCCGGAACGCCGTAGAACGCGAGCGGGACGGCTCCTGATCGCCAGTCAGACTTGGTGATCGCTTCCGACCCGGACGCCGTGGAACCAGGCGCGTCAGGCCGCAGGCCATAGATGGCCAATACCAAAAGCAGAGCAGGCAACCTCGAGCGTGGATGCAGCTCCGGCCCCGCTTCTAAGGTAATCCGTTCTCTGGTATTGCTTCATATGAGGGTCCGTCAGCTTAGACACCGTAAACAGGTACAGCGCCTTCGGAGGGTGGAGAATGACGAACAATAGAAACTAATTGACAGCTGTAGTCCTCGTCGATTTGTCCCTCCAGCGTGTGCGCCCACTGGTTCAGTTCACGCACTTTGTGGGCTAGGTATTAGGTTTGAATAACACTCGGAAACGCGCGCGAACTCCCTTGCACCACCACCAGGACCACACGCATCGCCTCGCGAAATGGTAGCGTATCTCGGCTGGATTGGGCCTGAGAACGAGCTGGGAGGGAAGCGGTCTGGTTGCGGCTGCTGCTGGGCGTCGTCTTGCCGGGGGCGGTCCCCGAACTCCGTGGGCTGCTTAGGGAGAGCGACGTCGGGCTCGCCGGTGCCGCAGTTGTGGGGGAGCGCCCCTTGCCGTGCTCGCGCCGTACCGCCGATGGGGTGCTGGTGGTTCACTGGAGGGTGTTGACGTGGTCTGCGCGTCCCTGGAGCCAACGCGGGCGGATCTCCCTCGGGTGCGGCGCAGAGTTCCCCGCGCGGGTAGCCCGGGGATCCTGCCATCGAGTGAGCGCCGATGGACCATCTTCATTCGACGACTGGGCCGTTTTGCTGTCGGAGCGGAGGGTGCGCGGGAGCCGTGGCTCACACTTTGGCTCCCACAACAGGGCAAAGTCCACGGCTCTCTGGCTCGTGCCGGCAAAGTGAAGGGCCAAACGCCCAAAGTGGAACCGGCGGAGAAGAAGAAGCAACCTCGGGGTGAATCTCTGTGGTGATCGGGCGACAAGGCCGCAGGGTTGCTGACGCAGTGGCGCACAGGGCGGGCAAAGAAGCGGATGCAGTACAACCGAAGATTCGTGAATGCGGTGGCCGGCTTCGGCAAGCGGAAGATGAACCCGGCACCGATGGTTTGTTTTGCCCGATAACAAACGGCATCGTGGAACTGACACGGAACTCGTTGCAGGGCAAGACGTCCGCCGCGCCTTGAGCTTGTAATGATCCAGCACAACTGTACAATACAGTAGGACTCTGCGCATTCATTGCCATTACAGTACGATGTCGGCGCCAGAGCGACGCTCAAGCCACCTTGCAGCATTCACCTTGCTCAAGATTCTCCCTTCCCGCGTCCCCGGCGTCCCGTGCGCCGTCCGAAAGAATAGCTGTGTCGTAGCTAAACTGGCAGCTTCGCTTTGCCGGCAATTCTGTCGACGATCGGGGCTACGAATGGCAGACTGAGGAACGTGCCGATGACGGGTAATCGTCGGCTGCGAGATCAGGTGGTCAGAGCAAACCAGTGCCTGAGCGGGCTTCGATGACCTACAGGAAGCTAACAATAACTGGGAAGAAATCGCTGGCCAATTGGGCGTCAGATTTGCACGATCCGACTCATTCCTCGTGACCCACCCAAAGAGGTTCACGAATCCGACGGTCTCCACGAGCATGCCGATGAAGGGCCACTTCAGGAAAACCAGAATGATGCCGAGGAAGAAGAAGACGGTCCCGCGAAGCTTCTCTCTTCTTTGAAAGAAGAAACGGACGGTGCTGGCCACGCCAATGACAAGGGTCACGCCGGCCAGAAACAGAATCTGATAGCGGAAGGCAGCAAGGGGAGGCAAGCCCCATTGCAAAAGCTTACTCGTCCGAATGCCGTGGTCTCCCCGAGAACGCTCACGTTGCCGATCCCGAGAAGGCCGCCGTCAAAGAACATTAACATTCCAAGCAGCATGAAAAAGACCCCAAACGCCGTCAAGCCGACCCCAATCTCTGTGTCGTTGCCGAACGTCAGCGCGCGCTGTCTATCCCCACAGCCGGAGTAGAGCACCCGCTTTGCGTTTCTGTAAGCCATGAGGAAGAAGACATCGTGCGCCCTTTGAAACTTCCTCGTACGGCGTCGATGTTCGCAGTGATATGTAGCGGTGCCTCGGTATGGGTTACGCGCGAGATCCGGGCGGACGGGCAGAGCAGGTTGAGGTGTGACGACGGAGCCGTCGCGCGGCCGCGCGCGTGCGCGCTGCCCGACCTGTGCCGCGACCTCCTCACACGCGTGGCGGGAAGATGGCGGCAGGGGCGCTTTCGAAACGCATCATCAAGGCAGGACCAGTACAGTGACGTCCTCAACCCTTGGCGAACGCGTTCCGCTCCAGGAAACCGAACGGTTGCTCAGCGAACCTGTCCCCGGGATCTCGGCGTCACCCCACGAGGACAATCTCCGCTACTTCGATGTGATCCTGGCGGGCCCGCACAATTCGCCATTTGATGGTGGGGCGAAGAGGTCGCGCGCCGTCCCGGTCACGCTGAGCCTCGCGAAGGAGGGGTCTTCAAGCTGGAACTGTTCCTGCCGGACGATTACCCCATGGCCCCCCCGAAAGTGCGGTTTCTAACAAAGATCTACCATCCAAACATCGACAAACTCGGTCGAATCTGCTTGGATATCTTGAAGGGTGAGCTGGCGACATCATTGGGTCATTGCCCCCAGCCAACTGCTTCTGCAGACAAGTGGTCGCCCGCGCTGCAGATCCGGACTGTTCTCCTGTCGATACAAGCGCTGCTTTCCGGTAGGCCTTGGCAGTAAGGCGTTCAATTGGACTGTCGCGAGACGAGCTGAAAGCGCCGAATCCCGACGACCCGCTCGCGAATGACGTGGCACAGCACTGGAAGGACGATGAGCGGGGTGCAATACGAACAGGCAGGTGACCTTGATTGACGGATTGGAACTCGTTTCTGACATTCTGTGTTGCGCCCTCTGTCCTTAGCCCAGGAATGGACAGTGAAGTGGGGCTTGAGTGTGTCCCAGCCGCAGGCCTAGTCGCCTTACCCTCTATTTCGCGCCCCTTCCAGGTGGGCAGCAGCCTGATCGCATTCGCTACCGCGTTGCTTCGCTGCCAGCGAGCGAACCCGCCCGTGAACCAAGTTTGACGGCGAACTGCGGCCCCTAGGCGGAGTTTCGCTGAGGGATGAATGCTGTGAGGAAACATTGAGCACGATATACAGCTGTCTTCTCAACCGAGCCGCTGGCGACACATACCGGTCACCATGAAGACGATGCCGAGCGCACCGGCGAACGAGGCCGTAAGGATGAACAGCCACCAGCTGCTCTCTGCAGTCAGTCCACCCAGAACAATATAGCTTATGCCCCTGCCCGCGTTCGTGAACAGGAACTTTGCGTACTGCGGAACAGTCGATCAGTGCTACGGGGGTCGCGTCCGCAGGTTTCCCCACTTCCTCCACGGCCGAAGGGACATAGAATTCAACAACAAGGAGCAAAAGCGAGAAGCAGCTGCCAGCGAAATCAAATTGGCCGTCATCATCGGCCACGAAGAGAGCTAAGAGGTCAATTGTCCTGAAGGTCGCCTAGCGTAGACCAACATGACATAAATCCCGGCAATGACGCTGGCTGGCGTCGTATGGAGGTATAGGAGCCCTCCTCCACCGGCCACGAGCAGGAGGGAGCAAATAATGCTAAGGAGCTTCCAGATGGCCTTCGCAGGATCCATTTCTCGGGGCGAGCGACCTCCAAGGTATCGTCCAGTCAGATTTGAGCACCGAAATCAGTTGCTGACTGCGGAGAGGACCTGCGCGGCGCTTCGCGCCGGATTGTCAAGGGCGGCGCGCACAGCGGCTGCTCCTGCACGCGACAACAACTTCAACCGCACACCGGACCAACCTTCGGAGCACCTTCGGTGAGCCATATGCCTCCATCGCGGTCGTTCCTTGTGCTAATAAGATGGCTTTGGCCGTTCGCTGTGACCCGTCGGTCACGATTCCCCCCTCCATGATCGTGCGCCACTCGTGCTTCTGCTCGGACGCGGACCCACCAGAACAAGATGGCGCTTCACTGGGGTAAACTGCCCGGCCTGCCGCAGATGGGCATATGGTTAGTTTTGCCCCTATCCGAGAACCCTTGAGCTTGCGAAACAGTCTTGAACTGATTTCGCCACTGTCTAGGACGTACGCTCTTTCTCCGATGCGCCAGCGCGTTACTGCAGGCCTGTTCAGCAAGTCACTGTTCAATGCCTACCGGCGCACGCTCTCTGCGGCGCCGTATGTCGTGCCGCCCCTTCTCCTCGGGATGTACGCGCACGATTGGGCCAACGCGAAGTACGAGGAGATAATCCGGGCAGGCGTGTCGGAGGAGTGAAGAAGGACATTTTGCTCTGCGGCTCGCAACGAGGGACCAGAAAATGGAGAGGCGACGTCGGCTAACGGACTACATGCCGAACGCCATTGTATTGACATCCAAAGGACATCCAAAGAACCGTGTCTAGAGAGCCTGCGCCTCAGCGCGTTGCAGGGTGTTCAACGTTGAAGGCCACGCGACGCCCCCTTCTCCGTCGGGATCCCCGCTTTTGTCGAAAGCGTATCCGGAATATTTCTCGGATGTGCGGCTCAGGGTGGAGTAGACGCTCATGCGTCGAGCCAGAGATGAGCTCGAAGGCTGTCCAGTGTCCGCGGGGCCGGCAGCGTTTGAAGACTCCGCGTACGTGACGTGAGGCGAGGAGGAGCGAAGAATGTCCGCAGATCTTCGCTCCCCGGTCGTGCCTAGAAGAACGGCATCCGCCTCTCCAATGCCCCCGCCGGCCAGCGCCGAATCCCGGGGCGGGGAAAGATGAAGTACGGAAATTTCGCGGGTAATGTCCAAATCCGTCGGGTAGTACGTGCGACGGAAGAGCTTGACAATGGTCCCGGGTCCGAGGCAGCATACGATCGCAAGAAACAAGCCTGCCCAAAAGCTCAGGTTCCCGAAAATGACTCGCCAGTAACCGTACAAGTCCACCGAGGGTATGGAACCGTACACCATGAGGTACACGTAAACCGAGAGCACTTCCAGCGTGATCACGACCCACGCCACCCAGGTCCAATTAAGGATATTGAACGCGACCGTGAGGTTCGAAACTGTGATGGCGTAGCAGGCAATGACAGCTCCAAGAAAGAGCTTGTCATCCAGGGAATACCCGGTCGGCCAAGCCACATTCTGACCGAACACTGCAAACGTGACAAAGAAGACAAAGACTGACTGAACCAGGCCGTCGAACACGAACAGCAAGCTGCAACAAGATAAGCGCGTGTAAGCACGAGATCGCGAACCCCTGCAGCAACCTACAATCTCTCCACTGTGAAGAGTTCTTGGCGAATGCCGGTCAGATATATCTGCGGCACTTCGATGGAAACCTTCGCGCTGACATCCTGTTCGAAGATGCCTGGCAAGAGCGTCAGTGCTGCTGACATGTACGGCAAGCGTCACCTCACCGATCACAAGGACGGGGAGAGAGGTGAAAATCAAGTTGAAGAACAGGATGAAAGTGTACTCGAAGAGCACGTCGGTAGAAAACCTGCACAGTTGCATGAGAGGTGGCGCGCGAAAACAATGGGTGATCCCACCCTGTGAAGCACTGGTACCAAAACAGGGAAAAGACCCAGACGATGCTCTTGTAAAAGAAGTTGAGAATCATTTCGGCGCATCGCATGTACGACCATCGTCCGTGGACCAGCACAAGTTTGGCGAGGAACCTGAACTGTCCGATGACGTAGTCACTTGCCATGGCGGCCTGCAGACCCTCTGCTCCGGCGATTCCGACACCGACGTTGGCCTCCTGGATCATACCGACATCGTTGGCACCGTCCCCAATCGCAAGGCACATGCATTTCAGATGCTTCTTTGCCAGCCGGACCACCAAGGCTTTCTGCTTCGGCGTCACCCGACAGCAAATCACCGATCGACATTGCAGAGCAACCGCCAGCAGCTCCGACGACCCCTCCTCGGTCTCGAACGCGTGCTTCATGGTTTCGCCGTCGATAACGAGGCCAAAATGCGGAGTCAATTGCGACATGTCCCCCGGAGCTTGCCGACCAGAGGCTTGGCGAGATAACGTCCCTGGTCGATTAGACGGGGTTGTTGTGAGGACATCCGCGCCACGCAAAGCCGCGACCCGCTGACTGGCTGCAACCAACTGCTGGTGGGCGTCGCTCGCATTTCCGGCGTCGCGCACAACAATGAGCTCCATGTGCGCTTCCAGGAGATTGCAAGAGTAGCCGATGTTGATCGCCGTCTCCAGCTTGTCCCCGGTCAAAACCCAGATCTTAATCCCCGCTTCCCGCAGCAGACCAATGCATTCGGGCACGGCATCTTGCAGCCGATCCTCGATGGCGGTCGTGCCCAGCAACGTGAGGTCCCGCTCGATCGAGTCGTAGCACGCTTCCAAAAGCGCCTCCCGCCCACTGAGCGCGCTCGCCGCCGCGTCGTAGTCTCTTCGCCAAGCTTTGTACTCGGGGTCCGGGATGGCCCTTTGCGCGAGACACAAGGTTCGTAGTCCCTCTTCCGCAAACGTCTCCAAGTTGTCCTTAGTCTGCTGCTTCAGCACTTCATCACCGGCTTTCAGGCGTGGAAGGATGATCGAATCAGCCCCTTTGGTCAGGAGCAGCACCTCGTCCTTGTCACCGTCGCCGCGAACAATGATGCTCATCCTCTTCCGCGCGCTGTTGAATTCCAAGACCTGAAGAAGCGAGTAGACCTCTTCATGCCCGCGCACCGAAAGGGTTATCGACCTCTGCGTCCGTTCCTTCAACACGTAGCCTGCGTCTCTCGCCGACAATACCAGTGCCTGCTCATCTGGACTCTCGGCGTTGTAATGCACTTCCCCGGTTTTCGCATCCACCGACGTTGCAACAGTGTGACATAAGGCGAGGCAACGAAAGAACATGTGAGTGGCCTCGACATGCTCTGTTTCGCCGGACAAATCTTTGCGCAGATCCTGTCCGGGCATCAGCTTTCCGCGATTCTCTCGTTGCGCAGCGACTCACGAATGCGCCATAAACGGTTCCCAAAATATCACACTTCCGAAACTCCATCTTGTTCATGGTCAGCGTACCCGTCTTGTCGGAGAAGATGTACGCGATCTGGCCCAGATCGTCTGCGATCGACCAGTTCTTCGGCACACATGGTTGGTCGTTCTCCGGGTAGTAAATGTCGATGTCGACGAAGATGAAATACGCCTGAAGCGGGATGAGTGGCGTCGTTGTAGCGCGGCCCAAGATCGAGCATACCTGAAGAATCTTGGCAATCTCGATGGTCACATACAGCGATATGGGGATCAGATTCTGGAAAAGGATCATTGATGACCAAAAAGTGATGAACCCGTATCCGGCACTGGCTTGATAATCCTGGTTGAACCACGGGGCCAGAAAGTCCTCCCAACGCTGACTGTAGATCATGTGTGCGATTGTCACGCCCAAGCAGAGCAAAACCAGAATCCCAAAGGTGAGAAGGACCTGGATGTTCATCTTCCGCTCGATGCGCGACCTTTTGTGGGGCGTGGCACCGGCATTCAGGAGGATTTTCGTTTCCTTTCCCGTGTAAGCCACAAGGCCGACGACCCATTCCGTGTTGCGCAGAACGGAGCCACGCAACATCAAGTTGCTTATGTTCAAGGGAATCGGTCGGTGGAGTTCCTCAATCAAGGGAACATCGCGAATGGGAGCGGCCGCCGAAGATTGCCCATGCACGGTCCGCGAGCGTAAGTCCGAAACAGCTGCTGCGCCAACTCCCTCGGACGCGTGCTCCGGCAGAGGTACGCCGCGCGGAATAGAGCTTGTTTCCGCGCCCTTGGCGCCCGTGTCAACGGCGGGATCGGCCAAAGGCGACCTATCCAATGAGTTCAATCCGTCGCCTACCGCGGCGGCGGCGGTTGGAATCATTATTACTCCAGAGTAGGTATAGAGATTCAGGTTCGGTCCCTCGGAGTCAAGCCAGAATCTAGCGCCCCTGCACGAGTAGGCACTGTCGAGAAACCGTAGATCCACAGGCCCGACCTTTGACTTCAAGTTCGTCTCGCCGTCGAGGTTCTTTGTCTCCACGTAAGCCAGGTTATCCGGATCCGACGTGCTCAGAACCACCACATCGGCCGGGATCAGGTCGTTTTTCCTCAAAAAGACGAAATCCCCGACACGGAGGTCGGACCAAGTCACGACCGGCCATTCCTCTTCGTACGCTTCAGGTTTCGAAAAGGAACTAGGCGCATCCGCCACGGCGTACCCATGGTTCTCCCGTAGCAGCTCATCTTGGCGGGCAAGGACTTTGGCTCTGCGGCGCTGCATGTGGGGCCTCAGGCACGACTCACAGCAAGGCAGCACCGCCAGCAGGTTGTCGATGGTCTTCCAGAACAAGGTACCATCAAAGCACCGCCGACGGTCGTCCAGCTCCTCGGCGAGGTAGTTCACGTTGTGATGCCGGGCCAGACGTCGCGTCAAGCTGTTGTTGAGCTCCTTGTCCGACTTGTGGCGCTTGTAGTCCTCCCATCCGTCCTTCAAGGCCGTCAGCGTGAGCACTATGACCAGGGGCACGAAGGGCATGAACGCGTTGGTGACCTGGAAGACTGGGAACACCTGGGACACCGCCATGGCCAGGAAGAACACTGGACGGCGCGTCAAATCGTCGGCTTTCCGACGGAGAACCGCGAGACTTACCGTTCGCAATGCGATGGAACTGTTCCCAGAGGTTCTTGGGTAGGAAGGTGATGATGGAATATCTGCCAGCGAGTTCCCAGTTTAGGCACGTCATTCAGTAGCGGTCCAGGCACTCACTTGGCTGTGGAGACCTCGTTGCTCGGGAATTGCACGGAGGGGAAGCCAGCAGCATCGAGAAACGAATCAGGCTGAGGGAGATTGACAAAGATCCGACGACGGGGTGGCACAGACACCGGCTGAAGCGAAGACACCGTCGCATGAAGCCCCGAGGACCCCTTAGTCCCGTTCGCGGCGTTCCCATCCCCAAACGTCCCGGACCACCATGAACGCAGTTTGCCAGACATGTCAAACGTCAGCTCCCATTCGGTGCGGGTGAGGTTGAGGCTGGGAGACGCCGGGGTCCCAGCGCAAGATTCTCCGCGGAAAAGCGGCCCAAGCCACGGGACCCAGCGGAGGCTCACGTTCTAGATCGTTTTTACGCCGAGGCGGGGCGGATCAGCCCGCCCGCGGCGCACCTCGCGGCAGTTTTGTTCCGGGCGGAACTAATAGGCCGGCGTGGGTATCAGGCCGTCGGCACGCAATGCTCGCGTGTGGAGGCAGGTCCTGACGCGTGGTTCGGCGCGTTCGGCCGCCGCCGAGATGCCTGGCCCGCTGTAGCAGAGGCGGCCTGTACCGGGCCTGCGTGCGGAGTTGCCGGGCGCGATCGATGGGGGCCAAGGGTCGGAACGATCATCATTCATGGTCATTGGCTCCCTTTATTCTTTCTCCAACTTTACCCCTCGAACTCGTTCTCCTACACCCTTTCGGAAACCAAAGACTTGTACTACATCTATTGCTTGATTTGTGGAAACAGCGATGAGGATAAAACCGTTGGGCCGGCAGTGGTTCCTCGTATCGATCAGCCTCGCTGAGGCGTCTTGTTAGTCCCAGGGGCGAATGATGATACTTTGATCCATTCTGTCGAGGACACGAAGGTGCTGCCGCAACAGGTTATGCGGTACGGAGTCGCGAGATCAGTCTGCAGTAGTCGCACCCGCTCGACGCTGAATGTCGCCCGTACGCATGTAACGATCGCACCTCTCGTTAGAGCCACCTTGATCGGCATGTCGATCTTGATCGGGTGTCCTGTCAATGAAGGTTGTTGTGCGAGCAGGCAGGCTCTTGGCCAGATCTTGGCCGACGAAGGCCTGGCCGGCCCCCCTGACCGCGTTGGAACGCTCATTCGATTTCATCTTTCTTCTATTGCTTTCCAGTGGTGATTCGCTGGCCAGCGCGACGTTGTCCGGAAATGGAGGTTGGCGAGCAGCTTTTCAAACCAAGCCCGTGGAAGTTCCAGATCTAGTCCCCAGTGCGCCGCTGCCCCTCAGGTTGCTGACTCCGAGGTAGCCGTCCGCGCGAAAGGTTCAGGCGGGGCATGGGTGCGACGAACACGCGACTCGACACGGTGCTTGAGGTGGTGCTTTGTGGCGATAGCTTCGCCTCATTCTCCCTCCTCCTCGGCGCATGCTTGGCGTTTGGAGGTCTTCAGATCTTTGAAAGGCAAGGTTCTGAACGACGGAGGCGGTTGGGGAGGGCAGAAGCGCCGGGCGCCCGACAGCTTGAGGTCCGCGTCGAGCCGATGTCCCTGCTGCCTCCTCTTCCTGCATCGCACCTCCTAGCGTTCGGGAGGTTTCGTAACCTCCCGAACTCTGATTCTGAGCTCTGAGGAGGGGCTGAAGAGGACAGGAAGAGCCCGGAGAACGGTTTTGTTTGGTTACTAGTCAGAGCTACAGTACTGAATTACAAAGATGAGCGGGAGCTTCAACTCGCCACCCCACACACAATTTTAATGCTATGGATTTGCCGTTTCGTGAGCTACAAGATGTAGGCAGCGCCCTGCTTTTCCGGGATTTTTGGCCCTTATCTGTGGTGGGAAGCGTTTCGGCGTGGGGCGCCAAGTTGAAGTTAGATTCGGGGTTAAAGAAATTTAACCACAGCTAAGGCCTGAAAATCGGCCAGGATCCAGTTCTCCTAACAAATAGTCTAACCCGTGGGGTCCCGGGCCTTCGCTCACGCGTGCCCGGCCCCAAATCGGCCGCAATTGGAGGCACTCCACCGCCGCGATGGCCGAAGGTCGCGGCTGGATAGCTGCCGCCGTGGCCGGCGGGATCGTTTTGGCCGTCTTCGTGGTGCTCTTTGGCATGGTCGCCGGTGTCGGCCGTGGTCGGGATGGCCGCGGAAGGTTCTCCCTGGGGGACACCTCGACGAGCACCACGACCGCCCTCCGCCAATCACCGGTCACGAAACGGCGCAAGACCGCTGATGGGCTTGCACTGGAAGATGGAGCAGCTTTTGTTGAGCAGCGGCGCGCTCGAGCCGCGGAGAACACCCCCGGCGGGGAGAACGAGGCCGAGGGCCGCGGGACGCGACGTGCGGCATCCCAGCTCAATGTGGACGGCTACAAGGACGTTTCTGGCTCTGGAGAGCGTCTGTGCACCCACTGTAAGGAGAAAGGACATTACATCACGACGTGCCCAAAGCGGCAGAGGTGCAGACAGTGCCAGGGCAAAGGCCACGCGAAGAACTACTGTCCCGAGCTGTACCCCGGTCTTCTCAGGTTCGGGAGGCTTCTGACCGTCGAGGAGAATATCAGAATGCTCGGCATCCCCGAAGTGCTAAACAGGAAGCCCGGAGAACCGCTGTCATACGACCTCCGGAAAGCATACCTCCGGATTCTATACCACCAGAAGGCCATGGGAGTCGGTGATCCAGTCAAAAAGGTTGCGCAGATGGTTGGGGCCTCGGAAGGGACCATCAGGCAGCTGTACAACGAGTTTGAAAGGAGCGGCAAGGTGGCCTTGTGGGCGGACCGCAGATCTGATCGAACCTTCAACACGACGACGGAATGGAACGCATTTGTCATCGACTACGTCAGCAAACAGCACAGGGCAATGTGCCGTGTCCGTACCAAGAAGCTACAGAAGGAAATGGTGCGGGAATTCAACCGATTCTTCAGTCTTCGATACGTGCGTGCCCTCTGCAAGCGCCTGGGCTTCGGATACAAGGAGATTGGAGGCCACAAGATCGTTGTCATGACTCCAAACATCCATGTGCGGCGGTATGAGTACCTGCGAGAGCGGTACCGGATTCGCAAAGCGGAGAAGGAGCCCGACAAGAAAGTCGTCTCGGTAAGTCCCTCCCTCGCTGCTGTTCTGAGCTCCCGCTGACTCTTCACCCCAGTACTGGCTCGATGAATCGTACGTCCATCAAAATCACGTCAGCAACTTTACCTGGTATCGTCCCGGCGATGAGGTTCCCCACCCGGACGGGTACGGAAAGCGGTGGTGCATCATCGGCTGTGGATCGAGATACGGATGGCTCGAGCCTCCCAAAGTGTTCCAGGGCGATCATAAGCTGGCGGATTACCACGGATCCATGAATGCGAGGCACTTTGAAGAGTGGGCTCGGGGTGCATTTCGGAAGATGCGCGAAAAGGACCCGGAGGGCGAGATCCACGTACACATGGACAATGCTGCGTACCACATTGCACCTGTGGAGGGTCAGAAACGGATCTCGCAGCTGACCAAGAAGGCAGATCTCGCCAAGGCCATCATGGACATGGGCACGACTCCGTACACAATGGAGCAGCTCACGGCGCGCAAAACGAAGACTGGAGGCGGCTTTACCGTCAAGGACCTTCGCAAGCTGCTGCAGGAGCTCGGATACCAGCCGGAACGCTTCATTGACAAGCTGGCACTCGAGTTCGACATCTACCTCCACTTCCTTCCCCCGTACCACCCCAAACTGAACCCCATCGAGCTTGCGTGGGCCCGCGCAAAGAACCGCGTTGCTGAGAACAACGAGTCGCGCAAGTTTGCCGACGTCAAGGTCCTTCTGGAGGAGGGGTTTGCGCTGGTGGATGCTGCCGCATGGGAGAGGCTCGTCATTCATGCTGAGAAGGAAGAGGACGAGTACCGCCGCCAGGATGCAACCATGGTCATTCACATTGACGATGACGATGAGGAGGAGGCAGCTCTGGTGCCGCCGGAGCCTCGCAGTCGCTCTTTTCGGACCGCAGAGATGGTCGTCGACAACGAGCTCGAGAGCGATGCGGACGATTCTGGGGACGCCGTCCAGCCCATTCCCGACGAGGACGATGAAGATGAAAGCGACGGATTGGCTGTGACGGTCCAGGAAGCGCTGGACGAGGAGTTTGACGCGGAGGTCGCTCTAGCGCTGGCAATGAACGCCGACGCCTGGGCCGAAATCCAAGCCGGGCGAAACCCCAGCCCCACTGCCGTGCAGGCGGCTCTATTGGACGCGTCTCTGTAGATTTTCTAGGCGAAAACGATGTAATTGGTGTGTGGGGAACGAGACGAAGTTGTGTTTGGAAGTTTGCCGCTCAAGTACCCCGCACCGGACTGTAGTGGGCTTTGGCCCCGACTGTACACCTTTCGATTCCGAAAGGGTACACATTTCGATTCCGAAAGGTAAACGCGGGACAGTTCGCTAAAGAAGCGCCTCGAACGGATCTCCGGAGTAACCGCGGATCCCCTTTGCGTGGCATTAGATGCTCGTCGTTCGGCAACGACCACCTTCACAATCACCTTCAAGTGCTCGTAAAGGGTCCGCGCTCCGCGTGCCATGCTTCGGATGCTCCACAGACCGACCCGCTTCAACCGGCGTGCGCGCTCGCGTTCGTCCTGAACCAGCTTCGTCAAGGCCTCGCCGACGCCGTCGGAAAACTCTTCGATGAGCTGGCAATCGTAGATCGTCCATGAGCCTCTCAATTGGCCCTGATTTGAACACATCAGGAGCACGCGAGACCAGCGTACGAAGTACACGTACCATGGGAATGAAGCTTGTGAACCGCAACGGTATGGAGGTCCGGTTTGCGTTCATGTAGGCTACTAGCGGTCGGATCATGGCATTGGCCAGATAAGACATGTGCTCCGTTGCAATCGGTACGTTGGCCTTCAGGTTGTTGAGGCGCACGTCCACCATCATGCCAACTCCATCCGTGGGACCCGGCACCTGTGCCGGCTCGTGCTGACCGCTGTCGTCCGGGGCTGCCACGGGCGTGCCAGGTCGCGGCCTGGTCGGTGCGTGCTGCTTCCGATGCAATTCCTCCGCAAATGTTCTCTCATACGACCTCATTGAAACGACCTCCGCAACCTTGTCGATGCCGCTGCTCCTCACCGCGCCCAACTGGGCAGCAACCCTCGCGACAACGTCGTCCCCTCCTGTGAATCTCGCGGCGACGCGAGGCATCTGAATCTTGACGTCCATATCCAAAGTACCGGACGTGATCCATCCAAACGGTCCCACTGCGCCGTGGTTGAAGAAATCGATGGGCACACCGTCCACCCGCAGACGGGATATCTTGCTGGATTTCCAGTCGATCGGAACGTGCAGCGAAGAAAGAATTGTCGAGCCATCCTCGTCGGCAGTGTCGGCCCCCGTTGGCAAATCCCTCCACGGTCCATTGGGGGGTAGAAGCCATCGGGCCGTCGCGGCTTCCATCGGGTCGCTGATTTTGTGAATGCTGAACAGGCAGTTGTCAAACATGCCAACAACGCTGTCCGCAGCTAAAATGTCGTAGAGCATCCACTCTTGCCGAAACACGGGGAGGTCGGCGGAGAACACGCTAATGGTGTAGGGCCGGAACGAAGGAGACAGCACTGTCACGGCCAAATCCTCGACAGTGAAATTCTGTAGCTCGAAAATGCCGGGAATGTGGGACTCGCGTGAGCTCACGGGATCCCACGAAAACTGGCTCCAGTCAACGGTTCGACGATCCACGACACCCCGAACGCCCTTCATGGCGCAGTTCTTCACGATGCCCTTGCCTAACAACGCACAAAAGCGGTTAACTTTCAGGTTTGTTTTGTCTTTGACGCCGCGCATACCTTCGAGCGCTCTCCAGAAGCTGAGCGTCACGTCCACTTCGGAAGCGTTGAATTCGTACATCGTGAAGTTGCTGTCGACTTCATCGTCCATGAGGCTCGATACCGCAAGCTCCCGCATCATTTCCTCTTTGCGGACGTCACGGTTTCGGATCACGTTGACGTTTCTCAGCCTAATAACTCCCTCCCGCCATCGCGGGACGATGGCGGATTCGAAAGTTATGTTGGCCCCGACAAGACCCTTAATGTACGTGGAAAGAGCACGAGCAAAGTACTCTGGCACGCGACAGGGATCAGCGGGAACACGCCGGCAGAAAAGGCTTGCACACCTTGGAACTGCAGGCTGTTCGCCAACCAGACGACGATACTGACAAAGGTGGTGGTGCCGGCCAAAATGAGGAAAGCGTTCCCCACAAAAATCCAGCTGAATAAAGCCAGGAGATCATCGAACTTCCATTTGCGATTGAAGTTGGAACCCTTGAGGAACATTTGCGTTCTGTGCTTGAGTCGCTCCCAGAACATTGGTGCAACGGAACCCCCAACAGATGAGGCCGGTGCATCTTTCCCCGATGCCCCGGGTCCTTGCGCGGAGGAGAAACATCGCCGTCCTCGATGCGCGAGCGGTCGATGCGGCAGCGGAGTACGATCCAGCGCTGGGCCAAGGCCGTGGAGACAGCGATACTCTGCCACAAGGATATCGGTCTGCCTGGAGGCACCGCTCCAGGGCCGACAAGGAGATCCGCGACCATTCAAGTTCCGAGTGAAAAAGGAGGCCAACCGCGGACAGGTGCGCGAGAAGCTGCGCGACTGGAAACCGCATCCCCGCCAAGTTCCTGCGCCGGCGGAGGGCACAATGTCGAAGCAAGAGCGCCACAGCGAGTTCACTAGAACTCTTAAGTAGCGCCGCGTAGCGATATGGGGACGCTCCAAGGACATCGCGGCGGGAGTGATAACTCAGGTAAGCACGCTGCTCGTCGCGCGCGTCTTATCGCACATGGAACCCGTGGGGAACACACGCTCCGCCTAATGGCGTGACTAAATCATTGGGCGAATGGAATTTGGAGCCGGACGCGCGCGATGGAAGCAGTGCAGGCCGCATTCCTGGGATTGAACGAGAGGCCGGAACCTCCGCGGCCGCTTAAGCGCGATGCGACCGAAACGCAGGTAAAGATAGCCGCTGCACAAGACTGGTCTCTCTAATGGCTCGTGTTAGCTCTCGTACGGCCTAGAAATCTTTGGCGAGGCTATTCGACACCAGAGCCGCGGGGAACTGGCCCAAGCCCGGGAGCTGTACGAGCAGCTGGTGGATCTGAGCTTCGTGCGACGCCTTCAGTCTGATCAAGTGAGTGAATGATTGCTTTTCGTGCTTTAGTCAGTCTAGAACGATCGTGGACAAGCAGTCTCCTGCGGGAGATGAGGACTCGCCGTCGACCGGCCCAAGGCATGACGGAAGGCTTCTCGTGCACTCGGTTTACAGAAGCTACGGAGCTCTGCTCGATGCGCTGGGAGATCATGAGGCTGCACGGGACATGCGGGAACGTGCGCTGCATATTGACCCGAATCACGCTGCTCTCTGGAATGAGCTTGGCAATGTTGCTTCAGCCACCGAGGCGTACCTTGACGCCTCGCGGGCGTATGAGAATTGCATACGGCAGTCTACTATGATGCGGCACAAGCTCATCGCTTTGGAGGGCCTGGTTGCTGCCACGGAGAAACTGGGAGATGTGGAATCCGCGCTCCAGTATGCTTCCGAGCGATTAGTTTTGGACCCGAAGTGGCACGCTGGAAACGAGCTTGCGTCAAATGTCGTGGAACTACCTGTGGCACATCATCCTTTGGGCTTCCGCGGCTTTCACTCTTCCGGCGCGTTGCCTGACCCAAGCCTTGGCCCCGCAAACTCGGACCATACCAGGATGACACCAATTGCGACGGACGTGTCTATGCAGACACAAGCCTTGGGAGACGCAAGCTTCGCCGCACTTGGAAGACTGCTCGCACAGCTCTCGCGTGCAGAGCTCGATTCTCCCCACGACGAACTGGAGGATGAGCGGGTTTCGTTCATTCGACCTCTACGAGTTACTCTTGAGGTCATGGAGAAAGCCTCTTTCGAAGGAAGCGAAGTTCGCAGAACAGTGGATCCCTTCCCATCCCCTTCTCGCAAACGGAAAGCTGCAAACGACTCGGATACCGGGGACGGGGAGGATTGCCCGCCTTTGCTTGTAGCTCCGCCAAGCCAATTGGATCGTATCGATGGCGAGGGTGAAAATTCGCACGATGGCACCGCGGAACAGCATGCAGCGGAGGATCGCGATGTCACGGACGATAGACCACGCCGTTCGCTTCGCGGTGCTCGTCGACAAGAAGATGCACAGGATGAAGATGCCACTTTGCTGTCGAAGCGGCCTTTAGGATCCGAAACGGTCTTCGATGGCACATCAGAGGCGAAGTTGATTGCATTGATGGATCAAGTCCTCCCAGCGAGTTTCCACGATTGCTTGGCCCACTTGGAGGGCGGCCCGCCGGACAACCTTGTCGCTCAGCATATGGAACGCATCATGGACATCTCCCACGGAGGTTGGCGAAGGCGATTCAAGAAGCGAAAGCCGGACTCGGAAGCCGAGGCAGGCGTCGGCAGGTTCCTGGGGTCTGTGAAGGCCCAATTTGCTGGAGAGGCGGCTTCGTTCCTCACGGATTCGTCGGCGGTGCTCGACTTTGTTGAAGCTTGTGACGGGCTTCCGCTTGCCGCTTGGATCGATCGTTTTGTCAATGACTGCTGCTTCGCTGCACATTCCCCTGATTGTGGACGGTCTAGATGGCTTGCTACGCCGTTTCCCCCTTCGCTGGTGTCTGTGATTTGCGAATTGTTGCTTACGTCAGACATCTGTGGTGTGGGTTTCCAAAGATATGCCACCCGCGTTCTTTGCAAACCTTGCGAGGAACCACAAACACCTATCGGAGTTGTCAGGTCGGACTGCCAGCAGTCTGACCCGTTGACGGTTATCTCGCAGCGCCTGGTGACCGCCGCGGAGATTGTGCTTGATCAATTTGTTGATCAGTGCATGGAGCGCGGCACCGGTCACATGGACGACAACCATTGCAAGACGTTGGGCTCCTACCTCGGCATCGTCGGTTCGATTCTTGGTGATGCCGCCGCCGTGGAAACCAAGATACGGTAAGCGGGCTCTCCAAAGCGTGCGTTGTAGAAGTCTCCTGAAGTGTCCTGTAGATTCTACTGGCTCTTGGGACGGTACAAACTCGTGGAGGGGTTGGCCGATGAAGCCGACGTTGCCTTTGAGAAGTGTGCCAATTTCTGCCAACGGCTTGGTGAGGCTGTTGTTCTTGCAAATGCGTGAGTCCTTCGCCGCTATGCTAGCTGGGCCGCCTAATCGCGTCAAAAGGCGGTGGGACGGCGTGATCAGCAGCGACGCCGTTGCAGAAAAGCTTCGCGCCATCAAGGCTCGACGTTTCGTGGAAATGATCAGCGCGACGTTCAAGGCGGGGGATTACCAAGTGGTGTTCGGGGCGCTCGAACCTTTGCTAATCCGAGAAGCGGCAACGTTGCCAGCATCTGTGGATGCGGATGCGGAGGTTTCTCGCGAGTCAATTCTTGGCCTTCCGGCATCCGACAGTGTCCTTCTGCTGGAGTTGATGATGAAGGTACTGTGTGAGAACGGCATCAATGTGTTGTCTTCTCACGTAACCCGTCTGCAGTCAGCAGAGGCCGCGAACAAGCCACCCCACATCGTTTCTGAGATTGGTGCGAAAGAATTTGAGGCACTGGTTCTGCATCTCGCGGCGTCGTCGTCGACGCTGGATGTATTGGAGAAGGTAAGCGGACTGGTAGCTTCCCCTTGGACCCAGAGCCCTCATTGTCCTCCGCCAAGCTGGACTCTCTGCTACACCGCTTGAAGCTCGCATGGCAGCGCGGTGACCCGTCTCATTGGGGACGTGCATCGATAACGGCCTTTTTCCGCGCTACATTTCAGGCGACCATGTTGGCGCATGAGATGCTCGTGCGTTGGTCGGAGTTTGTGCCCCTTGCCCAAAGGCCGTCCCCTGAAAGAGAACGGCTGCGAAACCTATGCCACCTTTTCGTCGTTCGGACCATGCAGTTGGTTACACAGGCAGGGCTCTACCACAGGGGTTCCAATTCGCACGAAGTTGCCGAGTTCCTGTTGTTCACCCATCAGTTGCTCGGTGCCCGGGACCTTTGTGGAGCTGACAATGGCAAGTCTTCCGCAGCCTGAAAAAGCTCTTAACGGCTCACGAACTGTTCCAAAGGCTCCTTTCTTGAGCAGTGTCGGGAGATATTCTCGAATGCTGGTCCCAGTTACAAGCATGCCAAAATTCAAATCTACAACTGTCTCTACGACGTTGTCCTGGACGTGAGGCGCTCTGGGACCGATTGGTTGCACGTGATTGACCTTCTGGGTTTAGCCCGAAGTCCCGTTTCAAAGGCATGCGACGCAAGCCAGGTCTTTGGACAAACATGTCTCCGAAATCGCTCTGGCCATTGCTCCTCGATGGGCAAGCAACCTGCAACGGGACCGTCCGAACGAAAGAGTGCGTCACACAATGTCGGCAACGCTAGACAGGCTTATTTCGGCCGTCGGGGACCATTGGGAACGAAATGGTGAGACACGACAGGATGCCCGAGGCGAGGTGTCACTTCAATTACTTCATCCATCCTCAGGGCACGTGCAGCGCAATCGCAACCTGCTGGAGCGTGTCCTGTCGTCCGACTGTAAGATTGAGCCTGCATCTGCGCGCCATTCGTTTCCTTGGCACGATGCCAGCACGCTCGCCGCAGCGTGCGATTCGATTCCTGGTAGGCACACCCTCCGTCCGACATGATTGTGGTTTCTCCATGAACCCCTTCAGCCGCTTGCTTCCACGTGTTTTATCTCAAGGGCACTCTCATGTTCCCCCAGTACGATGCTACAAAAAGCCAGTACACAGAACATGCAGTCGTTTTGGAGGACGTGGTGCTACCTTGCTTTCTGGTGAACTGGACTCATGGCCCGTTGAACCAACTCCGCTCATCCGCTGTCTTAGAAAAATCTCGAACTTAATTGTGACTCTTTGGAAGCATGGTGGTGCCTTGGATTGTGCTACGCGCACCTCGCTTGGAACGCCCTGGGTCAGGAAAGTGGATCGGTCCTGCGATCGAGGAGGAAAGATGTAGCCAGCTGGCAAAGGGTTGGTTCTGCCCTGCGCTCTCCTGCACCGGGCGTCTGAGCTCTGTTTTGATGCCAGCGAGCCTTCCACTGTTTGACTCACGCCCTATACGGCATCAAAGATTCGCCGCAGGCGCTGATTTTCCGTGCTCCTTCTTTCCCTTTCCATCCCAAGTCGAGCTCAGCTGCGTCGGATTTGCTGTCGAGCTTGGGATGTCTCATCATGTCAATGATCTGCAGTCCCATGGAGGGTTTGGCGCTTCAACCTGCTTGCACGAGCGTCATGCCTTGCGCGGATCAGCAAGAAGAGGACGTTCAGGGCATCTCGCTCGCCAAGGAGGAAACGCTCCGGCAACGCTTCCTTACTTTTGCCGTGGCTTTGCTTCGGCAGTGCGCATCCCGGCAGAGAGAGGAATGGCAGCTTCCGTACATGATCGCGCAGTCGCTTCGGAAACTTGATGCGGCTCCTGCCTTGGTAAGCTTCTCTACGTTTGGTTGCGGCCTTGCCCGACGTTCCTCTCCGTAGATTTTGGGCTTTTTCCGGGAAGGGTTGGCATTGCAGCCACCTATGACATTGACTCGCGGCAAAGCTCCCCTGCTGGACTGCCGCCTCGAGATCCTGTCCTATCTTGGCAAAGACTCGGATCGCGGTCGCATTTCAAAGGCCGAAGCCTTGTCGGCTATCACTGCCCTCCCTGGCGAGCATGCCCACGTTGATGACTCCCAGCCCTCCCTGGTTAATGTCGTTTTGCAAGAGCTTTACCAGCTAAAGCGGCTGGATCCAGAAGGCTGGCATGTCAAGATACCTTACAACGTAACATCGCGTGCGCGGCTGATGACATCGTTGTCTCTAAATGCTGTTCATTCGCGCCGCAGATCGCGTGGCTGCAGTGGCATAAATTGGCGGATCCTGAGGCTGCCAAAGCCACCTTGAACTCCATCTTCGGTGCCAATCATCGCCTCAAAGTTTGGAAATCTGGTGCTGCCAGACCGGGCGATGTCCTGGCGACACGCCAGGCGATATATGCATTGCTTTTGGACGTGCTACAGGGCGCGAACGACATGGACGGAATCCGCTCCTTGCTTTCAAGAATCGGCAGGGACAGGAGCTCAAAGGACCTTTTCATGGAGGAGACCACGGACCCCGATTCGATATGGCGGACCGCCTTTGCCGCTGTCTTCGAGGTAGGTCTTTCCAGCGCACAATGCGCGACCGACCAAGTGACCTTGATTTGACAGCATGTGCGGGCGCAAGATGTCCTGGGGAAAGAACTTGTCCCCGTGAACCCCGGCATGTCCACTGCATTGGGCGCAAAGCTGTCGCGCGCAGAGTTTGACCGGCTGGCACCCCGCGTGGAGGACCGAATGCTTGTGCTCGCGAGGAGGTCCGGCCAGGACTTGGCGTCCCGTCGGCTGAATCTGTTGCAGAAGCTCGAGGAACTGCGCAAATGGAGGGACGCGTGGCAATGGGGACGCAGTGTCTTGATCGTGGACACCGACGAGGATTCGGATCTGGAGAGAATGGCCGTGGGAATCTACGGGTGGCTTTGGAGAACGGCGATCGTGGATGGGGAAATGAGCGTGTTCTCCAATGACGGCTCGGGACAGGCGAAGGAGGAGCAGAGGACCAACGACCCAAAGCTGCGATTCAAGCATGTTTCGCGCCGGGTACAGCTCTTTGTGCGAGGATTACCGCATGCCAGGACGATTGCACCATCCAAAGACAAGCAGGACCAGGACGCCGCTCAAGGCCCTCTATCATCTGGCGATGGGCCCCGCGAGCCCTCCATGTTCGGCGTCACCCCGAGCCACGGGCCCCGGTCCCCCACCGCGGCTCTCTGATGTAGCGCCCGAGGCGCTTTGCAAAACGACGGCAATTGCAGCGTCACTCCATCCCCGTCCCTTCATGGCTGCCTCGAGGTGCGACCTCTCGTCCGCCAGCGCTCGCCGCCTGGTTGACTTTTCGTCCATCCTTGATTTCCAGGCAAGCCAGAGTCCCAGCACTGAGCCACCGACGATGAGAGCAAGGGCCTTGGCCAGGATACGCGACGGGGCAACCGTGTCCGACTGCGGCATGGAATACACGAAGACGCCCCGCCCGATGCCCGGTGTCCGGGACGGCAAATCATTACCGCTTGGGAACAAGCCCGCGACCGTCGATTCAACATCCAGGGTCCCGCCCGTGGCGATTGTTTCGGGAATACGCTGCCCAAAACGCCTCTGGTTCTGGCCAGCGATGGCCCGGGCGGGCGACGCCCCGTGTCCCCGAGATTCCATTGACTCGTAGCCTGCTTCTTCTCCGGAGAAGGCCGCGTTCGATTCGTTCCAAAGAACCTGTTGCGCGTTGAAGCAGGGAGGCGTGCGGGACCGAGGACGATGCGGGATCACGCGGCGGGCCGGGGGGGGCGCGGGTGCCGGGCCGGCCCGCCGCCCCGCCAGGTCGCGCGGCCAAACACAAACAGTTCCGAAGCTGGCGGCAACAGGGTTTCGGAGAACGGCGAGGCCCCTTTCAAACTTCCCGTACGACTGTATAATTGCTTTTGGCAACGCATCGGACGGTAGTGGCGGCACTGGTCGAGAGTGCCGGCCACCCCGCGCGGTTGTTCTGCGGCACGACCCAACGCCAGGCAACCTTGCCGAAGTGCTCCGCTGAACGATCGGACCATTGATGGAGTCTGCGGCAGCAACAGTGGCGCAGGCTTTGTCCGGGAGCGCCGCAAAGAGGGTTACTCGCACCTCCACCGTCTTCGTCGACTCCTCCGGCACGGTGGAGCCCACGGCACCGGACGTCGGAACGGGCTCCGCACCGACGCAAGTAGTAACAGTCATTTATGTGACTCGCACCAGAACGACGGAGGAGACGGCGGATTCGGGGACCTCCCTGCCTGCATCGCCGACTCCGTGCACAAACTATGTTTGCCCAAACGACTGCGATGATTGGTCCTGCTACGAGGACAATTTGGCACAAGCCGGGTCGGCGACCACCGGACCGGATGGAACGAGGACGCGGATTGCCGCCGAAACCATCACACCCGCGCAGTGCACGGGATACGTCCGTTGCGTGGACTACAAGTGCAGTCACAACGAAACGTTTTCGTACGACCTTGCCCGTAAGTGACCGTTGTTGCGATGTGGTGGCGGACGTTGAGGGTCGACCGTATGCAGTTCTTTGGAGAGATGTTTGCGGCCAGCCTCTTGATGCAGCGCGCGTGCGGCAGTACCCGCGCCCGTTGCCGCCGGTCGTGATCAAGGCGACGACCAGTTCCCGCATGCCCACCACCTCGAGCATTCCGGCGTCCACCACGACAGTCGCACCTGTGCAGACTACCACCAAGCGGACCACAACAAGCCTGACAACGTCTGCTCCCGGCGAGACCACGTCCCGCCCTGCGACGACAGGATTGCCTCCGCCTCCAGCTGCAGCTGCGCAAGAGGGACTCGGTGCGGCCGTCATCGTGCCTATAGTCGTCGCCCTGATTGTCACCTGCGTGGCTGCGGTCATCGGTGGTATCCTTGCGTGCCGCAAGTGGAAAGCGCGGGTGTACAAGACGGCCGCCGCCATGGCCAACTCCAAGGAGCTGCCACCGATGTCGCCCAACGAGAACGGTTATCCGGTTGCGCCTGCCGCAGCGTTCGCCGTCCCGGAGTACAGGGAGTATGCTTTTCCAGACCACGTGTCGGTGTCGTCAGCGCGGAGCCCGACCACGGCCCAGACGGGAACGACCGTGCCGCTTCCGCACGGCCGCGATATCACCTCGGAAGACGTTCGCATGGCCATGGAGGCGGCCAAGGCAACGCCGCGAGCCGTGCGGGCCCCAAGTTCGGTCGCCTCTTCGAAGAGATCTTCGGTCGCGGGGTCCCTGCGAGAGTCCCTGCACCACCCGCAGGCAATGCATTACGCCGCGGGCTTTCCTGCGAGCCCTTCGGCCGCGTGGGGCCTCGACGGGGAGTCGAGGAGGCCGAGGGGAAGGAGCAGGGCACCTTCGCTTGCCGGATCGAGCGAGAGCGGATTCACGGCCGACTACCCCGCCAGCCCTGCCGTAGGTTTCGCCTGCATGGCTTGCGTGCATGCACCCCGACGAATCTGACGCGGCTGCCGACAGTCCACCCGAGTTCGGTCCCCTGCGGTCTACTCGCCGGTACCCGCCGAGCACGCATACATCTCCCCGAAGGCCGACCGATCGTCTCGCGCCGACCTCTACTACGCAACTCCGAGGGATAGGAGGTCCCGCGCGGACGGCATGGCAAGCCCCAGGGGCGATCGCGGCGGGAGCGGATACAGCTCGCCGCGCCTGCCCGAAGGCTTCCTCCCCCAGGAGGCGATGGACGCGAGGGCGGCGCAGCTCGCGGCGGAGGCGCTCCAAGGGTACTACTCGCCAGCGCCGCGGCTTCCGACCAGCCGCCGCGCGCATGCTTCCGGCTACGCCAGCCCGCGGCCCGACGAGCGGAGCTCGGACAGCGATCTCGAGCGCGAGAGGCCGAGGGACCGGGAGCGGCGCAAGCGGCGGAGCCGGGCGGACCTCCTTTCCGACACGGACTTGATCGGGAGCTACAGCATGCCGCTGGGCGGCCGGGGAACCGATGGGAGCACGGGGGGCTACTATTGACGGGCGCGAACGAAGCCCGCGTGATTGCTTGAACAATAGATTGCATGTCAAAACCCCATCACCACCATCTACTCCTCCTCCGGCGGTATCAGGCCCATGCGCTTGAGCACCGAGTACCTGATGCGCCTCGCCAGCTGGTGCGATAAGCGCCGGATCAGCGCGGACCCTGCGCGTGCCTCGAATCACCCACCCTCGTCTGAGGGTCCAGGTCCTCGTCTTCCTCGTCGCGCCTGCGGCCGGCCAGCTTGCGCTTCCTCGCGAGCGCGCCGGGAACCTCGTCCTCGTCCGTCTCGTCGCCCCTCTTTTCCGCGGCGGCCGCGCCCGGGTTGAGCCGCATCTGCGCCATGCGCTCGCGCTCCTGCTGGTTGACCCAGGGCGCGCAGGAGGGGCACGGGCACAGCCGGTAGTCCGGGAGCCGCTTGGCCTTGCCCGGCGCGGGCTCGGGGTTGGCGCCCGGCGTGGCCGGCGCGCCGGGAGTGCCCGGTCTTCCGGGGGTGCCGGGATCGGCCGGCGTGCCTGGGTCGGCGGGCTTTGCAGGGACCTTGAAGGGCGAGTCGTTCGGGGTCGGGGTGCCGGGCCCGGTGGCACCTGCGTCGGCTGCGGCTGCCTCGGGTGCGGGGAGTTCCGGCGCTTCTTCTTCGTCGGGGCTGTCGAAGGCCGGGGGCCCGGTGGTCTCGCGCGGCGTCTCGCCCCTGGCGACCTTCATGTCGTAGTCGGTGACGTAGAGGAACATGGCGTGCACGAGGAACTCTGCGGCGGACTTGAACTTGCGGCCCGAGGGGTGCTGGGAAGGGGAAGAGCGATCTGTCAGCGTCGGCATCGCGGTCGGGGCTGCGCAGGAACACTTGCCCCGACGAGGACCGTGTCGCTGCGCCACGAGACGATGCGCTGGCCCGGGGGCGGACCCTGGCGCTGGCCCGGCGCGGGCGTCTGTGCCGGCGAGCCTTGTGCCGACGGAACCTGGGCCGGGGAGCCCTGGGCCGAAGACGGGGGCCCCGCGGGGTCTGCGCCGTCGAGCGACGCATTGTCTGCGCCGGCATCGCCCTCGCCGCCTTCGCCGCCATCCGCCGGCTCGCCGCCGTCCGCGCCCTCGCCGCCGGCGACCGAGTCCGTCTCGGTCCTGTTTTCGTCGCCCTCGTCCGCCGCGGCCGGGAACGCGGCGGCCGGGAACGCGGCGGCCGGGAACGCGGCGGCCGGGAACGCGGCGCCCGCTCCCGCGTGCCCGGCTCCAACGCCAGCGGCCCCCCCGCGCCCCGCCGGCCTGCGGCCGCGCACGGCTGCGTACTGCGGCCGCCTGTGCAGGTACAGTGTGTAGCCCTCGGGAAAGTCTGGCAGCGCGGGCGCCAGCAGCGGGTTGAGCGACGGCCCAGCGGCGACGGCCGACGGCTGCGGCGGGGCGAACGCGCCGATGCCGCCCGAGTTGCGCGACGAGCGGCCGGAGCGCAGGCCGAGGTCGCGGGCGTCGGGCACGGCGGCGGGGCGTGCGGCTGCGCCGGGCAGCCTGCGCGCCGACTCCCTGCGCAGCGTGTGCAGCTGGGCGCGCAGCTGCGCGACGGTCTTGGGCGCGCCGTCGCGGCAGCGCAGGTTCTCGCTGACGGTGCGCAGCCAGCGCTGGTGGATGGGGCTGTCCCGCCCGAGCCGTACGTACTCGACCCCGCCCTGTCCCACCGGGACAACCCCGTTGCCGTCCGACCAGCCGGGCGCGTCGAGCGGGGGAAACGCCCTCAGGCCGGTCGACCCGGCCGGCCCGCCGCGCCGCAGCGAGAGCTCCCTCGGCGGCGGCAGATTGTGCGCCGAGATGCGCGGGGCGCGCGTCTTCTGCGGGGGCTGCGCGGCGGGCGCCGCCTGCCCCGCCTGCCCCGCCTGCCCCGCCTCGCCCGCGGGCAGCTGTTCGCCCCCTGTGTCCTGCTCGCCCTGCGCGTCCATGGAAATGGGGGGGGGCGCGTCCATTCCTTTCGTTGTCCAAAATGCGGCGCGCGCGGCCCGTGGGACACTTGTACCACCCCGCGCTATTTGCGAAATGCGTCTGCCCGGCGTGAGCGCGTCGGTTGCGGCGCCGGCGGCCGTGGCGCTGCTGGTCGCCGCGGCACTGATGCTGCCGCACGCCGGGCCGGACCTCCCCGGCCCCGCATCGCCGCCGCGGCCAAACTGCCCCGCGTGCCCGCCCCCGGCATGCGCGCCCCCGGCATGCGCGCCCCCGGCATGCCCGCCCCGTCGCTGCCCCGCCGTCCAGCGGCATCCGTGGGGTGCGCAGCTCGACGGCGATCTGGACCCCTTCGTCGACGGCATCACGCGCGGCATGCTGGACGGCATCGCGGCAATGAACCTGCCCGCGGTGACACGCTACGTGATCGTCAACGACACCGTGTACACCGATCCGCCCACGGCGGGCCTCGAGTGGACGCCGTGGACGCCGCTCCTGCTCCTGCGCGCCTTCTGCTCGCACCCGCTGCCGGACGCCGAGCTTTTCGTCTCGTCGCACGACTCGCCCCTGATTGCCCGCGACGGCCCCAGGCTGCCGCTCGTCTCCTTCACCAAGACGGCCGCGCACTGGGACATCCTGCGCCCCTACGACTCGCTGCTGTGGTGGCCCGAGGACCAGCCGCGCCGGGCCTGGGACGCCAAGGCGCCCCGGGCGTACTGGCGCGGCTCCACCACCGGGGGACCCTACGTGGCCGGCGCGTGGCGCTCCATTCCGCGGGCGAGACTTGTCCTGGCCTGCCGCGCGCTGAAGGACCTGTGCGACGCCGAGTTCACTGGCATCGTCCAGGCGGACGCGGCGGCCGCGCTCGAGATGCACGCCGAGCTCGGGAACGTTTCCGAAACAGCGCCGCCGTTCGGCCACCTTGCGTACAAGTACGCCGTCATCGTGGACGGCAACACGGGTGTGGCCAGCCGCTCCGCACGCTTCCTCGCCGGAGGTTCCGCCCTCCTTTGGCAGCAGACCCCGTACGCGGAATTCTTCTATTCTCTTCTGCGCCCCTGGGTGCACTACATCCCGCTCGAGCACAACCTCACGGACCTTGAGGACAAGATACTGTGGGCCAGGGCCAACGACGGCTACGCAAGGCAGGTCGCCGAGCAGGGGCGGGCGCACGCGGAGCGATACCTCGCCCCGCGGGTCGTGGATGCGTACTGGGCCGACCTGCTGCAGCGCTACGCCCGCCTGCAGCGGTTTGACGTGCGGCTGCCGGGCAACTGGACGGGCAACCGGCTCGTGCTCGGGAAGCTGCTGCCCACGTTTGTCAGTAGGTTCCCGCGGTGCAGGAAGCGCGCGCGGGCGCAGGACCCGGACAACCCGCTCTGGGAGAAGCTCGGGCGGGACGAATGAATGGCGGCTCTCGCGGGGTGAGTAGCTTTCGGTCACTTTGCGGCTAGGGCGGAGGGCGACGTCGCACTGGCCGGAAGGAATAATTTCTATAGCCCAAATAAGTTTACACCGAATCAAAACCATGGACCAGTCCAATGCACGGAGCTGGCAAGCAATGACGCTTCTTAGACGCCGTTCAAGTGCTTGATCGAGCTGCTGCGGCGTAGCATCGTGGCCGAGTACTTCGGCACAACGCGGGCCGGGTGCGGCACGAGGACGTGCTCGATGTCGCCCCACCACTTGTCCGAGTGCTTCTTGTACCAAGCGACTGAGGCGGGTCGATTAGGAAAGGGCGGTCCGGACGCGTGTACGCCAACTTACTGGTTCGCTCCAGCCCCTCTTCCCACTCGATCCTCGGCTTCCACCCGAGCTGCTCCAGCTTGTTCGAGTCCACGGCATAACGGCGGTCGTTGAAGGCGCGGTCCTCGACGTACTCGAGGTACTGCTCCTCCTTGTCGGCGAACCCGAACTTGGACACCAGGGTCTTGGCGAGCTCGAGGTTCGTGATCTCAAAGTCGGTGCCAATGTTGTAGATCTCGCCGACCTCGCCCTTGTGGAGGATGGTGTCGATCGCGTCCGCAACATCCGAGGCAAAGATGTAGCGGCGCGAGTTGCTGCCGTTGCCGTGCAGGCAGCTGTCCGCAGAAAAGGCGTTAGCCAGCATCGCACTGAGCCCCGCGGGGTCACACGCACACTTTCTTGCCGCGCTTGAGCAGGCAGACGAACTTCGGGATGACCTTCTCCGGGTACTGGTACGGCCCGTAGACGTTGTTGCTGCGGGTGATGATGACCGGGAGGTTGAACGACTTGGAGTAGGCCTTAACGAGCATCTCGGCGGCCGCCTTGGAGGCCGAGTAGGGGTTGGTGGGCTGCAGGACGGCCTCCTCGAGCAGGTTGCTGTCGGCCTCGCCGTACACCTCGTCCGTGCTGATGTGGATCATCTTCTTGATGTTCTGCAGGCGCGCCGCTTCCAAGAGGACGTGCGTCCCCACGACGTTGTTCTTGGTGAACTCGAACGAGTCGCCGAAGGAGTTGTCTGGTCGCACGGGCGTCAAGCAAGGGCGGGACGAGGAATGAACCGGTCCTGCTCACCGACGTGGCTCTGAGCGGCAAAGTGGATGATAGTGTCGATGTTTTTCTGCTGCAGAACGTAGAGCACGAGGTCGACCGACGTGATATCGCCCTTGGGACCGCGGGAGTCCCGTCAATGCTGCTAGGGTGCCGTCGAGCGGCCCGCGGCGCACCTTGACGAACGAAAAGTTCGGCAGCGATTCCAGGCTGCGGCAGTTGTTGAGCGACGCGCAGTAGTCGAGCTTGTCGAAGCTTGTGATATTGTACTCTGGGTAGAGGAGCGCGAACTTGCGCACGGCGTACGAGGCACTGGCGGGGGACAGCAGGGCAGTTTAGCGACACCATCGCATTTAGATCCAGCGGCCAGAAGCCTTGGAAGGCACGCCCGCGACGCGGGGCAGACTGTCGGCGACACCCGCATTGTTTGGCCAACGTCGCTCTGCGCCACGCGGGAGCCTGTGCGCGCCTCCGCGCGCCGCGACAAACGCCGCAACCTGCATGCCACTCACATGAAGCCCGCCCCGCCGGTAATGAGCACGTTCTTGACGTTTGGGTCCGCGGGGTAGCGGCGCAGGCCGACGTTTCGTGCCTCTGGGTCGAACTCCCACTCCTGGTTGAGCTCCTCGCTGTGGGGCAGACGCGGCGTGTGGCCGGGCTCCCAGTGGCTGTCGCCGAACGTCTTGACGGCGGCCATGGTGTGAGTTTGGATTCAACACTGGTGGCTGGGCGCGGGACGCGCGTGCGGCCGTCAATCACTCGGGGACGGGTGTCCCCGTGTCCCAGCCTTAACCCTTCTCGTCGAACGATGGCCCGGCTGCGGCTGCGGACGGCGGCGTGTGCGCTGGTTGCGTGTGTGTGCATTTTTCTAGTGCTGGTTGGCTCAGGCGGGCGCACGGGCGGGCCGGGGGCGGCGGACGTGCCGGCCCCCTCTGTGCGGCCGCTGCCCGCCGACGCCGGCCGCGCCCGCCCAGCCGCCCCGCGCGTCGCGATCGTGACGTACGACGTCGCGGGCCCGCTGCTCAACGGCGGCATCGGCACGGCGTACGCGGCGCTCGCGTGCGCGCTGGGCGGCGCGGGCATGGACGTCACGCTCGCGCTCGCGCTCGGCCCGCGCGCCGCGCCCGCGTCGGGCCGCACGTGGGCGCAGTGGGTCGCGCACTTCCGCGCCAGCTGCAATGTCGCGCTAGACGCCCTGCCCGCGCCGCCCGCGCTCCCGCCGCCCGGCGCACTCGCCGAGGCAGAGCGCGCACACGCCGCGCTGCTGTGGCTGCGCGACCGCGAGGCCGCATTCGACGTCGTGCACTTCCACGAGTGGCGCGGCATCGGCGCAATGGTCGCCGCTGCAAAGCGCCAGGGCATGCTGTTCGCTCGCACGCTGCTCGTCGTCGGCGCACACAGCCCGTCGGTGTGGGCAGCCTGGGGCAACCTCGGCCCGCCCACAGTCGCCGAGCTGCAGGTCGACCACCTGGAGCGCGAGTCGGTGCGCCTCGCCGACGTGCTCGTCAGCCCGTCGCGCTACATGGTCGACTGGATGCTGGAGCGGCGCTGGCGCCTCCCGGCCCGCACGCTCGTGCACCCCAACATAGCGGACGCGCAGGCCGTGCGCGATGCAGCCGCACCGGGGCCGCCCACGCCGGCGGCCGAGTTTGTCTTTTTCGGGCGTCTCGAGGTGCGCAAGGGCTTCGACCTGCTCGTCGACGCCGTGCTGCACCTGCAGCGCCAACACGGCTTCCGCCCAAACGTGACGCTGCTGGGCAAGGTGTCGGACCGCGGCGGCACGCGCGTCCAGGCCGCCCTCCGGATGTTCCCGGACTGGCGCCTGCTCTCGAACCGCTCGGTGGACGAGGCCGCCGAGTACCTCGCGGCGGAGGGCCGCGTGGCCCTCATGCCCTCCCTGAGCGACAACTCGCCCTACACTATCCTCGAGTGCATGGCCCGGGGGATCCCCTTCTTGGCCTCGGACGTGGGCGGCAACGGCGAGCTCGTGCTTGCGGAGGACAGGCCGCGGGTCCTGTTCCGGCCGGATCACCGCGGCCTCGCAGAGGCGATGCTGGCGGCAAAGCAGCGCGGCGTGCCGCGCGCACGCCCCGCGCTGCCGTTTGCCGGCGTCCGCGAGGCTTGGGTCTCGTGGCACGCGCGCTTGCCGGCGCCACCTCCGGCCCCGCCGCCCCCGCCGCTGCCACGCGTCTCGGTCGTCCTCGCCGTCTTTTCCACCGCCCACGTCGGCGACATTGTCCGATCCATCGCCTCGCAGGCCTACCCCTCGGTCGAACTCGTGGCCGTCTGCGTCGGCCTCGGCGACGGCGACCTCGCCGCCGCACGGACAGCGATCGGCACAGGGATCCCCGGAATCCAGCGGATTGTGACCGAAGTCCTGCCCCGCACCACGGCCGCCGCCTCGTGGAACCGGGGCAGGCAGATCGCCGCGGGCTCCCTGCTCGTGTTTATGGAGAACGACGCACTCCGTGGGTTGCGCGCATGGTTGCCGGCTGTCATCCATCTCGACTCGCTGACCGCCCGCCCGCTTCTCTCCTCTCGCAGTCACGGACGGCTACTTTCGCAGCATCGCGACCGCGTTTGCTCGCACCGGCGCCGCGGCGCTCACGTCCGTCATGGACGGTGTTCCCCCCTCTTCGTCCTCGCTTGCCGACGCACCCCCCAAACGCCGGTGGTACCCGATCGGGGCATCCCTCCCCACGGCAGGTTTCCGCAACCCGTTTGGCGACCCGCCATTTGCCATCACCGCGCACGCCTTTGACGCAGCAAAGGGCTTCCGCGAGGAGCTTGCCATGTGCTCGCACCTGGACCTCCTTTCGAGGGTGTCCCTCATGGGCCTGGACGTGCAGGTCGCTGCGCTCCCCGTGCTCCGCAAGAGCGAGGCATATCCGGTGCGCCTGCAGGAGCTCTCGTGGACCGAGCTGGCCGCCGAAAAAGAGCTCGCGTTCCGGCCCTTCGAGGACAACGGGGCCGCCGACGCGCTGCCCGCGGTGCGCGACTGGGACCCGGACAGGCCGCCGTCGATGCCCGAGTACTGCCTGGCCGTGGTGCCGGAGCGTAGCGCCGCCGTGGTCGCCCGCCAGGTCGACCGCTCCGAATCGGGCGGGGCGAGCGCAAGGCGGCTGGTCGTGTGGCGCTCCGACAAGCAGTTTTCAAAGCACCAGGTGCGCAGGGCCCAAGACATCACGTTGTCGAGCTCCTTCCGCAGCTCACGCCTTTCTCTCCCCATTCCAGGGCTCGCTGGGGTGGTCTTACGGCTACCGCCGCAGGGCATACGGCAACGAGACGGACGAGGGCTTCGTGCCATTCGCAGACACTCGGCAGGTCGATTCTGCCGAGGGCGAACCGCAGCTCGAACACTGGACGCAGGCGCACCGGTTTCCCAAGCAGCTCGCTGCATCTGCGACCGCGCAACATCCGGCCGTCGCGCTGCGCCTCACCGGCCGGACCTCCAAGCACGTGTTTGTCGCCGTGCGGCGCTGGCAGGGCTTCTTTGCAGGCAGCTTGTCGGTCAAGGGCACGGTGAGCCGCGCGGCAGCCTGCGGGGACGGGGTGCGGTTCCGCCTGGTGGCCGATGGGCGAGTGGAGGCCGAGCACACCCTTCTTCCGGGGGCGGGGCCGGGGGCAGCCGAGGTAGCGCTCGAGATGGAGGTCTCGGTGGGCTCGGTGCTCGAATTCCAGGTCGATCCGCTCGCTGACGACGAGTGCGACTCGACGGGCATCGAGTTCCAGCTGCGGGGTCTCCCCGATCAGGGGCTCTAGAGGTGGATTTGGCTGAAGATGATACCCCAATGAAATTTCTCTCCCTAGCCGTTGCCACATCAGCGGCTCGTCGCTATGCGGAAATGAAGAGGGAGCCCGGGTGGTTCGCGGTCCGAAGTTGCGAACCACGAATCTCATCCTTCTACCAACCCTTCGAATCTCCCCGCGGATTCGACGCCGCCCCCTGCAACGCCGTGACGTTTGGCAGGTGCTTCCTACGGACAGTCCGCAGCCGCCCGCCGCAGGCCCGCACGCGCGAGCCCGCCGCCCACCGCGCCGCCAAACAATGACGGGCCGCAGGCGCGCCCCGGCCGAGCCCGCCGCGCCACCCGCGGACGCCGCGAAACCTGCCTCTGTGCGGGGCCGCAGCGGGCGCGCAAGGGCCCAGGATCCGCAGGCAGAGCCCGCGCAGCCCGCGGCCGTCGCTCCGCCGAAGAGGGGCCGGTCTCGCGCCGCGGCGGCTCCTGCCGACGACGGCGAAGATCCCCTGACGCAACCGGCTGCTACGGTACAGGCTCCGGTAGATTCCGAAAATGCGCCCAAGCAGACCGCTCGCGCTTCGAAGGGCGCCAGGTCGGGCAGTGCCAGGAGCAAGACTCGCCCCCGGGGCGCGGCACCAGAAGCGGCCCCAGCCGAGGAGGAGACCGCTGTGCCCTCCCAGCCGGGTGAGGAGCCATCTGGATCCGGAGCAGTGCATGGAAAGGAGCAGGACGCCGGGACCGAGGAGTCCAAAAGTCAGGAAAACCTCGAAGACCTCAAGATGAATGACCTCAAGGCTATCGCCGCAAGGTACGGTCTCAAGGCTCCCAAGAAGGTAAAGGTTTTCTTTTGTGGTTGCCTAAGCGCTTGCTGACCTTGCATTGCGCAGAAATCGGACCTCATTGACATGATCCGCGCCCGCCTCTCGAACCCAGCAAACATCGAAAGCACTGCCGTCAGCGACAAGGAGGCCGACGAAGCACCAATCACGATGGACTTGGAACGCGGTCCAGTCGAAGAAGACGTCGTCGGACCCCGGGCCAAGGAGCTCTTCTGCTGCGTGCATTACGGACTGATCGGAGACGGGCGCGGGCACGGGCAAATCGTCCTGCGGCGCGGCCAGGCTTTTATTGCATCTGACAGCCTTGTTGAGTCCTTTGCGCTCCGCGCGATGCACTTTGTGCAGCCAAGCCTCCAAACCGTGCCAGAAACCTATGCCGACAACGTGATTTGCGACGACTGCATTTCAGTCAATCGTGCAGCGCAAGTTCCGGCCCAGAGCAATGAAGAGCACGATTCGTCTGCGATTCAGGCCGTTCTCGACTCGACGGTGCAGGATGTACGCATGTACGAGACGGATCCGGGCGCTACCCACGACGGACACGTCTCTCAAGCCGAAGCGGTGACATTCAGCGAGGAACCCATTGCAGAGGACAGCGCCGAGCAAGACCTTGGTGATGCTGTCGGAGAAGGCACGGTCGAGATCGGCGACGATGCTCCCACCTCCAGCGCTGAGAAAGAAAGCCCCTTGGAAATGAACGGCTTTGATGCTGACTTGGTTCTTGCCGCCGATGAGAACTGCACCACAGACGGCTGTTCGTCGCTCGACAATGCGGAGATCAATATGCAAACACAGGAGCCTTCGGAGTTCTCTGCGGTCGACGTGTCGTCGGAACCATGCTTGCCCGTCCAGAGCGCTTCACGGCAAGCCGAAGAAGCGATGCCCGAAGACCAGACGGTCTCTGCGATTGTTTCTGAGTTCCCTGAGGCTGCCGAGATGCCCGAGCGCCCGCTGGAGCCGGTGGCCTCGATTGCGCGAGATGAAGCCGTCGCTGACAGCGGATCGCCGGAAATCGAATCTGCCTCGGCAGAGGAGCACCGGCGACAGGCATCACCAGCTCCAGAAGGGAGACCTCTCAGTACGACCGAGTTCGGACAGCCAGAGTACCAGGACGAGCACGAAAGCATGGCCAAAGCCGACCTGCCTCACGAGGACGCCGACCTGGCTCACGAGGAAGCCGGGTCCGTGGTGGCGCCTGATGCCCATCTCCTGGAGCTTGCATTTGAGCGCAATCTGACGGAGCTGGCCCATGGGCCCCTGGTGGCATCGCTTGGCGCCGAGCCTGAGGCTTCTGAAACTGGCGAAGTCGAGATCGAGAGCGGCCCGAATGAACCGTTGCAAGCGGATGGCCACATGACAGTTTTGGTCGCGGAAGGAATGGAGGGCACTCAAGCCCACGATGACAACGAGGCGGTCGAAGGTCGTGGTGATGCAAGCGCCGACAGCCAGTATTCCGGCAGCCATGAGATGGCAGATTCGCAGGGTGAGCCCGATTTGCTGCGACCCCGCCGGTTTTCCATGACACGAAGTACAACTCTCGGCAGACGAAGCTGCCTGGACCTCGCAGCCGTCGAGCCAGACGCAGAGCTCCAGCCAGTCCTCCCAGCCTTTCCCCGGAGACCTCGACCCCCACTCTTTCGTACTTCCCAACTTCTTCTCCCCTTCGCACGCGGGGAACGATCGTGCGACCTCGCTCCACGTCACCAAACCCGAGCCCCGCGTCCCGATCAAGCCCTCGACTGAGCGCCTCCGGGAGGCACTCCGGGGCAAGCGCTTCCAAGGCGAAGGCGTCGCTGGCTACGAAGCCGAAGATGCCGCGACAAGCTTGGGCGTCGGAGGTGTTCGCCGCAAGGATACGGGCAAGGCTGCCAGGAAGCGCGGTGCCAAGACAGCCCCCGCAACTCCGTGGAGGGGCCTCGCCGAGGACGACGAAGAGCCCACGCGGGCGCTGACTCCCGGCCCGGCCATGAGGAAGCTCCCGGGAGGCATGCGAGGCGCCATGACGCCGCAGGCTGATGCCGCAGGCCACAAGCGCGCCCGGCGGGACAGTCGTCTGAACGGAGAGGAGGTCGAGATCGAGGTGCCTGCTGCTGGATCGGGCCCCGACAAACACGCCAAGGCGCTGGATGACACGGATGTCGCCGCCGTTTCTCCTACGAAGCCTGCTGAGCAGAACGAGCCCGGCGCCGAGGAGCAGGCCCTTGCGCCGCCAGTGCCGCAGATCGCGGCTGCTTCTCCAAAGCGGCGCACGGCGCCCCCCACGCCTGCTCCAGCATCTCCCAAGCCCGTGCGCAGCTCCCCACGCAGCAAGCCCGCCACGCCGAGGACCGACGGCAAGTCGTTCGGTGAGGGCAAGGAGAACGCAGGCGACGCCCCGGTGGTCCCCAAGCCGGCTGCGAAGCGGGCACCGGGGACGCCGGCGGCTGCCGCGACCCCGGGCAAGCTCAGGCACGCGTTCGCTGCCAAGATCATGAGCCCGCTGCGGAGCTCGATCGAGTCTGGCCCGGTTCCGAGGTTCGAGGAGGACGAGGATGCGGAAACCTTCTGAGCGGCGATGCCGTAGCCACCCGAAAGCAGTCGTTGAACCGTGTATCTTGTGTATCCATAGCTATCGAGTGCGTGCAGCGATCTGCCAGTCCCGCCTTCTTCACAGGAGGGTGGTGATCCCTCACGACGGCAACGCCTGGCTGATCGCCCTCCAGTCACTTCGATGAACGCTGCCCGGGCTCGCAGGCAGCCCCGGATCCGCGACCGCGCCGCGTGCGCCAGCGTCTTCCCAGCGCGGCGCGCCCCGTGAGATCGATGGCGGCGTCGCGCGCGCCGGGCGCGCCGACGGGGACGGCACCGCCCGCGCCGGCGCGCCCCACGCCCGCCGCGCATCCGCCGCCCGCGGTGGGCGATCCGCCTTCTGAGACGGCGGCGGCGCCTTCCCCGTCCCCTTCGGCCCCCGCCGCGCCGTCGTCGCGCGCGCCCGCGCCGCCGCCCGCCGCGACCGACGCCGCCCCGCCCGCGCCCGCGCCGGAGCCCCCCCCGCCGCCGCCGCCGCCCCCGCCCCCGACAAGCTCCGCCGCTGAGGTCACCGTGGGCCCGTCTTCGGCGCCCGCCGCCCCCTCGCCGGATCCGGCAACGCAGGGCCCGCATGAACCGGCCCCCTCCCCGGCGGCCCCGCCGGAGCCTGCCCCGCCGCCCACGTCGGACCCTCCCCCCACTCCGACCCCCACGATGCCCGACGTCGAAGCCGTCTCGCGGACCCAGGGGGGCGTGGTCGCAAGCAGCGGTGCGGGAGTGGAGACCACGCCGCCACCGCCGCCCTCCACCACCCCCGATGCTCCGACGGAGGCCCCGGTGAGCACCCCGGATGCGCCGGCCGCGACCACCGCGGCGCCGCCTGCGACCACCGATGCGCCGGCCGCGACCACCGATGTCCCGTTCGCCACCACCGATGCGTCGCCCACGAGCACGGATTCTCCCGCATCCACCGTCGCGCCTAGCCCAACCACGGATGCGCCTGTTCCTTCCCCCGGTCCGGAGCCGGGTTCTACGACAGCCGCCGCCGAGCCCTCTTTGTTGCCGACGCCGACCATGGGGGACGGGGATGTGGTCACGAGGACGCAAGGAGGCGTGGCGGAGAGCACCCAACCTCGGCCATCGTCGACGACGTCGGACACGTCATCGGCTCAGATCCCGCAGACGTCCGAAGCTGCGCAAGGCACTCCCTCGGAGCCCGCATCAACGCCTTCCCCGACCGTCACCGGGTCTGCAACCAGCTCGGAGCCTGCTGTTACCCTTGTTCCGACGCCTACCATGGATGAGGGCCAACCGATCACCAGGACCCAAGGCGGTGTGGTGGAGAGCAGCACGCGGACTTTCACGGCCGGGGCGCCGAGCACAGCGACACAGGTTGCAGAGACCTCGGCTGCTCCTGCGAGCACTTTTGAACCGGGCCCCGCGACAACGTTGGTGATAACCGGATCGGAGGCCGCTCCAACCATCGTTCCGACACCAACAATGGATGAGGGCGAGACCTTCACGAGAACGCGGGGGGGCGTCGCGGAGAGCAGCCTTGCGGCCGCATCCAGCACGAGTCGCGGAATCGAGACCACCGATGCAAGGCCTTCGCCTCCGTCGCCATCACCCTCGATTCCGGTGGATCCGGGCGGACCAGTCACGCGCACCGACGGATTCGTTTCGAGCCGATCCCTGGTATCGGCCGTCCCTTATTCCGCAACATCAATCCTCCCCTTGCCGTCGGTCACTGCGCCGCCCGTGCCTCTGTCTGCATCCACCGGCCTTCCATTGACCACTGGCACCGTCGATGGTGTCATTGACGAGCCCGTTGTGACGCGCCCGCGTGGGACTGCTTTGGACGTTCCTACGCCTGCCGCCAGCATTGCTTCACGGCTACCAGAGAGTTCTTCCGTCGCGGCAGCAGTAACCCCATCTCCATCCTCTCCCTTCACGAGGACGGTTGCTGAAGTAGCGGGCTCTGGAGGAAGCGGCACGTCGCCGGCAACTACGTCGGACCGTTCACCACTGTAAGTGTCCCGCGTCGGCTCCTTCTCGGAGGATTCCCTAACGTTACCGCCATTCAGGCTGGCACCGACGGCGGCTCCATCGCCGCCTTCTCGTCTAGACGAGCTCCTGGCGAGCAAAGTATCCGAGCTCCTTGTACAGGCCACCGAAGCACCTGAAGGTGGTGGTCAGTCTCAAGGCGGTTCGGCTGCGGACGACGTAGTGCCAGGCGTTGGTCAATCGGCGGATAAAGGGTGAGTTTCTGGTCACCTTTCGGCGAACATGCGGCTCACGCATGCGAATGCAGCTCCACCTTTCCATCGACCACGCGAGCCAACTTCGTCATTGTGGCACCCACGGTGCTGCCGGACTTTGGCCCTCAAGGCCCCGATTTCGGCCCCAGTTCGCCGGCCCAGGATCCAGCAGCAGGGGGCGAAGGAACCGCCACCGGTGGTGATCCCGTAGCCGGCGGTCCGTCGCGGCCATCGCGCGTGCGCGTCCCCGGACAGACGTTTGATTCCTCGGACCCGTTCGCGTTCGCCGCACTTGGACGCGCCGATCCGCGGGCCAACCTCACCATGGCAATAGTTGTTGCAACCGTCGGTGTGACGCTCCTGACGGTTGCCGTCGTGCTTGGGGTGCTGCTGTGGAGGAAGCGGCTGACAAAGCGGGACGGCAGGAAGGCAATGATGAACGAAAGCATAGGGAGGCTTAACCGGTCCAGGAGTATGGCCGAATCGGCGGCCCGCGGTGCAGGCGCTCAGATCCCGCCCGACATGGTTCAAGTGGACTTGAACGAAGAGTCGATCGCCGATGATGCTCAGACCATATCGACCGAGCTTTCGGACTATGCACCGCGGACGGTCTTGGGCGAGCTTTCTAGCCCGCATGCCGACGGCGTGGACCGGGGGCCCATCCTGCCTGCGAATGGAAAGGCGCCGCGCAAAGCATTGCCCCCGCCCATCCAAACACGTGGGCCTGGGATCGTGCAGCGGACGGACAGCTTTGCTCCATCGATTGCAGCTGGCTCGGGCGATATTTCTCCGTCCATCGCAGCGGGTCAACGGTCAAGCCCAGCTCATTCGCCGACGTCGCCGACAAGCATGGGCAAGTCGCCCGTCTCTGCTTTCGCGAGGAGCAAACAGCATGCAGCGGCAAAGGTTGTGACTTTCTTGGACTCTGCTCCCACGCGCGGTTGGGTCGCACCTGGCGTGTCGACTGCCGCCCTGGAGACATCGCCTCCCCGGCCCGCTCTACTCTCGCGTGCTTTCTCGGCAGCCTCGGCGTACCGTGGTTCCAACGAGACCAGTCGTCTGGCGGATGCGTCCGCGGCAAGGTCGGCTTCGATGAGAGTGACTTGGCGGCAACAGTCGCTCTTAGTGAAGTCTTCGGGCGCGTCAGTCGTTTCCGAAGCATCTGTGACGGAGGACTCCAACTCCGTGCTCTCCGGCCCCAGCGCGCTCAGCGTTCGAGACGTTCAGCTGGGCCATAGTGGCAGGCCCCTCGTGTCTCTACCGTCGGGAATTGAACGGGGCAGGCTGGCCGTGGTCTCGGAGGAGGAAGGAGACCATGATCTGGCGGTAGACGAGGTTCCGGACTCGATCGACTACGGAGAAGTGTTCGGGTTCGCCCGAATGGCCTCGCCAATTGGCGAGTCTCCCCTCTGCGTCGAGCCGGGTGATGCGGATTCGGACAAAGCCCCTGTTGGCACGGCACAGTCGTCGCCGACGCTCGAAGCCGATAAAGGCGGCGTATTGCATGGCTCGGACGGGGCGAGTTGGAGTTCGGAGACGCTGCAAAAGGCAGACCGCTCCTCCACATCCTCAATCTGAAGTTGACTTTCTTGTGTTCACTGAGTCTCTTTTCCAAATCAAATCGGGTATCGCAAACACGCTCGTCGTCCTTCGTGTCCCGACGCATCCACCTCGCTGCTGGCCCGGGCGCAAAAACCCCACCGTAGCCGCCCTAAAGTACTCGGCTATTGCGCGCCCAAAGCAGCTGCCTCGCGGCAGCCAGAATCCCAGCCCGCATCTGAAAAACGATAAGCAACTGCCAGACAGATGACAGGCCATCTCACATGTAGCACGCTTCAATGCAGCGAGCTTCTCTCGGTGAAACGGCCCCGGTTGCGTCCTTCCATCCGATGCTAATCGAACATGCCCCTGACAAACGTAAGGTGCTATAATAGGGAACACGTCCGCAAACTTGACAACTGCGGAAGGGTTCCCCTCGTAGTGAGGGACGAAGGTAACAAGAGCAGGTTCATAATGATAGAGGAAGGCTGCCTTTAGAAACAGTGAGCTGGCACAATTAGGTTCGAGCTGATCCAACCACACATACAACTTGGCCCAGCATTAGCTGGATCGGGAGAATGACCAGACGGTGACCCACTTAGTACTGTCATGAAAAAGGCACTGCCAAGTTTATGCTGGATGCTGATGACGAGATCCACAAAGGATTTGCCGTGTGTCTTCTCGAGAAAGGACCGGAACAGGTTGTATGACTGCACTGGAAACACTGCGATGTTCGAGGTTAAATGGTGGGTGCAGATCATATGTCAGGCACCGGTTTGTAGCGCACCTGGCGCAATGATTGACCTTTGTTGGTTTGCCGGTTAGAGCTGGTCATGCGGACAACAGCCACGGACTCCCACGAAGAGAAGTCCAGTGTCACGTTCTGCTTGATCAATGCCGACAAAATGTCTTGCTGCGTTCGCAACTGGCCCCCTGTAGAGCCATACGGGGCATACATTGCAATAGGCTTGCGTCGGAAAAAGACATCTCTGGTTAGCAACCTGCGTGTGATGACGCTATCGAAATCAAGGTGCAACACGTGCAATGTATCGTTCGGACAATACTCGTCCAATCGAAGCTGACAGAGGATCAACAACATGGTCGCGCGAATCGATCTGTGCCTACCGCGATTAGGCTGCAGAGGTGGCAGATGCGCGGTCAGCCAGACCCAATCACTCATTGCGGCCATGCAAACCTTTGGTTGGTTTTACCGTCGCCCGACGTGTCTGAGTCGGCCACGAGACGTATTCGCTGATTGTCCGCTCCGGGAAACATCTTCAGCGCATCTTCGAAAGCGCCTCGTGGAACAATGACCACGAGGGCGTGAAACTCGGGGCTGTGTCGCAGAGCGGAATTCACAGCAAGTGCTGCGTAGCTGTCGAATATGACATCAATCTGGGTCACGGGCTCCCCGGCCAACACGACCAACTCCAAGAACCCAGCGGGAACATAGAGAACAATACAGATCTTGTGCTCCCTTCGGACCCCTCCCGCTTTTTCTGCATCGGATACCTCGCGGAGGCTGACCTGGCCCGCGACATCGAACTTGGTCCTGTGCGCTTCCGCCCCAGCTGCAATGGACGACACTTTGGAGTGATTCTCAAACCGTGGCGAGAAACGCGTACCGGAATCTCGTTTTCCGTGCATGAAGACTGTCCTCGGATTCCTCATAGCTGCAGAGGCAGACATCTCCGAGAAATATCCTGCGCAGATTCGTGTGAGCTATGTTCCGGGATTCGTTGGCCAGGAAGTCTCACCGAAGTGCTGAATGAAGTCGGTCTGCACGAACCTAGCATCGAGGCTAAGGAACAATCAATGTCGCTGCCACACTACCCTCTCACTTGCGAGCAGCATATTGCCTGCCAAGGGCTTTAGGTTGCTGGAAGGCTGCCGGGACAAGCCACATACCGTAGAACCCAACCATAAGGATTTGAATTCAGGGCTCGACTAACGCCATGGCCTTCAGCGACAACACGCAACAAATGAACGGTCCACTTTGGCCTACCTTATCGATATATCAAACGGCTTCCAATAGTCACTGGGCGGTTCGTGTTCCTACGACATGCATTAACAAAGCTGCAACGAGTCCAAAACGAGCTCAACCTTTGTGATCCGAAGAAAGTCCTCAAACTCAGGGTCATTCAAGCGATAAATTGCGTTCCCATTCAGGTGATCCACCCTGCTGCGCGTTAGACGCGAGCAAAACCGGACCCCTGCGGGACGCACCAGTTCCAGTTGCGCGGCCTGATGACATCCCGATCGAGCCCGCGGCCCCGATACATGCTGCCCTTCATCCAGTAATCGGGACTTTCCAGCGAATGCGCCGAGGGCAGCGTTGCCTCGATATATAGGGAATCGGCCCAAAAGGGACGTATCGGACCTAGGGTAAAATGAGAGTGTGCGCAATGGAAACCGGCAAGCAGCTACTCACGTACATCCGGCTCGGCCCAAAACATGTACCGGTAGTTGCTGCGGAATGCGTAGAGATCCGACGATTCCATTAGCTTGAAGAACATGTTGGAAGGTCTGCGCGAGAGCAGGTTATCGGACCGGGCCTAGCAAATCTTCTTGGACACGTACCCGGCCGGATATCCATCCTCCACGTCTGAGATCGAGCACGTCAGGCACGGTGTTGTCAGGAGCCCAAGAGAGGATGAAAGCTCACCGCTCAGGTTCGCAAACAGCGTCCCTCTCTCCGAGAAACAGCGCCGAACCTTGCGGAACGTGGCAGAACGCTCCAGCTTCTGATGCAACAGGTCCACCTTTGCGTCGTGCAACCGGCTGTAGTAGAAGAAAATGTCCATGGCCCCCAAGAACTTTCCCGAGCAGGGTTCTCCCGCTGCTTCATACGCGTTGAACACCTTTCCGATCTGCAGAGCATGTGAGCGACGGTGGAGCTCCCAGGGGGGCAATGCACCTTGTCTATGTCGTTGCCGGAAACTGGGAACACCATGGCGAGCCTGTCGCCGCGAGCAAGGGACTCTTCTGCGGGCGCGAAACGCCGGCAGGCTGACCAGTCGCGGACCAAGAGAAAGATCATTCCGGCAATAGCAGAGAGAAACAGTCGGCGGAACAGGGCCCCTTGCGAATGCGAATGTCTCCGCAACCACTGCGCGAGTTCGTTCATCGCTCTCCGTCCCCGCGATCGTCGTGTGGATATCAAATTTTAGCACTTTCAACGAATAGAGTTCAAAATCCAGCTCCTTCATGGCGTCGTTGGCCCGCGCGAGGAGGCATCCGGCGCGCGTCCCCCGCCGCCGCGGCGGCTGTTTCATGGCCTCTCGATATAAACAGTTGTCGTAGCCCTACGCCTACGATGGCCAAGGAAGGGAAGGACAAATCGTCCAAGAAAAAGGACAAGGACGATGCGAACAAAGCGTCTGCGGCGGAGGATGCCATGGAGGCCGACTCGCCGAAGCCGCGGGAGTCTTTGTCCGGCGACCCGAACGACGCCAGGGGACCTTCATACGAATCGCGTCTGAAGGCGCTGAGCCCCATCGCTCAACCGCTTGCTTCGAAGAAGCTCACAAAGAGGCTGCTGAAGGTGGTGAAGAAAGGTTCGTGCGGCGGAAGTCGGACCAAGTTGGACATTGCCGACCGAGCGCCCCGTTCCAGCGGCCAAGAGCAAGAACGTTCGGCGCGGGGTGAAGGAGGTTGTGAAAGGCTTGCGAAAGGGGGCGAAAGGGTGGGCTTTGCCGGCGCCGCTGCTCTGCCGTGGACCTCAAGCGTGCCCCCTTTCCCAGCATCGTGGTGATTGCCGGCGACATCTCCCCGATCGACGTCATCACGCACGTCCCAATCCTGTGCGAGGAAGCGGACGTGCCGTACTGCTACGTCCCGTCGAAGGAGGACTTGGGACAGGCGGGGTCGACCAAGCGGCCCACGAGCTGCATCATGGTCGTGCCCGCCAAGGGCGAAGCGGACGAGGGCTACCTGGAGTGCATCGCGGAAGTGAAGGCGATAGGCGAAGCGACCTATGGGTGATCGATATATCCTGCGATGGTATGGACCACAGACGGGAGGGGTATCGTCGCGACCGTGTCCGCGCCGGGATGAGGCGTCATGCCGGCTCCTCTTCGGCAGTCCCGATGCGGATGTCCACCTCGACGCGGTGGCAGCCGCCTGGCTCCGCAGCTTCGACCTGGCATTCGACGGCGAGCCCGACGGCGAGCAGGACGGGCACGTCCAGGGAGCGTCGGGTGCCGTCGGCCTGCAGCGCAACGTCCGCAGCCACGGCTCCGCCGACAAGGATCCGAAGGGCGGTCCGGCTCGGGCAAGCCGGATCCTTGCGGAACTCGGCGCGCATTGTAGCATTCCCGACCTCGTCGCTCGTCCACCGTCGCACGACGAGCACCGAGGAGTCCCCTGTCCGCGCGCCGACTTGGGAGCCGCGATCGAGCACCCGCACCGAGGCCTGGCCGGCAAGGGGGCCGCAAAAGCCCGCATCGGGCCCTGTGCCGTAGCAGGCTGCGCAGAAGGGCGTAAAGTCGCCGGACCGGCCTCGGCGGTAGCCATAGTCCCACTGGTGGAGGCCCTGGACCGCCGAAAACTGGGCCCGGCTGTCGGCAAACAGGTCACGGAATCCCAAAGATCGATCGTCCCCTTCCAGCCTGGCGACGACGGCGGGCAGGCCTGCGCCCCGCTCCAGACCCATGTACGGCGACAGGGCGCGCAGCGTTCCCCGCAGATTCTCCCTGCGGTCCATGGCGTGCATCATGGATTCCCTCAGCTCGCGCTTCCAGAACAGCGGCTCGGGCACCACTTCGAGGCGGTAGCCCGCGAGGACGAGCGAGCCGAGGAACTGCCAGTCCTCGAACGGCAGGCGGTCCGCGCTGAAACCGCCGAGCGCGTCAAAGACGTCGGCGCGCACGAAAAAGTTGGCGTCGCCGAAGCGGTTGGTGAAGGCGCCGATGCCGGCGGCGCCGCCGACAGGGAGCCACCGGAACGGTTTGGGTCCCGTCCGAACTTCGTCGTCGGTAGGGGGCTTGTCCGAGTAGAACGAGGACACGAGCGACGAGCAGGCGTGGGCACCGGTCCGGTACATGGTGCTCCAAAAGGCGCTGATCTCGTGCGGCAGGGCTGGTGGAAATGGTGGGACGGTCAGACCGGGTGCCAAGACGGGTGCGCAAGGCAAGTGGACACCGACCCAAATTGTCGTCATCCATGAACATGAGCAGGCGCCCCCTGGCGAGCCTGCGGCCCTCGTTCCTCGCCTCGCCCAGGTAGCGGTTGGCCGGCAGCCTGAGCACCCTCCAGCCGCGCCTGCGGGCCATGAGGGCCTCGGCGCGGGCGATCTCGGCGAGGGCGTCCGGCGAGTCGGAGGCGTCGTCGACGAGGATGAGCTCGACGTTGGGGTAGTCCTGCGCCAGCAGGCTCCGGACTGCGTCGGTCAGGTACCTGTCGCGGTTGTGCGTTGTCATGATGACCGAGACCAGGGGCAGGAAGGTGGGTGGCGCGACGGCCCGCGCGGCGGCGTCGGGGAGCCGCGAGTGCCAGTCTACCCAGGCGTCCGCGGGGTCGGCTGGAGCGGGCGCATTGGACCGCGGCGGAGGAGGTTCCGCTGCGCCCGAAAGGCAGCGCTCCAGCACGGCCGCGAGATCGTCCTTGGGTTCAAAGGTCCGCGCGCCCGCGCCGGCCGGGTCCATTGCGGCGAGGGCCTCGCGCAGGCCGTCACGGCCGCAGGCGGCGAGGCGTGCCCCGGCTGCGGCGGCGTCGAGCGCCCAGGTCGTGCCCGGCGCGACGTCGCACGGCACCACCAGCACGCGGGCGGTGTCTGCGGCGGCGTAGGCTGCCGGGTCCGCGGCGGGGTCGTGCAGCAGCGTGACGCCGGGCAGGGCGGCGGCGCGGCGGACCAGGCCCGGGTAGCTGCGCGCGGGCGCGGCCAGGAACAGCGTCGCGGGTGCCGCGCGGCCGCGGGCGGCGAGGGCGTGCAGGGCGGCGAGCACGGCGCGCAGCGTGCGGACGGCAGCGGGCGGCGGGAACACGAGTTCCGGGCGGTGGGCGGTGCCGGGCGGAGTGGCGGGGTGCGTTAGTCGCGGGCCGGCCAGCGGCGGGGCGACCAGCACGGAGCCGCCCGCGGTCCACCGCGGGCGGGCCAGCGCGGCGGCGTCGGGCAGCGCGACGGCGTGTGCGGCGCGCACTGCGGCGGCCTCGAGGAACGCGGCCTCGACGGCGGCTTTGGAGCGCGGCGGCGCGCGCGCGGCGGCCCGCGCCCACGCGGCGGGCGGCGCGGCGGCGTGCACGACGACGGGCAGCGGCGGCGCGCCGCGCGTGGCGAAGAAGGCGGCGCCGGCGGCGGCGGGGAAGTGCGCGGCGTCGAAGGCGCCGTGCCCGCGCGCCCCGTCGCCCGCCAGGAACAGGTGCGCGCCGTACGCCGCGCGCGTCGCCGCCGGCGCGTCGGTCGGGAACCCCATCGGCGCCGCGTGCGGCACGGCGCCCGACGCGTTGCCGCAGCCGACCGCCGCCACCGCGTGGCCGCCGGCCGTCAGCGCCGCCGCGAGCCGCACGAGCGGGGCGAACACCGCGCCGCCCTCGGCCCCCTCGGCCCCCTCCCCCGCCTCCCCGCCCCCGCCGCAGAACACCGCCACGCGCCGCCGCCGGAACCGCGTCCGCGCTCCGCCGCCTCCCAGGGCCCGCGCCGCAGACGCGCTCGCGGGCCCGCCGTCCCGCAAACCCCAGCCGTCCCGGCGCAGGGCTCCCGCGAGCGCCGCCGCAACCGCGCACAGCGCAGCAAACAGCGCAAGCGGCGGCGGCGTGCGCAGCCGAGGCACGCGCAGGGCGGGCATCCTCCCTGCCGGGGGGAGGGGTTGCGGGTGCGGTGGCGAGGGATGGGACGGGCAAGTAACTTGGACGCCTGAAGCTCTGTGTCGGATCGGTTTTCGGGAGCTCTACGACACGGGCGTCATCGAGTCCATCGACGTTGTCAAGGATTTCTCGACCGCTCTTTCGTCGGATTTACTCCGTTGGCACGGTACAAATTGTCCTCGCCACCTCTCGAGCTCGTGGTTTTTGCTCCTATACCGCTTCCGCATGCCGCAAAAGCCGGAGCAGAAGTTCGCGAAAACGGGAATCCGAGCCTTGCCTTTGCTGCATTGGTAGCCATCTCCAAACAGCCATGGGCGGCGCGCCCGGCCGCACCCTTGGCGTCTGCCGCTACGTTGTCAGGTTGCCGGGCTGCGCGTCAAGCCACGTCACGCTACCCAGCCGTGTCAGGCGCAGATAATCCTCGCGCCGCACGAGCCACAAATGCTTCTGCCACGCGGCGTTCCACGACTCGAAACAATCAGTGTCGTTGAGGTAGTTTGATTTGGAGTAGCAGAACTGGCAGCCAGAAAAATGGACGGCCGTGAAGATGGACTCGTTGCGGTTGTAGATGGAAGATCGCGAGCCCTTCCCAATCCACATGTCCGGAGAGTTGAAAGCCTGGCTCTCCCAGTAGACCTTGGCACGGTCCTGGGTCGGCAGTTGGTTCAGAAGGTACACCAAGGCGGTCTGGTCTTGGATCCACTTGTTGTACCGCTCCCCGAAGAAGGCCTTGATCTTCAAAGCAACCTCGTCCGTGTCTCTGGTGGGCCCACAGAAAACTCTCGCGATTGCCAGCTGGCGATCGAGGAAGGAGCGCATCCATGGAGTGTTTCGCAAGAGGAGCACGCCGGAGTTGAGGCAATGTTGCGTGTCTGGGTCTTTACCATAGACCTTTTGCGGATCACCCGAGATGACAAGGTCCGCCTGCGGCGGGTAGCGGTTCAGCGGGAGCGGCACGTGGGGGTGCAACACGATAGAGTCGATGTCGCTCATGAAGAACCACTCGACATCAGGATAGAGCCGCAGAGCTCGATGAAGCAGTGCGACCTTGTTCCAATGACCGTCCACGTCGGGGTTGACCGTCGCCTCTACGTGGAACCTGTACCCGTGCAGTCGCGCAAAGTCGAGACGGTTCCTCAGGGACTCCGCTTTCTGTATCTCCCCTTCCAAGCGCAAGCATGCATATGGCACCATGGCCATGAGGACCATTACAGATGGTTGCACGCTCTCGGCGGGCTGGAGTGCGAGGTCGCCGAGGCCCGGCACCATGAAAGGTACCCGCCGGAACAGTGCACTCATGTAGAGAGCCACGACCATGATCCCAATAATGAAAACTGGCCGTCGGCATTGTCGGATGGCTTGCGACATTGCCTAGTTTCATGCTCCCTGCTGTGCCAGTAGAGTACGCGCTCCTCTGTGTGCTTCCTCGAGGATGGTCGTGCTCGAAATCACAGATCACGAATCACAAAGCTCCGCACATTTCCAAATAGGAGGTCTGTAGACTGGACAGGGCTGAAGGCTTCCTTCTTTCGGATCTGGATTCGGCTGCCAGCTGGGCCGGAGCCCGGAGCTCTGTTTGTTTTTCGGCAGGGGTATCACATTCCTTCCCTAGGTCTGCAAGCTTTCGCTCTTTACACTCGCAGCCCGCACGGCTTGCTTCATGGCATCCGCCTGCTCCCTGGCGAGCTTGCGCGCAAACTCGTATACCGCAATGTCGTCCGAGACGCGCTCCGCAACCTGCCCGATGAAAACATCTCCAAAGGCGGAGCGGTTCACGTGCTTGATGGAGAGGTCCGGTGGTGGATGTATCCACTCAGCCTGTCCCCTCAGCACGGCAAAGAACGAAGCCAGTTCTTCCACGACACCAACGACGTGGTACTCGGCCAAGTTGGCCTTGGCACACTCCAACGAAGCATAAGAATACTGGCGAAAGAGCTGCGGGGGGCACAGCTGCTGCACGAGCCAGTCGCCCCCAATCATGCCCCTTGCAAGGACCTCCTTCATGGACAAGCCTTGCATGGCCTTGGATCCTTTCAGCTCTTCGTACATGGCCAATGCCCGGTCAACGGGGTCGCGAACAACGATGGCGTAGTGTCCGCAGCGGAAGTTTGGGGCGATGCGATGGGCAAAGTTGCCAATAAAGACGTCAACCCGCCGCTGCTCCGCCTCTGTGAGGTTGACCTGCCCTGTCCAGTGGTAGAAGACGGCCAGCTGAGCTTGGGAAGCGCTGTTCTGGAGCGCGGAGATCACAGACGGAGGCGTGCTTCCGGCAGAGTGCATGAACATCAGGGGGAGCAAGGAGGAGGGTTGTGCCTTCGGTGGATCCCGTGCCAAATCTCTGCACTTCACATTGGTAACCACAAAGTGGCGGTTTATTGCAGGGGCCATCCTCCCGCTGGCTGGTGGGGGCAGCCGTTGTGCAAAAGACGTCGGACCTTGAAACACCCACCCGTCTTTACAGTGCTCGACTCCGCAGCGGTCAACATCGACGCGCTCATCTGATCGCCTCCAGTTGTCCCTGTGTACAGTGCCGTTGGCATCGCGCCGAACTTTGCTGCAATGCCTGTGCAGGATCTTGAGGGATTTGCAAGGATTCGACAAAAGAAAGCCGGCCTTTTTCAAGGCGTGCACCACAACGTTTTCGGCACCGGACAAGTTGGGCACGAAGTCCAGCTCGTTCACAGTAGCATTGGGAAAGCCGGCATCCGAGCGGAAGAGAAACCCATCGTGTGAAAGAAAACCCCGCGCTGATTTCTCGTAAAGGTCGCAAAGGCTTGTGCCATTGCAAGTTTGATCAAGTTCATCACGCGTGAGGGCCAAGACCTCGTCGCTGCCCAAGGTCTCCCAAGTAACTTGCTCAAAGCCAGGACCTAGCTGGATATCCGCATTAACGTAGAGAACAATTGCATCCGTCAAGTTTGCGGCGTAGCGGAGAACATCAGAGTACGTTAGCCGCCGTCCTAGAAGCGTGCTGCGAATCTTGCCACAAGGATCTTGATTCTGGGACTCCCATCTTCGAGCGAAGTAATCGACCGACTGCTGCGATTCGTGAAGCACGTGGATAGCCTCGATGTGTGGGTGCCGGAGATTGGCTCCAAGCGTCTCCTCGTATTCCAAACGGCGCGAATCCAGGAGCGCATCTCCACCAGGACCCTGATCTGGGATGTGATCGTGCTGCAAGATAAGGTGGATCCTTCCATCCGGACAGCTTGCACCGCACGCAAACTCGAAAGTCTTCGGCCTCCTTCCGAGAAGCCTGGCAAGCTCCGTGAAGGATGACCAGAAGGACCCGAGGATGGTAGATGTGGAAGCAAGCAGATAAAGTTCAGCCACCGCTGTTCGGAGGCATTCGAGGGTCCGATTGGAGCAGGATTCCGATAGTGAAACAACCGAGTCCGATCCAAACACTGCCTCGAAGGCTTGCGTGCTCATAGGGTGATCCGAGGAAACGAACACGCCCGAGATGTTCATGTTCCTCAGTCGAGCAATGAAGGGCTCGTGAGTGCAAGCAAGGCGAAAGCGTCGCAGTTTGGCCAAATCCCGGGGCGTGTACTCCTTGTCCACGCCCTCAAACTCAAGGTCTGGTGCCATTGATCTGACGTGTACCCCGACCAGCTTCCCCAAATCCCTGCCTGCGGCGACAGATTGAACCATGGCGTGGATTTCCGGTTTCGGACGGAGCTGCGTTAGCTCTGTGGCCACCGAGTCATCACTCACAGATGAATGGTTCAGCTGGTATGCTGTCTTCACGTAGATGTGCTTTGGTGAGGTGGCATTTATGTACTGGGCCTTGATTCCACCTTCTGCTTCCATGTAATTCTGAGGTGTGCGGATCAGTTCAAGGCGGAGACAGGCGGTTCGTCACGAACCCACATAGACATCCACACGCAAAGGATCCACGTCTAGTTCATTAAAGCGGTAGACGAAGTCAATGGCAGGCGAGCCTCCAGGATCTAGATCGAAGAGATCCCCAAACTTGACGGGCATGTGCAGGTCCAGACCCCAAATGACACGCAAGGACCGTGTAGTGGCCCTGGCCAGAGCCATGGCAGAAGCTAGGGCCCGTAGTCTGTTCCCCAGTCCATGTTGGACATGGACAATGATCCACCGTTGGCGAGAATTGTGGTAGTACAAAGCCAGAAGGGAGTTGAGGTGCTCGAGATCATCCAAAGAATCGATGTAGGTCCGAGGAATTGCAGACGAGTAACCCAAAACGCGGCGGGTGATGTTCAGGGTGACTTCATGTACTTCCGACACCGCGAGGTCAGCCAGAGTCGGAGGGCACGAAATGGACTTCTGCACAAACAGAATTTGTCCCCCAGAGGACCCATTGGCAGTCCATCCGCAACTCTGTAGCTTCGCTTCTGTCCACGACCCGAGCTTTTCGATCAGCCCCTGGTTCACCAGTATGTCGACATCGGTGAAGGTCATGCGGCGATCCTTCACATCGGAGGCCCGAATCGAGTCATCGTGCAAGTCGTGCTTGATGTAGTCCAAATCTAGGGCTGCCTCTGCCAGGCCACTGCGGCGCAGACGTTGGTACATGTCGTCGTCGTCATAGCCATAACTGTGAATGCGCTCGTCATAACCCCGAACGCGCAGAAAGTCCGATCGGCGCAAAAACAGGGCGCCATTCAAGTGCCTCTCATTCTCGTTACGCGCGAGTTTCCACAATCCGCGATAAAAGACCCCCGGGGGAAGCGGGTGGGCCGTGACAAAGTTCGGATCCAGGCAGTCGTCGGCATCGAGCTTGAGAAGGGCTTCGGATCGAGCCAGCCGCGCACCGAGGTTGAAAGCCCAGCTGAGCCTCCACGATGTCTCGTTGTCGACCCGGACAACCTTCACGCGGGGATCCGTGGTCGCGTCGTTATCAAGTTCGAAAGGCGGGTCCGACGACCAATCGACCACAAGGATCTCCTCAATGTGCGCTGCTGCACGCCACGAGGGCAGACATCGGCGCAGAAACTCCCCACGATTCATCGTCGCCGTAATGATTGAAATTGAGGTCGGGCGAGACCTCACATGGTCCGAGGCCTCGGGCCACCGCCAGACCCAGAATCGTGAAACGAGGAGGTAGCACATGAGCCACAGAGGCAGCCGCGTGCCCAGACAGAGGCGTAGGACGCGTCGACGAATCATCATCGCACCTGGACTCATGAGCAACCAGTGAGGGACCTAGTGTCCCTTTTTGAAGGGTCCGATCGAGGGTCACGAGTCACGAGACGCCCAAACAAACTCACAAATCTTCACCCAACCTGCATCGAGCCCACATTAGAAAATGCCAATGGCATGAGGGCGTGCGAAGCATGCTCCGTCACTCGAGGATTTTGCTTGCCTTCCTACTGGGCGTATGCTCGTCCTTCTTCCTCAACTCGTTACCGTTGGCTTCAGAATCCATTTGCTTTAAAGGGACGGACCTGCCACTCCTTATCGTTGAAACCGCCTATAAACCGGCGTTCTACATTTCGATGCATCACCCCAAAGATGACAATCCTCGTGCGTCGCTACTCACAACGGGGGAGTACTACGAATCTGCCGATCTACGTTACCTGGCAAACACGCTGCATCAGTATCCACACGGAGCTGTGCTTGATGTTGGGGCAAACATCGGTATATTCAGCTTGTTCGCTGCATCGCAGGGGGCACAAAGGATTTATGCTTTCGAGCCGAATCCGAGAAACGTTGCCAAACTGAGGCAATCTATCGCTGCCAATCCCGCCCCCATCATCACTATAATTGAGGCTGGGGCAAGCAATGTCACTGGCGTGGCCAACTTCTCTGCCCCACCTTGGAACACAGGCATGGGCAGAATTTCCCATGAGCTCATTCAACCCAACAAAAGCCATCTCCATGGCTTTACAGCGGCAGTCAAAATGGTTTCAATCGATGCTGTTGTTCCAACGAACACGGAGATTTCATTTTTGAAGATTGATGTTGAAGGCAATGAATTGTTTGCCCTGCGTTCTGCCTCGCATTTCATTCGATCGGGAAAAGTGCAAGTGATTATGGTGGAAATCACCCAAAGCGGCGGGTTTGAAACTTTGGGCATAGATGAAATGTTTGAGTGGATGTACTCTCACGGGTATGCTGTTGCTGTACCTGCTGGGAACTCGTCCCTGTTTCCATTCGTGGGCAGGATCCAAACGCTTCTTGAGCTGAAGGGTGATATCAAGAAGCTTGGCGAGGTGGGTTCGACCACATTTGCGTAAACTGCAATTGACTTCCTTCAAGTCGCGCAATTTATATCTTTTGTCCAGGAACGCGCAAAACCGTGTCCATGTTGATGCTTAGAAGAGTAACTGGGACACCCGAATACGATTTCATTTCGATCTCTCCGAAGCGCTGGTTCTCGGAGATCGGCGTCACGCACGGCAACGCAAACAGGAACTGGCAGGCCTGTCAGGATCTGCGGACGCAGCAGCCTCCGGGCGAGCCGACGTCGCTGTACGACCCCGCCGGGCGCTCTGTGGCAGACATCTCGCCAAGGGATACTACCAACTGCTTAGGAAGACTTATGCGAGGCGGAAGGGCAACAACCTGTTTGGGTACACCCACCTCCTCCAGCTTCCTCCACAACCTCGGGCGCTCCACCGTGTCAAAGCCTTTGTGAAATCTACAAACACCATGATCAGCTTCTCCTTGCGTGCCTTGGCCAAGGAGAAGAGCGCCTCAGCGAGGAATACTGCATGAAGGGTCGACCTCCGTGTCCGGAATCCAAACTGCGAGCCTTCCAGCAGCTTGTTGCACTCAGCCCAGGGAGCTAGCCGAGCGTTCTCCAGTGTCCTCTCTATGCTGCTGCCTCGGTAGCTGCTGTCAGCTAGCCACGCACGTTCTTGGGCCCCTTCTTGTGCAGCATCACCAGCAGTGTCTGGCCCCAGTCTTGCATGTCGACGCCATTGAGCACGTCATTGAGCAGGTCGACAACAGAGGACGCAACAGTGGTCACGTCTCGAGGCATCGCACAACCAATTCGGCTCCGGAAACGGCGTCCTTGCGTTCAAAGCCTCTCGCAGCTCCAGCCGTCCAGCTGCCATCAGCCCCGGACGAGCCGCGTCTTAGCTTTTCGAAGACGCCCCGGCCCAGCCCGTGGTGGCTGATGCCGCAACTTGTGGCGCAGCCATCTCGGCGCGACGCAGCACCCGGACCCGTCCTCCTTTGCAACAACTGCACCTGTCAGAACGAGTGCCGACACGCCACGCACGCCCTGTGGCGCGCGTTTTTCCGGAACACCGTCGTCAAGCGGATCAAGGTCGCGGCATCGGAGGCATTGCTCTGGATTCCCGCGCTGGTCCCGGCGAACACGGCGTTGAAGGAGCAGAAGCAGAAGCCGCGGGGGTTAGGCGGGCAGAAGGGTGGTCGCCAGAGGGTGCGAAGCGCAGCGGCGCCGATTGCCGCGGGTCCGGATCCCGGGGAGGGCGACGACGTTTCGAGCGGCGGTGCTTCCGACGGCGTTGCTTCGGACGGCGACGACGAAGGAGCGCCCTCGGCCAAGCGGCCGAAGCTCGATGATGGCGCCGAGGAGCCGGAGGATGTGTCGGCGGAGGCGGAAGGGGAGCCGGCGAGTGCGGTGGCGGAGGCGGAGGCGGGCGACCCCGAACGGGTGTTCAGGCTCTTCCGCCACGAGCTCGAGCACCCTCGCTGCCGTCACCAGGGCTGGTCAAACTGCGTGTTCGAGGACGAGTACGATCCTTCCGACGAGGAGACGTGGGGCTGGGAAGACCCCGACTGGGAGGACGGCGAATGGGTCGAGCTGTAGATGGAGTGAAATCGAGGAGATGGAACGCTAGCGACGTCATCGTCTCCCGACAAAGTCGCGGATCTATCCGGCCACCTCAAATAGCAATGCCGTCATATACATGCACTGTTTGCTGCAGTCGGAATTGCGGGATGTTTCATGAGGGCGTCGATGGTCACCTCTTTCGGACTGACGAAGCGGTTGTACTCGTAGGCATGCCGGTCCTCGAGATCCACCAACCGCGCAGGCAGCTCGGTGCCCTCCTTCAAGCTCGTGAGCAAATTATACACCTCTTGTACCATCACGGGGAGTCGCGCATCCAGACGATCCCTGCAGACACGCACTAGCAGTACAAGTACAAGCAGTGCATGGTTGTTTATCGTCATCACCCGGACTCGCCGATTGGTTCTCCATCTCAGTAGCTTTTGCCATTCTGCTGAACAAGTAGAGTGCGTACTTCCATGCTGGGTAGATCTACAATAGCGATAGTCTGCCAGAATGCGATAATAGATATGCTGTATCTTTTTCTGGGCCCGCGGTGGCCGCAGCTTTTCACTTTTGGCTTGTCAAGTCATTTCCAGATTATTCAATGGTGGCAACTTGGAACCATTGCTGCGCCCTGCTGCACGCCTTCTACGCTTCGTACCTTCAACACTGCCCATCGCATCACTCTTTAAAGATGCAACGGCCGTATCTGTTGTGTCAGAGTCGCAGTAGCTATGTCCTCGGCGGTCTGACGGCCTGATGCCTGGAACATCTGGCTCTAGTACCATGTACAGACCAAAACAAAATCCCACGTTTTTGATCCCGGGGAGGGAAGGAAGAAGGGGAGAAGAAGGGAAAAGGGAAAGGAAGAAGAAAAGAAGAGGAGGGAGGGAGAAGGAACGGGAACACAGAGAAGAAGCGTACGATCGTCATGTATTTGTCAATCTTCACGTACTCGCTTCCGCGACCTCGTTTTCCTCGATCGCCTTCTGCGGAGCCATGCTATAGTCAATCATATGCGTGGCCATCCTCCATGGCGGTCCTGCGCGTTGGAGACACGTTCGGGAACACCGCTTTCGAGAGAGGTCCTGCACCGCTCCCTTCCCTTCCTCTTCTTGGCGGTCGCGTGAGCGTTAACGAGATTCGATTGCACTTGAAAGTTGCTTTGAGGTGCGCGCCGCGATTCGCTGCCTTCGCTGGTCGCGCTACGGCCAATCCATGGTCGGAGACCGCAAACGCTCCTTGCTTGGTCCCTTCTCCGGCTTGGTGAAGCTCATCCCAACATCATTGGTGTAGACCACGGCACGTGCGGGCTGTCCTGCGGCCGCGAAGTGCGCGCTGGGCGGTTCTGCGGCGCGATCTCGGGGAAGGTGGTCAAAGTCCTCAGATGGGTTGGTTCCCCATCGTGCAAGCCCCTGTTAATGACGAATGATGCCCTGTGATATCAGCAAATGATTCGCGGCACGATGCGCTGCAGCAAGAGTACGTCAATGGGTTGATCGAGTTGAGACCTTACCCGCTGGGCGCCAGGGTCGCAGCACAGCAAAGGTGGCCCAGTTTTCAAGCAAGGAGCAAGCAGTACGTTAGCTGAGCTGCCTATGCTGCGACGGAAGGTGCCCATTTGTGATGCGATCGCTGGCAAAAGCAGAGGATTGAGGTCGCGAGCGCCAGTGGGAGCCCCGGCGACGCGGCTTGAGGCTCCCTCCCCAGAAGTGTCCCGACTCGAAGGAGCGATGGTAGAGCCCGCCCACGCTTTAACGCCGGGACCGGCTTCGCCGCCGACGCGCCCTTAAGATGTCGATGTCGGGGTGGCTGGCTGCGAAAGGGCAGATAGCCCGCCCGAGGCCACAGTCAAGGCCGAGCGGAGGTCCCAGATTCCTCGCTGTCCGTCCGAGCAGCCCTCGCGGTGTCGATGATCCGCGCAAACGCCAGAAGAGGCCCTCGAGGGTCAGCCAGCGAGCGGGGCCGTCCCTGCCTCCTTCTGGCCTTCTTCGGCCTAGTTATGCCGTCCATCGGCGGCAGACGGCTTGCCACCATGCAGAGCCCAAGTGGGCGCGGCGAATATGACGTCCTTGGAGAGTCGGTTCCGTGGAAGGAAGAAGGGTGTCCACTTCACGAGGCGACGTCCCAAAGCCGCCCAGGAACCGAGCCTATACCGCCCAGCGCCAAGATTTTCTCTTTCTTTTGCCGTTTTGCGAGGATAATCGCGGGATTGACGGGGCATCGAGGCGCGATACGCGCGCTTCGGATCCCGCGCTTCCGGAACCGTGTCGGCGGGGGCCTTCCAGACCATCGAGGGGCCCGGGAAGCTCCAATCCGGTTGCAAGGATGATCTCCATGCCGCAGGGCCCGGCGGCGGTGGTCCAGCGCATCGCATTTTGATCCTGGGCGGGTTCGAAGTTGAAGTGGGGTTAACCGAGTTGAAGTGGAGTTAACTCCGCACGGTGCCCGTTAGTTGAAGGGGGGTGCCGGTCTGTGTATCGCGCGACTCCCGAACATCTCCCTTTGGCATCTGGCCCGGTTGGCAACTGAACTGCACATTCCACCGTTCTACCTCCTACGATGCCCTTGATACTGCTGAGGCGAGAGGAAGGTCAGGCAGTGCGAGTTGGCACGGAAATCAGAGCCCCCTTGTGCAGGGACTTGTACAGGGCATGAGCCAGATGTGCCGATCGAAAACACGGGAAGAACGGCTCGAAACCCCCGAATGGGATTCAGGCCGCCGTATTGCACCTCAGAGATGTCCCTCCCTGGTCTCAGATGGGGCAATACGGTGTGGGGCGCACCGGATTCGGGGTCAGCCAAACGTCACACCGGACGAGATCGAGTTCACGCGCGGCACGAAGCAGGGGCTTCGTAGCGGGTGCCGCATCAGCCGATCTCCATCGCAGTGCAGACATCCGTAAAGGATTGGCAGGGCCGCGGCGCCGCAGGCTCGAAACCACGGCGCGGAGCGGCGGCATCCCCGCGGGGACATTCGCTCGGCGTTTCCCAGCACATCGGCGCCTTCTCGCCGCACTGCGGCAGGCACGGCGCAGCAATTGCTTCCACAGTGATACCTCGCGGTACCACATGGTTCCAGCTCGGGGTGCGTTGTCCCGGCTTCGACGCTCCACTTCGGACTTCACCCCGCTCGTCCGGAATAGAGATTGTTGCCATCCTGGCTCTATTTGCTCCGCTTCGAAAACTTTGCGTCCTCCACCTTGGCACGGAGCCGCCAGTGGCGCCCGTCCCTCGGACCCGTCCTCCGACATGGGTGGCCGACCCCTGCCCTGAGCCCATAGTTGCCGCGCCGCAGCTCCTTTCACATCTCCCAAAAGGTAGGAAGGGCCTTCGTTGATATGGAACGACGACTCGTCGAGGGAGGCGAGGTCGGTTTCGTCGGCGCCCGCGACGGCCTCGTGGAAGGCGAGGTGCCGCTCCGGCTGGGCTGCGGCCTCCGAGCTCGTCACCCGCAGCCTCTTGCGCGTCACACCGTGTTCCTGCAGGATCTTTGAAACCCACTGCTGCGAGATGGCGACCCCGAACCGGTCCATGAAGGCCCTTGCCATGCCGGCCTGGCTTGCAGTCACCTTCGACACGGCAAACTCGGCCAGCCATCTAGTCCTATCTGTGGTGACTTTCCGGCCCGGCCTTTGCGCGTGGCCGGCGCGGGCCCTTGCTCGACCTTCTGGATCCGCCGGTACAGCGTGCTGCGGTCCACGCCAAAGAGATCGCAGATGGCGGGGACGTCGAGGAACTTGCGGCTCTTCAGTTGCCAAGCGACCTCGCGGCGGTCGACGAGCCGTCCAGCAGATCTCATGGCAACGGCGGGAACGGATATCTAGTCCGCAAGGTGCAATTGTTCAACTAGCCTTGTGGGGGGCGGACCAATCCCTTGGACCCGTGCCAGGGCCGGCGCACCCCCACACAAATATCTCGACTTCCTGAGCTCGGAAATCGCTGGGAAAACGTCGCAAACGATTGCGAGAGAGTGAAATGAAAGACGCAGGATGCATCCGGTGATTTCGAGTTCGGGTCTCTCGGCCCTTGTGGTACAATCGGCTAGTATCCTGCCCGGCTATCCACACGCTCCCGTGCTTCCTCCAAATGATTGCCTCGCGGTGCATGTATATCGACGCTTTTTTGATCTAGTCAATAGATCGTTCGGCGGCGTCGTACTCGTCGGCCGTCGCCTTGTTGACACGTCATCCGATCGGACGCCCCGGAGAAACGAAACGCCATCCCCCTTTGCCGCGATGGACCTCGTCGCGGCGTTGACCGCATACGCGGCCGCAATCCGCTTCGACCCGGCTTTCGTCGTCGGAGGCCTCGCCGTGGTGCTGGAGAGCGGGCTGCTCCTCGGCTTCCGGTTCGGCCCCGCGCCGTCCCTCACGCTGAACATCGGCGGGCCGGGCGGCATCCGGGTCATCGCGCCCGACGAGGAGGTCCACGGCGTGTGTTATCTTCAGCTGTGGTTCCCTGCCGACGAGGCGGGGCGGGATCTGTGGCAGCGCTGCCTCGCGGCGAGCGCCCGCAACGATGCCCCAACCGCGGTCACGCTCGACGGAGCGGCGCTGGAGGCACTATACGGCGGGCAAACCGAAAATACGGAGGCGCGGGAGGCGGCTTTCAAGTACGAGCGGGTCGTTCGGGAAGTCGGACGCGTTCCGGACCTCAAGCTCGGCCTCGTCACGGGGCAGCAGAACCCGGTGGTCCTCGACCTCTGGGAAACGATCCTAATCTGGCTCATATGCGCTCTCTTTGGCGCCAAAGCCAAGAACCTTTCCCCCTACCCCAAGCATTCTTACGTGCGCCGTCCTGGGACGGATGTCGTTTTGGCGCTCGTCGCGGAGCGGGTGCGCTTTCTCGCCCTTTCCCCTCCGGGCTCCTACCGCCACCTTGGCGCGCCCGGCTTCCACGTCTTGGGACCCGCAGATCGATGGAAGCACCGTTCCGTGGACCTTCTGCTGGCCATCTTCGTGCAAGGCGTTCTTGGAGATGTTTTCTCTGGGACTCCGTGGCCAAGGTTTTTGGACTGGTATCGCTCCCTCTCCCTCTCCGAGCTCATCGACGCGGACCGTGACGTCGGGCGCCACCTGGTCACCGAGACGGGTGCATCCATCCTCATCCATTTCGGCGAGTCTCGGTCCCCTTCCTTCTCGGTGCCGCCCAACGAGGCGCTTTCGGAGACGCGCGGGCACCTGGCAAGGTGCTACGATTTTTCCATCCGGCGTGTGGAACTTGATGGGGGCGGGGAGGTGGTTTTCCTGCAGATCGCCACGGTGCACGCTGGCTTTGGGTTCTATGGAACGGCTTTGCGCATGCGCGTCATTGACGTGTTAAGGAGGCTCGCCGATCTGCTCGAGCTCGTCGTCGCGGAAGAGGAGCGGCTGATGCACGAAGTGGGTTGGGACTTTCCAGCTAGGGGCGCGATCCTGACACCCCTTCCTACCCTTCCCTTCGTCCCACTCCACAACACAGGATGGACTCCAGCTCCGCTCCTACGCGCTCGCGGAGAGGCTTCTTGGCTTCGCGCAGCCGCTTCTCGGGCCGTACCGCGAGGCTATTTACGCGCTCGAGGTTGCGGCCGGGGAGCGCGGTTTGGAGCCGCCGCTGCACGAGCTCATCCCTCCCGTCGACCCCCGGAACTACGGGCCTGCGGATATTGACCTCCTGGTTGCAAACCTGAAGGAGAACCTGGAGAAGCTCGGAGTTGCGCGGCTGGACGAGGTCGCGGAGCTCAAGACGTGGTTCGGCCCGGACGCGACTCTGGCGGACGTGGCAGGGGCGAAGCCGGCGCCAGGGACCGCAGCGGACGCCAGCACGGAGGCAGAGGTAGAGCTTGCTTCCGAGGATGAGCCGTTCGCCGGCGCGGACCGCTCGGACGTCAACGTCGTGCTGGCCCACGCCGCCCCCGACGCCGCTCCTGCGACCGATCCCGCTGGCGTGCAGCCTGGTGCTCCTGCGGCCCCGGAGAGCATCGAGGAGCGGCTCAGCTACATGCCGCCGGATCGGGGCAAGGATCTTTACCTGCGGCTCCACCAGGAGGCCGGGAGGCGGTACCCGGCTTGCGTCGGACGGCGGGGCTTCGATGCGATGGACGAGGGGCGGAAAGCACTGATTCTGGCCGGCATTCTCGCCGAGTGGCGCGAGGAGGACGCCGAGGCTGCGTACCACCGCCTCGCGACCGGCGTGATGGAGAAGCTCGTCGAGGATGGGCTATTCGATCCGAAGATGGTCTCGCCAGAGGTCGTCCGCAAGCAGGCCACCTGGCTGTCGGCAATTCTGAGGACCCGGAAGCCGACGCCCGGGGCAACCAGGCCGATTGAGAAACTCTTCTTCACCTGCTGCGGACTCGTCGCCAGCAATGCTCTATGCGAGCATTCCGAAACGTTTGCGCCGTACCTGGTGCACCCCACGTGTTACGCTCCGAACGACGTCCACCAGGTCACTCCCATCTTGCTCACCGACAGGTGCAGCACGGGACCGCGCTTCGGATTCGATGCCATACCCTTCGAGTCCGCCGAGCCTGCCTTCCCTCCCGACACCGTCACCTTCCCGCGGGCCCCACTCCTTCCCACCGCGTTCGACTACTGCGCTTTGGAGCTGGAACGCGAAGGGCCTCGCCTCGTGAACCACCGCCAGCTAGCTCGCTTCGTGTCAAAGTCGCTCCTACGGCTCGTGGACCTCGCAGACCGTGCGCCAGCCGAGCTGCCTGCGCTCCGCGGCTGCGAGCTCGCCCAGGCCCGCGTGATCGTCGACCTTTACGGGGAGGAGTTCATAAGGAAGATCGTTTCCTACCAGCAGGTCACCTTGGGCCCGGAGAAGGGCAAGCATATTTCCTTCGCACTGCTCGTCAAGCGGCAGCTCGATCTTGTGCTGGGACCTCCCGAGCTCACCCTGTTCGACGCGCGGATGGGATGCAATCTGTACTACTACCGGATCGGGCCGGTTGGGGCGGAAGGCATCGGGCAGCAGCTCGTGCCAGACTTGGAGTGGGAGGATTTCGGCACGGCCCTGGGCATCCGGCGCGCCGAGGCCAACGCCAAAAGGAAGCCGGAGAGAAAGTCCGACTTTTCGTGCGCTTGCCCACGCTGCCATGGCGGGCACAGGGGTGACGGAGGCCCGCGGTTGCGGGTCGGACAGCGCGAGCACCCGCTCTATCTTTCCGACGCCTCGACCATTGCGGCCCACACGCTGCAGGACGGCGAGTTCCACCTCCTCGTCCAGCGCGACGCTGCCGACGGGCCGCCTTCCGGGCCTCGTGCTCTCGACGTCGGGCCGCGCGAGGCGGCTGATCCGGTTTGCGATCTTGCCGCGATTGATGAGGCCCCAGCACCCGGACCCGTCCTCCTCTGCGACAACTGCACCTGGAAGAACGAGTGCCGACACGCCACGCACGCCCTGTGGCTCGCGTTTTTCCGGAACACCGTCGTCAAGCGGATCAAGGTCGCGTTATCGGAGGCATCGCTCTGGATTCCCGCGCTGGTCCCGGCGAACACGGCGTTGAAGGAGCAGAAGCAGAAGCCGCGGGGGTTAGGCGGGCAGAAGGGTGGTCGCCAGAGGGTGCGGAGCGCAGCGGCGCCGATTGCCGTGGATCCGGTTCCCGGGGAGGGCGGTGACGCTTCGGACGGCGGTGCTTCGGACGGCGACGACGAAGGAGCGCCCGTGGCCAAGAGGCCGAAGCTCGACGGTGGCGTCGAGGAGCCGGTGGATGCGTCGGCGGAGGCGGAAGGGGAGCCGGCGAGTGCGGTGGCAGAGGCGGAGGTGGAGGATGGCGGCCCTGAACGGTTGTTCAGGCTCTTCCGCGACGAGCTCGAGCACCCTCGCTGCCGTGACCAGGGCTGGTCAAACTGCGTGTTCGAGGACGAGTATGACTCTTCCGACGAGGAGACCTGGGGCTGGGAAGACCCCGACTGGGAGGAAGGCGAATGGGTCGAGCTGTAGATGGAGTGAAATCGAGGACATGGAACGCTGCGACGTCATCGTCTCCGATCCGATCCACCGACCACCTCCGGGACGCCGCGATATCCTCGCCAGACGTTTCGAAACCCTGCCAACGTGATTGCCTCTACCATGCGGCGTAACTGTCCGCCTGGGCCTCGGCTTCCGGATCCGCAACGACGAGAATAGGGAGTTCGCCGGGTACGCGAGGCACGGGGTCTTCCGCGACGCCGGTGCGGTCGATGGCGACGTCGGCGTACAGGGGCTGTAGCGAACATCGCCAGTCCGGCGGCCCCGGGCCGCGGACCCCACCCCGCCCATGCCCACCGCTCGTCCGTCCCGCCTCCGTCCCGCGCCCCGCCCCGCCGAGCGCATGATCCATTGCCTTGCGGTGATTTTGCGGCCGTCGGGCGGGTCGGCGGACGCCCGAGGAGGGCGCGGGGGCGGGTGGATGTGTGCCGTTTTTCGCGCGCGCTCTGCCCTCACCCGCGCCAGACGGACCCCGCGGGCCGGAACAATCGGGAGTGAGAAAATGCCGGATGCTTTTACGCCGATCGCACCGGATTGGCCTCTCCGGGTGCGCTCCCGGGTTGTCCGGCCGCTCCCGATGGTTTGCGGCGGGGATGCGGGGTTTGTTTTGCAAGCCCTTGGCAGACCAAGCCCTTAGCCTCGCCCCCCTCGCTCCCTCGCTCTTGACTTCCCGAGCTCGGAAATCGCTGGAAAACGTCGCAATGAAGCGCAGGAGTGGAGTGAAGTGTGCAAAATTTTTTGTGGTTTTGTGAGGACTGACGGATTTGAACCGCCGACCAATCGATCTGGAGTCGAACGCGCTGCCAACTGCGCCAAGCCCTCTTGAAGGGCATTCTATTACCCAGGGCATCGCGGGCGTGCGGTGTGAACAAATCTGATCTGACTTTCCTTTACCCGGACCGGGGCGTCGTGCAGGACCTCGTCGCCATGGTTCGTGCACGTGTGCATGGTATTGGATCGGCCCGAAGATACAAAGACCTAGAGCTTTGAGAGTTCTGTCAGGTATGTATTACGTCGAATGACGCTTGTAGAAGCGCACGGCATTCCGAAACTATCAGAGCGCGGTCGCACGAGCCGAAAGCGCGTACACGTCTCCGTTGAAAACCGCGAGCCAATCCACCCGCGAGCTTAATTTTCAAAGTGCAGGCAACGATGTGGGCCAGGAGATCGGTGAGGGGGGTCTTTGTCCACCATAAATCCGTGGCATGCCCGTCATCCGCTTCCGAGTGCACGCTTTGGTGCCAAGTGGCAGCGATCGGGTCCTCGGGCGGCTAGTCGAATCCGACGTAGGTACAGCACTATCGGAACGAAGTTTATGCCCTTGCCATTTGTGAGATTCTTGAGATTCTCCGATGACAGCGATGGGAAAGCCTATGCTGCAAGAATGCATAAGCTTCTTATTCCCCACTGCAAGAATACATACAACACACTGACTGCAAGCCAGGTCCCAAAACGTGATACATGATGTGCTTGCTGGATTTGATTTGATTCCACACTCCATCCTCCTTTTTCCATCTTGAACCGTTCCGTTTTCCGCCCTCGTCCTCCATTCGAACTGCATGTCACAACCAGTGGATTTAGGTCGTGAAGTTGAGCCGCACACTCCCGGCGTCGTAGACGACATCAGCAACTGTGCTGGCAGACACCAGCAGCCACGGCCCAAGCAACGATTTGGCATACGTTGCACTAGCCTTGCCTGCCGCATTTGTGGCGTTGGTCTGCAGCAGCTGACCCCAGGCATTGAACGCAATATCGAAACCTTGGAGAGCGGTCGTAGTGAAGGGATCCGTGAGCGTGGCTGTGAAAAGGGTGTTGGTCCCTCCTGTTGAGGCGCACGGGGGCAAGCTTGACGATCAAGGCTGCTGTGACGTTCGAAGGGCCGACGTCCTCGCCGCCGGTGAACTCGGCCAGCAGAGTGCCGTTCCCGCCCGGCTGCATGGGGGCGCGGTAGACGAGCGATGCGATCCCGGTGGCGCCCGTCACGTTACTGCCGATCGGGGCGCCGTCGAGCGAAAAGGAGATCTGCCTGCCGGCTCCGACCCTGGTCCTGTTTGCGGCAAAAGACAAGGTAGCCGAGATTGTGGCGTCGCGGCCTTTGGTGCCAGTCACCGCGCTCATCGCAATTGACAAACGGGGACGGACGAAGGGCACCGATCCCGCCGCAGAGCTTCCGAGCGTTGAGCCGTCGCCTGCCCATGATACATTGATCGGCGTCGGCACAGCGGGGATCGTGTAGGAGAACGAGGCGAGGCCCAGGGAGTTGGTCGTTGCTGCAAGAGTGGCTGCCTGTCCCTGAGTGGCCAGCACGAGGCGCTTCGCGGCCACCGGTCTGCCCGCCGCATCCGTGAGTGTAGCGTTGATCGCGCCCTTGTCACCCGCTGGTACTCCGACAGGGAGTTGGAGCGAAATTGCGGTGACCTGGTACACCCGAAGGGTGCCGTTGCGGGAGGATGTGGTGCCGGTGGCCAACGTCGGCAACACAGGGAGGAGTTGTCCGGCCTTGAGGTCCACAGGGAGCTGCACAGAGCTCCGGGCAGAGCCGCAAGAGTCGGTGATAGATGTACCGGGAACGAGAACGTTGTTGACGTTGAATGTTACGGCGACACCGGCTGCGGGGGACCCATCGGGATTCAAAACGACCGCCGATATGCCTGCCCGCGTTCCTGCCACGACATTGGAGTCGGCGGCGGCAACAAAGGTCGGCATAGGGGCCGCACCTGGGCGTAAACGCGATTAGCACAACCAACAAAACGGTGCTTGAGGACGCCAACCGAAGACAAAGGAAGTTGGGGTCGGGGTGAACGTTGCACTCTGCGTCATCGTTTCCATCATCGCCTCTGTGAGCGTTTCGACGGTGGTTGTCGCTGCATAAGTCTGGAGAAAGCAGGTGTCGGCGTCTAAAGTGGACGGCGGGAACGATGCATACCATTGTGGCCGCTTCGGACGTCGTGAGAATTTCGGTCGTGCTGGTTTGCGGCGGTTGCCAGTTGATCGCAATAGAGTACGTGCTTGTGGTTCGACCGTCCGCGGCAATGACACTGACGTAGACCGTGTTGTCGCCGGCCCTGGGCAAGGAGATCGCAGTTGCAACGTTTGAGATAAGCGTCGTAAAAGGACCAGCAGGATCGTTGAATGTATAGCCAAGCATCGCGCCGACGTCAGTGGTCACAGCCTTGAGCAAGAGTTCCGAAGTCGGGCCCTGGTACGGGATAGGCCAGAATGTGTAATTGGTAAAGGCGGAGCCGTGAATGACAAACGGTGGCCGCAGAGACCCTTGGTCAAGCACGAGGTCCGAAAGCGTCGAATCCGAGCTGGGAGGGACGGTGCTGGTCGCGGCAAAGGTCTGGAGGGAGCAAACTTCAGTGCATAAACCGGACGACTGCAAAAATGCACACCGTCGTGGCCGCTTCCAATGTCGTAGTCTCCGTCAATGTCTCCGTCACAGTCTCCGTCGTCGTTTTTGTGTCGGGGCAAGCAAAGTTAGTGCGATCGGGAGTGGGCCAAATGTTGGCTTACCGGAGAAGGGTTGAAGAGCTCTATATCATAGATTACTGGCCCCGAAACTGGATTCAATATGATCCAGATCTTGTTGTTGCCATAGACCATAGGCACATCTTTCCCAGAACCTGAACTTAACGCCTCGCGGGTGCGGTCTCCATCGGTGGAGTAGAACAGTGTCCCTGACGGAGTACGGCGAAAAGAAGCTGTGGCAACGTGAGCGCCGAAGCCGGGTCAACAGCCGGATCAAGGGGGCCCAGAGCAGAAACTCCTGCGGCAGCCGTGGGAGAACGGCGCCTACGATCTCGCGGAGAAGATCGTGAGCACTTGGCTCCAGAAAGCTCCCCTCCGCCCCTCAGGAAGGAGAGCCGCGAACTGATTTCGCCTCGACGAAGAACCCCTACACCTTCGGTAAGCAATGGCATGGGCGTGAAGGAGCAACGTCGCTTACCTCGACGAAGGTAACGAGAGCGACGACTCGCCCCGCGGCGCTCAAGAGCCGTGTTTAAGCGGGGTCAGGGAGTTCGAAGGCGGGAGGGGGGAAAGAAGACGAAGCAGCCACCGCGCTCCTCGTGCTCCTGGGAAGGAAATAGTCTTCTCCGCAAATGCCGACTTCATTCGTTGCCCATGTTGTCTCTCCATGCCCTGGCGACGCGGCTGAGCGAGCCCCAAGCCGGGGACGAGGTTCAAGAAACGCTGTCCGCGCCCCGAAGACGTGCTTCCCCCGCCTCCGCAGCCACCGCGGGGCAGAAAAGCACCGCCATAACATAAAGACGCGTGCTGGAACGTCTGCAGCGGCCCACGAGACGGTGGAGCGCTGTTCCCGGCGTCGAAGCACCTGGGCCGCGCGAGCGTCTCCCCCGGGCCCCCGGCGCCGTATCCGAGGCCGCCCACGGCATGGAAAATTCGCAAATAATTCCCTGCGACGGCCTGCACCATCGGCGAGGCCGGGGGAGCACTACAGCAAACAGGTCGGTTGCGAGTGCACTATACAGCAGATAGCATGACACGCTCCTGGGGCCGAAAAAAGCACCCCCTTACTCCCATACAATGCGAGCCGACACCGTTCCGCTCGTAGCTGGACCGTGCAGTTTGACCGTGCAGGCTTCTTCCTTAGCTGGGCCAAATGCAGTCAGAGCCAAAGGACGCTCGGTCCTTCCAAACCACCGCCGCGCAACGGATTGCTCCTGCACCACTTCGTCCACTACCAAAGAGCGATGTTGCAGTACACACCGGCGGGCATAGCCTGCCAAGAGTTTGAGCCGAATTGAGTCGCCGCTGGCCCCTTGATGGCGCCCATTGGAGGCACTGGGGTGGTTCAGACAGGCAGGCCGAGGAGGGGCCGTTTCGGAACCTGGCCGATGCTCTCGTAACTGGGCCCTGCTGGGCGACATCTTCGACCGCAAAACAGAAGTGGCGATATATCAGAGTCATTTCGTGCGCGCGATCGGGTACCTCGGCCAGGATTCGCTTTGAGCTTGGGGAGATGCGTCCCGACTCCAGCCATTCGGTGACTGTGCGCGCCCCGAAGAGACCGGCGCAAGTCGCCAAGAGGCTGCAAAATGGGGTCGGCATGGGTCATTTGCGACATTTCCATGCTTAAATAGGCCCTTGCGACGGCCGTGCGCGGACTTGCGGAAGCGCGCAACGCGTCGCACAAACGGAGAGGGCTGGTTCGGGGAACCTGTGTCAACAAGGCAGGCCGGCGGCGGTTGCCCGCGTTCCTGGAATGTGGTTTTGTGGGGTCATCACAAGCATTTGCGGTTTTTAGCGCCCCCCTGGGCGCGCTGGGGTCGGTTTGGCGTAGGGGGGTTTTGACTCGGTCGGACTTCCACCCGCTCAAACGTCGCGAAACGGCCGGCTCTGAACGGGGCTCTCCGCCCCGCGCGCCATCGCAGCCTCCGAGAACACGGCCCGGCAGTCACATTTCGCGCTCATCTGTCGCGCACGACTCGTTTTGGCGCCGTAGTTTGGCGGCCCGCCCTGCGGCCCCGGCCGCCGCGCCAGCGCCCGTGGCGGGCAGCGGAGGGGAAAACCAGACGACACTGCGTGAAAAGAGCTCGCAATGGACGGTGCAGGGGACGGCGCCGGCCGTCCCGCGGCCGGTTCGCGGGCGGTTCGCCGCGCGGCCCGTCGGGCGCCGCGAGCGGGCCAGGTCTCTTCCGCGCCGCCGCTCTGGGCACCAGCTGCCGGCAGCAACGCAACCGAATGTGCGTGATTCGAGAACGATTGCTCTGTGGCCGGTCGTCTGAGGCGCTTGCTCGGTTCCCGCAGCTGTCATTGACCTGACTGGGAACGCTCACGCCGTCGATGCTGTTTGTAGCCCCGCCTGCTCCGCGCGGAGAGCGGTATGCTGACCATGCCCTTTAGCAGCCCGCAGCGGTGCTGCCGTCGAGCGCTGCGGTCCCGCGCGCCGGCAGCAGGTCGGCTCCTACGGTGCGAAATCCGGGCGTGACGTCGACGTCAGCTCGATCTGAAATTCCTCGCCCGGACAGCGGAAACGTAAGGTGGACGAGGACCAGGACGTGCAGAGAGCTGCTGCGATGGACGTGGACGAGAATGTCGCCGACGAGAATGGCGCTGGTGGTGGGTATTCAAGCAAGCCGATCGCAGCCTTCCCGTCACCAGCCTTCGCTCCCCGTTCTCCCTCGGCACCCCGCCCCGTCAGCCCGGTCACCAAACGCCGTCGGAACGCGATCAGCCCCCGGCACCGGCCCCCTGGGTGCATCGTCCGCGGCGCCGCAGCCGCCACACGCGCAACGCACCTTTGCCGACATTGTCGAGCACGGCACCGCCAATGCTCCCACGAGGCTGTCCCGCACGGAGCGCCACGAATCAGAACTGCGGCGCAAGAAGCAGAGGACGCTCGACTCGCTCGACGACCGCCTCGCCCGCTGCGTCAATGACATCGCGCCCTACGTGGAAAGGAGGCTCCGGGAGCGCGACGCCGTCGAGGTTTCGCGTGCGATGGTCGCGGCGGCTCTGCAGTCGGCAGATACTACGGACGACGAGCTGGTGCGGGTGCTGCAGGCGCACATCCACGTGCTGGACGACGTCCGACAGGTCGAACCGTTGCCGGCGGTCGCTCTAGGGTTCCTCGCGATACCCGGGCTCGTCCGCACGCTGTGCCGAATGGTCGTTGACCCACACACGTTCGATTTCGAGCGGATGCCGGTCGTCGTCGGGAAGCTCAAGGACGGCGCGCCTTTCGGGGATGGTGCAGGCACGGAGGCGCCGCCCGCGTTTCCCCGTGCGGGCCGGCCGTGGCCGGGCATGGATTCCGACGCCTTTGCCAAGCAGATCACACAGCAGGAGCCCGAGATCGCAAGCCTTGCTGAACTCTGGGACTTTGAGCTCGTGGACCGCTCGCAAGCACCTGTGAGGTGAGAGGTTGCCGAAGCCAATAGAATGCATGGCTCTGACCGCCATGACTCTGCTCCGCCAGATCGGATTCGTCGGCGCCCCAGTTCAAAGGATACCTTCGAACGCGGACGGTTGCGGCCGAGCAACACATGAAGGAGATGCAGCGCTACGCCTCCCGTTATGTCGCGGATGCGCCCTGGGCTGTTTGCTCGTTCAAGGACGCCGAGGCTGTCGCCGCCGCCGCTGGAGACGGCATTCACGCTCCGTTCACGACCACATACGCCGGAGTGGTGTACAAGAGCGACAAGAGCCCCGCGGACAGGCTTGTGGAAGCAGCTGCGAAGGACGGAAGCTGCCGGTACACCAACCTCGTCGTGTGCCAGGCCGTCCCACCGGGCACGGAGTCGGGCGCCGCGCAAGCGGAAGCTGCTGATGCCGCTGGAGACGATGTCGCGGACGACGGGGAACGCGGTTCAGACGAGGAAGATCTTGAACCCGGCGAGGACTTTGACGGTCAGGGAGATCTGGAAGAGGACGAGGGGGGCATGGACATCGATGCTTTGGCCGCAGCCGCGGGCTGGGTTGCCAACGCCTTCTTCGTGCTCGAGCTGTGGGCAGATCCGAGCACCCAGGCCGACTTCTTCCTCAAGCACTCCATCTTTTCCTTCCTGGAGCGGCTATCCGTCGCTGTAGGCGGCTACCAGTCTGCCAACTCGGACGTCGGGGGATTTTTGCCCGCATGGCGTCTCCGTCCCGAGGTGGCCGAGGTCGGACGCCGGCTCCAGGACGCGCGGCAGGAAGCCCCCTTGGCTACCGACCCTCAGCCCGGACCTGACCATCCGATGGTGCGGGCTTTGGACGACCTGTTCGGCGACTCGGGTGCGGGTTTCTATGCTGCTTTTGGCTCGTTGGGTTCAAAGGTCCCTCGTCCTACCGTGGACATTTACCGACGGCAGCTCACCGAGCCCATTGCCACGGTACACGGGATTCAGGTCGGGATGGTTGCCGCCAAGGACGTCACGGCACGTGCTCAGGCGAATGCAGGGTCTTTCTATAGCCCTTTTGAGGGTCGTGGGCCGAGGATCACCAGCGCGGCATTGCTACGTGGTCTTCGCCGTCAAGCCGACGGCGCTTCCGTCGCAGAACGCCTTCTGTGCCTCTACCAGTCCCTGAAGAAGCTGCTCCCGCCCTTCGTGGACCTGATCCTGATAACCATTCTGTGCCGCCGCAAGGACAAGCTGTACCTTGCATTTCGGTTCTTTGCAAGGGTTCTGAAGATCCTTCGGCCGCTCGCGCTTCTGTCAGTCAGTTCGCTGACCACAACTGTGTTGGTCAACGGCTGTTTCGGCCAGGATTTGGACGCCCTGAACGACTCTGAAGCGTCGCTTGAGTGCCAGAAGAGGCGCTTCGCCGCGGCAGGAGAACGAATTGAGCTTGCTGGCAGTCTACTTGTGTGCCGGATTGGACATGGTCAAGGAGAGCTCACAGTCACTGTTCCTGTTGGCCATGGAGGCGCCCTATCTCACGATCCGACTTTCGGACCCATCCTCTACAACCTGAACGAGCTCATTGTCGAGGAGTTCCAGGAGCTGACATATTTCCTCCACGAATGTCTTTTGCTGCCCGAGGTACGTGCGGCCGTTCCTCGCAAGAGGCTGTCTGGAGCTGACAGGCTCCTTTCACCTGCAGTCTCCCTTCCCTGAGCTGCTCAAAGCTCCCGACTCGAGATACAAAGCTCTGCTGCATCTGCGCGATTGCTTCGCAGACGCAGCTTTGGATGACGGGCTCTGTCGACTCCTCCAGGGCATCAAGGCCGAGGCCATCGACGCGTTCCACTGCATTCGAGGCGCCCGCATGTGCTCGGCGTCCGCGAGGAAAGCGGGCCGCCGGGCGGACGTCGCGGCTCTCTTTGCTCTGGCGGCCGGAGACGCTCGTTCCGCGACTTGCTACGTGACATCCGGCGAATCCGTTGCGGTGGTGGCTTCACAGCCAGTCGCGGCGGTCTCTCGGCGGCCGCTCGATTTGAACCGCCTCCTACACTTCCAACCTGACCGCTACCTGTCTTCTTGCGACGTTGCTGCAGTCGCAACTCTGCCTCCGCTCCCTCCGGGACAGAAGCTCGTGCAGCCTCTAACGGCCCAGGGACCGCGAAACTCCCCGGAGAGGGATCTGCAAGTACTCGTCTTGCGCCACCTTGCGGCTACCAGCGAGCTGCACCTGGCCCGCCAGAATGGGAATTCCTCGCCGATGGCGTGGCTCGTGCGACCCAAGGCCGCCCTCGACCCGTGGTCCCTCGGACCCGCAACGCACGTCGATCCCTTTAGCGTCGACTTTGCGGAGTTTATCAAGGGGGTTACACCCGGCGCAGCTTTTGCTAAGGCTGTCGGGGGTTGGAAGTGGGATTCGCGGCCTTCGGACGGCGTGGGCGATCGCACTGCAAGTTCGTTCGAGCGAACCCTAGCCGTTGGCATGACGGCCAAGCGGGTGGCCGGCAACCCTGCATGGGTGTCGAATTTCGTCTGGGACAGCTTGATTGCGATGACGGCTCCTACCTACCCCAACGCCAAAGTACCTGATGCACTGCAGTATCGCTGGTGTGCCTGCCCGGCATGCTTGTTGTGCTTTTTGGACAACCGAGACGGCGGAGCACACCTCGCCAAGGACTGCTCTGCGGGCGGGCACAATGGCGCCGGCAACCGCGACTTTCCCAAACACTACTGCGTGTTTCCACACGATCTTCCTGAGCTCGAACAGCTCACCATTCCGGAAGCCTATCGGGACCGGCTCCGCATGCTCGCCGTCACCGACATCTTCCCAAATGGCTCTCCCGCGTTTGCAGGCCTCTCGGCCGAATTCCAGACCCTGGTTCGGACGTATGGAAGCCTTCGGATCCTTGCTCGTACCGTGGAGAGCGTCGGGAACGCAGCGGAGCGCCGGAAGGAGAACCAGGCATACCTGGAAAGGGCTGCACGGGACCGACTGCTGAAGGCATACCTCTACCTCGGCAGGCCTTCGGAAGTCCTGCAACAACCCGAAGCGCTCAGGCGCAGCGGACCTTGTCCCATTGCTTCGACCCTGCGCACTCCAGGTCAGCTTGCCAACCCCCTGTGGCCGTTGGCAAACTCCGAGTGGCGTGGCACCAAGCGCATGAAATCCCTGTGCTACAGACTCGGAACGGGCGTCGGTATCGGATTGTATACGTGCGATGTGTCGGGCTGCACGGATCTGACCAAGAAGTACGTCTCTGGGTACCGGCTCGATTCGCAGTTCCAGCCCTACTGCAACAAAGGGCACCGAAAGACGACGATCAGGACCAGCCAGCGTATTCCCAACTTCTGGATGCTGGAACCCATCGTTCGGATCGAGTTGATGCGGATTTGGGCGAACCCGGCGGACCCTCTTCACGCCGATCTGGGCGTGAATCCGGAGGGCGACGAGGCATGGGATGTGGACGTGGACGAATGAGTATCCTGGCGGGCCGGGAACGATCTCGGCGCCTCTCGCCCCGCTGCTCCAAGCTGCGACGGTCTCAGCCACATCGGGCATGTTTCGGCACTAGCTGGCCCGTGCGGTGCGGTCGGCTGCCCACGGGTCGCACGACAGGTTGATAGGCCTTCGCTGTGGCTAGCTTTCCGGGTGTGAATATACTTATTCGATGGGAGTATCGACTACCCGGACGACCTCGGCCTTTTTGGGTGGCAGCGGGATGGGTCGGGGAAGCGATCGGTGGTGCCTCCGGCCCTACCCGCGAGCTGGGCAACCTGACCGTTGTGTGCCATCGGCGCAAAGCGCCTCATTGTCTGCTTTTGCTTCAATATCGCCTCTAGCGGCGAGCGGAGATAGTCGGGGTTGTGGCCAGAGTGTGTCGGGGCACCGATCGGGCGCGCCTCCGGACCCAGCCGGCGCCTCGTGCCAGGAACATCCAATGCAACCGACGTGAACGTCAAGAATTAACCTAAATCTTATTTGGAATCGAGCAATGGACGGAGCGCAAATAAAGCTTGAGCACGGGACCGCAAGCGTCAGTGCACGCCTGCGCGAAGGCCCTCCAAAGTTGCCATCGTGCCGAGAGGACCTTCAGTCGAATCTAGCATTCTTCCTTTCGACGGCACATCCACCGTTTTTGGAAGTAGAGAGTGACGAGCCCGCGCGTCGTGCACGCGTCCTCTATCGTCGAGTGAAAACACCCGTCCCAACAATCCGAGCCGACACCGTTCCGCTCGTAGCTGGACCGTGCAGTTTGACCGTGCAGGTTTCTTCCTTAGCTGGGCCAAATGCAGAGCCAAAGGACGCTCGGTCCTTCCACACCACCGCCGCGCAACGGATTGCTCTTACGCCACCTACCAAAGAGGGATGCTGCAGTGCACACCGGCGGGCATAGTCTGCCAAGAGTTTGAGCCGAATTGAGTCGCCTGGCCCGTTGATGGCGCCCATTGGAGGCACTGGGGTGGTTCAGACAGGCAGACCGAGGAGGGGCCGTTTCGGATGCTCTCGTAACTGGGCCCTGCTGGGCGAAATCTTCGACCGCAGAACAGAAGTGGCGATGTATCAGAGTCATTTCGTGCGCGCCATCGGGCACTTCGGCCAGGATTCGCTTTGAGCTTGGGGAGATGCATCCCGACTCCAGCCATTCGGTGACTGTGCGCGTCCCGAAGAGACCGGCGCAAGTCGCCAAGAGGCTGCGAAATGGGGTCGGCATGCGTCATTTGCGACATTTCCATGCTTAAGCAGGCCCTTGCGACGGCCGTGCGCGGACTTGCGAAGCGCGCAACGCGTCGCACAAATGGAGAGGGCTGGTTCGGGGAACCTGTGCCCACAAGGCAGGGCATCCCATCGAGGCCGGCGGCGGTTGCCCGCGTTACTGGAAAGTGTTTTTGTGGTCATCACCAAGCATTTGCACTTTTTGGCACTCCCCCTGCGGCGCTGGGGTCGGTTTGGCGATCGCGGCAGGGTTTTGACTAGGTCGTATCCAATCACCTTGATCACGCCTCCCTCTCTTACCGGGTTTCGCTCCGTCCCATGCTCGCACCCCGCCCCGTCAGCCCGGTCACCAAACGCCGTCGGAACGCGATCAGCCCCCGGCACCGGCCCCCTGGGTGCATCGTCCGCGGCGCCGCAGCCGCCACACGCGCAACGCACCTTTGCCGACATTGTCGAGCACGGCACCGCCAATGCTCCCAAGACGCTGTCCCGCGCCAAGCGCCGCGAATCGGAGCTGCGGCGCAAGAAGCAGAGGATGCGATCTATTAGATCGCCTCCTCGGGACGGGTTGCCCACTGCAGGATTCGGCCCTGACGGCCCGCGCTTTGCCCCGCCTAAGCGCCGCAATCCCGGCGCCGGTGTGAGGAAACTCGAATTTTGGGTCGTGGGTGGGACTGCTGCGGGTTTGGGGTGCGCCCTGATCGGCCGTCGCCTCAGTGCAACCGAACGGGGGGGCACTCCACGGACGGCCGTCGACGTTGATACAATCCGTGTTTCTTCATCCTGAGCCCAAGCGATGTATCGCGCGGTGTCAACAAGCAGCTTGAACGGCGTCGTGCACGGTGAACTGGCGGAAAGCCTTTGATCTGGAAGGGTCGGTGCATCGATCCCTCAATCACGTAAATCAGCCTTAGTCGTCGGGCGACGCAGAGAGAGCAGAGCAGATCGGGTATCTACCCACATTGATCTGGCATTAGGGGATTATGAAGCGCGCGTGGAATGCTAACCGGGACACGGCTGAGGATGAGCATCAATCGCTCCAACTGCAGCCTTCTGCTTCATACTGTTTCTAGCTCCCGCGTTCTCCCGCCGCGACATCGCATCCCCAGCCCATCCCGGCGCTACCGCGTCCTGGGAAGGCGTCGATCGTTACCGGCGTGCCCCTCGCGGGGGAATGCGCGGTCTCATCGCTGTTTGCTTTTCATTAGGCGTAGAATCATGCTTTGTTTCACGCTTTAGACTATAAGCCGTCCGTTCTCTCTCGTCGCGTTCTTGGCTTTGTCAAGCAAGTCTGGCGGGAGGGTTCCGCGACAACACCCCACCCCCACCTCTGCACAGAACGGCCAGCACGGCAGTCAAAGATGGAAAGTATTCTGCCGCGAACAGCAACGGAACAGAAAGGAAGGGAGGCGTCGGATTGGCTCGTGCTGGACGAGGCCAGACAACTAGCGCCGCGGCGCGGCTTGCTTCACAGACGCGCGATGTTAAGCGCGCCGGGCGGGAAATTCGGTTGCGCGGCCGCCGAAGTTGCGCGCGGGACGAGCCCGTTTCCCCCTTGCGGAACCTGCTCCCGCCGGCGACCCGTGCGTGGCACGCGTCAGCAGTAACAGTTCCTCGACCTTGCAGGCCGATCAACTGACGGAGGAGCAAATCGCCGAGTTCAAGGAAGCGTTTTCCTTGTTCGATAAGGACGGGGATGGCACCATCACGACCAAGGAACTCGGGACCGTCATGCGCTCCCTCGGGCAGAACCCCACCGAGGCCGAGCTTCAGGTGACAGCGCCGGCCTCCGTTTCTTTCTCGTCCTGATCTCCGGATCCACGTTGCAGGACATGATTAACGAGGTCGACGCCGACGGGAACGGCAACATTGATTTTCCCGAGTTCTTGACCATGATGGCCCGCAAGATGAAGGACACGGACTCCGAGGAAGAGATCAAGGAGGCGTTCAAGGTGTTCGACAAGGTGATCGGCGTGGCGCGTGTCAGTTACTTGGCGCAGCCGTTTATTTCCCTTGCTTGTGCAGGACGGGAATGGCTACATCAGCGCTGCCGAGCTCCGGCACGTGATGACCAACCTCGGCGAGAAGCTCTCCGACGAGGAAGTCGATGAGATGATCCGGGAAGCCGACGTCGATGGGGACGGTCAGATCAATTATGAGGAGTTTGTCAAGATGATGGTAGGTTGCTGGTCCCGCCGCCTCTTCGTGAGTTAACCGCTGCGGCCTTTCAGATGTCCAAGTAGGGTTAGGCCAGCTGTAAGAGCACCGAACCGCTTTCATTGCATAAGTCCATAAAGCGTACAACGGATGTGGTCCGTAACGGGTACTCTCTCTCGAAAAGGCCGGGCACCATCCGGATAGACGAAAAGAACCTCCTGTTCTGGTAGCGGGGCACCGAAGCTGCCCGTGCTCGGTCCGCTCCGTCTTGCGAAGGCGAATGATGTTACGAAAGGGCGGAGATTAGGAGTTATCCTTACGGAGCTGCCGGCCTTCTCGTGTCAGTCCTTCACGAGCCGCACCCCCAGACGCCGACCCACAGCAAATGCTGGCTTCCTCCGATCTGCAGCGAAGCCGTCGCGGCGGTCGCTTCGACGTCGTCCACTTCCCAGTTTTCGCCGCACCCCAGCCTCTCGGCCTCGCCCATCACGAGCCGCAGGAAGAAGCGGCGCACATGAGCCATGACGATGTCAAGCAACTGAGCGGGCACATCCGCGATCGGCGTGGTGATGCGGGTTTCATTTCCGTCCGCATGGAAGTCGCAAAACACCTGGTCGGGGGTTCGGAAAAAGAAAACTGTCTCGCCACTGAACGAGGTCAGCAAAACGGCCAAGGCGGGCATGGCAGAACTGACCTGCCAAAAGCCACCACGCGGATTCCAGGCTGGCCCGGCGCATACTCCATTGGTAACCGTGCCTCAAAGTCGCAACCCAAAGCGCGTGCAGAGTTCCCAAAGGCGTCTAATGCATCTTGAACCCCTGAAAGAAGTGCAATCCCTCGCACCGAAGAGGAGAAACCTATGCCTCGTGAATCAGACCTCGCACTTATCTTCGACGCCGATGTGGTGGCGTACCCCCGGATGAGTCCTGCCCTTCGCCCCGGACCCTCCGATTTCCTGGGTTAAGCGACGTCTGCTGCTCCTTGCGAAGCATCAAGCCAGCGAGGAGGGAAGACTTTTGCCGCTCTCGCCGGGAACGCCCTGGTCTCGCGTGCGGACGCAGTATCGAAGTCTGGCGAGAAGCGACGTTTATAGTTCCTTGTCTAGCCTGTCCGCGGGAGTCGAGCGTCGTAGCCAGGAAGCTGCCTCGCAAGACTTTCAGACTTACCCTTTGATTGGCTTCATTGTTGAAGAGCGTACGCTGGGCAATCTCGAGCTCGAGCTCATGAGAAGCAACAACACGTGCTGCGGAACACGGCTGACGGTGGGTTCCTCCGCCCGGCAAAAGAGCTCGGAGAGTCCCACGTTGGTTCTCCCAGATTTCCCAGGTTTCATCACCGTGAACATGGCGCGCCGAATCAAAATCAACACCTGGATGTAGGGTCCCTGACCCTCGCGATGGTCCAGAATCGGCTGTTGCCCCCGCACGACGCCGCAGAGGAAGAGTATGTTTTGCCCCGAAGCCGTGCGCTGATCCTTCAGGCAACGACTATGAACCATTCTGGCGAAGCTAAGCCTAGTAGCCAACACATTCCCACCTCCAAATGCGTAATCAATATGGTAGGCGAATTCTGGTTCCCCCTCTGTCCTCGCTGCCTGAGCCAGTGCGTGCCATCCACGGGCACGAAGCAATGCAAGAGCACCGGCATGCAGCATTTGCTCCTCAGCCAAAGCGAGGTTTAGAGAAGTTAGGACGGTCCGAAGAACGCCGGAGGCGTCTGTCAGGATCTGCTCATCGGGGAATAACTTGAATGGGTTCAGGACCGGGGCTGCCATCGCACCTGCCGCTTTGATTCCAGCGCGAACTGCAGCTCGCGTCCGCGTTCGCCGGAATGATCCGTGGTCGGCGCTGCGCCGGCTTCTGCGAGAGCGATCGCGGCCATTGCCCGCTCTTCCGGAACAGGGTCTGCCATAGAGCTTGCGTGAAGGAGGCGGTCAATGATCTCCAACAACAGCTTGTTCTCCTCTAGCGCATGGCTGGGTTCCGTTGCGGGTGCAACGTGGTCACGATGAGCTTCGGGTTGGATAGTACACGAGAGGTCGTACTAGACGTGGCTGCGGACCTCATCCGCCGTTGACAGAGACGAAATGGTTTGGTGGCCTCGTACTGCGCCGCCTAGGTCGCGCTTTCGCGATGACACGCGGTCAAGTTGGGGGGGGCACCCCGCCCGACCAAACCTACGCCGGAATCGATGTCGTGAGCCGCTTCGTTCGCGCTCCCAGACGATGGATCGGCGTCCAGTCGACGCGAGTCCAATGATAGCTTGACTGCTTCCATTGGTGCAGGACGACGATTTCAGGGACGATCGTCACGATCGCGCAGCGCACACGGTAGTGGGATCCGCGCTGCGCTGGTGCCCTAAACACGCGATGCGCGCCCGATGCACTCATTAGCGTGTGACTGACCTGTGGTGAAACGCGATCGGTCTCGGCCTCCATGCTTCCCGCGGCAGAGGATTTCGGGTTCGTCGACGCTGGTTCTTGCTCTGCACTCGGACGTCATCTCCGTTGCTTGGGGTCGGTTACAGAGCAAATCAGCTCGAGAATTTGATAGATGTTGCGACGGATCCTGCTCGATACGAGGCTGATTTGGGGCTATGCCTGGAGATATGTGATCTTGTGAACCAGAAGGGCGGACGATGGCGGGTTCGAGTTCCGCGACCTTGGACGCGTTTTTGGACTTATGCGACCCGCCTTCAGGCCTCGTGAGGCGGCGGTGGCGATTGTCCGAAGGGTCAACAGCCCCCACCAGCAGCAGGCGATTCTGGCACTGACGGTGGAAGCCAATTCGATCGAACCTCTGCCCATGCTCACTTTTCGCTGGCGGACCTCAGCTTCTGGACTTTTGCGTCAAGAATTGCGGGTATCCGTTCCACCTGCAGATTTCCACGAAGGAGTTCTTGAACGAGCTCGTGCGCCGCTTCCCCGCGAATCCCCCCGTGGGTAGCTTTGCCGTGGACCGAGTGTCGCTAATGAGTTGTTGCACAGTCCGCCGTGAATCCAATTCAGTGGAAGATTCTGGAAAGCATACAGCAATGGAATGCCACTCTGGTCGAACACTCCCGTTACCGTTCGGATTTACGCCACATCAACGACATGTACAAGCTTCTTTCCTTCAAGGGTCTAAGCTTTGCGTCCGAGCGTGAAGTTGCCTTACTGACTGGTGCTTGTTCGCCTCAGGCTATCGGTTTCCTGGATTGAATGCGGAAGCTGCCGCGGTGCTCACGGAAAGCCAGGTGCTGAAAACGGAACAGGAAATGGAGGAAGAAGATAGAAAAGCTCAGGAAGCGGTACATGCGCGCAGGAAAACTTGCAACTCGTGGCTCATTCTGGCTGTCCAGAAACTCCATGAACTCATTCGTCGCGGAACACCTGCCGATCTGGCACAAGCAAACGATCTCATGAAAACCCTGACGGGCTATGTGAGAGACATCTGCCTCCACCGGCCGTTGATTGGATCTTACTCGGATACACCGTCGCCAAACCGATGAAGGACATGGACCGCCGACCTGACTATAGAAAAAAGGTGGACGAAGAGTTGGACAGGGTGTCCGCAAAGGCCTCCGACTTGATCGAGAGGCTGTCCCTCGCGAAACCCGGGGCCCGGATGGATGCGACGGTGCAGGAGTTGTTTGTTGCGTGCAAGAGCGCGGCCAGCCGGGTTCAGAAGATGATCACGGAAGCGGAGGAGAACGATTCACGACTCAGTGAGTTTCACCGCCTTCGTGGCTCTTCGACCCTGACCGAGAACAGATAAGCTCCTCGAGTTGAATGATCTCCTGAACACGGCGTTGGAATCGTACGATGCCATCAAGAACGGCAGGACGTCATCCGCTCTTCCATCGGCAACGGCGGGGCGCGTAGTGTCTCCGAGCACCGCTTCGCGCCGCGAACCCACCTTAATTGATTTCGACGCCGGTGACAATGGTGACATGTCTAGTGCCACCAGCCAGGTAACACCACCAGCAAGCCCGAGCAAACGTAAGCCGGGTGGGGCGGCCTTTTGGATCCAAAGTTCGAACTAAGCGGTCTGCAGAATCCACCAGCCTAATTGAGGACCTCGCGGGTTTGAATTTTTCGGATTCGTCTCGGCCCTGGGGTCTGGGAGGGGGTGTTGCGCTCGCAGCTGGGTCAGCAAAGCCAAGTGATCTTGATCTGTTCGACCAGACAAACTCGCTCTTGGCGTCATCCGGCGAAGGTCCCGCGCCAGCTTTTTCTGCTTTGGCGGGAAGAGACGGATCTGACAACCGCAACGTGCGCCCTGCTCCTGACCCAGCCAAAGTGGCGCGTCACTTGGCCGCTGCCGGGAGCCCCGAAGGGCTCATATTCGACAAGAACGGATTGAAGATTCTCGCGGCCAAAGCAGGCGAATCTGGGTCGACGGCGGACTATGTCCTACAGTTCTACAACGCTATCCCCGTGCCAATGGAGCGACTTGCCTTCCAGGCGGCGGTTCCAAAGGTAGACGTCTCGTGTGCCTCGCGAGCTGGGCCTGCTTGACCACATCCTTGCCAGGCCATGTCCCTCAAGCTAGACCCTGCGAGCGATTCGACGATACCCGGCAACAACAAGGAACCTTTGACGCAACGTTTGACCCTCGTTAATCAAACGACGGTAGGCTGCTGCGTCACACGTTCGGGATCGTGATAGACTGAAGCCACGATGCCAATACGATCAGGATGTTCCCAGACTACGGTTCAGGGTCGCGTACGAGATCGCGGGCACTTTGATCACGGAGGAGGGCGAATCTGCCTTGTAGAGGGGGGCATAGACGCCACCGTCGTCGGACATCGATGATCGAGAGTTGAATCCGGTCGTTGCCGGCCTCCAATCTCCAATCTTTCGCGCGCAGTCCCGCCTGGCAATGCTTCAGGGCATGCAAATTGCTCGCCATTCTCGCCCATTTGACTTGGATTGATAGCGCTACGTGGTCGCCCGCGTCCTTTCCTGCCCTATGTTGGCGACAGCTGGAGGAGCGGGAGCCCATACTCCTGGTAGTGGAGGGCGATTGGAGGGCCCTCCTGCCTTATCCGAGGGTCTTCAAAAGAGGGGGCGGACGTTGCGGGTGGACCAAAGCCTGCGCGAGCTTCTGGCCCAGCTGGACGAGGATGCGGAACCGACTGAACTCTCCGCAACCGACTTGGGCTTCGATTACGATGCGGCGTCCGCGCCGGCCAATGGACTTGAGCCAAATCTGCTCGCCAGCATGTCTGGATCATCTAGAGTCGTTGGTGCTATGGAGAGGACACGTCTCGCCAGACCAGGCCGCACGGAAGCGCAGCACGGGCCGGTGCCCACAAAGTCAAGCGGACATGACAAGTTGGAGCTCAACGACTCGGAGCTACGGGACTTCGAAGAGGGCGGAGAGACCGTCCTTGTGAACAGTTTCTCGGACATGGGCTCCTTTCGAAGAGACACAGACACATTTGCCGGACTGGCGCCGAGCCGCACTGCTGTTGGCGCTGGCTTTGCCGGGCATCGCAGCTCCGATGCACATCCTGGGGCCGGAAGCTCGTCCGGAACATATGCCGCTAGCCACGGTGGCGTGTCCCCCAGCACAGCGACCGCGTACGTCGATGGTCAGACTGGAAATCTCGGAAGCAACGGCCGTGCGTCCCGGGCTTTGGATGAACGCCAAGCAACCCAATTCGTTGGGCACAATGCGCCCCGCAATCCCCTGCACGCCGAGATAAGTCGCTTACAGGCGGCAAATGACAAGCTGGCGGCTCATTTGCTCGAGACAAGGCGAGCTCTGGGTACCAATTTGGCTGCCAGCTTGCGTACGAATTCGCTTAACTAGTGGGCCCCGCTTTCCCCCGCTCCGCTCTCCCCACGCCCTGAAGATGGGGCTCTGTACGAGAAGGAACGCGCCGTTTTGGAGGTGGAAGCCGAGTGGCAAACGAGATGCGAAGACATTAAGGTAGGCGTTTCAGGGCGGTGGCGCTTGGTTCGACGCTACTTAGGCAACTACAGCACGCCAACGACGAAGAGTTCGCCGCCCTCCGAGATCGTATTGCCGAGCTAGGCCATCTCGTCGCAGTGAACCACGACGACTCCTTTCCGCCCACGGATTTTCGCGCTGCATTGCGCCAAGAGAAGGAGCTGGATGTCCTTCAAGTTCGAAAACAGATCTGGGAGCAGAAGGAGAGGCAGCTCAACGAGCTGCGAGCGCAAATGGATCGCGAAAACGGACAGTTGAGGCGCGAACTCGATGAACGCGATACCGAGGTCGCCAGATTGACGGCTCTGTTGACCCGAACCGTTGCGGACTTCAGCGCGCAGTGCGACGCGGAGGATTCACAAGGTGCTGCGGCGCTGTTGGCCGAGGTGCTCGGGGAACCCGACGGCTCGACCTTGGTGGAGCTCGTGCATGTGGCCACCGAGGCTTTCGCGTCCAAGGAGGCGGTGATTCAGAAGCAGGCGGCGGAGTTGCAGCATCTGGACGACTGCATTGGTGCGATGAGGGACGAACACGAGACTATAGTTCGGACGCGGACTTTGGAAATTCGGCGCGATATGGAACGGCAGCTGGAGCAGAAACTCGAAGACCTATCTCTCCGTCACGATCAAGAAATGACAGAGGCGGTCAGCCGACACTTGAACGACGTGTCCGCGATGAAGGGTCATGCCGCCGAGGTGGAAGCCCTTCGATCTGCTCTCGATGCTCTGGAGCGCCGGCTCGCTCACCCAAAGCGGCTCGACATCAACGCACTCCAGGAAGAGTATCGCGGCGAGATTGCCGAGCTGCGCGCGCGCTGGGAGGCAGATGGTTTGGCCAAGCTGGATCAGCTTCGGCGAATGGATGCGGAAGCCGCGATGGCCAGGTGGGCCCGCGAGCGGGACGAACTGAGGCGGCAGCACGATGCCGAGCTTGCAGAGGCAACGATGCGCGTAAAGCAGCAGTGCACGCAGGCGTACTCTTCAGCTGTCTCCAAGCTGAAAACCGAGTACGCCAAGCTGGAGCAGGTTCTATCGGGCCGATTCCAGGACGAGATACGCAGGCGACACGCGCTGTGGGAGGAAGAGAAGTCGGAGCTACGGCGCAATCACGAGATGGAGCTGGAGAATGCCCTCTCGAGAGCCAGGCGCGATCCGTCCGGGGAGCTCAAGCGCCGGATCAGGTACCTTGAAGATATGCTCGCCGAGTCAGAGGTACGGGAGTCCGGGGAACCGTCTGCGATGCCAACTCATGTCACGCGCAGGGAACGGCAAGGGGTCTGAAGGACGCCCTGGCCACCAGTGCGCTAGAGCATTCCCGGGCCATGGCTGATTTGAAGGAACGTGCAGCTGAAGACCACGAGGCAGTCCTGAGAAACGTGAAGGACAAGTATCTTACTACCCTTCGTTCCATGAGGGACGATGTCGCCGCCAGCAAACAGCGCAGCCTGGATAAGCTCGAGGCGGAGTGGCAGCGCCGGAAGGAGCGGCTGGATGCCGAGTGGGGCGAAAGGTTGGTCTCGACATGGACACTTTCGGTGCCGTATCTGAATGCCGTGATTCAGGATGGCGCAACTCCGTGCCAGCTACGAACAGGGCCGTGAGCCGTTGCGACGGTGAAGCGCGGATTCTCTAGACTTGGGGACATTTTCTTGCGTAGAAGTTGTGGCATCGTGCTGCCTCTGCTTTCTATTGGAACCATGTGGTCATCTCCGCGTGGATCTTTGGGTATATCTCGTCCGAGGTTTCGCCAGCAAAGTTCCTGAGCTTTCCTTGCGCTGCGTAGTAGTCTGCAAGAGGCTTCGTGAGGGCGTAATAGGCGTCCAGGCGCTTCTTGAACGTTTCCTGTGACACACGGTCAAAGTCAGCACTATCGAGGGGTTCATTCACGCCACACTCGCCAGGTTGTCGTCAGGCCGCTTGCTAAGCGGTTCGCCAGTCACGTCGTCTTTCCCTGCCACCTTGGGCGGGTTGTAGCTGAGGTTGTAGACGCGTCCCTTGGTGCGACGCAGGTTAGGAGGCGTAGCGCGCTAGGCACCCATTCGCCAACCCACACTGGGGATGTGGACCCAGCGGTCCTCGATGCGCTTGAGGATGACCTCTGCCGGCACGTCGAGGTTCAGGACGTGGTCCAGCGGGCCCCCGAGCTCCTCGAGCTTCCGGTCCAGCTTCTCGGCCTGCGCGCGCGTGCGCGGGAAGCCGTCCAGCATCCAGGTGCGGGCGGCGTACTTTGGCAGCTCCGCCAGCACCAGCGCGATCATGGTCTCGTCCGGCACCAGACCGCCGTCCTTGATGATGCGCGCGGCCAGCTTGCCGATCTCCGAGCCCTGCGCGATGTGCAGCCGCAGCAGGTCGCCCGAGCTCAGCGCCTCGACGGCAAAGTTGCGCTGGATGCGCTCTGTCTGCGTGCCCTTGCCCGAGCCGGGCGAGCCCATGATGAGCAGCCTGCGGGGGTGAGCGGGGGAGCGGGGGCGCGGCGCGGCGCGGCGCGGGGCGCGCACCTCAGCGGCCGCGCGGCGACGAGCGGCGCGGGATGCGCGGGCTGCGGCGGCTTCGTGGCGAACGCGCGCGCGGCGGCGAGCCGGAGATTCATGGTGGCGTTGGTTGTGTGCCGCGGCCCCACGCGCGACCGATCCGATCACCCCGCACGGCTGCTCACCGCAGCACGATACGATGGACGACGACGGCAGCTTCAACTTCTACATAACGCCGCCGACGCTGCAGCGTGCCGCGTCGCTGCCGGCCGCAGCCGGCTTCTACGCCGCGCCGCAGCGCCGCGCGAGCCGCGATACGCCCCCGGACGTGGCCGCAGGCACAGTGCTCGCCGGCGGCGGCCCCGACTTCGCACTGCTCGAGCCCGGCGACCCGCTATGGGCGCCTCCCGACGTCACCTACATAACAAATGATCTTTCCTCCATACTCGGCGCTCATGCGTCGGACGCCGCCATGGACGGCCTGCAGGGGGACTACGCGACGCAAATGTCGTTTGCGGACCGCCCTCCCGCCGCCGGCGGCAGGGTGCTAATGAACACTGTGCGTGCTACAACGGACCTTTGCTGTCCCTGCGCTAATCTTCACTTTCCGTCGTTGGCCTCTGTCATCGTGCGCCTGTGGCACACACGCCCTCACTGTAGTTTGTGCACAAGCTCTACTCGTACGTGTTCCGGTCCGGTTTCTAGCGCTGCTGACGTCCCCGCAGCATGGTCAGCGATCCCACATACCAGCACTACATCAGTTGGTCGGCGGCTGGGTCGTCCTTTGTCGTGTGCAACGTTCTCGAGTTTTCAAAGGAGGTCCTGCCAAAGCGTGGGCGTCAGGTTGGCTTTCCTGCACTGCAGTCGCTCAGGAAGTATCGTCGCAGATTACAAGCACAACAACTTTTCGTCATTTGTCCGCCAGCTAAACATGTACGGCTTTGCCAAGGTCAACAAGTCGTCCCGTGGCTCCAAGACCCAGGCAGAGAACCAGGTCTGGGAGTTTTCTCACCCAAAGGTCGGGCTCGGCTTCGATCACATCGCGGCGATCGACGTACTGATTGCGTCCGGCGGAGCAGTTCCATCGCGATCATCCAAATCTGCTGGACGACATCCGCCGAAAGTCGATCGACGCCGTGTCTGCCGCGGGATCGTCGGCCGACATATCCGGGTCCCTCCAGTTGCAGATGCTGCAGCTCCAATGCCAGGACCTCGCCTCGCAGCTTCAGTCGCTCCAGAACGTACTCGGGAACACGGTGAAGGAGCTGGTGTCTGTCAAGCAGCGGCAGGACATTCAGGCCGCCATGATGAAGGAGCTCATGGGTTTACTGATACGGATGAAAGGGGATCAGGAGCGCGGGCTTCCTCGGTCGGACCACGCTTTGGATCGGGGCGGCGAAGCGGGACACGGGAGCATCGCGGCTTCGCACCTGGCTTTGCAGCAGCACGAGATTGATGAGCTTCTGGCGCAGCACCAGCGGCGCCCTCTTTCTCCGTCGCGGTCCCACACGGCACCGGCAACGACGGCCGCCGTCGGACTCGTTGACCCGAGCTTGACTCTTTCGGTGGCGATGAACACGCCGCTCCCTCCCAGCCCAGTCGCCGGATCGCCGCTCCAGCAGATGCTCTTGCGGGAGGAGCTCAGAGGATTCGGGGCTGGCGATTAAGGAAGGGGGCGCGCGCGCGCAATTGTCTTTGCTAGTTGTTGGATCCCTCTACCGTTTTTGTGGCAACATTCGAGTCATCCGTCTAGAAGTCCAATCTACAGATCCGCCCGCACCTGAATGAAGATAGGTTTAGGGTTCCGCGCACTTGGCCTGCCGAGACTCCCACCTTGAAGCCAGGTCCGTAGGGCTCGCTTGTGAGGACTTTAAGCCCCGAGATTGGCTCCGAAGCCTGCCGCCCAGATTGCGGGCCCGGTTTCGGCTTCCGTCCGGCCTTGAGTTCATCGATGATCTTGACGACGCTTTCCGTCGTGAGATCCTCCTGTAGGAGAAGGCAGTTGAGAGACATGATCTCCATAGTCCTCCAATGGTTTGGAACTGACGTAGTAATCCTCGTTCACTGCCAGAACCGGGGCATTGACGCAGGCGCCGGCGCACTCCACTTCGACCAACGTGAAGAGACCGTCCGCGGTGGTTTCGCCGACGTCGAGCTTCAAGTGCGACTTCAAAGCGTCCAGAACCTTGTCAGCCCCGCAAACCATGCACGGAGTGGTCGTGCACAGCTGCAAGAAGTACTTGCCCACCGGCTCCCTGAGGCGGACGTCAGCGAGGAACAGCGCCTCGGGCTCCCCACCCTCACTTGTTGAACATGGTGTAGAAGGTGGCCACTTCGTACACCCTCATGGGCGGCATCTCGAGGAACTTTGCAACAAAGTTCATCACTGAGATGGAACAGAATCCGTTGTTCTGCCGCTGGGCCAGGTGCAGAAGCGGTATCACGGCCGCCTTCTTGTACTGCGGCGGATACTTCTTGAGCAGGGCGCGTGCTCGCTCGGTGTTCTCCGGGGTGAGCTCGAACGGGATTGATGGGTCGTTGTAGCCTGTCGGCCGGAACTGGGGGGCGCCGCCGCTGCTGGATCGCATCGAGGTGTGCGGGACCGCTGCGCGCGCCGTCGCGCCCGGCATCCGAGGAAGAACAGTTTGGGGACGGAAAACCCGCACCGCGAATCGCATTTTGCTGGCGGACGAATCGAAGGCGCGTCTGGAGTGCCGGCGCGCGTCGGCCAGTGACGCGCCAACGCGCGGGTTGCGACCGGCGATCGACGCCCTCCAAACACACACCGACATCGACATGCTCCGTGGACGCTCATTCGCCAAGAAAACGCGAACTGGACAAGTTGTCAACGTCGTCAGGGAGCACTGTGCGTCACGTGCTTAGGCTTGTCGCGCCAGGGCTGACCTGGGATTCGCCGGTGGCAGATCTTCGCGATGACATTCCGTGCTCGATTCGGGGCTGCCCGGCGTGTGCTGTGCAAGAGGCAACGCTCACGGAGCCGATGGGAGTGGAGGCGACAGCGCCTCAAGGGCTGTATCTGCTCGTCCCCGACACCAATGTCTTCCTGCACCAGGTGGGGCACGCTAATGGATATCCAGCTTCCTTTGTTCCTCAACTCGAAGCCCGGGGACCGTCTCACGGCGTTCCTCTGCACTCCTGGTGCTAGATCGACGTGATTGAGCATCCTTCTTTCAAGGACGTCATCGTCCTGCAAACCGTGCTCGAGGAAGTGCGCCATCGGGCCATTGCGATATACGAACGTGTGCGAGCCTTGTTGGGCACGCCGTCCAGGCGATTCTACCTGTTCTCGAACGAGCATCACAAGTAAGTGCAAATGTTTGTGGCGCAATGGTATATTTGTGCCTGACAGCAAACGAGGGCGACCTTTGCCGAAAAGGTGGAGAACGAGTCACCAAACGATCGAAATGACCGCGGTAAGCGCCGATGTCTCCGAGAATCGGCAGATGGCCCTGCAGCAACCTTCCAGCTATTCGCAAGGCCGCCAAGTGGTACGATGAGCACGTGGAATTCAATTTGGGCTCGGGCTTCCCTTGGAGGGTTGCGTTACTCTCTGACGACGTGGAGAACCGACGCAGAGCGGCAGATGAAGGCTTGCTGGCCTTTTCAGGTGCTGTCCATGTTCTAAAAGGCGGTTCGATTGCTGATGTTACGGCATCAGTGCGGGACTTTGTCGAGATGGTACCCGGCAACCCGGAGCTCCACGACATGATTGCTAGCAGGGCAAAAGACGTGGACACTATGCGGACGCACGCAGATGCTCTTTATCCCGAGGTTGGTTTAGCCGCGGTTAGTGTTGCCTGGCTGACATCGCGGGCTGCACAGCATCAGAGCTCGCTGCAAGTTTCAGCAGGGCTGAAGGACGGGCGCTTCTTGGTTGGCGTCTTCAACGTCAGCTCTTATGACGTCACACAAGTAGGTCTACAAGGGTACGAAGCACGGAACCGCTGGCTGACCTTGTTCACCCTCGGAAGGGCTCTGTCTTTGGACTTGTCGACGGCGCAGAGCAGCAGATACTGATTCAGGGCCGCGTGAACCAGAATCGTGCTATTCAGGGAGATACCGTCGCCGTCGAGATTTTGGCAAAGTCCGAATGGGGCCCAGTGAAAGACGACATCGAAGATGATCCGAATTCGCTCGCCGGCTCCAGCGGCGGCGCTTCGGGAGTGACGCAGATCTTCGACCCGGCAGACGACCCCGCCGGGTTGCCATCGACGACCGCTTCGGCTCCGCGGGGACGAATCGTTGGCATCCTGAAACGGAGCTGGCGGCTGCTGTGTGGAATCGTCGATGTCGCTTCTGCGGAAAGGGCCGTGGACGGAAGCCCGCAGAACGTCATGTTTCTGCCCGTGGATCGGCGCATACCTCGGGTGAAGTTCCGGACGCGACATGCTCGGAGCCTGCTGGGAAAGCGAATCGTCGTCGCCGTCGATTCGTGGCTGCGGACTTCACGGTATCCCACTGGTCACTACGTTCGGACCGTCGGCGACATTGGAGACCGAGATGCGGAAACGGAAGTCATCTTGCTGGAGAACGATGTCGCTTTCGCCCCGTTCTCGGCCCAAGTTCTGCGATGTCTGCCACCCGAGGGGGATTTGTTTGCCATTCCCCCTCAGGAGCTGGAATCGAGGACCGACCTTCGCCATCTGGATGTCTGCAGCATCGATCCGCCGGGATGCACCGACATTGATGATGCTCTGCACTGCAGAGAGCTGGCGAGCGGGTTGTTCGAAGTGGGAGTCCGTGGGTAAAGCTCGTTCAGCAGTTTTGATAGAGAGCCAATTGATGTCTTGCAATGCAGACATCGCGGATGTTGGGTACTTTGTCCGGACGGGCACTGCCATGGACGAGGAAGCTTCGCGAAGGGGCACCACGGTCTACCTTGTCGACAAACGAATTGACATGTTACCGACCTTGCTAGGCAGCAGTGGGTTTCGTGCCGTGTGTAACGCGATCGCCCTGACCGTACATGGAGACCTTTGTTCGCTGAGGTCGGATGTCGACAGACTGGCGTTTTCATGCATCTGGGTGATTCTCACTAGCAGACGGGATCCCAGCTTGTGCTAACATGGCACCCAGGAAATGACGGAATCGGGAGAGGTATTGTCTACCCGTTATGCCAAGAGCGTGATCCGATCGAGGGCATCCTTGACGTACGAAGAAGCTCAGGCTAGGATCGATGACGAGTGAGTGCCTTGATCTGGGGTTGCCACTCGATCCGACCGTGTTTTGCGCAGTCGGAAGAAAGATCCCATCACGACTAGCATTCGGCGGCTGAATCTCATCGCGAAGCAGCTGCGGCAAGAGCGAATAAGCAGAGGTGCTCTGACACTGGCCTCTCCGGAAGTAAGGTTCCAGCTCGAGAACGAATCGCAGGATCCGTTAGATGTCGGTGAGCGTGGTGGAGATCAAAAGTGAAAGCCGGAATCACTGACGGTGGTTGCGGTTCATACAGAGCTTAAGGAACTAAAGGAAACGAACGCGTTGGTGGAAGAATTCATGTTGCTCGCCAACATTTCGGTGGCAAAGCAGATATTCCAGCATTTCCCCGATTCCTCCTTGCTACGGTAATGTCGGCAGATTTGAGCGGCTTCTTCATCCCCGATTTGATCGCCATCACGAATAGTCGGCATCCGGCACCGTCACCAGCTAGTTTTGACTCGCTTGACAAAGCCCTCGCACCACTCAACATCAAACTCAGATACGATAGCTCGAAAAGCTTAGCTGAATCTCTGGACGAGGCGCAGGTGCAATTCGCAACCTTTCCTTTTGCTTTCTTTCGGTAACTGATCGTGGACAGGTTCCTGGAGATCCCTACTTCAATAAGCTCCTTCGCATAATGACAACGCGCTGCATGATGCAAGCCGTGTACTTTTGTTCTGGAAAACTCCCCGAGAACGAGTTTCGCCACTACGGGTTAGCATCGGACATCTACACTCACTTCACCTCCCCGATCCGACGCTACGCTGGCGAGTCGACCACGGCGGGGTTTTGCTGCACCCTAATTCTGCCTCCTCCCAGACGTAGTTGTTCATCGTCTGCTGCACGCCAGCATCGATAACGGCGCCTACGTCCCTGCGAGTCTCATAGACAAGGGCCGCATCGACGAGCTGTGCGCGAACTTGAACTTGCGGCACCGGATGGCTCAGAAAGCATCACGCAGCTCTGTTGAGTTGTACACGCAGCTGTACTTCCGCGGCAAGAGGTTTGAAGAGGACGGCTACGTCATTCGCGTTATGAAGACGGGATTCGTTGTGTTGGTTCCCAGGTACGTTGCAATGGCATTTTGTGGCGACATCTCCGTTTGATAGCACCCACATTCAGGTTCGGCATCGAGGGCATCGTGCACGTATCTCGCGCGGCAGGAGAACCATCCACCCTCGTTTACGACGAGGATGAGCAGGTACTGCGCCAAGACGAGGTCATCATTCGGGTATTTTCGAAGGTCGTGGTGCAGATCACGGTCGAAGAGATGGGCCAGCAAAGTTCACGCTCCAAGCTCGTGTTGAAGCTTCTGAACCCGTACATCGCATCGCTGTCTCCTGAACCTTGCCACGCGGGAATGAAGAGAAAGGAGATCGGAGCCTCGTAGGATTGTCGCTACGACAGGTAGCAGCAGGAGTTCGTTTTTCTGGAACACTCTTCAGTTCCCGTCAGCACCCCTAGGCAACGTACCCACTTTGCCGTCTTGTAGAAAAGCTTAGACTGCGCAGAGAGCGCGTCAGATCGAGCAACCAAATCGTCGAGCTTCTCCCCGCGCTGTAGCAAAGATTCCATTGTCTTGTGCTGCAGGAGGTCCGATCGAACGGTCAGTCGCCTCGCATTCCAGGACACCATGAAGCGTGTGTTGACAGGAAAGTCCCACAACACAGCTAAGGAAGATCTGAAGTTTGCGACTCACCAGAATGACTTTTGTCTCGTCCAGCTCCTTCTGCACCTTCAAGTATGGATCCGCAGCGTGAGGATCTTGGAATTGCGCCAGGTAATCCCTGAGTTCCGGGAAGATCTGCGCCGTCTGCGACGGCGCTAGCGAATCCCATCGCGATTTTGGCACTTTGGCCACAAAGTCGTCCAGAATCTTGTTGAGAACAGAGAATGCGGTCCTCATTGGGTATTCGGCGTCGGCAATAAGAACGCCAGTCAGTCCCTCCAGGCGCGCATGAGCGTAGCCAATGTTCTGCTGCTCCTCGATGCACTGTCGATCTCCCGGCTGGGTACGTTCCGCGATTGTCGTGGTAAAGAAGGTCAGGAACTCCTGAATACTCGATCTCTGGAAGAAGCCAAAGGCAGAGAGCTCTGCCTCCGACACCAACGTCCGTGCAGGGCTGCCTTGCAGCACTATGCTAATGGAAAAAATGCGCATTGTCACCAAGAGGAGCTATCAGTAGGACCGGCAGCGTCGGTTCTGGTCGTTGGGAAGAACGGAAGAGCAAACAGAAGCGTGTGCTCGCGCGCTGCGCGTCCATCAGCCTGCGCCTGAGCCTGCGCTTATTCAGTTGCGTTCAGCGTCTCCCTCCCTTACGCGTAGAGTAGGAAACGAGTCTTGAACATGCCAACCAAGGCACGTCCATCTGCGTCCGACGGAGATCAGTACGCCTACCAGGTTAGGCATGGCCTCCGGACGCGCATTGGCCTCCACTGATGGATTCGTGGATTCGTTCTCGGAAGACGGAGATCCAGCAAATGATGTTCGTCTTTGGCGAGGTTGCTGAGCCGCTGCCGGCATCATCGCGTCTGATTGAGGACATTGTGCGGACGCAGGTAGGTAGACTTTTCCCCCGGTGTGCCTCTTCCCGAACGTTCCGTGCTAGGTTACGGAAATACTCAGATGCGCAATCAGGAGTGCCCGCTCTCGGGGTGGCGTGCGGGCCGCCCTGGTTGCCGAGGACATCATCTTCCTCATACGCCGCGATCGCCAGAAGCTCAACCGCCTCCGCCTTTTCCTTGGCTGGAAGGAGGTCCGAAAGAATGTGAAGGACAAGGAAGGGCGCGCCAACGATGTTTCTGCCGAGGAAATGCTGGACGAGACGCTGGAAGGAGCCAGGGACGCGGATTGGGCGGGATCGGGCCCGCAGGCGGGCTCCGCGCAACCTCCAAGCAGTCGGACTTCGCACAGGCGTATCAGATTCAGCTGGGATCCCCTCGGAACCTACTCGGGGGTTTTGGGCGACATGGACGAAGACGAGGCTGGCGACGAGGACCGGCGGGAGGCTTACACGGACCAGATGGCACGGCTCAAGGCGGCCGACGAAGTAACGCGCACCATGACCAACGAGCAGTATCTGTTCTATTCGGAGTGCCGCCAGGCTTCCTTCACGTACAAGAAGGCGAAGAGGTTCAAGGATTGGTCGTCCCTGAGCCTGCACGGCGGCGTGAAAGCGAGCGTCGACGTCGTCGAAACCCTCGGCTTCCTCAGCTACGAGGTCGTTTCGCAGCTGACTGAAACCGCGCTGGCTGTGAAGCGCGAGTGGGATGCAGGAACAAGGTCTTTCCAACGGCGCTCGGACGCGAACGAGTCGCCGGACGTTGGGCTGGGTGGCGAGCACACTCTTTTTGCCAAGGAGCGGTCGCTGCGCCAGCCGCTCCGGCCGGCGCACGTTTATGAAGCCTATCGCCGCCTCGAATCCAAAGGTCTCCTGTGCTATCCCATGTACGCGTTCCTCGCCAACACGGGAAGGAAGGAGGCTTTCGTGTAGGATCAGACGCTGAATCCAAACAGCTGATTGAGCGCAGTGTCGTGTCAGCGTCCCGGCCGCCTGTCCTCAAGTACACGCACCTCACCTTCGAGACGATTTCAAACAAGGCTTGTTGGGGGAGTTAGACGAGAAAGAGGAAGACACGCGGACAGCGACGTACAAGACCCAACGCTGGAGGGAACTTAAGTGGGGAGCACGGAACAAAGACACGTGTCTCACTTACACAACGAAGATGAGGAACGCCACTAGCAAGGGGCCCGCGGTAAGCTTGTCCGTCCATCCTGCTTTCTGCACCGAGTGCTGAGTTGGGTAGATTCTCCGAGCAATGCCCACACGCACCTGAGCCGACTTTGCGACGTTGCCGGCTTTCAGCACGTTGGCTTGGAAAGCTGCGTTCTTTCTGCGGACCGCCGGTGGGGTGGCCATTATTCGTGGGTGCGCGATCGGATGGGGACGCCAGAACGCACGACATATTCGAATTCATGCTCGCCGCAGATGGGCCCAATAGACGCGGCGCCCGCAAGGTGGTTGCCAAAGTATTCAAGCGGCATGGCCTGACGCTGCAAGCCGACGCGTCTGGTGCGGGACCATTTCGTCCATTCCCGCGCGATGAATGACCGCAAGTGATTCGGTACCCAAGACCACCTCATCGAGCACCTGCTGGAAACCCAAACTAACCAGCAGAGCGAGGAGATTCTCGACCTCATTGCGCGGACATGCGGGCGACAGTGCGGTGAGCCCTGTGAGGGGAGCACCGCAACGCCGAAATGACTGAGGGGCGCCAGACCGGAAGATAATTGGCGTGCCGGAGCTACAAGCTGTTCTGGACAGCATCGCCAACTCGAGAGGCGCGGGACGGGGCCAGAGGGTTGCTCGCTCGGGCCCAGTGCTTCCCTCTCCGGGGGACTTGACGTTCGCGGACGTCGCAAGCTTTTTCCACGTCGTATCCGCTTTCGAGGTTCCGAGATGCACGTATTCAGCGCAGAGGAAGGCGTTCGAAAGGTGCGTCTCTGGGGCGCGCCCCCTCCCGAAGCCTAATCCTCGCTCGCAGTCATCTTCGGCGGCCCAACGTACTTGGAAGCGCGATGGACAAGCCCACCTTGTTCCGTGAACGGTTCGAGCTTCTTCGACATAGGCTCTTGCGCAACGAGCTCTTCCGCGCCGACTCTGCTTTCCACAACCCGAACAACCTGGACGATGAGGAGAGTTTCTTCAAGGTAGGTTTCCAACTGTCCGGTGGGATTCAGGCTGACAGTTTCCAGATCACGGGCATCAAACATCTCCTGACAAAGGAGAGCGGCAGCTTCTTTGCATTTGGCATGCTGACGAGGATGCAGGACGGCCGATACCACCTTGAAGACCCATACGCCCATATTCCTCTCGAGTTCCCACGTGGAGTACGGCTGGCTCCTGCTCCATCTCCATTCGCCCGCTGACTTTGATGCCGTCCCAAAGCTTGCACAAACGCCGGGCCTTTTCACCGAGAATTGCTTTGTCGTCGTGGAAGGCACCCTCACATCTAGACAGACACTACGACTAGCAGCCATAGGCATGCCAGCATCGGAGCCGAGAGCGGTATCAGAGTTGGTTGCAGCCTAATCCAGCTCTTCCGTCGACCGCTTATTATCCGCCCCCGCGGACCAGCAAGAGTCTTCGGCACATTGATTTCTTTGGTGCGCCGAAGGAAGCTTACGATTTTGTGGGTTTCTGGGCTGCGTCAATCTTGGGAATGGTCGGCGTTTTCACACCTTCTCCTGTACAGGACTCCTTGCTGGACCTCGAACGAAGTCTCGAAGATGTCTTCTTCGTCGTCCTGTCCGACGTCTGGCTGGATCAGCCCAAAGTGCGGCGACCGTCGCTCTGCAAATCGTGCGCTGACCCCTTTTCAGGTGCTCTTGAAGCTTCGCAGCATGCTGGAAGGCTTCTGCTCGTCTTCGAGTATTCTGCCGCTGGCTTTCATCTTTGCAGGCAATTTCAGCTCCTCGCCGTACTTGCTGAACGGACACAGGACCACGGCCTACCGAGGCGAGTTCGTAAATGACTCGAGAGCCGATCAAGCTTGACGAGCTTGCTCCCAGATGGCTTCAACAATCTAGCGGACATCATTTCCGAGTTTCCTCGGCTGCGAGAGAGTCGTTTCGTTTTTGTGCCGGGACCCGGGGATCCTTGGACTTCGGATGTCATGCCGCGGGAAGCAATTCCGACCTACTTCACCGAAAGGGTCAGGCAAAAGGTGCCCCACGCCATATTTGCGACCAATCCATGCAGGTGCGCAACCAGCGATTAAGTTCCCTAACCCATTGGTCTCAGTTCCTGATTCACCGTCGTTCTGCTTCCGCTTGACCCGAAGGATCAAGTTCTTCACGCAAGAGCTCGTCGTCTTTCGCGAGGACCTGGTCAACAAGCTCCGCCGCAACTGCATCATCGCACCCAACGAGGATGACGAACCCGATCCGACCAAGCACGTTGGTGTTTGTGGTCGTACGAGACTCGGGTGGTCTTGAAGCGTTCCGCAGCTCATACGGACCGTCATCGAGCAAGCGCACCTGTGCCCTTTGCCCTTGGAAGTGAGGCCAGTGCTTTGGGACCATGATTCGGCCATGCGCTTGTATCCTGCGCCACATGCTGTAGGTCGCCAGCCAGTCTGCCCGCGGCAGATGCTTGACTCCTTGGCAGCTGATCCTCGCGGACCGGTTCGATCAATACGTGCGAGATTACATGGACTGCAAGTGTGCGAACCCCGGCTCCTTCCCGAATTCCGACTGGACATTCCTGGTGTACCAAGCCGCGACGCGCGAATATCAGGTCAGCAAGGTACCGTAGGTCTTCCCCATGTACAAGCTTCTGCTGGACAAAAGAGCACAAAGGCAGGCTTCGTCCGAAAGACTCATCGAACCTCGTTGGCGTGCCCTACGAAGAGTTGTCAGGCAGCTGGCCATATTTTGCGGCCACACGGACCCACGCTCTGGGCATTCGTGTCACTCGAGGTTGCCGTCGTCGCCCGCTTTGTCAAAGCTCTCCACAAGATCCGGCACATCGTCGTCGTCCTCCCCGTTCTCCTTTCCGGATGCGCCCATTTGCTGGCTTTGGTAATTCTCCGCTAGCCGCCGCAGGCTCGACAGCGAGTCCGGTCCCAGTTGGTTCAGGATGCCGGGGACGAGTTCCGTAAGCTCCTTCGTCTCGCCCTGACCCGAAACCACGAAGGTGTTGGCCTGGATGGACGCCTGAACTGCAACCCGCGACGCGGCCGGTCAACGCGCGTCAGCACCGGCCGCGCATACGCCACGCGCCGGAGCGCACCTTTCGGAGCCGTGAAGTGGATGACGTTGCCATCGGACTTGAACATGTTGACCTCCTCGATGCCGGCGATGGGCTGGACGCCCAGCTTCTTGAGCGTGCTCTGGAGCTTCTTGTCGTCGGTGCCAGTGGACTTGTGCACCTTCTTCGCTTTCCGCCGCGGCGTGCCTTTGCCGCCGGTCCGCACCGACGATGCGAGCTTCGCGAGCTTTTCGGGATTCATCGTGCGGATGCCGGGGGGGGGGCGGGAGACGGTTGTGCGTGGTTCCGTGGGTTGATCAAACCTATGGGGTTCTGACCCAACTTCAAGGCGGCCTCTTGAGGCTCACTCGGAAAACGTCTCCGAACCTTGCCAAAGTTAGCTAGCCCGTCGCACAGCTCGGCGTGGCGAAACCGGCCGTGATCGATGGCGCGCGCACCCCCCGTGGAAGGATCAGACGGTAAGGAATGGGACGTGGGGAGTTTGATGGCACGGTACACGGCTCGCCTTCGCGCACGAATTCAAATCGCACGGGCTATCGGCAACGATATTCTGTTTCAGGCTTTGCGCGCGGGCAAGCCCTGGCTACGGCGGCGGTAGAGGTCTTTGATTTTACAATTTGCATGTGAGCCCAACACGACAGAGTCTGAATCCCTAGTAAAGCGTCCACCGCCGGCGTGCAAATGCAATCATCGTTCCTGCCGAAACGACACAATCAGGATCGTGCGGCGGGCAGCGAGCGACGAGGAATCATCCTGAGCTGCGGCGAGGAGTTCTCGTCGGCGGACAGGCTCCGCTTGACCGCGGGGGCGAAACCAGAAGGAACAGAGCTGCTCGAGCCCGCGCCAGAAAACATGGCACGAAGGCTCGATTCGTCCAGCTTCATGTGGGCGATCGTTCTGGGTGCCTGCTTCTTTGCCAAAGACGCTGCGGCCTTGCCGGACGGCTTCCTCAACGACTTGCCGAACGAGGCGGAACCCATCGCGGGGAGGAAGGCAGCGAGTTCCGCGAGCGTAGGCTGGGCCTGGCTCAAGGAGAGAGCGACCAAAGGCGGCGACGGGGCGGTGGCGAGGGCGACGGTCGGGGGGACGACCGTTGACGGCGTCGGGTTCCAGGCGAGGGCGACAGGAGGCGGTACCTGGGCCGAGGGGAGGGAGGCCGGGGGAGCGACCCGGGGCACCGTCGGGTTCGACAAGAGGGCGGCTGCGGGCGTAACCGCGAAGGGCCTCGGTTTCGAGAGGAAGGGGGATGGCGCCGAGCGGAGCTTCGACGGCGCACGCGACCTTGGCGCTGACGACGCACGCGATCGGGGCGCTGCAGGCTTCCAGGATGGCGCCGGGGTTTGGGGAGCGGCCGGAAGCGCCAGAGCTGCGGGGGCGGTGGGGAGCGCGGAAGGGAGCGCCGAAGGCTGGGGAGCGGCGGGAAGCGCCGGGGAAGCACGAAGCGCCGGGATCGGGTTTAGGTGCTCAATCTCCATGGGAGACCAAGCCTCCGTGGCCCCTCCCGCCATCCTCCTCTCCGCTTCGAGGTCCTTGGCAAGCTGCCTTTTGCTCTCCTGCGTGCACTTTCCCGCGTCGATCATCTTCTTGAGGCGCGTCATGAACTCCTCGTCCTCGATCCTGCTCATAGTTGTGTCATCGCTGCACACGATGTACGCCGCATCCACGTCCATCGAGGTGATGGTCGCCATGGCGTTGTGGGGATCACTTTGCACGTAGACCCAGAAGCTTGTCTGGGAAGCAACGGTTGCGAAAGGATCGTGGGAGGCATGGCTCGGCTTGCGCGCGGCGAAGAAGCCTTGGAAAAGCAATAGATGCTCCAAGAAGGCGTCGGGATCGGCACGGAGGAACGAGACCGGCGAGCCGTCGAGCACCTTGTGCACGTTGGCCGCCCCGACGAACGCCTTGAGCTTGTTCAGCTCGCGCCAGCACGCCTCGCTGTCGGCGCGGAGCGACGCAAAGAGGCCGTTGCAGCACGCCTTGTGCAGATTGGCCGCCCCGACGAACGCCTTGAGCTTGTTCAGCTCCCGCCAGCACGACTCGCTGTCCGCGTGCAAGAAGGAGTACATGGAGTCCGGCGCCTTGGGCAGACTGTCCCCGAAGAACGCAAGCAGCTTTGTGAATTCCGCAAGTCCGTTGGCACTCGAAGCAAGGTGAACCGCGGCGTTGAGGCAGAAGATCTTGTAGGCCCACTGCCGCCCCAGAAGCTTCACCTCCGCGACCAGCCTTTCAACGACTTCGTCGTCGTCGAGTCGCGCGAGGCGGATGTGGCGAATGTCCTCGTCCCACCACCCCGCCGGGACACCCATGGCAGCTTGGAGCTTGGTCGTCCCCTTGGCGTGCCGGACGCTGATCTCGCTCAGTCCTTGCGCGAAGACGTCGCCTTTGAGCGCCAGCGGACCGTCAGCTCCGTGTTCCCTTCGAAAGAGACGATTAGCGACAACAAGCTGACGGTCGTAGCCAGCTCACTTCATGAGCCGCAAGCGGAGAATTGTTTCCCGGAACTCCTTCACCGCCGTCCCTTCCCAACCGCTGGTGAGGTGGGCCGACAGATGATTGCGGCCACCCAGCATCGCCGTCTGCCTCGTTGGCTGCGCCTGACGTCCGAGAGGTCCCGCCACTTGAAAGATTCCGATGCCGAGTCCAGTCAAGGACGCGTCCGGGTGCGGGAGGCACGAGGCACGAGGGTGACGATGGACGGCTTCCTTGAACACTGGCGCAAGCTCTTGACCCATCTGGAAAAAGATTCGAATCCTGCATATTGTGCACAAGGGGGAAAAGGAGGAAAAGAAGAAGGAGGAGGCGAAGGGTCGTCAAGCAACGATCATAAGGGAGGGCGATCAGCTAGCTCACTCCGGGTGCTTGTCCATGATCCTCAGGATCTCGTTTAGCCAAATCATGCCGATCGCGTTTTCGCCATCTTTCTCGAAAGAACGCATGGCGTACTTGAAGGCCTCCTGCCGCTTGAAGGTCTTGGCGGCACCGAGGGGCGTGATGCAGAAGAGGTCTATGATGTGCAGGGGGAAGCCGAGGAGGTGCTCGGCCTCCACGACCGTTTTGCTTCCGCGCAGGTCATGGGGTCCCCGCGCGTTGCCGTGCGGGAACTCGCCGGCGATCAGGCAGGGGATCTCGGCTGGCTCGGCGAAAGGACAGATCGTGCCGCCGTCAGGGCAGAAGCTTCGGAGCGCGGCGCCGTGATAGAGCTCCTGAAGCTCTCCGTAGCTTGCTTCCGGGTCCGGAGGGGCGCCGATGCGAGCGCGCTTCGGCGGGTGCGCCTGGCGCGGGGCCGCGGCACCGGGATCAGGAGGACGCTCGTGCGCTGCGCGTGGCCCGCGCAGCTCACCATGGTGACCATGCGATCTACAACAGTGGCCGCGCGGACTGGCAGTGCGGCCGGACGGCGTGCGCGGTCGAGATGCGTGTGCGTTGGTGATTTGGAGCGCGGCTTTCCCACCCAGCGAGAAAAGAAAGGGAAAAGCTGCTCCGCAACCAGACGTCCATTCCCTCGACCAGCGAATCACCAATCACCCGTGGAAAGCAGTAGAAGAAAGATCGAAACCGAATGAGCGTTCCACCGTGGCCGCTTGCGGGGAACGGACATGTTCACAGATCTCGCGCAACAACTGTCGTTGACACGCAACGATCAGCTTCGGCGGCACTGCATCAAGGTGTATAACCAAGGCACCAGATCCAGTTCGGCATTTATCAAGGTGGCTACAGCGCGAGGAAGTGATCTCTACATCGCGGAGGTGTGCCTCCCGGATGGGCACCCCTGCAACTGCTTTGGGCGCGCCTGTTGACGCGACCACGACCGACGACCAAACTACTCTCCGGCCGTTCGTAGCCCCCGCGCAACTCTTCGTGGCCGCTCCCGCCATTCAATCTTGGAACATTCCTTCGCTGCTTGCGGCGCCCAGACAGGGCAACGAGGCCTGCGGGCAGTCCTGACCGGGAGAGCGCTCGACCCCCGGTGCGCGGGTCGACGGCGCACGGGACGGCTTCCCTTTAGCCAGCCACTGCTCGCCCTGCCCTCAAACGGTCCGACATGTTGGGCGCGCGCTGCTCGCACCGTGCCTATGCGCTACATGCCACGCCGTCGTGCAAGGCCGCGCTTATCGATTCCACGATCTCTGACCGTATGAGTACGCCGCTTGGGCGTGGCAAATCCGAACCGCATGGCAATCTTTTGCCGGGCGCACTGTATCTGACACCCCCGGACACGCCGTTGGCGACGCCGGACGCATGCGCAAAGGGCAGTGGGTTCGAGAAGTTGCATCTGGAGCCACCTCTGCACGGGACTGTCAGAACTATCAGCGACACCGGGATCCCACTTTCGCCTAGCCTGGCACTCTTCGAGCCGGCTCGGCTCTCCGGGGATGGCAGTTGTGGCCGCAGCACGGACGAACCGCAATCCCGCACACCCGCCAACTTCGATATCGCAGACGAGGAAGACGGCGATCTTTTTGACTACATGTCTGGTTCGAAGACGAAAGATTGTGAGGGACACGGATCTGCGGGGTTCGTGCTCAGGCCAAAAGCTCCGGATGCAGACGACATGCTACGCGGCTTCCGGAGGCCGGATGCTGGCGAGAATCTCTTTCTTGCACGGCTCTCTCAGATCACCCTGATCTCAACGGGCATTGGACACTCTCCGTCATTCACGGACAGCGTGCCCATCGAATGCGTCAAGCCCGCGTGCTACCGACCCGGCCATCTTCATCATAGGATAGGGCCTTCTTTGGAACTGATTGACGCGACGGAGGACGATTCTGTAGCTGAAAACCTGCTTCTTGACGAGCCGCGCGTGTCGCAGCAGGTGCGCTGGTGAGGGAGCAGAGGAGTGGCGCGCGCGGTGCAAAATGTCAGAGGCACGGCATGGTTTGGATTTTACAGACAATGGCCGACAGTAGAAAGGTTGTGCTTAGTATTCACAAATCGGAGCTGAAATCGCACAGTTGGACCGCAGTCGTCGTGTCGGATGCAGCAGAACCCACCTCCGACTTCAACGATGGGCGGAATATTGCATTTCAGATCGAAGGCCTTGGCCAGCACGATCTTGAATACTGGGAATCTCGGGCCATTAGACGGCGAATGATTAGCAGAGGGTTGCCGGTCCCACTCTTTTGCACATTGATTGAGTGAGAAGTGGAACAGAAGACGAGTGGAGCCTTCATGGCTTTAGAGAATCTTCGCGCCTGAGAACAGGAGATGAGAAGAACGAACTCCAAAGATCACTTGTCTAGACCTGTTTCGTCACCTCGTCTTGCTCCTCCCGTGAGAACGTTGCGAAATGATCGTATTTGGTTCCAATCAAAAAAGGGATGGCGAACTGGCAAAGAGCCACTAACGTCAGACGTTGGCGGCTTTGGGCGTGGCGCGGTCTACCTTGTTGAAGCCGCGGGCTTGCCTGTACCACTCCTTGATCGAATTCAAAGTAGACTTGCGCGTGAGGTCGAACATGAACAGGATCGCGACGGCATCGTTGCACACGAGCGGCAGCATGTTGACGAATTCCTTCTGGCCTGGAGACGGTTTGGGGAAGCAGATAGCTACATTGGGCGCGCCGAGATCCGGCGAGCGCAGCGGAGCGCACCTCCCAAATCCCAAATGGAGAAGGTGACGTCTGTGTTCCGTATGGCGACGGTCTTTTCCATGAAATTCACGCCTTCGCAAACTCGGTTTGAGCGCCGTCCGTTGTGACCCGTGGGATGGAGCCCTACCCAATGTCTGTATGTAGTCCTCGTCGAAAGAGCCCTCGACGTACTTGACCATCAAGGACGTTTTGCCGATTTGCGAATCGCCAACCATTCCAACCTTGATGACCACGCTGGCGGCGAGGTGGAGCACCAAGCGCCTGGTTGAGCCCGGGTAACTTAAGAGACCCGCGAGCCCCACCTGTTCTTCCGGGCTTCCCCTGGTTGCTGCGAAGGCGGCCCAGCCTCCGAGCCTCCCGAAGGCGGCGCCACAGCGTCGTGCATCGGAAAAGGTCCGCAACAACGCCAGAGCGCGTGGGATTCGGGGGGCCTATTTGTCTTCGAGAGGGCTGCGCTGTGTCACGTGACTAGAGCATAATAACTTTCCCTCGAATTCGAAATCACAACTACGGCGACTGTACTCTCGCGACTGTATTCTCTCTATAGCAGCTTCGAGAAGCGTGGTGTTTGCCGCGGGTTCTTGGGCGTGTAGCCCAGGACAGGAGCCATGGTACGCGTGCCGTCGAGCAACTTGGCCCCGCTGAACGCCGCGCGCACCTGCATTTAGTTCTTCTCGGAGAGCATTCTTTCCAAGAAAGGGTCCCTCGCTCGCATTTGGCTCGCCGCTCACTGGGAGCGCAAGCTCAGCAAAGCGCAATTTCTGCAGACCAACATCCAGCAGTCTGTCGGGGCTATCGTCCACAATGAGCAGCCCATGGCATTGAGATTGACCGGACAACTGCTGCTCGGGGTGGTCAAAATTTACTCCAGGAAGGCGAGGTATTTGCTGGAGGACTGCAACGAGGCGTTGATGAAGATCAAGCTGGTAGGCCGCGCCTTCTTGATCTCCTGGCGATACTTCTACCTGCCTCGCAGGCTTTCCGACCAGGCGCGGTGGATCTTCCTGAGGAGCAGGCGACGGCAGCCTACCGGGCCATCACGCTGCCCGATGTGATCACCGAGTTCGAAATCCTGCTTCCCGAGCCCGGATTTCAACTGCACAAGTAAGGATCACGCTTTACTGCTTTTCGCGCACCTAAGCCTTGCACATTTCTTCGACTCAAGCTTTCGTGAGCGGTCTAGCCAGCTCTCATCGCAGACCCTGTCCCGTAAGGAGGACATTACCATAACGGAATCTCCCCTGCGGCTTTCCCAACCCCTGGTCATCGAAGAGCCCGACATTCTCGCGCAACCCCTCATCGATGACGGCGCTGGCGACGAGTGGCGATTCGACTTGGCCGATCTAGAGGCTTTGCCGAAACGTCCACGGCTCGCAGCGGACGAAGACTCGATGGAGATTGAAGTCGGGAGGCGCGGCCCTGCAAATGATGATTCGTTTGCGGACAACTTTGGTTTTGGCGAGATGGACAGCTTTCTCGATGCCCATGCCAAGGGTTCCGCAGCAGAGGGTCAAAGTGACATTCTGGACCCGGCCCTTATGGTGGTCGAAGCGCCCAATCACATTGAGGGAGACCGTGTTTGGGACATGGCGGAACCAATCCTTTTGGCCCCTGCCTTTGCGGATGACGCTTTCCGGATCCCGCCCTCAGGCCGGTGTTGGATGGGCGAAGCTGAGTTATGCGCTGACTCGGCTCCCTCAGATGTCAACCAAGAAGGCGATGATGGAGCCTACCTGTTCCCGAGCCCGAATGTCAAGGCAAAGAAAGCGAAGCAGGGTGTCCAGCCGCGGAAGAGAAAGCTCCACTTCGATAGCCACTTGGAAATCCCGTCGCGGCAGATACAAAGCCAGCTCCAGGATTCGCACGGCATTGTGCTTGATGCGGTAAGTTTGCGGAGGGCTCCGTGTCCTCACTGACCATCGTTATCCGTCACCGTAGGACCCATATCTTCCTCGCTTTGCAACAACGATCCGTTTGCGCGAACGAGAATCGCTCGGCGTTCAGCATTTTTCTACAGCAGCATGCTTTGGAACTGTTCGCGGGGACCTTTGGGCTCTTGTGGTGGCGGAGCCACGTGTCCAGCAGCGGCCGAACTCGACGAAGCCCAGTGCCGATTGGGAAGCATTCGGCTATGCAGAAGGTGCTGGCGTTTATGTGCTGCGTCTAGCTTTGCTGAAACCACCCCGCCGTCGGTTACAGGTCCGATCTCTCCCCACGACCATGTCCGTGCCTCGGAGATGGAGCCCGGACCTGCATATGATGCAGATGGGCCTTTCGATCTCACAATTGATTATCAGCCAGGCGACGTCAACGAGATGGCGATGCCAGCTACTCCTGCTGGCCACGCAGCAGTTCATCCGACGACGCCGTTCGTTCTTGACGCGGTCAGCGTGCCGTCGGCCGACGATCAGGCTCACAGGAAGGCGGCCGACCCGGCACCAACAACGGATGCACTCATGGGGATGATTCGTGCCGTCAATGGCATGCGGGTGAACTTCGGCGACCTGACAATCAAGGCATGGTCTTGATGCAAAAGGCCCAGCATCGCGGACTAAATGGCCGCCCTCTCTAGGCAAAGCGGGAAGATGTTGTGAAGCTTTTCTTCGAGATTTTGCTCTTGAAAACAGCAAACAAGATTCAAGTTGAACAGACAGAGCCTTTTGGACCCATCACGATTGTGCAAATGCGGGGAAGTCACTAATTTCATTATCTTTTCTTCTTCACTGCCGAAGTGGCCACCGCTTTCTTCCTTTTCTCGTTCTCTTCGGCCGCCAGCAGTTCCTTCATCGCTTTGTCCGCAATACGCTGCTTCTGCGCCAGATCCTCCTCTTTGGAGAGCGTCCTCGACTTGTCCCTGGTATCGCTCTGCATACTCGGCGCTGCTGCGTGTCCCGAAGTTTGCGCTACTGGTTGCTGGTGCATTACCCTCTGCCTCTCGTGCCTAGGGGTCTCGTGAGGAAGATCGCAACCGAATGAAACGCAACTAAACTGACCGCAATAGCTTTGCTGCCTCTTCCATGATGGTGCGGCTCCATCCGTCCTTTGGAAGCGACACGCAGAATCGTGGCATCAGCCGCATACTAGCGCAGCGGGCGATCCCACCAACTTTATATGACTCGGCCTCATTGATGACTTCCAGGATCTCCTCGTTCAGCTGCAGCTCCGTCCTTTGCAGCTTCTCCCACAAATCCTCCCCTATTGCACCCTCCTTGATCAACTGCTGAAGAGAATTACGCTCCTGGTGAGGAGGTGGCCGGTCGGTAGTCACGTCTGCGCTGGAGCGCTGTTCCGTCGCACCTCCGTAATCTGCTGCGCATGCTGTCCACCAAGTGGGTCAACGGCCGGTCCAGCCAGCGGTAGCACGGGCCCGCACCTCGATGTCCACCATCGCACGCTTCAGAAGGGCCGCCATCATCTGCTTCTTCACGGCCGGGTCCAACTCCGCTTCAGGATGTTGCTCCACCAGAGCAAAGTAGGCGAGCTTCGCCTCATTCTCCGGCAACCAGGATTCCTCGGCCGAACCTAGTGCGCGGTTGGCCCGGGAAGCACGCGGAGCGGGCCGCCGACGTACGCGCTGTCGCGAGACGGTCCCGTCGCCAGGTGTTCCAACGGACAATGAAGAAGAAGAAGAAAATCCAGGCAGCGAGAAAGAGCCCGACGAGCAGGTTTTGGAGGGATGACATTGCTAGGGAGGGGATGTGTTTGTGCTGCCATAGTGCGGCTAAGAAACCCGCACTCCGCAGGTTCGACGCCGCTACTAGTTCTCTGGCTACTGTCCTCAACAACTTGCTACCCGATATCCCTTCCCTGCCCACGAATTCTCCAGATCAATCTGCAAGGGAACGTTGGCCGGCACGATCGCAGGCGTATGCAGGCTAACCCACACGTTGTTCCACCACATTGCAACGATGGAGATCCATGGGCGGCGGGCAGGATAATGCACATGCAGGTAGGCTTGGTTGAGCTCCGAACTCCACAGTCGCGCGCAATGCCGAGGGGCGCAAAAGAATGCACTTGGAGTCCAGCTCGAGTCGATCGGCGGTCTCCGGCCCTCGGCGCCGCGCGGCGCCCGTGCGCTCGTCGCCCGTCAGTCGTTGTAACCGGAAACAGAGGGAAAGAAGCGACAAAATGAAGATAAGATGGCTGCTGAACCGTCAGGTCGGTGTGTCGTTCCGGCGCGTCTGCGAGACCTACTTCTCTCGACGAGCCGAGAACACGGCCGTTGTGGATAAGGCCCCTGCGCGTGACTGCAGCGGCACTGCCGAAAGAGAGGAAATGCCGCAGTGAGAAGACGACGGGGGCAGGGCGCAGGCGGCGCTCGCGCTCTCACCAGGACGGCGCCCCCAACAGCGAGAGCGCGACCGGGAAGCCCTTCTTGCGCTTCTTGCGGGCCCTCATGGCTCTATGCTGGTGAGCGCACGGGGCAGGAGACGTTTGGTGATGATGCGGGAGCCTATTCACCCTGCCTTTGGTAGTTTTCGCGGACGCCACGTAAGCGGGTGCCACGTGTGCGCGGCCGCAAAGCCTGCGGACACAATCAAGACGTGAAGATGGTGGAGCAATATAGAGGCTGTAATGCCGAGTTAGCGACTGAGAGAACGAGGATTTCAGCTCTCGCGTGGGACGGCTTAGAGAGTGCGGGTCTCTAATAACGGCGCGCGCGCGTTACAACTCATCGGTTCTGGGGTCATCACCCCTCGAACTGCGCCAAGCTCAACGTGAGAACCTTGCTGGAGTTCGTGTCTTGATCCCGGTAGACGCCAACCAGGGCTTGCGCCTTCTGGTACATTGTGTTCTTGAGGGAAATGACGACGAACTGGAACTCCGGTGAGGCGTGTTTCGTGATGTACTGGGCGACCTTGTTGACGTTGTTGTTATCAAGTGCCGCGTCGACCTCGTCCAAAACGAAGAATGGCGCGGGTTGGTAGCTAGCACGTCCGGCTCAAGATCATGCAACGATGGAGGGTAAGAGCGCAGCTCACCTGTGGATTGCAAGCAGAAGTGCCAACGCGGCCACGGTCTTTTCGCCGCCGGAGAGCTGCTCCATTTCGCGGAATCGCTTGCTTGGCGGCATGGCGTGGTACTTGATTCCGCTCAGGTACGGCTCCTGTGAAACCGGGCGTCAAGAACGACCACTCGCCCCGACGCACCCGATCTACCTCGCTATCCTCCAAACTCAGATAAGCCGTGCCCCCGAGCGGGAATGCTTTCGTTTTGGTGAGTTCCTTGTAGATGCCGTCGATCTTTTCCGAGATGTGGTTGTATGCCGCAATGAAACGCTGGTACCGCTCGTGTTTAAGGTCGTTAAACTTCTGCTTGGCCGCCTGCGCATCCTTCCTCGCTTGCTCAAACTCTTCGGCCGAATGCCTGAGTTTGTTCTCGACGTCCTCCAACCTGATGTTTCGAACCGTCCAGTCAGCGTGAGCGACATCGGCGCGGTGGCTCCTTACTTGTCTATTGCCTTCATGTTCGGCGCCGCTTGTTCAATGTCTGCGGTGAGGATCTTGATCTGATCCTGAAAATGAGCTTCCCGAGACGCCGACCCATCCTGAAGAGGACATGTAATGAGCTTCGCCATTGGGAAGCACCTGTTCAGTCGCGACCTTCCTATGCTCCCTCGAAAGGATCGAAAAGTCGATCTGAATCTCCAGGTCCTTCGATGCTTTGGACACGTCGTCAATCTCCATTGAGTCGGGTTCTCCATCCTGCGAAGCGTGAGAACATGCAGGGGTTCCACCCCACCGCAACTCACGTCCACGTAGCGTAGGGGGAGATCTTCCAAAGAGCCCGAGGACAAAGGCAGCTTGATATTCTCGAGCTTGCACTTTTGCAGGATACCAAACTTCTCGCCGTTGAGGCGTTCGATCGCACTTTCCTGTGGCCGATGGCAACGGTTCGTTCGACGCAAACCGAGACGTTCTGGCTCCCTACTTTGTCCGCTATCCGTTTTGCCATAGCGTCCAGCTCCTTTTGCTTTGCAGAGGCGGCACGCCTGAACTCCTCAACAAGGCTGGATCGCACTGTGTGCGCGGAGGTCAAGGTTTGAAGCTGCTCTCCCAGCTCTTCAAGCTGGGCCTCCGCGAGCGCGATTTGCTCCGCTGCGGCTAGGCGCAGGGATTCCTGTTCCGAAAGGGCCTTCGTGTCCTCAATCATCGTTGCGGATATTCTTGCCAGCGACTCTCCGATCTCCCTTTGGCGATCGCGCAAAAGGTCGAGCCTGGAAGCACGGGATCGTAAACTGTTCTTAGCAAACGATCGTCCCCACTGACTGCATCTGTATCTTGGCCTTGTGCGTCGCAAAATCGGTCCGGCGCTTGCTTGCTTCCTGTGCCATCTTGCCTTGCTTTTCCTCCAACTCCCGCACATTTTCTACCTTGAGCTTCCGGCACAATGGGGCAAAAGCCTTGTCTTCCACTTTGCGAATGCGCAGTTCGACCTGGGAGACTTCCTCATCCACCTGTTCAGCCGAGCTGTCCATCTGCGATCGTTGGGAAGTAAGACAACCAGGCTGGGCGATTGCTGCCGTACCCCGCACCTCGGCAAGGTCAGCGCTCTTTTGTGCTATCTCAGACCTGAGGTGCGTCAGCTCATCGACGATACCAACATGCTTGCGGGACAGGGCGTTCTGTACGTGATCGATGTCAACGAAGGAGTACCGGCCACCGATGCGAGGAAGATTCACCACTGAGTCACGCAAGTTCCGAACTGCTGATGTGAGCGAAGCAGCATGCATCCGTGATTCATCTCCGTCCTGCAACGCCCGCCCTTTGGCTTGCACGTCCGCAAGCTGGTTGATAAGACTCTCTTTGACCTTGCGCCATCCTGCTATTCGTCAGATCTGTGGTCAAGGGCTCGATAAGCGGAGCGCACCTTCAAGCTCCTTTTCCTCCCATCGCAAGGCTTGGTTCCCGCCAAGCTGCCCACCCGTGATCATACCGCTCTTGTGAATCAGCGTTCCATCCAGGCTAACAGCCTTGATCTCGAGGTTCTGGTCGTAGCAGAGGCTTTTCGCGATGGCCAAGGTATCGCACACCATAGCACTGGCGCAAGAGTACTGGATAGCGGTGACGAGCTTGGAATCGTAAGTCAAAACGTCCATGGCAAGGCGTGCGCCTTTGCCCAACGACCTTTCGCAAGGCGCAGGGCGTCAACAGTAGGATTGGCCAGAGCCGCCAAGAAGAATGCCCACCGAAGTCGCTCATCCACTGGCTTCACTTGCAGAGTGTCCAACGGGAGGAACGTAAACTGCCCCACCCTCTGCTCGCGAAGATACTGAATGCATTCCAGGGCGGTCTTTTGGTCGTCGACAACAACCGCATCCGCATTCCTTCCGAGAACGACGGAAACAGCAAGGTCGTACTCCCGCTTGACAGGCCTGCACAGGTCAGCCATTCGCCCGTGAACCCCCGGGAACACGCGCTGAAGGGTTTCCAAAGATTGTCTCGTCCTTTGTTCCTTCTCGCTCTCCCTCTTGCCCAAGCGCGCCCCGTCGAGCTTGCTTTGCACATCGCGGAGTTTGTCCATAAGCTCGGCTTCGGAATGGCTGACCCGGAACGCAGGATAAGGGAAGGCATGAAGAGAAGAAAGGCAAACGTGCTCACCCCAACTCTTCGCGTTCCTTTGCGCAAGTCTCCGCCATTACGAGCGAGCGATTGAGCTCCTCCTCCTTCAATCGGAGCTCCTCGGCAGCCTTGGGTACTGTCAGCGGGCCCACCGTTCGCATAGGCACCAAATGCACACCTTCTCCTGTTTCCGCGAGACAGATGCTTCGTTCTCTTCCAAACGGTCCTTTCTCGCAAGGAGGTCGTCCAGTTTGCGCTTGAGACGGTCCCGCGGTTCTTTCAGAACTTCCAGACGACGTTTCAGGGTGTCCAAGGCATCCCGATCCTCCACCGTCTTCGCGAGCACCTGTTCCTTGCTGAGGGTGAAAACCACGGCTGGAGCGCCGGCGCGATAGGAACAACGTCGCAGGGAACCAACAGTTTGTTCAGCTCCGCAAGAATCGACTCCTCCAAAGCCGTTCCTTCCTTCCTCGTCTTCGCCGCCAAATCCGCTGGCCAACAAAGGCAATGTCAGACCCAATTGCGACGAATCCATTCACAAGAATGCACCTTCAAACTTATCTTCAGCCCTCCCGACGTCCTCGATTTCTCGCCGAAAATCGGATATCTCTGCTTCCGTCCGCGCAGCATCCTTCCTTGTTCGCTTCTCGTTCGTCTCTGCGGCATCGATCTTGCGCTGCAAATGTCGAATCTTTTCCTCGTATCCGACCACGACCGGCCGCTGAAAACCATCTCAACGAGACGGCACACGGATGCGCAATTCATCAGACCTTGCCGTCCACCTGCTTCCTCTTTTGAGCGATGTCCTTCTCAAGTTTGCCGATCGACTTGCTGGATTGCGCATGATCCCGCTTCGATTCCTTGAGCTTCTCTTCAGCCTCCCCCTGGAGGCAATCCGCGCAGTGCGTCAGCAACCGTTGGACCGCGCCATCGAAAGCCTGTCTGACCTTGGAGTTTTGGATCTTGGCCAGAGCCTCCCGATCCAATTCGACATCCGCTTCGATCCGCTCGATTCCGTTCTGGATGTGAAATATCTTCCACAGCAGGTGCTGCACCACCAGATCTGACTGGAGCGGCGGCCCAAGAGCTCGGCTCAATTACTCCAGAGGCGCGGAGCGAGCCGCTCACCAGCTCCTGTTTCATGCGCTCAAAACGCTCGGCCTCCTCTTTTTGCTCGCGAAACTGCTTCATCTCGGCCGCGATGCCGCGCTTCTTATTGAAATTGAACGTCGAGTTCTCCGCCGCCCGCTCCTGGAGGACTTTAAGGCGCTCGTGCTCCGCTTTCAGCTCATAGCTGCCAGATATCTGCTCAATGAGCTTCGTGAGGTCCTTGGGAGACTGCGACGCCACGGCTTCGACGTCTCCCTGGAAGACCAGGAAGTTCCGGGCCTTGACAAGGATGTTCTGCTCTTCCAGTTTTGCATTGTAGTCTTCGAAGCGCACCGGTCGTCCATTGATCCGGTACTCGGAGGCGCCGCGGACGTTGACGCTAGCGGAAGCAACGTGGTCAATCCCGGGCCCAGGGGTGAGGAGAACCGTTGGCGCACGTCCGCATGAACTGTATCTCCTCGCCGCTCGACGTCTCGTAAATTGCCGTGACAGACGCCCTCTGCGGGTTGTTTTCGTTCTCGTACGCCCCGTCCGGATCCCCGTCCTCCTCTGCCGCGTCGTCCCCGGTCCTGGTGGTCCTGTCGCGGTACACCAGATCCCGCAGCTGGGAAGATCTCAGCTGTGCGGACTTGACGCCCAGGACGAAGCTGATGGCGTCCATGAGGTTGGATTTCCCTGAGGAGACGGAGTTCGGTCCGGCCGTCCCGCTGCCACCGACCGCAGGCACCCACCGGCGCCATTGGGACCGATGACGCAGGTGAAATCCACAAAGGGCCCGATCACTTGGCGCCCCTTGTAGGACTTGAAGTTCTCCACCTCGAGCCGGACCAGCATGTTCGACCTCGCTCCTGGGGACCGCCGTCACTTTTTGAATAAGTTAAGGCGCGCGCGGGGCGCCACTGGTCCACTGTATCTGGCCCCAACGCCACCGAACTCCCCGCGTCGTCGCGAGACCCTGGGACGAAATGGCAGCCTCCGCGCGCGGAATGAACGACCAGGAGGTCCAGCAGGTGCGGCGGTCCGCAGACCCGCGATGCTTTGCACGACAGCTCACCGCGCCCCGGTGCCACCCCAGGAGATGAGCAAGATGGTGCGCAAACCGCCGGCCATCGCGCTCTGCCGCGCCACCAGCGGTGGCCTAATGCTGTTGCCGGTACCAGGTGACCTTCATCAAGCAGGAAGCGCTGGAAAAGGCGCGCGAGATCAAGGTCAAGGTGCGCCCCGTCCCCCGCTCGCTATCCGCGTTCCGCAACTGACACATGTGTCGAACTTCAGGCCGACGAAGAGTTTAATATCGAGAAGGTGCGGAGCTGCGGCGTTTGCGGGCCTGGAAACGCCATGTGACGGTCGGCATTCCCTGTCCGACCCGACCGTCGGCAGGCCAAGCTTGTCCGGCAAGAGACCCTCAACATCGAGGCGTTTTACCAGAAGAAGCAAAAGCAGGCGGAGGTGCAGAAGAGGATGTGGGTGGAAGGTGCCTGGCTCGTTTCGAACCCCCCCGCAAGACGGAGACCCCGCGTACAGCACTCAGTCGACACACGTCAACAAGTCGCGCCTGAGGCTCCTACAAAGCCGCCAGCAGCTGCTTAACCAGCTCAACGAGGAGGCGAAGAAGAAGCTTTTTGAGATTTCTCAAGACCGGGCAAAGTACCAAGCCCTGCTCAAGGACTTGATCCTCCAGGTGCCTCGCCTTGGGACGCGGATCGCAGGCCCCCGTCTGAACTTGTCATTCTCCAACGTCCTCGCGTACAGGGCATGTATCAGCTGATGGAGGAGCAGGTCTCAATTCAGTGCCGAACCGCGGACGTTCCGCTGGTCGAGGCTGCCGTGGCGGATGCAGCGAAAGCCTGCGCGGAGAATCTAAAGATTCAGGTCAAGGCGGTGATCGACAAAGAGAACCCGCTGCCAGAAACGAGGTCCGTTGTTCACCATGGTGATGGCGTTTGGCCGCTTGGCAACTCAACATTCCATGCTTCTTTACAGCGCCGGTGGGGTTGTTCTGTATGGATTGGGTGACCGCATCCGATGTGCAAACACTTTGGAAAACCGGCTCGAGATGCTGACACAGAAGGTGAGCGCTCATGATGGGCTTCCCGGGCGCAGGTCCGATTGCTGCTCCGCGCCAGATGCTCCCGGACATGCGCATCCTGCTCTTCGGAGTTTCCGAGAACCGGTCGTTCTACAAGTGAGTTCTTCTGCGCTTCGTGGGATTCGTGCATTGAACGCCGCGACTGTGGCAGCTGAACGATCGATCTCCATGTCGCCTTCTGGAGGGGAATGCAGTTTCGCTGCCGATGTTTTCGGCTGTTCCTGATAGATAGATTCTTTGACAGCTGCAGATGGTTCAGTGCGGTTCGGTGCACGAGACATGATGAGATAAGTCCGAGTCCGCAGCAGCAGGTCCCGTCGGTCCCGTACGGCGAACACGCGTTCAGAACACGATGAGCGACAAAGGCACGAGCTCGCAACCACAGCATTTCCTGCAGTTGAAGGTCATGCGTTTGAGTCGTTCGACATTCATTTCGGAGGCCGGATCCGAAATGGGGACGGACGCGGCTCCCGTCTGGCTTCCGAGCTCGTTCGGCAACATCTACCTGGGGGAAACGTTCTCCTCATACCTATGCCTCTGCAACGAGTACCCTGTTTCTGTTTCCGACGTTGCCCTCCGTGCGGAGCTCCAGACATCGTCGCACCGGGTCACCCTGATGGATTCGGGGGTCGCTGACACCCCCGGGACGTTGCCATCGCATGTCGGCATGGTCCCAGACGGAGCGGCATCACGGCTGAGGCGCAGCGGTCTTTCTCGCGCGTCGGAAGGTCCCCTGGATAATGCCGAGGCAGGCGCTGCAGGTGCGGATACCGGGTTGGACCTTCGCCCAGGCGAGACGGCGGAATGCTCGATATCACACGAGATCAAAGAGTTGGGCACGCACATCCTCGTGTGTTCGGCGCAGTACACGCTGGACCAGGAGAGGCGCTTCTTCCGCAAGTTCTACAAGTTCCAGGTCCTGAACCCTCTTTCAGTTCGGACAAAGGTCAATGCGCTCGCGGACGGGACCGGCTTTCTGGAGGCCCAAGTTCAGAATGCTCACGTCGGTGGCATGCTGTTTGATCGCATCGCTCTGGACCCGGCAGTGCAATTCTGGTCCCGGGAGGTTGCCGCGGAGGCAAATGCGTCCCACTCGCAGGGCGAACATCCCTGGAAGCGGAGGCTCGAATGGGATGCAGGTCCTTTCCCGCTCTTGCCTCAGGATGTTCGCCAGCTGTTGTTTGTCTTGCATCCCCGGAGATCGGTCGATGGTGCAGTATCGTCCCCGAGCACATCCCTGGGAAAGTTGGACATTTCTTGGATCACTCCCGTCGGAGGTCAAGGGCGGCTTCAGACTTCCCAGCTCGTGCGCAAGCTTCCGTTGGCCGTGGGCATCGAGATGACGGTTCGTGACGTGGAGCCCAGCTGTGTAGTGTCCGTGGGAAGCACGATCCTGTGCCGACTGCGGCTGCGGAACAATACTTCCGATGCGATGGACGTCGCGGTCGATGGCCCACGCCATAGGCCCGCTGGTCTCGTTATCCTGGGCCCTGTGACGTCGGACATTGGCGTTGTGGAGCCCGGGCAAGAACGGGAAATCACAATGACGTTGTGCGCCCTGGCACCCGGATTGCACGCCATCGGACCGATGTCGGCTAAAGACCGGTTATCAGGGGTATCTAGGGAAATCGATTCCGTCGCCGACATTCTGGTGACCTAGCATTGGCCGTGGCTTAGTCTTGCCGTGCTGCTGGAGGGTTCAGTGACGGTCAGGCCTCGGCGCGGCCGCGCTGCTCACCTTTGAGTTCACGTGTGATGACTGCATCTGGCGTTCTAGTTGTCACGGTGTGTGTTAGGTGGAAGCCCGTACGAGGCAAAGCAGCCGACGTCCATACATTACGTATACCATCGCGCCCCAACCGCTCAAGGCGTCACGGTCCTGTGCGTTCAGGAGCGTCTGGGAAATGACCTCGAACAGCTCCTCAGGTTCCTGCAAAAGGTTCCGGTAACCGACGCAACCTCAGCGGACACGGATCACACACCAAGTCGGGTTCCCACAGGCTCTCCGCCATGCCGTAAAGCTGCTGCCCGGCAGTGCCCGAGACGATGAAGTCTTTGGCAAAGTTCAAGGCCCCGATAAGGTCCATCCCGCAAACAAAGGGGGTACCGTCCCGCTCCAGACCCGCGATGACCGGCTCGCAGAAGTAAGGGCCAAACCTAGACCCGGTTAGGAGTTGCGGTGGCGGAGGACGCGCATCAATCATACCTCCTCTCGTAAAGCGTGGAAGCCACCATGTGAGCAAAAGTCTTCGGGCTGATTTCGCGTTCCTCCTTCAACTGGTAGATATTGACCTTGTACTGGAATCGCTCAGATCTGCTCCCCAGGATGAGACGTTTCCCAGATCACGACGTGGCACGTCACTGACAAGGTCTGGACGTCCGTTGCCAAGCCAGAAAGCCCGTAGAACAACCTCGGATGCACTTCGAACACCTTCTTGAAGTCCATTGAAACCGTCTGGCCCTGGATCCCGAATCTGCGGTCCGAGGCAATGGCCACGCAGCCCTTGCCCTTCATGGCTGCAAACGCGTGAGACAGGCGGAGAAACGCGGCGCAGCGTGAAAGCAGAGCCCACCGACGAGCGCCGAGCCGTTGTACTGCCGTGGCGGTTGAGGCCGCGTCCGCGCACTCGTCGAAAGCTCTCACCTCCATGATCGACTGTATTGCCACGCCGCGCAGACCGAGAACACGATGAGCTACGATGGCAGAACCACAACGCGGAGAATCACCATCTTGGGCCGATGGTCTCGGAAACCGTGGTTGCGCGTGCGAGGTCAGTAACGCGTCGCACGCGCGCGCGCGCGTGAAGCTCTGGGGCCGCCGACTACCCCTGGCTACCCCTGGCCGCCTCTGGCCTCGTTGCCATACTGCATCCACAGACACCCAGTAGTTGGAGGCATTCATGGTGCGGCTCGTCCTTCCTGCATTTCCCGACGGCTTTGAGAATTGCTCGACGTAACCTGGCTTCCCTCGCGTCCCCCGCGATACGCGACACAAGTCGGATGTGGAAGAGACCATAAAGAGGCTTTCGTCGTACAAGGGGGTCGAGGGTACAGTTCCTCCGCGGCTGGACTGAGAACGCCTTGACGCAACCCAGGGATCGTGATCGTAAACCACGAAGGAATTCCCATCCGGTCAACGATTGCGGACCAGAATCTTACCATTCAGTACGCGGGCTTGGTCACGCAGCTGGCAGACCGATCGCGCAGCCTGGTCCGGGATCTGGATCCCCAAGTACGTTGCGCAGTGCCCTGCCACGTTGTCTCTCGATCGTGACACCATGCCGGTCAGAATGAGTTGAGTTTTCTGCGGCTCAGGACTCTGAAGCACGAGATCATGATCGCTCCAGGTGCGCGCAGTTATTGTCCTTCGAGGGGAGAGCTGACGTCTTGCTCGCGAAGACAAAGACTATACCCTCATCGTGCGTGCGCTTCCGGTGAACATCTTCGCTTCAGACGTTGACCTGCAACACGACGTGCTTGCTTATCCTCCGAATAGGTGATTCAATCTCCTTAGCTTGGAAGAGAGCTTCTGCAATTGGTGCCGGGGTTTGGACGAGGATGCACTTGTAATGACGGGATTCGGTAGCTATCAGTGTATTGATGGGCCAAAGTTGATTGAACCCGGCAGCTGCGTGGTTCATGGAGTAGGCACCTAGATGGGGCCAACGCCGGCGCCGCGGCGCTACACAAACACTCAACCTCGAAGCTTCGCGACTCCGCTCACCCGTGCGCCACTCTCCGAGCGACAGAGCGCATCACTGCGAGCAGTACACTCAAACGTACTCCGAAGGCCCGGCGGCGCGCGGGCGGATCCCATTGGCCGGGACGGGGGAGGTGTCAAACAAGCGGCACGAACCAGCCTGGCCCGCCGACCATGGACGACCACACCGTTCCCTCGCCTCTGGGGGAGCGTGTTATTCCATTTCAGGCCGCAGTCAATGTCGCGCATGACGTAGCCCAGGCGAACTGGAGGTGCGGCAGGTGACGGCACCTTGGAAGTGAAGGCCGCTTATTGCTTTACCGCAGCCAAAAGACCTGGGTATGGATTCCGGACAAGCAGCAAGTCTACGTGATGGCCCACGTCAAAGACATACGCGGGGAGTTTTGTACAGTGGCGCTGGAGAATGGGGAGGTGGGTTGGGACGGCCACGGCAGGTTCGGATGGTTCCTGACCTCTTCCACACAGGAACGAGACATAAGGGTCGACGACACCGAGAAGTGCAACCCTCCCAAGTTCGACAAAGTCGAAGACATGGCCGACCTTACGTACCTCAACGAGCCCTCGGTCGTACACAATTTGCGACTCCGCTACTATTCCAACATGATCTACGTTAGTCTGCGCCAAGGCATTCGGGGCCAACATTGAACGCATTCCCTAGACATATTCTGGCCTCTTCCTTGTGGCGATTAACCCCTACAGGGCCCTCCCAATCTACTCGGAGAAGCAGGTCGCGGCCTACAGGTCCAAGAGGCGCAACGAGGTGCCGCCGCACATCTTTGCCGTGGCCGACAATGCCTATCAGGACATGGTGACGAACCGGGAGAACCAGAGTATTCTCATCACGTGAGTCGCCTCGTTTCGTCGGCGGATGCCCCATTGTGACTCGGTGTTAGTGGAGAATCTGGCGCAGGAAAGACAGAGAACACCAAGAAAGTCATTCAGTATCTCACTGCCATTGCCTCGGATCGTTTGAATGCCAGCGAATCCGTCACCCTTGAGGCCAAGATCCTCCAAGCCAACCCGCTTTTGGAATCGTTCGGAAATGCTCAGACGATCCGAAACAACAACTCCTCCCGCTTCGTGGGTCTAGATGAGCGAACTGTCGTCGGAAGATACTAATCATTCATGCAGGGCAAGTTCATCCGGATTGAATTCAGCGGTTCGGGATCCATAGCCGGAGCCAACATCGAGCGCTACCTTTTGGAGAAATCCAGGGTTACGCACCAAACGTCGAAGGAGCGCAATTTCCACATATTTTACCAGCTTCTCTGTGGGGCCGACAGTGACTTGCGCGGTGAGTTTTCATGCTCTTGCTTTCGCTAGCCGCTCAACCATTCCTCAGCCAAGTTACTGCTCGACGGCAATGCATCGGACTACCAGTACACAAAGCATTCCAGCAAGACAATTCCGGACGTCGACGATGCCCACGATTTTGGAGACCTTCTCAGCTCGATGGAAGTCATGGGTTTCGGCAAGCACGAGATATTTGACACTCTGCGCATCGTTTCTTCGATCCTCCACCTCGGAAACATACGTCCCTCTTCGGGGCGGGATGATCAAGCCCAGCTCGCCGATACTTCGTCCGTCGAAAGAGTTTGCCACCTCCTCGGAATGAACGTCACAGCTTTCGTGAAGGCGCTGCTGAAGCCTCAGATCCGGGCCGGAAAGGAGTCTGTCGTACAACACCGAAGCTGTGAACAAGTCCTCTACTCCGTCGAGGCCCTCGCTCGTGGCATGTACGAACGCTTGTTCAGCTGGCTTGTGGACAGGATCAATGCGGCTCTTGATCGGCCGAGTCCGAGAAACAAGTTCATCGGGGTTCTCGACATTGCCGGGTTCGAAATCTTTCAGGTGAAGCGCCGTTGCTGGCGCATACTGTGCTCGCTAGACCCACGATCTACGCTTTGCAGAGAAACTCGTTCGAGCAGCTTCTCATCAACTACACAAACGAGAAACTCCAGCAGTTCTTCAACCATCACATGTTCGTGCTCGAGCAAGAGGAGTACAAGCAGGAGAACATTGAATGGCAGTTCATCGATTTCGGTTTGGATCTACAACCCACGATAGACCTGATCGAGAAGTCGACGGTGGGCTTCCAAAGCAGTTCAGCGTTGCCGCTCCCTGATGCAGCCTGCAGCCTGTCGGGATCCTCTCTTGCCTTGACGAGGAGTGTGTCTTTCCGCAAGCCACGGACCGCACATTCACCGAGAAGCTGAACACGTTGTGGAAGGGCAAGTCGACCAAGTATGAGACGCCGAAGCTGCCCGGCCAATCCTTCACGCTGCAACATTACGCGGCAAGAGTCGAATATTCCACGGCCGGTTGGCTGGACAAGAACAAGGATCCGCTGAACGAGAACATTACAAATCTCCTTGCCGCTTCTTCGGAGCCTTTCGTTGCTTCCATGTTTGCCGATTGCGTCGGCGACGCCGAGGAAAACTTCGCTGTTCGGAGATCGATCGTGAAGAAAGGCGCATTCAGGACGGTCGCACAGCGTCATAAGGAGCAGCTCATGACCCTCATGGCCCGGTTGCACGAAACGGAGCCTCATTTTGTGCGCTGCATCCTTCCCAATGAGGACAAGAAGGCCGGAAAGCTCGACACCGGCCTCGTGCTTGATCAGCTCCGCTGCAACGGCGTGCTTGAGGGCATTCGCATCTGCCGGGCTGGCTTCCCGAACAGACTGCCTTTTGCTGACTTCCGTGGCCGCTACGAAGTTCTGTGTCCCAGGGCGATACCTTCTGGCTTCGTTGACGGCCGCCAAGCGGCTGAGCGGCTCCTCGATGGCCTGCTGCTTGCGCAAAACCAGTACCGGCTCGGAACGAGCAAAGTGTTCTTCCGCGCTGGTGTGGTAAGTAGATTCTGCGAGAGTACGTAAGGTCACGGTGTTCATCGATTTTGCGCAGCTCGCAGATCTCGAAGAACGGCGGGACCACCAATTGTCTGCGATATTCACTCGTGTCCAGGCGATTTGGCGCGGATACATCGCCAGGAAGCGCTTCACCCGACGAGTCCTGCAGCTTCGTGCAATCAAGGTAATTCAGAAAAACTCGAGGATCTATGTCCAGCTCCGGGAATGGCTGTGGTGGCGGTTGTATGCCAAGGTGAAGCCATTGCTGAGCGTCACTCGGGTCGACAACGAGCTGCAAAGGAAGGAGGAGGAGATCAAGTTTCTCTCCGACAATACGCGACGAATGGAGGATGAGATCCGCAAGCTGGTGGCGCAGCGGACGGTTTTGGAAACTGAGAAGAAGCAGCTCGAAGACGCTGTTGCCGAGGAGCGAATGGCATCCACCGATCAAGCCGCCATCTTGGAGCGGACACAGCAGCGTGCGATCGAGCTCGACACTTTGCTCGGAGAGACCGTGGCAGAGCTGCAAGCCAAGCAAGCGCTTTTGGAAGTGCTGACCTCTCAAAGCTCGGATTTCGAGGAAGAAAGACGGCGACTGCTGGTACAGATCACCGATTTCGAGGCTGCCCTCGACAGGGCGGAGAAAGACAAATCTACCAGAGAGGATCAGCTGCGCTGTCTGAATGCGGATGTGGTTTCCGCCACGGAACGGACGGAGAAGCTTGATGCGGAACGCAAGGCCCTGGAACAGCTGCTCAGCGCAGCGCAGAATGAATTGGCCGAGGCAATGGCAAGCGAGTCAGATGCCATGCGGCACAGAGCGAGGCTTACCTCTGAGCTTGGGGAGACGGAGGAGAAGCTGCGCCGGGAGGTCGCCACTCGTGAACTGCTGGATGGTCGCCGCCTCGAGCTTGAGTCTTCTCTGCGCGAGTCCCAGGCCGCCGCGCAAGAGTCCGAGCTTCTGGTTCAGAAGCTGCGGGATTCCATTACTAGGAAGGAGACAGAGATATCCGCTCTTTTGGAGAAGCTGGCCGCGGAAACATCGGCCAAAGACTTGGCCGAGCTGGCGAAGCGTGACCTTTCATCCAGGATACAGTCACTTGAGTTGCATCTGTCAAACGAGGCGGAGAGCAAAGAAAGACTGGTTGCCCTGAAGCAGAGGCTGGAGAGCGAAGTGGAGCAGCTCCATGCCCTCATGGTCCAAAAGGGCGATTCGGCGACGAAGCAGAGCGAGCTCCGGCAACTTCGCGAGAAGGAGCTGTACGATGCCAAGGAGCTGGTGCAATCTCTTCAAGCCGAACTCGAGGAAGCACGTCGCGTGTGGGCCACGCAGTCGAAGGCACTTCAGTCCCAGGTCGATCAGGCGACTCAGGAGGTTCTTCGATTGGGCGAGACCAAGGCGACTCTGGAAGCTCGTTTGGCCTCGCTAACCCAGGATCTGGAAGCGGCGACCGAGCAGAATGATCGTCACGTTCGGGCTTCCCGACAGGCCCTTGCCGATCTGCAGGAAACGCGCCTGAGACTCGAAGAGGCACAAGACCGCCTCTTGGAGGCAACCAACGCCCGGTCATTGCTTCAGGCAACCTTGACAACGCTGTCATCCAGACTGGATGAGGCCGAACGTTCTAGTGCCCATTCTGAACGGGAAGCAGTTTCGTTGGCGGCATCTGCGAGCCATCTGCGGGAGGAAAACGAAGACCTGAATCGCAGGCTTGCATCGTTGGAGGAGACGAAACGAAGGCTCCAAAACACCGTTTCTGAACTTCAGTCCAAGTGCGATGAACAAGAGGCACAGAATGGGGAGCTGAAGCGCCATCTCGAAATGCAGCTTGCGACCGCGGAGCGCCTCAAGGTCGCGCATCGCGAAGAAGTGCAGCTGAAAGCAATTGAGCTCGACGATGTCCGTAAGCGATTGGAAACCGAGATCGAGGACCTCAAATCGCGCGTCGCCGCGGCGTCCGCAACTCAAGCAAGCCTGGAAAAGGCTCGCAATCGGCTGAACGCCGATTTGGAGGACGTGAGGCACGAGAACGAGCAGCTGCAGGTGCTCGCGAGACAAGCAGACCGAAGCACCAAAGGACTCGAGCAACAGCTCGCCAGTCTGTCTGCAGAGCTGGATGCAGAGCGCAGGCACAAGGAATCCGCAGAGTCGGACGTGCGCAAGCTCCAGGCTTCGGTCGACAACATGAGGGCCGAGCTGGAGCTGAAAAGCCAGTCGTACCTGAGCATCCAGCGCCAGAAGAACGACCTTGAGACGGAGCTGAAAAGCCTCATCGACGAGATCGGGGAAGGTGGCAAGAACGTTCACGAGCTGGAGAAGAGCCTTCGCCGCTCGGCGGGCAGGATAGACGAGCTTACAGCCCTTTTAGACGACGAGAGGCAAGCTAGAAGCAAGCTAGCGGACGCCAAATCCGAGCTCGAGGCTTTCCTTGCCGATCACCGCAGAAAAGCCGAGGCAGAGCTTGCGGCAAAGGAAGCTCAAATGGAAGACACTCGCAAGATCTTGCTCAAGGAGATCAACGAGCAAGGCGAACAGCTGGAAGCTCTCACCGAAGCTAACGCAGAGCTTGGGAGGGCGAAGAGGAAGCTCCAAGCCGAGCTAGACGAGCTCTTGAGCAAGGAGGATTCGTCCGCAAGGAGCAAGTCCGACCTCGAGAGGGCCAAAAGGGCTGCTGAATCTGCGTTGAAGGAGGTGCAATCGAAGCTGGAAACAGAGCTCCGTGCCCGGGCAGACTTCGAAGACCTCGCAAGACGCCAAGAGCAAAAGGCCAACCATGCACAGGCTCTGGCCGAGCAGCTCCAGATGCAGTTGGAGAACACCGATCGCGAGCGGAGGAGCCTGATGAAGCAGGTCGAAGTGCTGCAGGTGGAACTTGACGGTCCCGATGAGTCTTCGCGGACGTCCCTCTTGTTAGCAAAGCGGGCATGGGAGAAGGACCGGCAAGCACTGCAGGAACGAATCCAGGCCCTCGAAGAGGAGCGTGGGGACCTCCTTGCGAACCAGGGGGTTGCGTCGACAGACGTCGAAGAACTGAAATCGCGCATCGAGACCGAGTACGAAGCACGACTCGAAAGGCTCGAGGCAGAGAAGAAGGCGCTGCTTACTGCTCAACGGTTCGTGACCCACATCCGTCGGTTGTTCATGGTTGACAAATATTTCTTCCGGCAGGCTACTTCAGCAAGAACTGGACGGCAAGGCCCTCGAGATTGCGAGCTTCGACAAGCAGAGGCGGTTAGCGCAGAGCGAGATGGAAGATCTTCGCCACCGCCTCGAAATCGAAATCTCGGCTAAGACGGAGGAGATTACGGCGAGGCGGCGGGTTAGCAGCGAGCTGAGGGACGCCCTGGACAAGTGCACAGCGGAAGCAGCACGGTCGAAGGAGCATGCCGAGAATGCCGAGGCGCAAAAGGCCAAGGCGCATGAGCTGCTTGTTCGGCTTGAGCATGCCGAGATGGACCGCACCAAGGCTGAAAAGGACGCATCCACCGCGCGGCTCCAGCTGAAGGACTTGGAGGAATCGATCGAGGAGCTGGCCAACGGTCGCCGGGTCAGCGAGGACAAAGTCAGGCACCTGGAAGAGGAGCTTCAGGAAGCAAGAGAACTTCTAGAAGAGCGATCCGCAGAGACAACCGAGGCACGTACCGATCGAGATAGGTCGCGCCTCGAACTGCGCCAGCTGCGCGAACGGCTCCAAGCCGAACTCGAGGAACGTGATGCAGCGATGGAGTCAGTGAAGAAACGGCTGCAGAACGAGCTCCACCAGACCCAGGCAGACCTGGAAGCGGAAAGGGCTTCGTGCATTGCTATGCGCAGTGCGAGAAAGCAAATCGAGAACGATCTCCAGGCTTTGCAGGCGCAACTCGACGCGGAGCTGCGTACTTCGGGTGCTTGGCGCCGGGAAAAGGAGCGACTCGAATCAAAGCTGGATGAATTGAACCGGAACCTCTTCGACTCCGTGAAACAACAGGAGGACATTTTGGCCCTTCAAGCGGCCAGTGGTGCACGGATCCGCGATCTTCAGATTGCCGTCGACGACGCCGAAGCCCAGAAAGTGATACTGGAAAGGAGCAAGCGAGCTCTTGAAGAGCGCTTGGAGGAGGCATCGGAACAACTTCAAGAGGCTACCAGGGCAAGGCAAGCGCTGGAGAGATCCGTTGCCGCCCTGGATTCGGAGACATCGAGCTTGCGTGCTCAGCTGGAGGAACAGATTGACCGCGTTGCACAGAGCAACGAGAAAGTTCAGCACTCCGAGGGCCTCGCACAGACGTTGCAGATAGAGTTGAGCACGGAGCGGGAAAGTGCCGTCGAGATGGAGAGGGAGAAGGTAAGGAAGGGCAGACTCTCTCGAATGATCCATATTTTTGACATTCACACAACAGCTTGCCCTCGAGCGACAAGTGAAGGACCTCAGTGCTCGGGTAATCGAGCTTGAAAACGGCGTCTCCTCGGATGCAACACGCGGCATTGCTAGGCTCCAAGCCCAGGTCGAAGTGCTCACCGGACAGCTGTCAGATGAGGCGCGGGAAAAGTCTCTTCTATCCAAAGCCATCCGGGAATCCGAGCGCCAGGTGCGGCTCTTGTCGTTCCAGGTTGCGGAAAAGGACAAGCTGGAGGGGAAACTTCGGGAGGACATCGATAAACTCGACCAGAAGGCCCGGAAGCTCAAGCAACAAGTCGAGCACTTGGTTCGTCTTCTGAGTCTGCTGGAGCTTGCATCTCGCTCATCTCGTCGGCCCCAATGTAGGAGGTAACCGAAAGCAACCTCACGATCGCAAAGCGGCGGGCTGAAAGGGAAGCCACCGAGTTCCGTGACCGGGCGTTCAGGTATTCTTGGGGACTTGCGACAAGGTGCACTGCAACTGACCGTGTTTTTATCGAAACAGGTTCGAAAAGGAAGTGGAGCGCATGAGGGCTCGGGTTGACTTCGGCTCTGGGGGACCTGGTGTCGGCTTTAGCGGGAGCCCCATCGCCGAAACGGCCGATGTTTCTCCGGACGGCGTGTCTGATAACTGATGCGAAGTCTAGAGCAATGTCATGTGCAGTACAAAGACCATGTGCTATGTCATTCTGGGCAGATTCTGGGCCATATCAGAGCGGCAACGTCGAAAAACGCTGAGAAGGACGACGGTTCAGGTGCATTCGAGGGCAGTCGAACTGACTTACGTCGATGGCAGTAATGCGAAATGTCGGCTCGCTCGTCAAACCTAGGTTCTAACGGCGTCCAAGTGTCCACGACCTCCACACCCCACTTCCTCATAACCCGACGCAGGATCCAGTTCCATTTTTGCGACCTTCCGCGCGTGCTGAAGCCCGCTGTTTTCATCCAGCCGTTGTCGTACACTAGCGGTTGCGGGGGAGTGGCTGTGGCGATGTATGAAGTGACGTTGTAGAGTTCTTTGTCCCGCGCCATGAAGGAGGCAAGCAAATCAAGCCCACGGTGCCAGAGCGTGGAGTTTGTGTACGACATTGGCCAAATGGAGAGCTGCCACAGCACAATTCTGACCTTCCGCGACCAGGGAAGCGCGTTTCGGTGGAACAAATATTCCTCGAAGGTCGGCAGACGACCACCACGGTCCGGAAACAAAGGGTGGAAGAACTTTATGGCAAAGGCATCCGCGGCCGGAACTGTGCCGAGGAAAAAGTGCGGAGTCATGGGCCAGATCGTCATCACACACGACATGGCTTCGGACAAGCTTGCCGCCAGTGAGTCCCCGAGCAGAAGGGGCTGGTAGTTCCAGAAGCAGTGCTTCGTCAGCCACGCGGGAAAGAGCCAGGCATGGCGCGATTCTGCAACAAACGGCATGAACCGCCACTCGGGCCGGTTGGGCGTCTCGCACACAAGGCGACGGTCGTCATCGAAAAAGATCTTCGGGCACGTGGTCCGGTTCGGGTGCACCCCTGCGTGCCCCTTGGTGAAGTTTGCAGGTCGCTGAAGGAGTGTCCATCGTCCCAGAGACAAGGCAGAACGTGGTAATCGGTACGCCGACTGGGACGGAGGGGGATACAGTGGCGAATCGTACACAAACCGATGCAAGGAGCGCAACGCGGTCGGATACGGTCCCATCTGCGTGTAAATCCACGTATGAGAGCAAGTTTCGGCGAAGAGATATCCGATGTGCGCACCTGTTCTGCAATCGGTCCCACATTTAGACCCAAGTCCTCGAGGTCGTCTTTGCTGGCGAATTGAAGTTGCTGTTGAAACACGAAGGACGCGTTGAATGGCACATTGATCTGCCTCCCAGGAAACGAAGAGCTTCGTGCTTGGTATTCCTTGCGCGTCTTCTCTGGAACCCGGCAAAAGTCCCTGTGCGACAGTTAAACGCCGCCGAGTTTTGGTCCACACGGAAGGCCCCTAACCTCATGTCTCTAAGAAGATCACTTTGCTCGAGACGGCGAGACAACTCGTCGTCGGAAAAGGCAAACGCCAAGCTGCACGCCCATGGCTCCGCTATCATGGCGGTAGGTTCCAAGAGGCGAATGTACAGCGTGTACGGGCTACCCAAGCCGGCATCCGCCAAGGGTACGAAAAATGCAGCTTCCCAATGCCCTATCTGATCAGATGAGAGTTCCGGAAAGGGCTCCTCGAACCCACGGCCCTTATCGACTTGGGAGGGCGGATATGGCAGAGTTTTGGGGCCCCGTCCGCCGTTAAGCGCATTTTCATCCGCGGAACCAGGAGCGGTTTCGGAAGCCAAATCATCGAGAGAAATAGCAGCAGTCGCATCCGACAGGAGTCCACCCCAGGCATTGGTAGCAGGGCCACCTCGGTTGCTCCGTGGACTGGCAATCCCAGTCACCAGAGGCGCAGCACCAGACAGGTAAAGCCGCTCCGCCTCCGAAGCTCTCGGCCGCAGAAACACAGGCACGATGCTCGTCTCGCTCTTCAAGTAGGCGGTGAAAACACCGGGCGCCCGAATGTTGAAGTAATGGAGCTTGTCCGCGAGGAGCTTTCCCGGCAATCCGACGAACTCGGGTTCGGTGCTCGTCCAGGACAGGCGTATCGGGACCGTCCCGTTCGAAGACAACCAATCCTCGAAGGTGGCGTTCCAAACCAGGGAGGGTGCCGTCCGCAAGGAATAGAACGGCAGGGCTTCCGGAACTCCCGACTTGGCGTCGCAGTGCCGATACGCCTTTGCCGTATCTTCCTGCTCGTCCTTCCCCCGCACCTCTATGCGCATCGTTTTGCCATTCTGGAGCGTTAGCAGAATGCTCCCGTCCTCGAGGTACGTGTAGTACGGCTCGTCCACGTTGTGGTCCGGCAGGTCCACGTTGTCCGGGCCGGCCGAAAACAGTCGTCTCGCCGCGACAAAGGCAGTTACCACAAGGAAAAAGGTCCCAAGGAGCCGCGTGCCCAATGGGAACAGCCTGCGGCTCATGGCCGAGGAGTTCTCCAAAGATTCGACGGGCGTGGGCTGGGATAAGGAACCTTCCTTTTGGCTCGGCTCGCGACTTACCAGTACCGGTCTAACAACCCACCGACCTTGATGGGAGATCGTCTGCGCTTCCATCTTTACTTCACCAGTAAAGACCTTGCTGGACTTGTCTGGCTCTTTGTTCTCCTGGGTGGCGTTTCTTATTCGCCCCCAACATGCTCGGCCAGAGCTTGCCTTCACTTTCTCTCGGTCGCTCGTCGCATCAACATCGTACATCGCATTGCGCTCAGCCCATCTGTTACAAGCGTGCTTGCCACCGTTGTGCATTTCTTCGCCGATCGGGCAGAAAACGTTGTCTAGGAGGCGCCGCACACCGACGCTCCGCGAAAGAACCCTCATCGACCAGCTCGGCTCTGAATTCCGACACCGTCCCTCCATTTCAGGCGGTGCAATCCACCTGATACGCCGGCCTGCCCTCGATAGGTCGTCACATTGGGCGAGGAAGGGCTTCCCCAGGAGCAGCCTCCCGCCATGCACGATACGGTACGAACGAGCCTCGGGACGCGACGTCCGAAGGAGTGCCATTCACCGCCACACGGTATCCTCTCTTTTCCTGCTCTGCCGCATATGCCTCCTCGATGGCATTCCAGTTCAGGCCTTCTTGAAGAGCGGCAAACCGTGACAGAAGCTGAAACAAGTAGCACAGAGTTGGTCGGAGCCTCAGGTTGCGCTTGGCAAACTGCATGGCGCGCAAGGCGATCCGCCGCGCCGCCGCATCGTGCCGGCGGAGGTACTCCACCGCCTCGTGCAGCCTCCAAGTTTCGGTGGGCACGAAGTGATACCACGGTTTCAGGAGACCGTAAAAGTGCTCCTCAAACTGATTGTCCGAGGGGAGAAGCGGGGTCATTCCTGACGAAAGCACCTGGAAGGACCTGAATGCCGCTCCGAAGCCGTCGACGCTGACCGCGTATCTGAACCCGTCCGCCTGCTCCTTCTGGCCCAGGAAGGAGCCGTTACGGCAGAGGCCTCTCAGGATGTAGTCCCTCGTCTCCTCGGTAAAGAATTTGGCGGCGAAGCCGGGGTTCCACACGGGATCGCAGGCAGCATCCAGGAGTAACGGGTGTAACGCAGAGTGCTGCATCAGACTCACCCGAATCTGCTGGAGGGGTATTATGCGCCGCGGACCATAATCGAATCCCGTGAGCGTTCCCCGCCATATCGCCTTGGGAACCCGGCGGTCCCAAGGCGTTGTCCCCACCCAAGAGTTCGATTCGCGACCCTGGAAAAGATCGCGCGCCAACAGGAAGTTCGGCAGCAGGACAAACTTCAAGCTTCGCGCCTTGGAAGCAACCATGAGCGGGTAGGTTGGATCGGGCGAATTCACGCCGTCGCGGCACTGCAGCACCAATCGTACGTCCGGGAGGCGCACTCGCCATCTCTCGGCAAGCTCCAGCAGACCCTCAATAAGCGGCGGGTAGTGCCAGCGGCACTCAAACACCCCTTTGATGCAATCCACGCAATTTCGCACGAAGAGTCGGTTGTCGACGATGCGGAACAGTTCGCGATCGGCGTGGGCGAGCAGCATCTCGCGGAACAGCCTCCCTCGTATCGCCTCGCCGTGAGGCAAGAAGTTGAACCAAGCACCAATTTGAGAATCGGCATGGCGCCCTCCCTGAAAATCGGAGCCCGAGCACAGCATGTCCTCGAATGCCGAGGCCGACCCAGAAGTGATGGCCGGAGACGCGAGCTCGCGCTCGCCCCGGCTGAAGGAGAGCCGCGCATCGCGCAGCTCGTCGCGGAGAGCATTGTACTCGCGTTCCTCTTCCTCCGTCCACGGGCTATCATCTTCAAGCGACGTCCACCGGGAACTGAGCGGCCCGCCGGCAAGGTTCGCTGAAGCCGGCCGAGTAAAGGCCGTTCGGAGGCCCCACGCCAAAAGAACGATGAATGCAAGTAGCGATACAGTGCGCCCTTTCACCCTTTGCCGTCCCAAAGCGCGCATGAACGGGTCAATGCGTTGGCGCGCTCGGGGCAGCCTCGAGCAGGCAGCGGCCTCGTCGCGACGCGCGCGATCAATCCGCGGCCGCCCGTTTCAACATCCCAACCTCGTCGGAGTCCGACCAAGGCCGCCGCGATGGACGCCGACGCGGTCAAAAAGTACACCAACAAGCTCGAAGAGCTCGTGGACTCGGCGTCCTTCTACGTGAAGCCCTTCCTCCCCGCGACGGCGCGCTTCCTCCTCGTCGTCACGTTCCTCGAGGACTCGCTGCGGATCATGTACGTGCTCGCCGCTCATGTGCGGGCTGCTACTGACGGTCAGCGCCGCGCCGCACGCGTGTCTAGCTCGCAGTGGTCGGACCAGCTCTACTACCTACAGCGGCACCGATCCTTCCCATGGGGACTGTCGCACCTCTTTCTGCTTGCGAACGTCGCGGCCATGGTCGTCTGCTCTTATCTTGCGATCGCCAAGAGGCGCACGGAGGCGGCCGTTGCCGGCCTCTTTGGCGTCATCCTCGCCCAATCCCTCGGATACGGGCTGCTGTTCGATTCCGGATTCTTCTTCCGGAATCTTTCCGTCGCTGGCGGGCTCCTCATGCTCTTGGCCGACTCTTGGAGCTCCGGCTCCCGCAAGAAGGGACTGTTTCCGGGATTGCCCAACATGAGCGAGGACGACAAGGCCCAGTACGTCCAGCTGTCGGGCAGGATCCTTCTCGTCTTCCTCTTCCTTGGCTTTGTGTTTGCCGGCGAATGGTCGATGGCGCGGATCGGGGTTTCTGCAGTCGCGTTCGTCGGGTGCGTCATGGTGGTGGTCGGATTCAACACCCGCTGGGCGACATGGATGTTGATCGCCTTCTTGTCCATCTCGAACGTCCTCCTGAACAACTGGTGGAGCTTGCATCACAACCATCCGCAGGTCGGTGCCGAGCTCGCCTCTTGCTCAGCCACTGCACTCATACGGTGTCCCGCAGCGCGACTTCCTCAAGTACGATTTCTTTCAGACGCTGTCGATCATGGGCGGATTCTTGCTTCTCGTCACAATGGGTCCCGGTGGCATTAGCGTGGACGAGAAGAAGAAGGCTTACTGAAGGCGGCGGCGAAGTGACGAGAGGAGATCAGTTTGCCTCTGAAAAGTGATGTGGGTCCCAGACTCCGCTGCAACCGAACCGACTTGCCCCGCAGTCCTAGCCCGTCCATCTCGGCTGGGTCGGACCATCCGCCAAATACCCCCCCCGGTCTGAGCATCGGAGCGAGTAATGGTCCGCGTCTTTCCCTTGCGCTTGCGTGCCGAAGCCTGATATCTATGCTCCTCGTAAACGACACGTGGCGCTGTGACTACGCGAAACGACGCGTCGGCGGGCGACGCTGTAGCTGTTTTACTCTTTCTTCAAGACGCTCGTGGGTCAGTCAGTTACAGTCGAGCTCAAGAACGATGTCTCCATCAGAGGAACTCTAGTTTCCGTGGACCAGTTCCTGAACATCAAGCTGGACGATATTCGCGTGGCCGACGAAGCACGATTTCCCCACATGGTGAGACGCGCCTCCTGCAGACTCGTGGCGTGCTCACCGGGCTCTGCAGGTTGCCGTGAAGAATTGTTTTATTCGGGGATCGGTTGTGCGCTACGTGGCGCTGCCCGCGGCGGCAGTGGATACGGGACTTTTGCAGGATGCAGCACGGCGCGAATCCCAACTGACGCGGTGATGGATTCTAGTCCTGGAGTCAGGACGGTCGCTGAGGACTTGCCCTACTTTGGGCCCCTCCTCGTACGCGCCACCTAGTGCACACGGCCCAGGTGACGTCGTGGCTGCGACATGAGACACTCTGTCCGCGAGGCGAGCACTGCTGTCTGCTGTTGCACGAGATCGGGTGGACGCCACTTCGATGTCAGTAGTCCGACCTGACGCGTGTTTGAATTCTGGGGCATAGAATCGTCTCTTGGTTGCTGGACCATTCAGTGCGGGAGCAGCACCGCTTCTCGGCCCCTTGTGAGCAATTCTGTCGTCACATCTCCGACACCAGATGCTGGGTACGCTAGGCGCCAAAGCCCGTTTCGACTCCGGCGCCTCACAGCCGACGGAATGCCCACGGTGCTTGAAGGTCTGAAAGCAAACTGAATAGGAGTAAGCGGGATTAAATCGAACCTGAAGGGCGTTGCCAACCTCCATGAACCCATGGCAATCCAAAAGAGTCTCGGGCAATCGCTTTATAGTCCGCCATGCTTCCGGCCCGTCCCTCCGCCGGGTGATGTCACGCTGGAAAAGCAGCAGCAGCGAGAGCAACACTCTGTGCACGACCGTAAAGCCTTCGTAGAACAAGCAGTCCCATATTCGCAGCGTGGTCTGTACTGGGCGTCAAATCCGACACTTAAAACGGGGCGCTGCGCAGAGCCATCCCACCTCGACGGGCGTAGCACCCACAAAATTGGTCAGCATCCAGCCAAATGTAACGACCTTCAGGGGGCCTGGAAGCTTGTCCGTGCCAGGATCGTCCTTCGGAGGTGATTTTCGTCTCGCAGGCGCAGCGTCATCCATCCTGCACCACCACTCCCGGAAAGCCCGCAACCCGAACTGCCGGGCATCTCGGGCGATCAAGATATCCCAGAAAACGTCCTGTTCTAGCAGCGCACCCGCCAAATCCGGATTTTGGTAGAGGCCCCGGGGAAGGATGGAGCCAACGACGGCGCAGAGCAGGAAAAAGACGCGTTGCTCGACGGCGCGTACCGCTGCCGGCGGCAGGTCGGCCAGATCGCCCGCCTCAAAGTAGCCGACCAGCAACACCGTGCCAGACTCGGTTTCGGGGAAGCTCCCGACGCAGCGCGCAAACACGATGAGCATTAGGCCGGCCACGAAATTGAGCGACTGCGCGTAGCCGATGCGATACGGTGCTCGCATGTCCGTTTCCCAGACGGCGACCGGCGTAGAATACACGGCAAAAGCTCTGAGAATGCGCCGCAGCGACGAAATCCAAGCGTTTCCCGTGTGGGTACCGTTGCCCGGGGTTGAAGCATCCCCAGTCCGAAAATGGAGGTTGTCCGGGAATGTCCTGTGCAAATCTGCGGGACCCGGGGGCTTCAAATGAGACCGAAGTTTTGGCGGGCGGCGGTGTGGCTACCTTTGTCTATAGCCTCGAAGGAGGTCTGAAGGTCCCGGATTTCCTCAGAGTCCGTGCCCGCATCAACAGCCGGGGACGCCGCGATAGCGGCAAAGTGTTCGTAAGCTCCGCGGTGCTTTCGCATTAGCATCTCCGCTCCGCTGTACTTGAACCACGCCTCGATGCGGCGCTCGCCTGTCAACTTGGCACGCCGCACTACGGCGACGCGTTGCCACGCACCAAAGCCCGCAGATGCCGCGGAATGCCCTTGCGGACGAATCTCAGCATTGTCGAAGACCTTTCCGGGAGCATGTTGCCGCTGTCGCTCATTTCCCGGTCCCACCGCGCACGTCGGCGGTCAAGCACGCGCTCGTAGTCCGCCTCCCACTGCAGCTGCTCCTCCAAGCTGTACGGGCTCCCAGGCCGCCGGAATCCGTAGTGGTCAAAGACCGGGGCTCCAGGAGCCATGCCGGCCGGCGCGCTACCGTTTGGGCCGATGGACACTTGCCAGGACTGACCGTATCACTGGCATCTTCCCCACACCTATAGCTCATTTGCCAAGCGCAGCATGCTCTCCAGCTCCCTCTCCGTCGGATCGCCCATCGCCTGCCACCGGATCCTCCCCTTCGAGTCCACGAGGTTCACGTACCCCAGCCGATCGTTGGTCATGCCGATCGAGTTTCGCTCGTCCTTTGTCCTCCCCAGGCAGAGCAAGTAGTTGTCGCGCAGGTGGCTTGGGACGCGCGCGCGCTGGAAGGGCAGGACCATGAGCTGGAACAGGCCCCTGAAGCGGCTGTCCTGGAAGTGGACGTAGATCATCTGCTTCGCGGGGTCGCCGGCGGCGGCTTCGAGGAACGGCTTGCTGTACTTTTCGACCTGGCCCTGAGGGGTCGGACTCGAGTTGCAGCGCGTCCGGAGGCCGTGCAGCGGCAACGCGCACCCAGCCGAACTCGTACGAAAAGAAGCCGACGAGCGAGGCCCTCGCGGCGGAAAACTTTGATGCGAGGTCGACCGTCGCCCCGTTGAGCGTCTTTCCCGTGACGCTGATCATCGGCGGCGCGATCTGCCGGGGGGAGGGGTGGGCCGTGGGTTGGGGCGTTGGGCGGGACCGCGACTTGCCTTGGCCGGGATCAGCGAGGCCTGGGCCTCGCGACGCTTCCCGCCGGTCCGAATGATCTCTGGAGAGGGAGTTCCGGGGGTCAGCGCGTGTGACGCGCCCCGGCACCGCGTCCACCGCGTCCACCTTTGGCGTCGTCCCAGTACCCCTTGCCAAAGGCCTCCTTGAGGCTGCGCGGACGGCGGGTCGGCGATGCGGGGCAGGGGACCTGCGGCCACCCACAGCTTCTCGCGGTCGTCCATGAGCCGCTGGTAGAACTTGTTGTCCTTCAGCTTGGGGTGGTGCTTGAGCTGCTCGTGGAACTCGCGCGGGAAGAAGTCGGGCGCGGGATCGGGGCCCAGCAGCGGGGAGTGCGCGAGGGGAGGGGCCTGCGCGTGTGGCGGGGCCGAGGGGGGAGCTGCGGGGGGCGAGCGGGGTGCCGAGGGTGCGGGGGCGGGTGCGGGGTGCGCGAGCGGCTTTGCGGTCGACGCGCGGCGGGCACACGCGCGGCAGGGGCGGGGCGGGGCAGCCTGCCGGACGATGCGCGGCAGCGGCGTGGGCCCGCGCAGCCCCATCGCGGGTGGGTGGGGGGCAGGGGCAGCTATACAGGGCGCGGAGTGATCACGCCCCCCCTCGTCGGTGGTCAGGATGGCCGGCTCCCGGTCCTCCGACGTGGAGAGCGGTGAAAGGGCGCCCGGAGGCAGCGCACCCGGCGGGACGTCGTCGGCCGACTCGCTCGCGTCTGCCGGGTGGGTGCGCCGCTTCGTGGCGGCGCGCGGCGGCGAGCTGTTTGTCGACGTCGACGACGACTACTTCGGCGACCGCTTCAACCTCACCGGCCTGGCGCAGGACGTCGACCACTACCAGCTGGCGCTGGACCTGATCGCGGACGGCGGCGACGGCCGCGCGCCCCCCGCCGTGCTGGCCGCCGCGCGCCACCTGTACGGCCTGATCCACGCGCGCTACATCGTCACGCACCGCGGCCTGCAGAAGATGGCGGACAAGCTGCGCAGGGAGGACTTTGGCCGCTGCCCGCGCGTGCTGTGCGCCGGCCAGCCCGTGCTGCCGGTCGGCCTGTCGGACGTGCCCGGCGAGGGCGCCGCCAAGCTGTACTGCCCGCGCTGCGAGGACGTCTACACGCCGCCCGCAAAGCGCCACGCCCGCATCGACGGCGCCTACTTCGGCACTACCTTCCCGCACCTGCTGTTCCAGGTCTTCCCCAACCTGATGCCGGCGAGGCCGGCGGACCGCTACGTGCCGCGCATCTTTGGCTTCCGCATCCACGAGGTGGCCGTGCAGCACAGGCGCCAGGACGCGCTGCGCGACAGGGACTCGGACACCGGGAGGGACGGCGACGTCGGGAGGGCCGGAGACACTGGGAAGGAGGGCGAGGAGAAGGACGCTGGAGGGTGAGGGCACCTCGCCAACTGGCAGCGGCAATCGGGCGTTGCCCGGTGTCGTATTGCACGGCAGCACGATGGCACGATCACGCCACGACCCAGTTCTCCCTCGGCGCGAAACCCAGCGCCTCGCAGTCCGGCCGGTGCAGCACCCACGTGTGCGTCGGGATCCGGAACATGCAGTGGTCCCCGGCGTAGAGCAGCGCGAGCCGGTCCAGCCACGTGTCGCGCATCTCCTGCTCCTCGACCAGCAGCCCCGGGGCTGCCGTGTGCGGCTTTTCGCGGAGCTTGCCGTGGTCCACAAAGGGGCACGACCCTGGATCCTCTTCGGAGCGGCATCGGTAGGCGCCGCAGAGGAAGGGCTCGAGCGCAAGGTCCGTACGGTGCACGCCAAAGAGGTGCACCGCAGCCGAACGCGGCAGGAGCGACCACTGGGGCAAGAAACGCGTATCCGTCACCAGGCCGCGCTCTGCGGCGTCCAGGACGGCCTCGAGCGTTGCAGCGGCTCTGTTGGGGCCCGTTCCCGCGTCCGTCGCGGCCCGGGCCAGTGCAGGGTCCCGCGGCCCCGCCATCGCCGCGTAGAAGGCGCCGAGGAAGCGGTGCAGGGGCTGCTGGACCACGGCATAGCAGGTCCAACCTGGCAGCGAGCAGATCCGCTGCGATGCACTGCCCGGTTTTCCGTCCACCCCGTCGTCGTCCGTAAAGTTTGCGAGGGCTGCACGCCCACAAAGGTGCTGCAGCTGCCTCACAAGTCCTTCGTCCTGGTCCTTGAACAGGCGTATCAGCGCCAATCCGAGCGGTCGGCACGCAACAATGTCCGCGTCGGCGCCGGACTGGGCATCCTGGCGGGGAAGGCCAGCGACAGGATCGTCGGGGCACACAAAGTCGTGCGACGATACGCTCCTTTGCTCGGGACGTCTCCTTCCGAAGAGAAACAGCAGAAATAGACAGGCCGCGCAGATGGTGACCAGCGGGGGGATGCGGATTCGCATTGGAGCCCAATGCTGCACGGAAGGTCGATACTCGAACGATCGCGCGCCATACAGTACGGAAGAAGAGTGGCAAAGAACGTGTAATCGAAGGAGATACACATCGATCAAGGCGCCGGCTCCAGATCCGGGATGTCTACGTGAATCAAAGAACGCGAAAGTCAGCCCACAATGCGAGTCCCATCCGCTTGGTCGCCACCCACCGTCCTTGCCTTCTTCCTCGTCGTCAGAATCAAAATCGCCCTTTCGAGACACTCAGATACGATCGCGAGCACCCTGCGAGCGCCACTCACCATTGCCCCGGCCGGCGGACCACCCCCGAGAGGCGCCGCGCCGGCCCCGCCGCCGATGTTGCTGAACTGGCTAAAGTCCATGTCGAACGGGTTCCCCTTGGCGTCCTCGTCTTCGTCGTCCTCGTCCTTCCACCGCGAAAAGTCCGTCTTGACAAAGAACGGGTTCTTGGCGCCCTTGACGAGCCTCGGCCACCACGACTGGTCCGCCTCCTTCTTTTTCAGAACAAAGTAGCACGATCTCGGGGTGATCGACTGCTTCGATTCCTGGCCGGCGAAGGTCGGCTGAACGTGCATGACGAAGGGGCGACTCGCCACCCACTGCGGGATCCACGGGCTTCGAAAACTCCAGCGTCACCTCGTACGTCTTGCCGTTCGACTCTCCCTTGAAGTGGAGCTTCTCCTCGTCCAGATCGATCTTCTGGCCGTGCACATCGCTCAGGTTGATGGTGAGGTAGACTTCCCCGGCGCGCTGGGCCCAGAGGACTTCGGGAACGAGGTTGTGCGCCTGTTCCTTTGCCATCTGGCAGAAGACGTCGATGAGCGCGGTCCATACGTCGCAGGTGAAGCGAGGTTCGCGTCGCAGACGCGTAGCCGGCACGCAACCGACATGTCCCATGAGTTGCGAGGTGACGAAGAGGCCCAACGCCCACCGCCATGGCCATCGCGGTCGTAGATTCGACGATGAGCTGTCGGAACCGCAACCAACCTCGTTCTCAATGGCCGAGGAGGAGCGACGATGGACAGAGCAAAGTTGTGTTTGGCGGCGCGATGCGAAATGCGAATAGTATTCATCGTATGACTGGCCTTGCCCGACACTCGGACACATCATTCGGTCTCATTGCATTGCTCGTACCCCTCCGGATACATCAGAACTTCAGCAGATGCGGCACGTCGCCGTTCTTCAAGCTGAACCGCGAGGAGAGGTACGACTTCAGCAGGGGCACGGCAGCGATCGCACGCTGGAGCTGGCCATCGATCGCCTTCTGGTCGGCGGCGCGCTTCGGGTCGAGCGACTTCTTCAAAAGCGGCGAGCGTCACGATCGGCTCGGATGCTGCAACAGCAGGGTCACGCACCTTCGGCGCATCCTTGTCAAAGAGCTCCTCCTCCGTCGCCTGCTTCTTGGCCTTCTTGTCCGCCTTGAAGTAGGCGTCGTCGATGTGTTCCGGGACCTCGACGTTCGACACGTCGATCTTGGTCGACGTTGCGATGACGTACGACTGGTTCACCCGGCGCAGAGGGACCCCGTTCGCCTTGTGAGGCCCCGTGACCAGCAAAAGGCCCGACGGCAGCTGCTTCAGGAACACGACCCGCTTGCCGCGGAACCGTCCGGCCAGGATGATGACGACGGTGCCCGGGGTGATGCTGGAGCGGAGCTTGGTGGGCTTGGAGGTCTTGCGCGAACGCTTGGGCCGGGCGACGTCGTCGGCAGGGTAGAACCGCGGTCCCTTGGCCTTCAGCACTTCCCGCTTGCCCCCGTTCTTGGCACCGCCGACTTCCTTCGTGACGGTGGCCGCCCCGGCGACCTCATCCTTCTTGGCCTGCGTCCGCGTCCTACTTAGGCGCTGCCTCAGGCTACCGCAGATGATAGAGCTCACCGCAACCTCCTTCTTCTTTTTGTAGACGCCCCTCGCCCGGTAGCTCTCCGACCTCGAGAGACGCGCGACTGCGATGGCCGACTAAGTGAAACTCGCCGAAGGGGCACTCGAGTGCGCTCACCCCCGGGCTTCAGCCAGCTATTCCTCGGCGCGTGCACCATTCTGAACCGGTACCAGGCCCCGTAATTGTGCCGAAAGACGGTTTCCGGGTGTCCAGGGGGTCGATTGGAGAGACGCGGCCAGTGGGAAGAGGTTCCGTCAGACTGCTGTCGCAAAACCGCAGCCACACCACAGCACGCGCCGCACTGTCCGATGCCAATGGCGCCGGCGCCGCGCGAGGAGCGTCTGCAGCGAGGAAGACTGACCTTGAACGGGGTGAATGAGTTTGTTTACACGACAAACCTAAGCGCTGACCTGCTGCAACCATTCCTTTTCCCCGTGCATCACAAAATGCTCGCTACCGCCGACGGCACGCCGGCCGCGGCAGAGTCGCCGCCTGCGCCAATGGACGATGTCCAGTCTTCCCCTTCACCGTTAGACGCGGCCTCCTACGACCTCACTCCCCGCATCATCCCCTTCCTCGACCGGCACATGGCCGCTCCCCTCGTGGAGTTCCTCATCAGCACCCAGGTCCGTGGGCGGAGTTCTTGGTGCCAGCTGCAAAGTCTGAACAGAGTCGGATCGCGCTGGCAGATGTACCCGGACCGGGACCTGCAGGAGGCCAAGCTGGATCTGCTGCTCGAGACAAAGATGATTGACTACACGAACGAGGTCTATCAGCAGGTCCACGGCACGGAGGACAATCTTCCAGGTGGAATATAAAAGGCGGAAACGATGCAAACGTGGCTGACCGTGCCGTGTCCCCGTTAGGCTACGAATCGAAGCGGCAGGCCGTGTTGGACCAGCTGCAGGCTCTTGGGATGGAAAGCGAGGAGATTATGGCCATCATCAAGAACGAGGATGTCGTCAAGGAGATCAAGAATGACAAGCTTGCTAACATGAAGTTCCTCGAAGACAACTACGGGGTGCGGACTCGTCGCTGGAGGTACAACAACCCCGCCAGCGACTGACACGTCTGTACGCAATCGCCAGTTCAAGCCGGAGATGCTTGCGAAGCTCTACGAGCTTGCTCAGTTCCAGTACGCGTGCGGGGACTATGCAGGGGCGGCGGACATGCTCTATCACTACCGAATCCTGGTGCTGAGCCCGCTGTACACGGTTGGCACTCGACTGATCGTCGCTGCGCGCAGTCCACGGATTATGAGATGAACGTGAACGCCCTGTGGGGCAAGCTCGCGGCCGAGATCCTCACCCAAAACTTGGAAGTTGCCCTCGAGGACCTCAACAAGCTGAAAGAGCTGATTGACCAAAAGGTACCGGCATTTGCGGTTGAAAGGTCCGAGCAAGTTAACACGCCGGTGTGGCCTTCGAAAGAGCTTCGTCTCGCACCTGTTCCAGCTCCAGCAACGGACGTGGCTCATCCACTGGAGCCTGTTCGTCTTCTTCAACCACCCGAAGGGACGCGATGGGATCATCGATCTTTTCTTCCAGCCAGCGTAAGGGCTCGCCGACAAATGCTCTGCTCTGGCTCATCGCTGTTGTGACAGGTACATCAACACGATTCAAACGACTTGTCCTTGGATTTTGCGATACCTTACGACTGCCGTCATAACCAACAAGAAGCGACGTAGCAGCATCAAGGATCTCGTTAAGATCATTCAAATGGTGAGCTCTTTGTGGGCTCGGTTTGCTAGACCGGTGGTCAACAGTTTTGCTGCAGGAGAGCGTCATATACCGCGATCCGATCACTGAGTTTGTCGAGTCGCTTTACATCAACTTTGACTTTGAGAAAGCAAGGACAAAGCTGCGGGAATGCGAGGAGGCAAGACCCGCGGGTTGGAGCGACAGGGCCGCCGTAACGCCTTCTTTAGGTCCTGTCGAGAGACTTTTTTCTGGTCGCTACCAGGGACGACTTCATCGAGAACGCGCGTCTATTCATCTTTGAGACGTATTGCCGAATCCACGAGCGAATTGACATTAAGTGGGTGCTCCGGCGGCCGGCCGCGTCGGGGTTTCGGTGATCTCATCATCATGTCTCCTTGCAGCAAAATGTCGGAGATGTTGAACCTGCCGCGGGAATCGGGAGAGAAGTGGATCGTGAATCTGATTCGGAATGCGAGGCTTGATGCGAAGATTGACGCAAAGACGGTACGTTGGTGGAAAATGAGCCGCGGCTGGTTACTGAACTTACGGTTGTCCTTTCACGCAGAACTCTGTCGTCATGGGATTGCAATCTCAGTCTGTCTATCAGCAGGTGATCGAGCGGACAAAGGCAATATCTTTTCGGACCAGCGTTCTGCTGAACAATGTTCGGAGAGAGAAGCCTGGCGATGAGATTGGAGAGCCCGACGAATAGACATCGGAGATCTAACATTCGCGTTGTTTCCAGTAGGTCGTGCGGCGCCACGATTGGGAACGGCTTCGGTAATTGCGTGAGCAGACTTCAGTTGGGTGAAGAAGTCGGGTTCTCCACACGCCACACGCGTCGGAAGCCTCATTGGGTTTCATCTTTGTTTCTACTGCGAGCGCAGCACACCCGAGCCCCGGCGACGCGGTTGAAGGCCCACTCCGAGGTGTCCCGACTCGATATGGCGATGGTAGAGCCCCTCGATGGTTCAACGAGGGGAGCGGCCTTGACGCCGTGGTGGCAGGGGCGATTGCCCCCCTCAGGGTCGCATTCAAGGACAAGCAAAGATCTCTGTCCGCGCGAGCAGCCCTTGCGGTGTCGATGAACCCCGCTAACGTAGGAAGACCGCGTGTCCACCACCTGGGGCAAGCAACCAAAACAGTCCCAAAACCGAGCTTACCGCGCCCAGCGCGAGTTCTTCTCTTTCTTTGACGTTTTGCGAGGGTAATTGCGGGATGGGCGGGGCATCAAGGCGCAATACACGCGCTTCCGATCCCGCGTCGATGAGGGGCCTTCCAGGCCACCGGGGACCCGGGAAGCCCCGAACCGGCCGCGAAGATGTTCTGCTGGCCTCCGCTCCATCCGTGGGTTTTGACCCTTTGGGCACCCCACAGGGGCACCGCAGCACACTGCTGTTCGCAGTCCGCCACCCGCTCGCATCGTCCTTCAGCTGGACTGCCGTCGCCCCCAACGACTCCAGAAAACGGTTGGCATATCCTCTTGCCAGCTTCCGAGCTCCAGGACCTCAGAAAAGTTGCCTTGGCCGCGTTCTCGCGCGAACCGTCCGACGAAGGTGGCGCGGCGTTCCACGCAAACATCTAAATCGCAGGGGTCTCGCGTGGAGTGGCGGGCCCCGGGCACGGCTTGGCCGCCTTTCTACGCCGCGCCGCGATTTTGATTTTGGGCATCATTGCCTGCCTCCATGGTGTTGGTGGGCTTTTTGATATAGTTCGTATGAGCTCGCGGCCGGCCGCGCGGAACGGACCACCATGCCCGTTTGCGTGCTGCCGCTCGGGAAACCCATGAAGTACATCACGAGCATATTCAATCATGCTTAGCGGCACTATCTGGTGAGCTTCCCGGGGGATTCATTCATTTTTGGTGTGTTGCCGTTTGCTCGCCCCGCCTGGACATATACTACACTACATCCATGTGGCACTATCTCTGAGGACTTCTAACGTCAGGGGAAGTCGGATAGCGGTCTATTCCGCCAGTTTTTCTATGAGTACGATACTGTTTCACGGGACGCAGTATTGGTCTACGAACCGCGGTAGTGGTTCGTGCAGAATGCTCAACTACATGTCCGCGGCGCCTTGAGCGCGGTCCATCGGTCACACATCCCGTCCGTCGGCTCAAACAGCCTGCCGGTGCTCGCCGTCACTGCAGAGTACCGGCAGCAAGCCAGGTTGTGTATTCGCGGGCCTTCGGTTCTCCCATGACGACCCCCCCAACACATTAACTCTGCTCGAGCAACCCAGCAAAGCCTTCACCCGAGGGAGAAAAGCGACGTGTTCATTTCATGCCTCATCATGGACAATTCCTCTAGCTGATGGGCGAGGTGAAACCGAGGCTACGGAAACGGAGCAGGCGCAACACGGCTGGAGAAGCGGGACCGCCAAAAGCGCAGGCATTCCCACAAAGGAGGCTGAAATGGATTTATTGTCACATAGATGGCAAAATCCGCGAGTGTTGGTACCGATTCGGAAGGCAGGTTTGCGTGTGCAGCAACCTGATTCGGAGGCCGGAGCCCGAGCCCGAGCGCCCGCCCCCACGCGTCCGCCGTCCCACACCAACACCCCCTCCCCCCGGACGTGCCCCGCGACCCCGCGGAACTCCCAGGTTAGCCGGTGCTATTGAACGATGATTTTTCGCCCTTCCCGGCGGTGGGGTTTTGCTGATGCGCCGCGGGCTGCCCTTCCACAGGGAGCCCTTTGATTCGGGCGGTTTCGGACCCGCCCGCCCGGCGCACTCACCTCGACGTCGGCTCCACTCCACGGCACAGAGTTCGCGCTATCATGGCGCGCGCGGAGAAGGCGGCGGCACGGCCGGCCGACCGCGTGGCAACGAGCGGGGCCGCTGTCACCGCGGAGCCCCTCCCCCTCGGAAACGCGCCGCGGGCGGACAGCGCATCGGGGGCACCGCACCCGAGCGAAGTCGACCATTGCATGCGCCATGGCATGACGTTGGACCAGCTGCTGCACGACCACCACCCCGCCCCACCCACCGAGCCGGTTCTGAAGGAGAGCGAGTTCGAGTATATCCTCAACAACGTGCAGAGCAACAGGCTCACCATCCGGGAGACGGGCTGCTTCTTGCATGATTTCCTCATTCACCGCTTCCGGCGCGCGAGCCCCGAGTTTCTGAACCCGAACTCTGCCATCATCAGCGCGGGCCCCGGCGGGATCAACGCCCTCGTCATCGCCATGTGCGCAAACGGGTACTTGACGCTGGCAAATGCGCCGGACTGCCCCAGCGGCAAACTTGTACGGGCGCTGCTCAGAGTTGGCAGCTTGTACGCCAGGAAGCCAGTCAAAGCAAGGACCCTCAACACAAGGAGTACGTCTCGCGCCGAAGCGCATCGATCCGGGCTCGAATCCTCATTTGTCGTCCCTCCAGAGTGGTGCCCCTGCCCGATTACGTCGTCCGAGGGCAAGAAGGGGCCCTGCCCAAAGGTGGGCCAACAACTCGTTCAACAGTAGCTTTGTTTGCTGACGAACTTATCGGCAGGTCAACCACTACGAAATCGAGTATGCCCGAATGGAGCTGGTTCTTTTCCTCGTAGCGGCCAAGAACGAAGGAACAGTGTTTGACGGTGAGGCATTGGCGCTTGCAGCGCACGCACGGAGCGCCGCCAACACGACCTGCCCGCCGCGCACTCCCCAGTGATCATCATCATGTCTGAAGCTCCCTTCGCCCTCTTCGGCCTCGCCGACGATGCCAAGCTGTGCGACGTCGTCGAAAGCTCTCCGGCAATGCTTCTGGTGAGCCGCCATTCACAACGTTTGCGCGTGTGCTGATGCCGGCCTACAATCCTGACTACAGAACACTCCGGAGCTCGAATTCGCTGGCTATTTGGACGTTCCCGGGGTCATCAGCATCCACCCGGCCAAGCTAGAGGGCAGCGTGGCCTGTTTGAACCTCCCGAGCGGCATGGACACGACTGAGAAGCACAAGACGATCGTGCTCGCGCAGGGCAAGGCCAACCTGCAGGCGGTACGCGGCATGAAGCAGGCCATGGAATGGGTGACTGGATGCAAGGTGCGCACGTGACCTTAAGCTTCATTACTGTCGGTCCTTGTCAACTTATCCACCGCAGTCGTTAAACACCGAGCAGCACGGCTACGAGATGCTCCGGGAAAACGTCAACCTCCCGCTCTCGTACGAGCAGCTGCTAAAGGAAGGCGACGGAATCGATTTCGGAAAGCTACACAAGGACATGAGCACACGCCGGGTAAGGTTTTGGCGTCGTTGGTGCACGCGTTGCTGAATGACGATCGGCTGGTCGGGGGCAGGCGAACACCATTGTGCACGTCGAACGCTTTGAGGACGGCACGGAGATGCCCGTCACCCGAGCCCAGCTCGACCTGCATAAGGCGCGGAACTCGGACAAGGGGAGGCGGTCCAATCAGCACAAGGTGGGTCGTGCTGCAGCGTGGTCTATGCGGCTCAACGCTAACGACCGCCGCGCATTGCAGATGAACCGCGTCGTTGAAGCGGAAAATTCGTTCACTGGACAGGTCGAGACCATGAAGAATGCCCGGAAACTGGGGTTGCAGAGGGGCCAGGCCCGTGAGTTCCATAGTCAGCCGAACGCAACCACTGAGGCTAACCCGGAGTGCTCGTTGCAGTCGGCAAGGACAAGGACGCGGCCAGGAAGAGGGCGCAGACCCAGAAGGGCCAGGTGCAGCTCTCGATCAACCATCTGCTCACGACTCTGGATGCCCTGGCATTGAAGCACCCCGGCCACCGGTTTCCCACATCCACGCTTGTTCAGTGCGGCTCTCTTGAGAAAGGCGGCACATGCGAGCTGACTGCGAGTCATCTGGCGCACGTGTTTGTCGACTCGGACAACCGGCTAGCTGGTGCATCGTTTGCCGATCCAAGCCGTGAGGGGCCAATGCTGGCGGTCATTGAGTCCACGCACAAGCACGTGCATGAGCTAGATGCTGGCACGGAGACCAGTCCGCCGAAACGGAAGCGAAAGGAGCCGGAAGTTCGCCTGCGGCGACGAAAGGGGACCTCTCGGCGTGAGAGCGCAAACGATTTCGTGTCGCTGGACGGCATCCCGGATGCCGTCCCCGGCTTGTACGGATACGTCGTCAAGGTCAAGAAGCAGCGTCTGGCTAAGGCCATGAAGTTGGCAAAACTGATTGACGACAACACGGAGGTCGGCGAGGACTCGTACACCATGGTACAGCAGCGCAAGAAGGCCGCAGCGGAGGCCGCTGCCGAAGCCCAGCGCGAGGCGAAGCTGGCACCGAAGAAGAGGGGCCGGCCCAGGGAAGAGGTGGATCCGAACCCGGGCGCTGGCGTCTTGGACAACGAGAACGGCGCTTCGGGCGGGGAGATCAAGGAGGTTGAGCGGAGCAAGGCGAAGCGTGCGAAGCACGGGTGAGGAAGCACGGGTACATGGCATTCAGCAAACGCGGGTGGACTCGAGGGCATGGTGCCCCTTGATGATCGGAGCTTATTGAGTCACGGTATCTCGGTCCAATTGTTGATTGTTCATTAATGATGTAGACGCGAAGATTGATTGATATGATTAATCGATTCGTCGATTCGTCATCTAGTCCTCGATCCGTCATCCAAGGGGTGTTGCTTTCTCCGAGGGGCGGAGGTCCCCGGGAATTTGCATTTCCAGCTATGTCCCGAGCGTTGGCAACTTTGATTTATCGGCATAGCGCGTGGGTGGGTTTAGGCGAGTTGCGGTTGACCGTCAAAAATGATGGCGATGCTTAGTAGTGAGCGTATGGACCCAAAGCTTGCCCGCCCGCGGCACCTGAAACCGAATCCACAACGCCATTCGCAATCAATCCTGCGAATGCTGCACCGAATGCGGGCGGCAGACCCCATTGTGCCCGAGCTTCGGCGCCACTGGTTGAGCGGCAGCTTCATTGAGTTTCCATCCTTTCGAAACTGACGTCAGGCCAGCGCGCCCAGTGACGCCGACATCGCCGAACCGACGCCCGCTCGCGGGCAACTTCAAACGAAAGGTTGCTTGGATTGAAAGAAGGCGTCCACGGATAAAAAGGATGGGAAACCGCGTCCGGCAGCCCAGTCGCCAGGTGCTCGGTCGGCTTGCTTGCCCACGCTGGTGTGACGAGGCCAGATGCATCCGCCGCAGTAGCAAATCGCGACGAAGATCGCCAAAAAAGTTGGCAACTCGGCTTTCACGGCATCCTCGACCGGTTCAGCGTGCCCAATAGTACCGGGGATCCCTCCTCGTCCGGTCCAGCACGCAGTCTTTCAAAAGCCGACACGCCGTCCAGAGGCAGTCCATAGACCACCAAACAAGCTCGTCCCGTCAGAACGCCCAGTCTCCTCAATTGAGTGCGGTGCGGTGCGGTCACGTTCATGGTGCCAACGGGTGCGTTGCAGCGCGCTCCCCGGCCACGGAAGAGCTTCTAGCGCTCCAACCATCGGTCCAGCAACTCTCACGTACTCTATGGCGCGGTCTCCGGCGAGATTCGGCGGCCAGAGGCGGTGTCACCTCGAGGCGATGGGCTGCAAAAAATAAGGAGGCAGGACGCATCGGCGCCGGCGTCGGAACCCGCGCACCCGCCGCCCGCCGCCCGCGCCCGCCGCGCCCGCGCCCGCGCCGGCACGAGCGCCCCCTTTCCCGGTCTGGTTGCCGAGGCCGGGCCGCGCCATCGTCCGGGGACCGGGGTCGGTCGAGTCACCGACAACAAGCGAACAAAGGACGCCTCCCAAACATCGAACCGGCGCTCATCAGTACATCAGTACATCTCTTGCAGAGAATGAACATGATTAGCTGCGAAAGGATGCGGCCGGCGGGCCACCCACGAGGCTCGTCGTGCTCGCTCAGCCGGCTGAGGTGCAGATCGGTCACACCCACCTTGACGGCTCTCGCCCCATAATAGTGAAGCGAAGTTGCCATCAAAACTCCACAGATCTTGATTCCATGGTTCGAAGACTAGAGGGAAAGCGGCGGAGAAGGGAATTTGAACATGGAAAACGCGACGAATCGAGCGACCGGACGTGGGAGCTCTCTGTAGGACCTTCCACCGGGATTATGAATGTCAGGGGAAGTCGGATAGCGGCCAATTCCGCCAGTTTAAGGATTCCCTCCTTCAGGGAAGTCGTCCACTGGTCCCGAAAGGGGCGTGGGTTCGAATCCCACCTTCCTCAACTAGTGCATTCCACTCTTTTGTCCCTCTGAATGCTATTCTGTTCCACTCCAAGGGCACTGCACATCCGTTCCCTGCAGCAATAAGCTTTTCTGTTGCTGCCCAGCCGTGCCGCCAGCCCAACAGACAGGGATGGAACGGTATTTGCGTCACCAATACATCTGATTCCTGATGCTGACCATCTATGGGATCTGGAGCCTCAAGGAGCGTGGGATACGAATCCCACCTTCCTCGCGCGGGATACGAATCCCACCTTCCTCAACTAGTGCATTCCACTCTTTTGTCCCTCTGAATGCTATTCTGTTCCACTCCAAGGGCACTGCACATCCGTTCCCTGCAGCAATAAGCTTTTCTGTTGCTGCCCAGCCGTGCCGCCAGCCCAACAGACAGGGATGGAACGGTATTTGCGTCACCAATACATCTGATTCCTGATGCTGACCATCTATGGGATCTGGAGCCTCAAGGAGCGTGGGATACGAATCCCACCTTCCTCGCGCGGGATACGAATCCCACCTTCCTCAACTAGTGCATTCCACTCTTTTGTCCCTCTGAATGCTATTCTGTTCCATTCCAAGCGCACTGCACCATCCGTTCGGCAGCAAGCTTTTCAGGGTGCCCGGCCGTCGCATGAGCTGAACTCCATCACGGGCTTCCTTTCAAAGTCCACAAAGGACATGGAAGTCCGGGGAATTGAAAGTGATGCACAACAAGTAAGGACAAGCTTTTGTAAGTGGCAGCACAGTAGAGGTGCCACAGCAATCGCAACGGCACGGTACGGTGTGCTAGGGTCTGTCTGTGCTGCTCACCAGTTGTGCTGTTGGACTGTGTCGTGCTCCATTGCCTTCCTAAGCAAGCTGCTCATGCTGACCATCTCTGGATCCTCAAGGAGCGTGGGTTCCGAATCCCACCTTCCTCAACTAGTGCATTCCACTCTTTTGTCCCTCTGAATGCTATTCTGTTCCATTCCAAGCGCACTGCACCATCCGTTCGGCAGCAAGCTTTTCAGGGTGCCCGGCCGTCGCATGAGCTGAACTCCATCACGGGCTTCCTTTCAAAGTCCACAAAGGACATGGAAGTCCGGGGAATTGAAAGTGATGCACAACAAGTAAGGACAAGCTTTTGTAAGTGGCAGCACAGTAGAGGTGCCACAGCAATCGCAACGGCACGGTACGGTGTGCTAGGGTCTGTCTGTGCTGCTCACCAGTTGTGCTGTTGGACTGTGTCGTGCTCCATTGCCTTCCTAAGCAAGCTGCTCATGCTGACCATCTCTGGATCCTCAAGGAGCGTGGGTTCCGAATCCCACCTTCCTCAACTAGTGCATTCCACTCTTTTGTCCCTCTGAATGCTATTCTGTTCCATTCCAAGCGCACTGCACCATCCGTTCGGCAGCAAGCTTTTCAGGGTGCCCGGCCGTCGCATGAGCTGAACTCCATCACGGGCTTCCTTTCAAAGTCCACAAAGGACATGGAAGTCCGGGGAATTGAAAGTGATGCACAACAAGTAAGGACAAGCTTTTGTAAGTGGCAGCACAGTAGAGGTGCCACAGCAATCGCAACGGCACGGTACGGTGTGCTAGGGTCTGTCTGTGCTGCTCACCAGTTGTGCTGTTGGACTGTGTCGTGCTCCATTGCCTTCCTAAGCAAGCTGCTCATGCTGACCATCTCTGGATCCTCAAGGAGCGTGGGTTCCGAATCCCACCTTCCTCAACTAGTGCATTCCACTCTTTTGTCCCTCTGAATGCTATTCTGTTCCATTCCAAGCGCACTGCACCATCCGTTCGGCAGCAAGCTTTTCAGGGTGCCCGGCCGTCGCATGAGCTGAACTCCATCACGGGCTTCCTTTCAAAGTCCACAAAGGACATGGAAGTCCGGGGAATTGAAAGTGATGCACAACAAGTAAGGACAAGCTTTTGTAAGTGGCAGCACAGTAGAGGTGCCACAGCAATCGCAACGGCACGGTACGGTGTGCTAGGGTCTGTCTGTGCTGCTCACCAGTTGTGCTGTTGGACTGTGTCGTGCTCCATTGCCTTCCTAAGCAAGCTGCTCATGCTGACCATCTCTGGATCCTCAAGGAGCGTGGGTTCCGAATCCCACCTTCCTCAACTAGTGCATTCCACTCTTTTGTCCCTCTGAATGCTATTCTGTTCCATTCCAAGCGCACTGCACCATCCGTTCGGCAGCAAGCTTTTCAGGGTGCCCGGCCGTCGCATGAGCTGAACTCCATCACGGGCTTCCTTTCAAAGTCCACAAAGGACATGGAAGTCCGGGGAATTGAAAGTGATGCACAACAAGTAAGGACAAGCTTTTGTAAGTGGCAGCACAGTAGAGGTGCCACAGCAATCGCAACGGCACGGTACGGTGTGCTAGGGTCTGTCTGTGCTGCTCACCAGTTGTGCTGTTGGACTGTGTCGTGCTCCATTGCCTTCCTAAGCAAGCTGCTCATGCTGACCATCTCTGGATCCTCAAGGAGCGTGGGTTCCGAATCCCACCTTCCTCAACTAGTGCATTCCACTCTTTTGTCCCTCTGAATGCTATTCTGTTCCATTCCAAGCGCACTGCACCATCCGTTCGGCAGCAAGCTTTTCAGGGTGCCCGGCCGTCGCATGAGCTGAACTCCATCACGGGCTTCCTTTCAAAGTCCACAAAGGACATGGAAGTCCGGGGAATTGAAAGTGATGCACAACAAGTAAGGACAAGCTTTTGTAAGTGGCAGCACAGTAGAGGTGCCACAGCAATCGCAACGGCACGGTACGGTGTGCTAGGGTCTGTCTGTGCTGCTCACCAGTTGTGCTGTTGGACTGTGTCGTGCTCCATTGCCTTCCTAAGCAAGCTGCTCATGCTGACCATCTCTGGATCCTCAAGGAGCGTGGGTTCCGAATCCCACCTTCCTCAACTAGTGCATTCCACTCTTTTGTCCCTCTGAATGCTATTCTGTTCCATTCCAAGCGCACTGCACCATCCGTTCGGCAGCAAGCTTTTCAGGGTGCCCGGCCGTCGCATGAGCTGAACTCCATCACGGGCTTCCTTTCAAAGTCCACAAAGGACATGGAAGTCCGGGGAATTGAAAGTGATGCACAACAAGTAAGGACAAGCTTTTGTAAGTGGCAGCACAGTAGAGGTGCCACAGCAATCGCAACGGCACGGTACGGTGTGCTAGGGTCTGTCTGTGCTGCTCACCAGTTGTGCTGTTGGACTGTGTCGTGCTCCATTGCCTTCCTAAGCAAGCTGCTCATGCTGACCATCTCTGGATCCTCAAGGAGCGTGGGTTCCGAATCCCACCTTCCTCAACTAGTGCATTCCACTCTTTTGTCCCTCTGAATGCTATTCTGTTCCATTCCAAGCGCACTGCACCATCCGTTCGGCAGCAAGCTTTTCAGGGTGCCCGGCCGTCGCATGAGCTGAACTCCATCACGGGCTTCCTTTCAAAGTCCACAAAGGACATGGAAGTCCGGGGAATTGAAAGTGATGCACAACAAGTAAGGACAAGCTTTTGTAAGTGGCAGCACAGTAGAGGTGCCACAGCAATCGCAACGGCACGGTACGGTGTGCTAGGGTCTGTCTGTGCTGCTCACCAGTTGTGCTGTTGGACTGTGTCGTGCTCCATGCACCCTTACATGGGTAGAGCTGCGGTGCATGGCTTCAGAATGCCTTCCTAAGCAAGCTGCTCATGCTGACCATCTCTGGATCCTCAAAGAGCGTGGGTTCCGAACCCCACCTTCCTCAACTAGTGCATTCCACTCTTTTGTCCCTCTGAATGCTATTCTGTTCCACTCCAAGGGCACTGCACATCCGTTCCCTGCAGCAATAAGCTTTTCTGTTGCTGCCCAGCCGTGCCGCCAGCCCAACAGACAGGGATGGAACGGTATTTGCGTCACCAATACATCTGATTCCTGATGCTGACCATCTATGGGATCTGGAGCCTCAACGAGCATGGGATACGAATCCCACCTTCCTCGCGCGGGATACGAATCCCACCTTCCTCAACTAGTGCATTCCACTCTTTTGTCCCTCTGAATGCTATTCTGTTCCACTCCAAGCGCACTGCACATCCGTTCCCTGCAGCAATAAGCTTTTCTGTTGCTGCCCAGCCGTGCCGCCAGCCCAACAGACAGCAATGGAACGGCATTTGCGTCACCAATACATCTGATTCCTGATGCTGACCATCTATGGGATCTGGAGCCTCAAGGAGCGTGGGATACGAATCCCACCTTCCTCAACTAGTGCATTCCACTCTTTTGTCCCTCTGAATGCTGTTCTGTTCCACTCCAAGGGCACTGCACATCCGTTCCCTGCAGCAATAAGCTTTTCTGTTGCTGCCCAGCCGTGCCGCCAGCCCAACAGACAGGGATGGAACGGTATTTGCGTCACCAATACATCTGATTCCTGATGCTGACCATCTATGGGATCTGGAGCCTCAACGAGCATGGGATACGAATCCCACCTTCCTCGCGCGGGATACGAATCCCACCTTCCTCAACTAGTGCATTCCACTCTTTTGTCCCTCTGAATGCTATTCTGTTCCACTCCAAGGGCACTGCACATCCGTTCCCTGCAGCAATAAGCTTTTCTGTTGCTGCCCAGCCGTGCCGCCAGCCCAACAGACAGGGATGGAACGGCATTTGCGTCACCAATACATCTGATTCCTGATGCTGACCATCTATGGGATCTGGAGCCTCAACGAGCATGGGATACGAATCCCACCTTCCTCGCGCGGGATACGAATCCTACCTTCCTCAACTAGTGCATTCCACTCTTTTGTCCCTCTGAATGCTATTCTGTTCCACTCCAAGGGCACTGCACATCCGTTCCCTGCAGCAATAAGCTTTTCTGTTGCTGCCCAGCCGTGCCGCCAGCCCAACAGACAGGGATGGAACGGTATTTGCGTCACCAATACATCTGATTCCTGATGCTGACCATCTATGGGATCTGGAGCCTCAAGGAGCGTGGGATACGAATCCCACCTTCCTCATGCTGGATGCCCTCTGCTCTTTTGCCCCTCTGAATGCTATTCTGTTCCACTCCAAGGGCACTGCACATCCGTTCCCTGCAGCAATAAGCTTTTCTGTTGCTGCCCAGCCGTGCCGCCAGCCCAACAGACAGGGATGGAACGGCATTTGCGTCACCAATACATCTGATTCCTGATGCTGACCATCTATGGGATCTGGAGCCTCAAGGAGCGTGGGATACGAATCCCACCTTCCTCATGCTGGATGCCCTCTGCTCTTTTGCCCCTCTGAATGCTATTCTGTTCCACTCCAAGGGCACTGCACATCCGTTCCCTGCAGCAATAAGCTTTTCTGTTGCTGCCCAGCCGTGCCGCCAGCCCAACAGACAGGGATGGAACGGCATTTGCGTCACCAATACATCTGATTCCTGATGCTGACCATCTATGGGATCTGGAGCCTCAAGGAGCGTGGGATACGAATCCCACCTTCCTCATGCTGGATGCCCTCTGCTCTTTTGCCCCTCTGAATGCTATTCTGTTCCACTCCAAGGGCACTGCACATCCGTTCCCTGCAGCAATAAGCTTTTCTGTTGCTGCCCAGCCGTGCCGCCAGCCCAACAGACAGGGATGGAACGGTATTTGCGTCACCAATACATCTGATTCCTGATGCTGACCATCTATGGGATCTGGAGCCTCAACGAGCATGGGATACGAATCCCACCTTCCTCATGCTGGATGCCCTCTGCTCTTTTGCCCCTCTGAATGCTATTCTGTTCCACTCCAAGGGCACTGCACATCCGTTCCCTGCAGCAATAAGCTTTTCTGTTGCTGCCCAGCCGTGCCGCCAGCCCAACAGACAGGGATGGAACGGCATTTGCGTCACCAATACATCTGATTCCTGATGCTGACCATCTATGGGATCTGGAGCCTCAAGGAGCGTGGGATACGAATCCCACCTTCCTCGCGCGGGATACGAATCCCACCTTCCTCAACTAGTGCATTCCACTCTTTTGTCCCTCTGAATGCTATTCTGTTCCACTCCAAGGGCACTGCACATCCGTTCCCTGCAGCAATAAGCTTTTCTGTTGCTGCCCAGCCGTGCCGCCAGCCCAACAGACAGGGATGGAACGGTATTTGCGTCACCAATACATCTGATTCCTGATGCTGACCATCTATGGGATCTGGAGCCTCAAGGAGCGTGGGATACGAATCCCACCTTCCTCATGCTGGATGCCCTCTGCTCTTTTGCCCCTCTGAATGCTATTCTGTTCCACTCCAAGGGCACTGCACATCCGTTCCCTGCAGCAATAAGCTTTTCTGTTGCTGCCCAGCCGTGCCGCCAGCCCAACAGACAGGGATGGAACGGTATTTGCGTCACCAATACATCTGATTCCTGATGCTGACCATCTATGGGATCTGGAGCCTCAACGAGCATGGGATACGAATCCCACCTTCCTCGCGCGGGATACGAATCCCACCTTCCTCAACTAGTGCATTCCACTCTTTTGTCCCTCTGAATGCTATTCTGTTCCACTCCAAGGGCACTGCACATCCGTTCCCTGCAGCAATAAGCTTTTCTGTTGCTGCCCAGCCGTGCCGCCAGCCCAACAGACAGGGATGGAACGGCATTTGCGTCACCAATACATCTGATTCCTGATGCTGACCATCTATGGGATCTGGAGCCTCAAGGAGCGTGGGATACGAATCCCACCTTCCTCGCGCGGGATACGAATCCCACCTTCCTCAACTAGTGCATTCCACTCTTTTGTCCCTCTGAATGCTATTCTGTTCCACTCCAAGGGCACTGCACATCCGTTCCCTGCAGCAATAAGCTTTTCTGTTGCTGCCCAGCCGTGCCGCCAGCCCAACAGACAGGGATGGAACGGTATTTGCGTCACCAATACATCTGATTCCTGATGCTGACCATCTATGGGATCTGGAGCCTCAAGGAGCGTGGGATACGAATCCCACCTTCCTCATGCTGGATGCCCTCTGCTCTTTTGCCCCTCTGAATGCTATTCTGTTCCACTCCAAGGGCACTGCACATCCGTTCCCTGCAGCAATAAGCTTTTCTGTTGCTGCCCAGCCGTGCCGCCAGCCCAACAGACAGGGATGGAACGGTATTTGCGTCACCAATACATCTGATTCCTGATGCTGACCATCTATGGGATCTGGAGCCTCAACGAGCATGGGATACGAATCCCACCTTCCTCGCGCGGGATACGAATCCCACCTTCCTCAACTAGTGCATTCCACTCTTTTGTCCCTCTGAATGCTATTCTGTTCCACTCCAAGGGCACTGCACATCCGTTCCCTGCAGCAATAAGCTTTTCTGTTGCTGCCCAGCCGTGCCGCCAGCCCAACAGACAGGGATGGAACGGCATTTGCGTCACCAATACATCTGATTCCTGATGCTGACCATCTATGGGATCTGGAGCCTCAAGGAGCGTGGGATACGAATCCCACCTTCCTCGCGCGGGATACGAATCCCACCTTCCTCAACTAGTGCATTCCACTCTTTTGTCCCTCTGAATGCTATTCTGTTCCACTCCAAGGGCACTGCACATCCGTTCCCTGCAGCAATAAGCTTTTCTGTTGCTGCCCAGCCGTGCCGCCAGCCCAACAGACAGGGATGGAACGGTATTTGCGTCACCAATACATCTGATTCCTGATGCTGACCATCTATGGGATCTGGAGCCTCAAGGAGCGTGGGATACGAATCCCACCTTCCTCATGCTGGATGCCCTCTGCTCTTTTGCCCCTCTGAATGCTATTCTGTTCCACTCCAAGGGCACTGCACATCCGTTCCCTGCAGCAATAAGCTTTTCTGTTGCTGCCCAGCCGTGCCGCCAGCCCAACAGACAGGGATGGAACGGTATTTGCGTCACCAATACATCTGATTCCTGATGCTGACCATCTATGGGATCTGGAGCCTCAAGGAGCGTGGGATACGAATCCCACCTTCCTCATGCTGGATGCCCTCTGCTCTTTTGCCCCTCTGAATGCTATTCTGTTCCACTCCAAGGGCACTGCACATCCGTTCCCTGCAGCAATAAGCTTTTCTGTTGCTGCCCAGCCGTGCCGCCAGCCCAACAGACAGGGATGGAACGGCATTTGCGTCACCAATACATCTGATTCCTGATGCTGACCATCTATGGGATCTGGAGCCTCAACGAGCATGGGATACGAATCCCACCTTCCTCGCGCGGGATACGAATCCCACCTTCCTCAACTAGTGCATTCCACTCTTTTGTCCCTCTGAATGCTATTCTGTTCCACTCCAAGGGCACTGCACATCCGTTCCCTGCAGCAATAAGCTTTTCTGTTGCTGCCCAGCCGTGCCGCCAGCCCAACAGACAGGGATGGAACGGTATTTGCGTCACCAATACATCTGATTCCTGATGCTGACCATCTATGGGATCTGGAGCCTCAACGAGCATGGGATACGAATCCCACCTTCCTCGCGCGGGATACGAATCCCACCTTCCTCAACTAGTGCATTCCACTCTTTTGTCCCTCTGAATGCTATTCTGTTCCACTCCAAGGGCACTGCACATCCGTTCCCTGCAGCAATAAGCTTTTCTGTTGCTGCCCAGCCGTGCCGCCAGCCCAACAGACAGGGATGGAACGGTATTTGCGTCACCAATACATCTGATTCCTGATGCTGACCATCTATGGGATCTGGAGCCTCAACGAGCATGGGATACGAATCCCACCTTCCTCGCGCGGGATACGAATCCCACCTTCCTCAACTAGTGCATTCCACTCTTTTGTCCCTCTGAATGCTATTCTGTTCCACTCCAAGGGCACTGCACATCCGTTCCCTGCAGCAATAAGCTTTTCTGTTGCTGCCCAGCCGTGCCGCCAGCCCAACAGACAGCAATGGAACGGCATTTGCGTCACCAATACATCTGATTCCTGATGCTGACCATCTATGGGATCTGGAGCCTCAACGAGCATGGGATACGAATCCCACCTTCCTCGCGCGGGATACGAATCCCACCTTCCTCAACTAGTGCATTCCACTCTTTTGTCCCTCTGAATGCTATTCTGTTCCACTCCAAGGGCACTGCACATCCGTTCCCTGCAGCAATAAGCTTTTCTGTTGCTGCCCAGCCGTGCCGCCAGCCCAACAGACAGGGATGGAACGGTATTTGCGTCACCAATACATCTGATTCCTGATGCTGACCATCTATGGGATCTGGAGCCTCAAGGAGCGTGGGATACGAATCCCACCTTCCTCATGCTGGATGCCCTCTGCTCTTTTGCCCCTCTGAATGCTATTCTGTTCCACTCCAAGGGCACTGCACATCCGTTCCCTGCAGCAATAAGCTTTTCTGTTGCTGCCCAGCCGTGCCGCCAGCCCAACAGACAGGGATGGAACGGCATTTGCGTCACCAATACATCTGATTCCTGATGCTGACCATCTATGGGATCTGGAGCCTCAAGGAGCGTGGGATACGAATCCCACCTTCCTCATGCTGGATGCCCTCTGCTCTTTTGCCCCTCTGAATGCTATTCTGTTCCACTCCAAGGGCACTGCACATCCGTTCCCTGCAGCAATAAGCTTTTCTGTTGCTGCCCAGCCGTGCCGCCAGCCCAACAGACAGGGATGGAACGGCATTTGCGTCACCAATACATCTGATTCCTGATGCTGACCATCTATGGGATCTGGAGCCTCAAGGAGCGTGGGATACGAATCCCACCTTCCTCATGCTGGATGCCCTCTGCTCTTTTGCCCCTCTGAATGCTATTCTGTTCCACTCCAAGGGCACTGCACATCCGTTCCCTGCAGCAATAAGCTTTTCTGTTGCTGCCCAGCCGTGCCGCCAGCCCAACAGACAGGGATGGAACGGTATTTGCGTCACCAATACATCTGATTCCTGATGCTGACCATCTATGGGATCTGGAGCCTCAAGGAGCGTGGGATACGAATCCCACCTTCCTCATGCTGGATGCCCTCTGCTCTTTTGCCCCTCTGAATGCTATTCTGTTCCACTCCAAGGGCACTGCACATCCGTTCCCTGCAGCAATAAGCTTTTCTGTTGCTGCCCAGCCGTGCCGCCAGCCCAACAGACAGGGATGGAACGGCATTTGCGTCACCAATACATCTGATTCCTGATGCTGACCATCTATGGGATCTGGAGCCTCAACGAGCATGGGATACGAATCCCACCTTCCTCGCGCGGGATACGAATCCCACCTTCCTCAACTAGTGCATTCCACTCTTTTGTCCCTCTGAATGCTATTCTGTTCCACTCCAAGGGCACTGCACATCCGTTCCCTGCAGCAATAAGCTTTTCTGTTGCTGCCCAGCCGTGCCGCCAGCCCAACAGACAGGGATGGAACGGTATTTGCGTCACCAATACATCTGATTCCTGATGCTGACCATCTATGGGATCTGGAGCCTCAACGAGCATGGGATACGAATCCCACCTTCCTCGCGCGGGATACGAATCCCACCTTCCTCAACTAGTGCATTCCACTCTTTTGTCCCTCTGAATGCTATTCTGTTCCACTCCAAGGGCACTGCACATCCGTTCCCTGCAGCAATAAGCTTTTCTGTTGCTGCCCAGCCGTGCCGCCAGCCCAACAGACAGGGATGGAACGGTATTTGCGTCACCAATACATCTGATTCCTGATGCTGACCATCTATGGGATCTGGAGCCTCAACGAGCATGGGATACGAATCCCACCTTCCTCGCGCGGGATACGAATCCCACCTTCCTCAACTAGTGCATTCCACTCTTTTGTCCCTCTGAATGCTATTCTGTTCCACTCCAAGGGCACTGCACATCCGTTCCCTGCAGCAATAAGCTTTTCTGTTGCTGCCCAGCCGTGCCGCCAGCCCAACAGACAGGGATGGAACGGTATTTGCGTCACCAATACATCTGATTCCTGATGCTGACCATCTATGGGATCTGGAGCCTCAAGGAGCGTGGGATACGAATCCCACCTTCCTCATGCTGGATGCCCTCTGCTCTTTTGCCCCTCTGAATGCTATTCTGTTCCACTCCAAGGGCACTGCACATCCGTTCCCTGCAGCAATAAGCTTTTCTGTTGCTGCCCAGCCGTGCCGCCAGCCCAACAGACAGGGATGGAACGGTATTTGCGTCACCAATACATCTGATTCCTGATGCTGACCATCTATGGGATCTGGAGCCTCAAGGAGCGTGGGATACGAATCCCACCTTCCTCATGCTGGATGCCCTCTGCTCTTTTGCCCCTCTGAATGCTATTCTGTTCCACTCCAAGGGCACTGCACATCCGTTCCCTGCAGCAATAAGCTTTTCTGTTGCTGCCCAGCCGTGCCGCCAGCCCAACAGACAGGGATGGAACGGCATTTGCGTCACCAATACATCTGATTCCTGATGCTGACCATCTATGGGATCTGGAGCCTCAACGAGCATGGGATACGAATCCCACCTTCCTCGCGCGGGATACGAATCCCACCTTCCTCAACTAGTGCATTCCACTCTTTTGTCCCTCTGAATGCTATTCTGTTCCACTCCAAGGGCACTGCACATCCGTTCCCTGCAGCAATAAGCTTTTCTGTTGCTGCCCAGCCGTGCCGCCAGCCCAACAGACAGGGATGGAACGGTATTTGCGTCACCAATACATCTGATTCCTGATGCTGACCATCTATGGGATCTGGAGCCTCAACGAGCATGGGATACGAATCCCACCTTCCTCGCGCGGGATACGAATCCCACCTTCCTCAACTAGTGCATTCCACTCTTTTGTCCCTCTGAATGCTATTCTGTTCCACTCCAAGGGCACTGCACATCCGTTCCCTGCAGCAATAAGCTTTTCTGTTGCTGCCCAGCCGTGCCGCCAGCCCAACAGACAGGGATGGAACGGTATTTGCGTCACCAATACATCTGATTCCTGATGCTGACCATCTATGGGATCTGGAGCCTCAACGAGCATGGGATACGAATCCCACCTTCCTCGCGCGGGATACGAATCCCACCTTCCTCAACTAGTGCATTCCACTCTTTTGCCCCTCTGAATGCTATTCTGTTCCACTCCAAGGGCACTGCACATCCGTTCCCTGCAGCAATAAGCTTTTCTGTTGCTGCCCAGCCGTGCCGCCAGCCCAACAGACAGCAATGGAACGGCATTTGCGTCACCAATACATCTGATTCCTGATGCTGACCATCTATGGGATCTGGAGCCTCAACGAGCATGGGATACGAATCCCACCTTCCTCGCGCGGGATACGAATCCCACCTTCCTCAACTAGTGCATTCCACTCTTTTGTCCCTCTGAATGCTATTCTGTTCCACTCCAAGGGCACTGCACATCCGTTCCCTGCAGCAATAAGCTTTTCTGTTGCTGCCCAGCCGTGCCGCCAGCCCAACAGACAGGGATGGAACGGTATTTGCGTCACCAATACATCTGATTCCTGATGCTGACCATCTATGGGATCTGGAGCCTCAAGGAGCGTGGGATACGAATCCCACCTTCCTCATGCTGGATGCCCTCTGCTCTTTTGCCCCTCTGAATGCTATTCTGTTCCACTCCAAGGGCACTGCACATCCGTTCCCTGCAGCAATAAGCTTTTCTGTTGCTGCCCAGCCGTGCCGCCAGCCCAACAGACAGGGATGGAACGGTATTTGCGTCACCAATACATCTGATTCCTGATGCTGACCATCTATGGGATCTGGAGCCTCAAGGAGCGTGGGATACGAATCCCACCTTCCTCATGCTGGATGCCCTCTGCTCTTTTGCCCCTCTGAATGCTATTCTGTTCCACTCCAAGGGCACTGCACATCCGTTCCCTGCAGCAATAAGCTTTTCTGTTGCTGCCCAGCCGTGCCGCCAGCCCAACAGACAGGGATGGAACGGCATTTGCGTCACCAATACATCTGATTCCTGATGCTGACCATCTATGGGATCTGGAGCCTCAACGAGCATGGGATACGAATCCCACCTTCCTCGCGCGGGATACGAATCCCACCTTCCTCAACTAGTGCATTCCACTCTTTTGTCCCTCTGAATGCTATTCTGTTCCACTCCAAGGGCACTGCACATCCGTTCCCTGCAGCAATAAGCTTTTCTGTTGCTGCCCAGCCGTGCCGCCAGCCCAACAGACAGGGATGGAACGGTATTTGCGTCACCAATACATCTGATTCCTGATGCTGACCATCTATGGGATCTGGATCCTCAACGAGCATGGGATACGAATCCCACCTTCCTCGCGCGGGATACGAATCCCACCTTCCTCAACTAGTGCATTCCACTCTTTTGTCCCTCTGAATGCTATTCTGTTCCACTCCAAGGGCACTGCACATCCGTTCCCTGCAGCAATAAGCTTTTCTGTTGCTGCCCAGCCGTGCCGCCAGCCCAACAGACAGGGATGGAACGGTATTTGCGTCACCAATACATCTGATTCCTGATGCTGACCATCTATGGGATCTGGAGCCTCAACGAGCATGGGATACGAATCCCACCTTCCTCGCGCGGGATACGAATCCCACCTTCCTCAACTAGTGCATTCCACTCTTTTGTCCCTCTGAATGCTATTCTGTTCCACTCCAAGGGCACTGCACATCCGTTCCCTGCAGCAATAAGCTTTTCTGTTGCTGCCCAGCCGTGCCGCCAGCCCAACAGACAGGGATGGAACGGCATTTGCGTCACCAATACATCTGATTCCTGATGCTGACCATCTATGGGATCTGGAGCCTCAACGAGCATGGGATACGAATCCCACCTTCCTCGCGCGGGATACGAATCCTACCTTCCTCAACTAGTGCATTCCACTCTTTTGTCCCTCTGAGTGCTATTCTGTTCCACTCCAAGGGCACTGCACATCCGTTCCCTGCAGCAATAAGCTTTTCTGTTGCTGCCCAGCCGTGCCGCCAGCCCAACAGACAGGGATGGAACGGTATTTGCGTCACCAATACATCTGATTCCTGATGCTGACCATCTATGGGATCTGGAGCCTCAACGAGCATGGGATACGAATCCCACCTTCCTCGCGCGGGATACGAATCCCACCTTCCTCAACTAGTGCATTCCACTCTTTTGTCCCTCTGAATGCTATTCTGTTCCACTCCAAGGGCACTGCACATCCGTTCCCTGCAGCAATAAGCTTTTCTGTTGCTGCCCAGCCGTGCCGCCAGCCCAACAGACAGGGATGGAACGGTATTTGCGTCACCAATACATCTGATTCCTGATGCTGACCATCTATGGGATCTGGAGCCTCAAGGAGCGTGGGATACGAATCCCACCTTCCTCATGCTGGATGCCCTCTGCTCTTTTGCCCCTCTGAATGCTATTCTGTTCCACTCCAAGGGCACTGCACATCCGTTCCCTGCAGCAATAAGCTTTTCTGTTGCTGCCCAGCCGTGCCGCCAGCCCAACAGACAGGGATGGAACGGCATTTGCGTCACCAATACATCTGATTCCTGATGCTGACCATCTATGGGATCTGGAGCCTCAAGGAGCGTGGGATACGAATCCCACCTTCCTCATGCTGGATGCCCTCTGCTCTTTTGCCCCTCTGAATGCTATTCTGTTCCACTCCAAGGGCACTGCACATCCGTTCCCTGCAGCAATAAGCTTTTCTGTTGCTGCCCAGCCGTGCCGCCAGCCCAACAGACAGGGATGGAACGGCATTTGCGTCACCAATACATCTGATTCCTGATGCTGACCATCTATGGGATCTGGAGCCTCAAGGAGCGTGGGATACGAATCCCACCTTCCTCATGCTGGATGCCCTCTGCTCTTTTGCCCCTCTGAATGCTATTCTGTTCCACTCCAAGGGCACTGCACATCCGTTCCCTGCAGCAATAAGCTTTTCTGTTGCTGCCCAGCCGTGCCGCCAGCCCAACAGACAGGGATGGAACGGTATTTGCGTCACCAATACATCTGATTCCTGATGCTGACCATCTATGGGATCTGGAGCCTCAAGGAGCGTGGGATACGAATCCCACCTTCCTCATGCTGGATGCCCTCTGCTCTTTTGCCCCTCTGAATGCTATTCTGTTCCACTCCAAGGGCACTGCACATCCGTTCCCTGCAGCAATAAGCTTTTCTGTTGCTGCCCAGCCGTGCCGCCAGCCCAACAGACAGGGATGGAACGGCATTTGCGTCACCAATACATCTGATTCCTGATGCTGACCATCTATGGGATCTGGAGCCTCAACGAGCATGGGATACGAATCCCACCTTCCTCGCGCGGGATACGAATCCCACCTTCCTCAACTAGTGCATTCCACTCTTTTGTCCCTCTGAATGCTATTCTGTTCCACTCCAAGGGCACTGCACATCCGTTCCCTGCAGCAATAAGCTTTTCTGTTGCTGCCCAGCCGTGCCGCCAGCCCAACAGACAGGGATGGAACGGTATTTGCGTCACCAATACATCTGATTCCTGATGCTGACCATCTATGGGATCTGGAGCCTCAACGAGCATGGGATACGAATCCCACCTTCCTCGCGCGGGATACGAATCCCACCTTCCTCAACTAGTGCATTCCACTCTTTTGTCCCTCTGAATGCTATTCTGTTCCACTCCAAGGGCACTGCACATCCGTTCCCTGCAGCAATAAGCTTTTCTGTTGCTGCCCAGCCGTGCCGCCAGCCCAACAGACAGCAATGGTGTTGGAGTGGCTATGGGGCGTGGGGAAGACGTAGCCCCAGTGGTCTGAACCGGGTCAGAACTCAGATGGACGGGATGGGGAGAGGGACAGTTTCACGTTGACCCGTCGTCCATTCCCTTGCGATGACAAGTCCCTAGATGACCCCTCCGGTCGTACCCAAGTATCCCCACACGCCAATAGACTCCCTATTGATACAGAATCGTAGCAACGATCCATTCCAACACTCCCCCTCGTTGCAAGATTCCCAAGAAGTGTCCAGAAATCCCCAAAGTTAGTCACAAATCTCTACAATTCCCATAAGTGCCCTGAAACGTTGAAACTTCTCCCTTGGTAGCTGTTTGGTGAGGAGATCCGCAAGCTGGTCCTCTGTGTTGATGTACTTCAGCTGTATCTCTCCACTATCAATTTTCTCCCTCACAAAATGGTACTGCACTCCAATGTGCTTGGTACGTTCGTGAAAGACAGGATTCTGCGCCAGCTTGATAGCCCCCTCATTGTCCTCCTTGATGACTGTTGGCCCTTGCTGAGGAAATCCCAATTCCTCCAATAAACTCCTTAGCCACGCAACTTGACGTCCAGCATAAGATAGAGCCATGTACTCGGCCTCTGTTGTTGAAAGAGCCACCACTGGTTGCAGTTGCGACTTGTAGATGATAAGACCGTTCCCCATCATCACTACAACCCCAGTTGTTGACTTCCCAGTGTCAAGATCCCCAGCAAAACTGGCGTCTGCATATCCATGCAATGCTTTGGTCATGTCCAGATTCGGATCCCTCTTGTAAACCATGCCAAAGTCAGCTGTTCCCTTCAAGTATCTGGTTGTCTTCTTGACTTGCTCCACTGCTTCACGAGTAGGTGCCATCCCATGACGGCTCTCCGTGATAATAGGTAAGGCAATGTCCGGCCTGGTGAAGTTCATGGCATACATCCAGCTTCCCACCATTGATCTGAACGGAAAACGTCCGATTTCCTGCTCCTCAGCAGCAGACAACTCCGTCTTCCGTTTCCTGAGCTTCACCCCAACGTCCATAGGTACAGAAACTGCGTTGCAAGTGTCCATTCCGAAATCCTCCAAAGCCTTATTGATGTAGTTGGACTGCTTGATTGTGATTGTTCCAGCCTTCTCGTCCTGCTTGATTTCCAAAGCCAGGAACTTTTTCATGCGACCCATGTAACGTATCTTAATCCGCTTTCCCAGCTCCTCAAGAAATGCAATCGTCCGTTTTTCGTCCGTTGAGCTACATCCAAAGTCGTCCACATGAATAATCATCAAAAGAAACCAATCATCTTGCCGCAGAAAGTAGATGCAGTACTCCTTTGAGCAACGTATAAGCCCCATCTCCGTGAGTATCTCGTGCAGGTGTCTGTGCCAAGCACGTGCAGCTTGCACAAGTCCATAAACCGCGACTCCAGGTCGAATTACAGTAGGTCTTCCATCAGTAAACTCAGGTAAATCCATCCCTTGAGCTGGATACAAGTAAACTTCCTCGTTCTCCTGGAGCTTAGCCTGTAGGAATGCCGCGTTTGCATCTGCCTGATGTACAATCATGTTGTTCTGAGCAGAAAGCCAAAAGAAAGCCGTACAGCAGCAGCAGAAGGTACAGGTGCAAAGGATTGACCAAAAGAAGATGGATCCTGCCAATCACCCCTTGCCACCCATCGAGCCTTGTAGTTTTCCTCCCCCACAATGCTGCCATCAGCTCCAGGTTTGAGGTCAAATACAAATTGGCTTCCAACCGCGAATTTTTCCTTGCCCTCAGGCAATCCCATGATGTTGTACGCATCTCTGCTCTTGAAGTTGCCAATCTCACGTTCCATTGCCTTGGCCCACATCTCACGATCCTCTGAACGCATTGCCTCTGCATAGTTCCGTGGTACACGTGCTCCAGTGCTTGCAGCAAAGATTCCATCCATGTGTGCCATGTCCTCCCAAGTTGGTAGGTGTCCCTGCCAGTCCAGGTGGTCCTGGACCTCCTCCATCAGGAAATTGATCGATTCCAGCGTGATCACGTTGATCTCCTTCTCGTTGCTCGTGTTGGGGGCTTTCCACCACTCCCCAGGAGGTCTTGGAGCTCTGCTGGATGACCTTGTAGGAAAAGGTATCTTGGAACCCGTTCCAGCCGCCCCAGCGCCTCCCTGAGCTCCGCTGCTTGATGAAGATGCTCCTCCAGGCTCCCCACGTTGGTCTGTGGCTTCCCTAGCCGCACGATCACCAGAAAGTTGCGATCCACCAACTGCCTTTCCTCCCCCTGGATCGCCACTTCCACTGCTCCCAGAGCCTCTTCCACGAGCCACCAGCTCGTCCTCACTTTCGCTCTGAGCTCGTTGATCGCGTGACAGACGTAAATCCGCGCCTCGGCTGCCGGAACTTGAAGATTGATGTTGAGTACCTCCAACTTCCAGTCTTTGACCTCCTCCCCCGGCCTCCTGGCGCTCAGGTTGACGCTGCACACGGTCTCCCTGTGTCCCACGATGCTCCTGGTTGCCGTCGTCGATAGGATCTGCGGAACGGACCCGCCGTGGCGTCTCCGGTGACGCCTCCAATTCCTCAGGCTGCGCCGACTCCTCCACTGCAAGTCGACGGTTCAATACAGCGCTCGGGTCCGCGTCCTCAGGTAGTTTTTCGACCGAAACTCCGCTTTCCAGAACCCGCATGTAGCTCTTGAGCGTCTTGTTTGACCAGCGTTCCTCGAAAACGACATCACGTGAGTCAAAAATCCGCCCGGTCTCAAAATTCTGGACCGTAAATGCCTTCGATCGCGAGCTCATTCCCAGGTAGCGGCATTGTACCGCCTTAGCATCCCATTTGCCGCGCTTATCCTTGTCGACGATCGCGTAACACGTTTCTCCGAAACGTCGGATGTGGCTAATGTTCGCCCGTCTCCCAGTCAGCAGTTGAAACGGCGTAGACCCTTTCTGCCACGTCTTTGTGTTCGGCAAACGATTCCGTGTGTTGATGTGATGATGCAGTGCGTATCCCCATAACGACTTCGGCGCTTTCGAGTCGATCAGGATGGTCCGGGTCCCTTCCTCAGCCGTCCGGTTCCGCCGCTCAATGACTCCGTTCTGCGCAGGCCGATTCATTACCGACGATTCCAACTTGATTCCCTCGTTCTTGCAGTACGCTTCGAGCCGTTTTGACGAGAATTCACCTCCGGGATCGACCCGCATGCATCCGACCTTTAGGCTGAACTGGTTCTTCACCCACTCGGCAAAGTGCATCATCCAGTCCTCCGCCTCCGATTTGTGCTTCAATAGGAACGCAAACTCCGCAGAAGTGTACTCGTCGACTGCATGCAATGCCCAGCGTTCTCCATGCACCGTTGCAACGTCCGATTGTATCAGGTCCCAGTGAGTCAGCTCAAACGGCCGCGAGACTTTCCGCTCCGACTCCGGATAGGGCAACTGATGCATCTTCCCCATCACGCACTCCTTACAGAAGTTGTTGTGGTTTCCAGCAAACACGTACTCCTCCAATCCATCCACAATCCCAGCCTGTTGAACCTTCCTGAGTGCCGCGATCGGGTAGTGCCCGCAGCGCCCATGCGCAATCTCCGCGCTCAAATCCCCTTCCTGAGCACTCAGCATGATCTGTTCGTCATGCTCGTTGAGGATTTCCGCGTTGAGATAGTAAACGTGACGATCTATGCGGCAAGTGCCCCGCACGTCGCCGCCCTTGGTGATGGCCCCTCCATCCGGACCCAGAAGCGTGTAGTATCCCATCTGCCCCAGTCTCCCAATCGAAATGAGCGTTGCAGGAAGATCTTTGATGAAAAGCACATCTTCCAGGGTGACGATGTCGCCAGAATTGGTGAGCTTGATCTTGAGCTTTCCGACTTCGATCGCACGCGCGATCCCTTTTCCCATTCGAACATCAACTGCATCGCACGGCTTGATGCCGTAGAGCAGTTCCCTGATTCCCGTCGCGTGCACGGACGCGCCGCTATCCCCCATCAGCCTGCCGCGCATCTCCTGGCCCGTCTTCGCCGCGTGCACGACGTGTTCCGGGGGTTTTTCGTATCGACCGTCCCCCGTCGTCTCCCCATCGTTTCCCTCGATTCCGCCCTCCATCATGAACAGGAACGCGCCGAATCGATCTTCCAGATCGGGGAGATCGCCCAGGGTGAGCGTGTTCTGCTGCTCTCGTGCCGTTTTCCCATCGTCCTTCCTCCAGCACACGGCCTCGAGATGACCGTCCTTTCCGCACTTGTTGCAGGTTTTGTCACGATGGGTGCAGTCCTTCTTGACGTGTCCACCCTTCCCGCAGCAGAGGCACGTGATTCCCGAGCCGTTTTTGCCCTCCGCCGTGGCCTGCCGACCCCCGCGATTTCCGAACCCTCGCCCGCGACCCCTTGAACCCCCGCGGTCACCTCCATGGCCACCCCGTGATCCTCCGCGACCCCTGCCACGGTTTAGAGCGTACATCAACGTGTTTGGAGCGGGATTCACGGTTATGTTGGCTGCCCCAGGTGAGTACGTATCACCATTTTGCTCAGCTCGCTTGATCATAGTCTCCTCTTCCATCTCCATCCTCTTCTGAAGGTATGCAACGTTCAAGATAGGGTGTTTCTTCACTCCATTTTCAGTCTTCCACTCGTGTTTGGTCTGTGCTCCCAGCCAAATGCCGTCAATCTCGGCCCGGACTTGATCGAACTCAGGTAGGTCCTTCAGGACTTTCCTCCAGATGCTCATATCATCGTCATCTCCCTTCAGCTTTCCCAGTGCTTCAACTTCCATCTTTTTCTGCATGAAGCGGGTAAAATTCGGAGCCACCCGGTCGGTTTTGATGAACTCAAAGCTGTAGTACTGGACCTCGGCGTTCCCTTGCTGCGCCACATTTTCCGTCACGAAACGCTTCTCTAGGTAGTCCCAGATGTCCTTAGCAGTGTCCATCCTGCTGCAGATCCTTTTGAGACCAATAGAGAGTGATCCTACCAGGATCCCTTGAGCTTTCTGGTCCTTCGTGTTCCAGGCTGACAAATCATCTTCCGTCTTTCCTCCCTGCCCTACCACGGGCTTTGCCACCTTTCCAGTCACAATTTGCCAGTCACTCTCCCTCTGGAGCTTGGCCTTGATGTCAATTAACCAATCCTGGTAATTGGTTTGTGATCCGGTTTCCTCGAGCTTGGCCCCCCCAAACAATGCCACACGGGTTCCTCCGACCGAAATCTCCATCCCGGCCGCCGCAGCACCTCTAGTGCTTCACGCGCTCTTTCTAGCGCCCACTGAGTCCACCCAGGCGGTCCTGGAGACCAGACTCAGCTGGATGCGGTCCCCTCGGCTGGTTGCGCCACACGCAACTTCAAAGCCGCGCAAAAGTGTTCTGGACACCCTTTGGGCTCATAGACCTGTTGGAGTGGCTATGGGGCGTGGGGAAGACGTAGCCCCAGTGGTCTGAACCGGGTCAGAACTCAGATGGACGGGATGGGGAGAGGGACAGTTTCACGTTGACCCGTTGTCCATTCCCTTGCGATGACAAGTCCCTAGATGACCCTCCATACTCCAGTCAAACCCCCGAAGATCATGGCTCTGAGGGAGCTCCAGAACCTCCAAAGCGGCTCATTGGGCCGCTTGAGAGTCTTGGAGCAACCTCTGGGGGCTGCGAGGTCTCGTGCTTCTCAGCGCGACCCCGCGAGCGAGTCTGGCGCGAAGACCCCAGCGCCAGACACACCGCCCCCCCGGGAACCCTCGCAACCCCCTATACCACCCACCAAACGTATCGGCGGACCACCGCGGGCAACAGCGGGGCCAACGCCCGCCGGTTGTGCCGAGATTCGGGTCGACAACACGACGGCGGTTGCGGGGCCAAACAACCAACCGCCCCGAATCTCCCCTCAACTACCCGGCTCCGCTCGGCGGCCGACCGTCCGCACTTATGTTCAAAGGCTGAGCGTCACTCCCGTCGAGAATGGAGGAGCGGATCAAATCGCGAAGCTCGCGGACGGGATGCGCGACATGCGGTCTCGCCTGGACGCTCAGGAAGCGCTCATTGGAGCCCAGAGCGCGCAGCTTCTAGACGCGATGGCGACGATTCGCGCGCAAGAAGCGCGGATAAGCGAGCTGGAGAAGGCCAACCGCGAGTCGGAGGTCCGCCTCGACCGCAAGCTGGACGCGATGAAGGCACTCGCCGACATGGCCAAGGTTCACGCCGATAACACGCAGTGGGCCGCGATCGAGACGAAAAAGATCGAGGAAGCGCTTCTGCTCGCCGAAGAAGCGCCCGCGGGAACGGGGTGGACCACAACTCGGAAGAGGGGCCCGCGGAGGCCGACTACCGCCGCTCCTATCTCTGAGCCGGACCCTTGGGCCGTCGGACCACAAACGCCCGAAGAGCGCGATCAAGAGCGTGCCATAAAGGAGACGCTCGCGTGCAAAGGGAGGATCCGCCGGGCGCCCGAAAGTGCGAAGACCGGAGAAGGCGCCCGTGACCTCCTCAAGCGCTGCGCCCTCGACCTGCCGCACGACCACAAGGACCGTGAGGCGCTCGTTCAGCGGACCGATGCGCTCAAGGAGATCGTGGTGGACAAGTGGTACCTCACGGGAAATCGCACCTTTGACCTCCAGCTCACGTTCTCGACCGAGGAGGACCGCGAGACGCTCATTCGGCTCAACGAGGCTGGAGCCCTGAAGCACCTGGCTGCGTACGCGAGCCGCGAGAAGACGTGGATGCAGAAGAACCGGTCTACTGCGCAGTACCACCTGGTCCAGCAGATGGAGAAGGATGGGATTCCCTTCCGCCGCGACGGCCCGAAGATCGTCTACATGCCGCCGGAAACAGGCCTGGAAACGACGCTCACCATGGAAAAGATTGAAGCAAAGTCGCGCGAGCTTTGGGAGACGCGCCAGACTGCACGCGCGAACGCTGGAGAGCGTCTTGCGCGCGGCTAGGAAAGCGAGACTCGGACATGCCTCAAGATACTGTACCAAAACGTCGAGCGGAAGCTCGAGAAGAGCCTCTTTATACGTGAGCTGCTGCTACACATTGTAGAGTACGATATCGTCGTTTTCGCTGAAGCAAGGTGGACGGGCAAAGGCGAGAAGCGGACTTGGGAGGAGCATATGAGCAACAACGACATCCGCGCAGAGGTTGCCGCGGTACTGGAAACGTTCGAGGTTTATGAGAAGAGCTGCTCGGAGCATGGTGGAGGAGGGTTGACGGTCTTTGTGCGAAAGGAGCTACCGCACACCGTACGGACAGACTTGGACCCGATCCTGGACGTCGTGCAGATCCAAGTCGGCGGAGTGAACGTGCTGGGGGCGTACATACCGCCGACGCCAACGCAGGACATAGTCACGCAGGACGAGATGTGGTCGAGGTTCTCAGGGATTGTGGCTGGGTGCGACATGCTGATCGTGATCGGGGACCTGAACGCACATGTGGGGATAAGCGAGGCAAACAGCGACGTGCGTGGCACGAGCTTCGGAAAGCGTGTAATCCGGTCGGAGCAGCGCACGGATCGGAGGGGGAAACAGCTACTTGCACTGTGCCACGAGGAGGAGCTGGTGATCCTGAATGGGCGCCTCGAGCCGGGGGCAACAACTCGCGCAGGAAAGGATGGCGAGCGGGACAGCACCTTGGACTACGCAATCGTGCCGCAGAGCCGCTACGGGACGGTCACCCAGCTTGCATTTGTGAAGGAAGGCTGGGTCGTCACCTCAGACCACATGGCCCTGAGCCTGACCATCAAGGCCAACCTCGTGCGACCAGCTGCGAAGGAGAACAAGCCGCACTGCAAGCCCGTGCCGTGCGACTTCCACTTCCTCGCAATAATGCGAAACCTCTACGACGAGCCCTGGGTCAAGGAGGCAATGCAAGAGTACGAGCAACTTCAAGCTGGATCCGACAAGTGCAACCGGCTCATCCAGATCATGGCAGCGGTGAACAAGGTCGCAAAGAAGAAGTACGACAAGGTCAGCGTACACGAAGAGGCGGACAAGTTCCTCAACGGCTTTGCGGACTCGGCAGAGAGGGCCGAGATCGATCGGAAGCTGTCACGCCTTCTTGAGCTGCGATCCCTCATGGAGAAGGACGAGTGGAAGAAGGAGTACCAGGGGAAGACGCGGGAGCTGGAGAAGGAGCGGAAGAAGTTGGAGAAGAGGATGCGGAGGGTTGCTGAGCGAGAGAACTCCAAGCTGCTAGAGCGACTCTTCAGGCGAGAGCCTAAGGGGTACTACCAGCTGCTTGGAAAGGCTCACGCAAGGCGCAAGGGCAACCCCGTGCCCTTTGCAGAGCTGGTGCGCCACATGGAGATGGTCGCCAGCGCCGAATACGTGACCAAGATCGAGGAGGATCCAAGGCTCACGTTTCCACCACTTCCCAAGGCCACGATCACGCCTTCTGGAGACCTGCTGCGCCCCATCACCCTCAAGGAGCTGGAGAGGGTCTTGAAGAAGGCCCCCAACGGCAAGGCAAAGGACGAGGATGGGATCCGGCTCGAGTTCGTCAAGTACGGGACTGCAGTACTAAAGCAAGCTGTTGTCAACCTCCTCAACGACGTGCTCAATGGCGTCAAGATGGATGACTGGGGCCAGACACTGCTGGTGATGCTGCACAAGAAGGGGCCCAAGAACGTGGCTGGCAACTACCGAGGCATCAGCATAGAGAGGACGCTGGAGAAGGTCTTCTCCCTGGTCTGGAACGCTCGGCTAGCTCCCTGGGCTGAGTGCAACAAGCTGCTGGAAGGCTCGCAGTTTGGATTCCGTGCACGGAGATCGACCCTTCATGCAGTGTTCCTTGCCGAGGCACTCTTCTCCCTGGCCAAGGCACGCAAGGAGAAGCTGATCATGGTCTTTGTAGATTTCACAAAGGCTTTTGACACGGTGGAACACCCCAGGTTATGGCAGAAACTGGAGGAGATGGGTGTACCCAAACAGGTTGTTGACATGTTCGAGATGGCGTTCGGGCGCGTGTGGGGACGGCTCCGGGATGAAGATGGGACCAAGTCAGACTTCATCAAGTTCCTGACCGGAGTGAAGCAGGGGGACCCTCTCTCGTCGCTGTTCTTCATCTTGTTCATCAACGACATCACTGCTTTCATGGAGGCCAATGGTGCAAAAGGGATGGATCTGGGCATGGTGTCTGAGGAGGAAGAGGATCAGGAGAGGATGGTCAGCTTGCTGGCTCTGTTCTTTGCAGACGACACCACTTTGATCTCGAAGACGGTGAAGGATGCCAAGATGCAGCTGGATCTTCTGTCTGCATATGCCAGTGCCAATGGGCTGGAGATCAACGTCAGCAAGACAGAGTGGATGGCCAGGAGGATACCTCACCGTGTAAAGCTCATGTACAGGGACCAGGAGCTGAAGAGGGTTGACAGCTTCAAGCTTCTGGGGTATCAGCTGACCTCAACCGGCCGGAGCAAGGACCATGTGCATGGCAGAGAGGCCAAGATGAACGCTGCTTATGGGCTCTGGCTCCGCGACTTCAGGGAGCAGCCTGGGATGAGTCCTGACCTCCAGCTCAAGCTCTACAACACAAAGGTCAAGGCAGTGGGCCAATATGGGAACCCATTCATTGTTGAGATGCCGAAGGAGGAGTACCTTGCCGGGGAAAGCACCAGGGACAAAGTGACATGCATGGCTCTTCGTGCCGTCACTCATCTGCCCAAGTCTACCTCCCTGGCCTGTCTGTATGCGATCACTGGCCAGTACCCCCTTGCAGTTCATGACCACGAGTCGGCACTCAAGTTCCTCATGCGCATCAAAACAGCGGATCCTGCGCTGTACCTACTTTACAAAGAGCTCAAGATCGAGGCACTGAAGGGGTCCTGGAACTGGGCTGCCTTCCTGAGGGAACTACTTGTATACTATGGTGGCGAAGATGGGAAGGAGATGTGGGAGAAGGACACTGTCTCATGGCCCAAGGAGACTATGGAGAATCTTGTGAAGGGCAAGTTCAGGGAGATCAATGCCCAGAGGCTCAAGGACAACGACAAACTGCACTTTTGGAGGATGTGTGACATGACCTTTGGCCACATCGGACCTGTCTGCAAACTTCTTCTGGTCCTCCTGGGCCTGCTGAAGTTCTTCCTTCAGGATTGTCGTTGATCTCTCTCAATTTGACAACCAGTTCTTCAGCTTTTGGCACCACTTTGTCCTTTGCTGGTTTCACGTCAAACTTCGGATGAAAGCCGTAGTTTGCAAAGAATGGTGTCATTTTCGTTGACGCATGGATGGAATTGTTGTATGCAAATTCTGCCAGAGGCAAGAGCTCTCTCCAGTTGTCCTGGTCGTAGTTCACAAACGCTCTGAGGTACTGCTCCAGAGTCTGGTTGACGATTTCAGACTGTCCATCTGTTTGTGGGTGAAAGATGTGGACATTTTTACCTTCACGTCACGCAGCTCCATGAGACGGTTCCAGAACTTTGACAAAAACTGGGTGCCTCTGTCCGAAATGATCTCATCCGGGAATCCATGCTCTTTGAGAACGTGCTTCAGAAACTTCTTTGCCGTCTGTTCCGAATTTGGCAGCTTCTTGAAGTCCAGAAAGTGCGCTTGTTTGGAGAGTCTGTCTACAACTGTGAGAATGCATGTTCTGGCCTCAGACTCAGGTAGCTCTACAATGAAATCCATTGAGATTGATGACCAGTTTCTCTAAGGTACCCCCAAAGGTTGAAGCTCTCCGTAGGGCTTGTGACGATTCGCTTTGCTTCTTTGGCAAGTGTCACATGTCGTCAACTATGCCTCCACGAGCTTCTTCATTTTGGGCCACCAGAAATCTCTTTCCACGAGTTCCAGTGTTTTCTTGACCCCAAAATGTCCCGCGAGTTTGCTGTCATGTCTGCTCTCCAAAACTTCCCTTCGAAGCTCTTCTGGCACGTACACTGCATCTTCATGGTACAGCACTCCTTCATCCAGTGAGAAGTGTTCCATGTCGGCCTTGGTTCCTTCCCTCTGCTCAGTGGGTCTTCCTCGAGCCATGTCTTCAGCTCTTGAACCAAGGGATCCTCTTCTTGAAGGCCTTTGATCCGTTCCCATCGATGTCCTCTTCATCAGCAAGCAATGCCATCAGCATGAAATTCTCGTTCGTGAAGATTGTCCTTTCCTTCTGCTCCCGCAGTTGGTCTTGACTTGGCTCAAACTGTGGCTTCCTTGACAATGCATCTGCCTTTCCATTCTGTTTGCCCGGTTTGTACCTGATTTCAAACCAAAACCGCATGAAGAACTGTGCCCATCTGGCGTGTCTGCCTTTCAGAACCATTGCCTTTGACAGGGCATGCAGGTTGTGGTGGTCGGAGTACACAGTCGTTCTGTGCTTTGCTCCTTCCAGGTAGTGCCTCCATTCTGCAAATCCTTTTGATGGCAAGCATCTCCTGGTCAAGCGTGTCGTAGTGACCTTCGGTCTTCGACATTGCCCTTGAGAAGTAGCACACCGGGTGCAGCTGTTCATCCTCCCCTTGCTGCAACAGAATTGCACTGATCGCAGAAGCAGAACTGTCCGTCTCCATCACGACCTGCTTGTCAAAGTCAGGGTGGAGCAACACTGGTGGTGTTGTGAATGCGCGTTTCAAGTCCTCAAATGCCTTCCTGCATTCCTTTGTCCATTCCCATGTTTGCTCTTTCTTCAACAACTTGTAGAGGGGCATTGCTTTCCTTGCAAACCCTTCCACGTATCTTCGCAGGTAGCTGGCAAAGCCAAGAAACGTCCTCAGTTCCTTTACATTCCTGGGTTCCGCCCAATCCAGGATGGCCTTGACATCTTTCGGGTGTGGCTGGTACCCTTTCTCCGTGATCAGGAAACCTGCGTAGATGACTTCCGTTGTGTCCCAGACGCATTTGTGTGGCCTGGCCTGCAAGTTGTTGTCCTTCAACACCTGCAGCACCTGCTTCACGTGCTCTGCATGCTTGCTTGGGTCTTCGTCGTACACCAGCAAGTCATCCAAGTAGATCACCAACCAATCGTCTAGGAACTCGATGAAAATCGTATTCATGTAGCGCTGAAAAGCACTGGGTGCGTTCCTGAGCCCAAATGGCACCACCAAGTACTCATAACTTCCGTAGCGAGTTTTGAATGCAGTTTTCCACTCATGGCCTTCTGCAACTCTGACTTGGTAGTAGGCTGCTGCTAGATCGATCTTGTCCTGCAACTCTGTCCAACAGCTCCGTCAGCAACGGCAAGCTGTAGTTGTCTGGAACGGTGATTGCATTGAGGCCTTGATAATTGATCACCGGCCTGGGATCCCTGCCCTTGTTTTTCGCGTAGATAAAGGGAGCCCCAGCAGGACTGCTACTCGGTTTGATGAACCCTCTTTGCAGCATGCTGTCCACGTATTTTCGCAAATCCGAGAGTTCTTTGGCGTTCAGGGGAATGATTCTCGAGTTTGGAGGTGTTGTTCCTGGCAGTAAATTGATCTCCAAATCCACTCCCGGCCGGTGAGGGGGAAGCTTCTCCACGTCCCGCGCTTCGAAGACCGCCAGGAAATCATGATACTTTTCAGGCACCAACTTCCTCGGATCTTTCTCCCAATCACCCTCAGGTTTAGCTTTCATGCCCGTCGGCAAAGCATCACCTGCTTCATGCTCCGGTCCGTCACCTCCTGTCGAAGATGATTTTCCATCGGCACGCGCGTGTACACTACTTTCTGCATTGATGGTCGCATTGTGGCCCATCCCTCTGTGGTGTGGTGCGTCAGCTCTGGGGGGCAAGTCCAAAGCTCGCGGTTCAGCTGATCCGTCTTTCATCCCAAACTCTCTTGTCTCGTGGATGTTCACTTCTGCCGGCTCTTCTGGCTTTCCTTTGCCTTTCTTCCCAGGGATTTTGACTGTGTGGGGCGCATCATGCTTCGCTTTCATGTGCAAGCAGTTGCATCCTCCATCAGCAAAGACTTCAAACTGGAGTTTCTCTGCTCCTTTTGCATCCTTCACTTTTTGTGGGATTGTCAAGAGCTTTTTCTTCCAGTTGATCTTTGGGTTGTTGTCTTCCGCCACTTCAAGCCCAAGATCATCGGAAAAGCCGGAGACTCCATTACATAGAACACCATCTCCTCACGATGCGTGCCCAAGGACATCTATCTCCATTGGCATCGTTTTGTACTCCACAATTCCTCCAGGGAGAACCGATCCATCAGCGGCGGTGATCTGAATCGGCCTTTCCAATTTCACCAAGTCCAAATTGTGGGTTTCTGCAAACTCTTTGTCAACAAAATTCGGCCTTGTTGCACAGTCCACCAAAGCTGGCACTGCGACGCTGCGCGGGCCGGCGCGCGGCCGGGCGGAGCGTGGGATGCGCATGGGGTCGCCGACCTCGCCGGCCTATGAGGTGAACTGCCGGGTGACTTTTCGGAGCTATACGGTATAGCTCTGGAAAGTCACCTCTGCTGAAGAGCTTGTTGCGAATCAGCCGGGAGTCAAGGATATGGTTGACCACAAACTCGAACTCGTTGTCGACCTCAATCGGAGGCGGAGGCGGCTGCTTGCGGTCTGGCGAGGGGTCCGCGTGGTACAGTTCGAGGAGGGAGACATGGAAGACGGGGAATATCTTGAGCTGCTTGGGCAGTTTGAGCTTGAATACGACGGGGTTGATCTTGGCCTCGATCAGGAACGGGCCGAGTCGCTTGAAATCGAGCTTGTCCGAGGGCCGCGTCGTCTTGACGTTGCGGCGGAGGAGCCACACGTGGTCGCCGACCTTGAAGTCGGGCGCGGGAAGGCGCTGCCGGTTCGCGTACTTGACTTGAAGTTCTTGGGCTAGCTCGAGCTCGATCTGCGCTTCCGCAGAGATCTCGGCCAGTTGGCGAGCGAAGTCCTCAGCCGTGGGGGCCGTGGAAGGCTCTCGACGCGGGAGGATGTCGAAACGGGGATGGAAACCGTAGTTCAAGAAGAATGGCGAGGTGCGAAGGTACAGGACGTCTGACATTCGGACAAGGGTATTTTCATTTTCGGTTCGGAGGCGTGGAGGCGTCGGTCCTCGCGATCGACTCGTGATCGACTCGTGATCGACTCGCGATCGACTCGCGAGTGACTCGCGAGTCACTCGCGAGCGACTCGCGAGCGACTCGCAAGTGACTCGGCACAGCCACCCTCCTGGGATATATAAAGAGCGGGACATGTAACAGTACAATCTTGATCGCCAGTTGACTCTACGTGCTCTCCGTGTCGTTCGACCACCGTGCGGAACCCCGCCCGGCCGGATCCTCGTTCTGAGAGCCCTTGGGACGCACCCCGGGAGACATCCCGTAACCTCTTTCCCCCGGCTACAGTCAAGTATCTTCAGCGCTGTTCGCTTATTCATATTCAGGGCCTATCCGACCCGAAGAGCCGAGCGGGATTCGCGCGCCGGGTTAGAGCTTCAGGCCCGGTTCCGACCCGGACCGTCGCACTGGTCCGACCTCCGTGATCCTGCTCTCGGGTCTTCGACACCTCGTTCGACTTCAGTTTCGACTTCGATAATCCAAAAACAACTTCGCCTGGCACCGGCGCTTGTCGACTGCCACTCTTTTCTGTCAACCGTATTCCGTCAACCAAGTTCATTCCCCTTCGCCAAACATGGACCCCGTTCAAGAAGCCGCCCCTCAGCAGGAGGTTCAGCAGCCTCAGGAAGCTAACGATTTGCAGAACAACCCGCAGGCCCAGGCGATTATCCAAGCTGCGCAGGCCGCGATCCAGCAAGTCGGCGCCGCCGCCAACGACGTCGCCCAACTCGCCGCCCAGCAAGCCGCCCAGCAAGCCGTCGCCGATCAGCTTGCCGCTCAGCTCGTGGCGCAACAGACCGCTCAGCAGTTGCCAGCTGCCCAAGTTCAACAGCAAGCCGCCGCCGAGCAGCTTGCAGCGCAGCAGCTCCAGCAGCTCGCCGCACAGCAGCAGGGTCAGCGGAGCGAGCAAGCCCCGGCTGTCAACGCTGCCGCCGCTGGTCTCCAGCCGCAGCAGTTCGTCGACGCCGTACGGGCCATCGTTGGCGCTCAGCCGCCGAACGATGGAAGCACCGGCCTCCCCCAGGCGGATCGCCAGGGCGGAGCCGCCAAGCTCCCGGCTCAGCTGCTGCCTGCTTCTGTTCAGCCCTTCGATCCCGCTACGCAGGACCCGGAAGACTTCTTCCGCGACCTCACTACGGTTCTCACGGCGTTCGGCTCCATCAACAACCTCGTCAAGGTCTTCCCGGTCTTCCTTGGGCCTCTGCCGCGCGCAATGTGGCACAACATCACGCCGCAGAACCGCCCTCCGGACTATCCCGCGACGGCCACCTATCCTCCGGTGACCCAGAACGATGTGCTTGCCTGGCTACGCTACCACTTCGAGCCCCGCGACGCATCGATGCATTATCGCCGGCACTACAACACGATTCAGATGACCAACGATGAGACCCTCGACGCCTTCGTTGCCCGCGTATCCCTGGCCGAGACGCGTTTCCTCTCGCACTGCGGCGATCAGCTTCCTACCAGGGAAGTGCAAGACAGCGTGTACGGCCAGAACCTGCTCTACGGACTGCGCCCGGAGCTACGCGGGAAGGCGCTGGAGCTCCTCGGGGATCACCTCATCAACCGCACTTCCGTCACCAAGGTCATCGAGAAGATGCGCACCGTCATGCAAGCATCGGGCCCTGCGCAGCCGCGCGACATCCGTTTCCTGGGCCAGAACTCGATTTCGGAGATTCCGGCTCTGGTCGGCCAGCACTCGTCTTCGGGCTCCTCCAAGGCGACCGACAAGGCGACGACGGAAGTGCTGCTGGCTCATACGCAGGCTCTCACAAAGCTGCTGGAGCCTAAGGGAGAGCGCAGGCCCACCGGTGGACCGCCGGGGGAGTCTGCGTTCCGGCCTCCGCGCCGTTTCGTCCCCTTCCAGTCTCGTCGGAGCCAGCCGTTGCCGCCTTCGGGGCCGAACAGCGACCTCGTCGAGATCAAGGAGCTCATCACCAAGCTGCTGCCGTCGCCTCGCCATCAGGTTCAGGCCGCGGAGACCAGGTCGAACCCCCCCGCGAGGCCTCCTCCGATCGATCGGCCCCGTCAGCAGCAGGAGCGCCAGGATCGCCGGCCCTTCACCTCGGAGTACCGCGACCAGAAGCGCTTCCAGCCTCGCCACTGCCATCTCTGTGGCATGGATGGGCATGCTCAGGACGAGTGCTGGGAGTTGGAGAAGAATGCCAACCGCCGCCCACTCAACTGGAAGTCTCGCCTCGGCAACACCCCTTCGATGCCAAAAAACTAGCTTTGCCCTCAGTGCCGCACGGCCATAGGGGGGCAGAGATCCAAGCTCTTGAACCACATGTGGAACCTCTTCCTGGAACTTCCCCGCTGCCGGACGGCACGGACCCTTCATCTCCTGGCGGATCGCCGGAGTTGTCGGATTCCGCGACCGATGAACCGACGGCGGAGGAACACGTTCATCATTGGCCCTTCGGGGGCACGGAGTACATCCTCTTCCTCGAGGCGGAGGCAGCTCGACAGGCCGCCGTTCGTCAGCAGCGGGAGGCGCTCATGCCGATCGACGAGACCCTGGCCCCGCCGCCGGCAGCGGATTCGGCGTCGCCCGGCTCGGTCGAGGTCGTGGGAAACGGTGAACCGGCGGCACAGGATGCGGACGCGGGATCAGCGGATGCACCTATGCACGAGGGCCCGACCGTCCGCGCCGTTCCCGGACCTTTCGAAAGGCCCCCTCCTCCTTCCGCCTACGCACGACCACCGCTGCCTGGCCCTCGGCCTCGCCCGCGGCCACCTGCTCCGGTTGCCCCTCCGCCGGATCGCTGGACGTGGACTTCTCAAGTGCAGTTCCACTATCAGGCGGCACGCGTTTCGGCATGGGTCAACGGCGTGAATACCCCCGCGGCCCTCGTCGACTCCGGTGCCTCAGTGGTGGCGGTTCGGTCGTCCTTCTTCTGCCGGATCCACCCGTCGCCACCGATCAAACCATGGACACTCGGCACCCTCAGCACGGCCGCGGCCGGCGGAACCATGTGGGTCCGCGGAGTTGCTAAGATGGACATCCTGGTCGGGAATCAACACTGCGTCATGGACGTCGCCATCATGGACGGTCTCATGGACGACGTGATCCTCGGCACCCCTTGGCTCTCCGCCCTACGCGTTCAGATGGACTGGGAGACGCCGGTCCTCTATTTCAAGGACGATCCGGAGGGGGTCGTCGTGCCAATGCACATTGTTGCGCGACCGCTCTTCGGATCACACCTGGTCGCCCCGCTCCATTCAACCACCTCCATCACGGTCTACCCCAACGAGGACGTCTCGATCACCGCTGAGCTGGCCCCGACGACTCCCTTGGCGACCGTCGTGGAGATGGACTTGACAGGGGTCATCGAGACGCCGAACACTTCGCCGTTCGATCGCCTCTTCATCATCCCGTCGGCGACGCCCGACAGAGACGGTCGGCTGCCGATTCTCATCCGCAACTACGGGACGACACCGGTCACGATCGGCCCGGGCACCCACCTCGGCCGCTTCCGCGTGCGGATTCCTGGATTTCTCGCTCCGGAACCGCCCACGTATCTGGCTCCCGCGCAGATCTCGATGCTGGAGCCCGAGCTGCCCCACACCGAACCGGCCGAATCCACGCTCACGGTCGAGGAGACCATCGATCTGTTCGCGGTGCCCTCGCCGGGATCGATTGGACCACCTCAGCCTCCCGGCGTGGAGCCTCCTCCGGTCGAGGCTATCGAGCTCAAGATGGACCAAACGATCCTGAGCGAGGGGGACAAACCTCGTTTCCATAAGCTCTGCGACCGCTACCGGGACGTGTTTGGTCCTTGGATCGGCAAGCTGCGCAACCATCGCTTCCGGATCGACACGGGCGACCTCAAGCCGATCCACCAGATGCCGTACCGGACCCCGTTCCGGCTTCGCGGGGAAATGGACAAGATCATCGACGACCTGCTCGTGCAGGGCGTAGTCGTCCCCTCGCGAAGCCCCTGGGCCACGCCCTGCATCATGGTGCCAAAAGGGCACGGCTCGGGCGAATGGCGCCTGGTGATCGATTACCGGAAGCTCAACGCCGCCACCAAGCGCGACGTCTACCCGATGAAGAACCCAAGCGACACTCTCGCTCTCCTCAGCGCGGCCAAGGTGTGGAGCGTTTGCGACATCCGCTCCGGCTTTTGGCACGTGGAGGTGGCCGACGAGGACAAGGAAAAGACGGCCTTCACGACGCACCGCGGTCTCTACCAGTGGGAGCGGATGGCCATGGGCTTTACCAACGCTCCTGCAACCTTTGCTCGGACGAGCTCCTCGCCGGCCTCCAGTGGTACTGCTTGGTGGTCTTCATCGACGACATCATTATCTTCTCGCAGACGGTCGACGAGCACCTCGTGCACCTGGAGCTCCTCTTTGACCGACTGCGCGAGGCCGGGATGACTCTGAAGCTGGCCAAATGCAAGTTCTTCCGCCGCGAGGTCAAATACCTCGGGCATTACGTCACCGCCGACGGCCTCAAGGTCGACCCCGAGAAGACCCGCGCGGTGGACCAGTTCCCCCGCCCAACGACCAAGAAGGAGCTCCAATCGTTTCTCGGCCTCTCCAACTACTATCGCCCCTTCATTGCCGGCTACGCCAACATTGCCAGCCCGCTCACCCGCCTGACGCAGGACGGCGTCTCGGTCTCTCGGGCCTGGGACGACGCATGCGAGGCCGCCTTCCGTATGCTAAAGGAACGGCTTACGTCGGCGCCCGTGCTCCGTCGCCCCGACTTTTCCAAGCGCTTCGTCTTGTTCACGGATGCCAGCGATATCGGCCTCGGCGCGGTGCTCAGCCAGCGGGACTCCGATGGCAAGGAGTACGTCATCGCCTACGCCAGCCGCGCTCTGCAGCCGAACGAGCGCAAGTGGGACACTCGGGAGCGCGAAGCCCTGGCCGTTGTTTGGGCATGCGAGCATTTCCGGGCGTATTTGATCGGGGACGAGTTTGAGGTGGTCACCGACCATAGCGCCCTCAAATGGCTCTTGGAGACCTCCAAGCCGGGCCGCCTACAGCGCTGGATCCTCCGGCTCTCGGACTTCAGGTTCCAGATCATCCATCGCTCGGGCAAAGCGAACTCCAACGCCGACTTCCTGTCTCGTCAGCTCGTGGCGCCGTCGCCCGACGAGGACGTGCCTATGGGCGACCCCGAGGAAATCTTGGACATCCCTGCCTTTTGGCCCCCAAACCCTCCCGACCCCTTGCCTTTTTCTTCTTTTTCTGGGGGGGGACGGGCGCCCGGATTCCTCTCCGGGAGTGATCTCGGTCAGACTTCCCGTTCTTCGTCAACCCCAGTCACCGAGTCAGACTCGGGACGAGCTACTGCGGGTTCCTCAGTCAATTGTGAATCAATGGAGCGAGTGCTGTCTGGCACGGAGTTCCCGGCCACGGTTGCCGCAGTGGAGGGAACCCTGTGGAGCGATCCGGGGACCCTGCCCGAGGCTGCGGCACCGGAGACGCAGATCCTCCTGCCGATCCCAACGACGAACGCACAGGTCGACCCGGCAGACGTGCCTGAGCGAGACCTGGCGTTCCTTCATCCGGCACTGCTTGAGGTGCTACCCGATGTCGGGGGCATCAGTGCTATTGACCTTGCCGACGTCAGATCCCGGGATGCCTTGCGCAAAGTGCAAGAAGCCGACGTCGAGACCAGCGCGCTGATCCGCTTCGTGCGAGACGGGGAGCTCCCTCCCAACGTGAATCTGGCCAAATTCTGCAAGAAGTACGGCGAGCAGTACTTCCTCGCTACGGACGGCGTGCTCTGCCGGCGCGATGTACTCGCGACTGGTACCCGTCGTATCCCGGTCACCCAGCTCGTGATACCGCACGAGCTGAGGGAGGCCTACCTGCAACGTGCGCACGACGATCCCCTGAGCGGGCACGTCGGGCGACACCGGGCGTACAGCAATCTGCGGCGCCGCGTATATTGGGTCGGCATGGCGCACGACGTTCGCCGCTGGACGCGAGCCTGCCTTACATGCATGACCCGGAAGATGCCTTCGGTATCGAACCAGGGCTTACTGAAATCGGTTCCTCTCACAGGTCCCAACGAGGACATCTACATCGACTACATCGGCGAGATCAATCCGGCCACGCCCCGCGGCAACAAGTACCTTCTCGTCGTCTACGATCCGTTCACTAAATGGGTCGCGGCGTATCCGACTCCGGACCTCTCTGGGCCGACGACGGCGAAGCTGCTCTATACGCGATGGATTCTCGAGCACGGTCTTCCGAAGCGGATTCACCACGACAACGCCTCGAACCTGGACAACCATTACATGGAGTACCTGCTCAAGCTACTCGGCATCAACCGGGGCCTGGTCACGGTTGGGCATCCCAGGGCTTCCCTCGCGGAGCGCCCGAACCGGTGGATCATCGACGCCCTGAGCGCAGCGGTCTCCAAGAACTACCAGACATGGGACGAGGACATCGTGGGGGTCATCTTTGCCTTCCGGACCTCCATCCACGCGACGACCGGCGAAACTCCGTTCTTTCTGATGCATGGTCGGGATGCTCGTATTCCGCTCGACCTACTTTACGACGAGACCGAGATTCGCGAGCCAGTGCACCTGCGGGCCAGCGACGAGGAGGACAAGAAGACAGAGGATGAGCGCCGGCGGACCTCTCGT